>JAWWTY010000001.1:76735292-76766028 GCA_035222235.1 Margarornis squamiger
GCCACATTTCAAATCTCTTAGGTGTTATAAGTAGGATGGACTTTGACCATTCTTCACATCATTTTCTTATCCAGATAAAACATCTAAATGCTCAGTTTGATCATTATCTCCTTCTGTGGCAGTTCTCTTTTTCTCAGAGCTTTTTCTTCTGCTGCGTTTGATTTCCAGGTTATCAACAACCTCCCTTTTTATTTCTTCTTTGCACCTGGGCAATATTTAACCTATGTCTCTACAACATATTTTTTCCCTCGCAGGGAGGACAAAGCCACCTGTTTTGGGGGTTTTTTTGAATATGCAGAGCATAGTTTGGCATCACCATTCTTTCTTAACACCTGTTTTAACTTGACTGTTCTGCAAGGCAACTGCTCATCATGTCTCAGTAACATCATCCTGCTTTTCTAGTTGGACAAACCAGGGGTTTCTTCTGGCTTAACTTTAAACGTACACATGAAGATATTTGCACATGGATTAGTGATTATAGCAATACAAGAGAGAGTAAAAAGCAGCTATTTTTAGATGCCTGTGTTTAGGTTGAAGTGAATCTATTTTGCAAGGGAGCATGGATTAGATTTTGATATCTCTGTCTGCTTGAACAAATCACACTAAGGACTTCTAAAATGGTGGTCCTTATGGATTTTCTTTTTGCTTCCCAAACTATTTGAAGCATCCAGTTTCAGGGGATTTTTGGTCCCTGTTGCTTACAGTCACATCCTATTCTATGTTCAGTCCTGTAATTTGTGGTAAATTACAGATGTTTTCCTCATAAACCAAGCCACTCTTATCTGGTGGAGGCCATAGACATTTCTACATGAGGCTGGAAGAAATGAGCACCCTCCCTTTCTAGTGATATGCAGTTTGGGTTTGTTTTTTTCTCTGGGAAAAGAGCAGAGTAACTACCTTTTATTAAGAGAGTGTTTTAAAGTTTATGTTCCAGAAGAGATTTGAAAGTCTAACAGCTGTGAAATTCCTTCCTTGTTTCTGTGTAATAGAAAACTTCTCATCTTCAGGGAGTGGATGGAAGAAATAATTTCAGATATTTTTCTCCTCACCATTGCCCTTGAAATGCTAGGAAAGTAACAGATGGAATCCATACCTCAAATTCTGTTTAATGTGGGATTACTCTAAAAACATGAGAATGATAAATATTTTTCCACAAAATTTGCAGGGCAGATTTTTCAGCTCAGTAATATCTCATAGGATGTAAATCCCCATATCCTGGAGTATTTTCTCAGCTTGCAGTATTTTAAGTCAAAGAAATGTTCATTTCCACACAGTTTGTTTGAATTTAACTATGTCTTTGGCAGGTGAAGTGGGATTTAAGAATATTTTAATATTTATATCTGAGTGCTCAAACATTTTATTTTGTAAAAAAATAAGACTTCCTTAAAGGATCGTTCAGAAGTGAATCAAGAGACGAAAAAAACAGCCTTACACCAAAAAAAAAAAAAAAAAAAAAATCTTGTTACTGCCGCTTTTCAAGTGGTTTTCTAAATTTAGATTTTCTGTATTCAGATTATTTGATAAGTAATTTTCCTAGTTTCCCAAAAATAGGGAAAGCTATTCTTTTCCTCTCTAAATAGAGCTTCATTCTCCCTCAAGTAAACATCTGAATGTTTTGTCCTTGTGTTTTTTTGCTCTTGACTTCTGTGGAGAGATTCTGAAATTCCACAATTCATCTCTCCAACAGTTATTTATTGGTTGATGTACAATCCTGTGCTGTAATCTCTCAGAGACTTCAAGTCATTATTTTCATACAGCCAGTCTCAGAATTGTGTGTCATGGTAACTTAGGCAAATTATAGATGAGAGCAATCCTTACAGGCAGTGTTGAAAAATTCTGGTGCTTAACTTTTAAGGTTTTATCTATTGAAATTCCTTTAAAAATGGCTTGCAATGTTTCAGTTTTTTCATCTGTAAAATGGAGAAGCAATATTAGTCCACCTTCAAGAATTATACACATTCTAGAACACAACTGACATGACCAAATAAGTATGAAAAATGCCTCAAATATTAAAAGCTATTAGTAATAGAGGTAATTGCCATATTTTTCATGATTTCAAACTCATGGATACTGGAAAAGGACATCTCAATTGGAGAGGATCAATGGCTGAGAATTCCTCTTCTTTTTTAACGTTGCACAGTTTGTATCAGATAGTAAATGTGTAATTTTTTCCTTACATTATAAAACTTCCCTAGAGTTCAACTATATTGCCCTAAATTTTTTCCTTATGAACACTTTCTTTTTCTTTAATGAACGTATTGAACTATACATCATACATTTTCTAGAAAAATATTTTCTTGGATATGAAAATATTAAAATTATTTATCTCATTAAATATTGGAGATATACTATCCTAGAATTGTGAGAATCTTGCAGCTACTTAACTGGCTGTAGTTTTTAAATTTTGTTTTGATATAGTTCAAGCACAAAGTCGAAGGGACTAGTACAAAGCTGTACTACTCAAATCAGGTCTTCTAGTTTTCGGTCATCTGGGATGCTATGAATTGTTAAAGAGGTAGCTATTTCTGTCTTTAGCAGGCTAGTATTAGACTAGACTTTTGGTTGATATAAGCAAATATCCTCAAATTGACCCTCTACAACATAAATTCCCATCTGAGAATGGCTGATGCAGTACTTCCATTTTTATATCAGATTGTGCTATAAAAGCAGTGAACTAGGGTCTTAGCATATAATGAGAAGTACTTCAATAGAGTATTAAAAATCTGTTGAATATTTCTATGTAGTTCTAATTGGATATAAACAGACATAATTTCAGATGAAATCTGCAGAAAAGAACTTCCTCAATACCTTCACTATTAAATGAATTCAGCAGTAACACAGTGCTCATAAAAACAGTCAAAATATGGACAAGGAGAAAAATCAATCACTTGGATCCAACAGTGAGCAAATCTTCTTTGAACAGATGAACACGCAAAAGGAGCAAAATCATCAGTACCAGCTAAACTTTACCTGCTTTTCCCAGTATTAAAAGCAAACAACAACAAAATCAATAGGGAGTAATTGTAATATGCTGAGAAGATAATGTCAAAGCTATATTGCAAAAAGTAGTGAGTGATTGGGCTGAAGTTTAGTCTTTGTACTGAAGTTAATTAAAGATGAAACAAAAGGAAAAAGGATGTGTAGCTTTTAGGATGGGTGGTCCAAAATTTGTAGTAATTTTATGTACTCTATAAAGTGTGCTTCAAGATACATCACAGTTGGATCTTGGTTGCATCGCTGTTATGATGGGTGATCAGAAACAATGGTTTTGTTTCCTCCGTTCTAGCAGGTTGAATGCAAAAATCAGTAATTCTTAACTAAAGGTCGATTTTCTTCCTTGTCTTCTGAAATCACAAGCATCCTTATGTCCCATTTGATTTTAAATAAAATATCTGATAAAAATGCTAGAAATAAAACTAGGAGGAGTGTTTTTGGACAGAAAGCCCTAGAATTGTACCATGGATTTATCTACATATATATTAGCCTTTTGGTAGGAAAATGTAGGGAGACTTCTTGAAGTTGGTCAAGACATTCCAATGTTAAAGTTGGAACTTCCAAAGTTAAAGTTAAAACTCTGACCCAGCCACATTCACAAGCATTTTGTTACATGAGGATGGTGAAGGGCCTTGAGGAGAAGCAGTGTGAAGAGCAGCTGATGTCACTTAGTTTGTTCAGCCAGAAGAGGAGACTGAGGGGAGCTCTCATTGCAGTCTACAACTTCCTGATGAGGGGAAGAGAAGGGGCAGGAACTGATCTCTGTGGTGAGCCATGACAGGACTTGAGGAACCAGCATAAAGCTCTGTCAGGGGAGGTTTAGGTTGGATATCAGGAAAAAGGTTCTTCACCCAGAGGTTGGCTGGGCTCTGGAACAGGCTCCCCAGGGAAGTGGTCACAGGACCAAGCCTGACAGAGTTCAAGAAGTGTTTGGATTATATTCTCAGGCACATGGTGTGACTCCTGGGGATGGTCCTGTGCAGGGCCAGGAGTTGGACTCAATGATCCTGAGGGATCCTTTCCAACTCAGCATATCCTATAATTCTAGTCCTCTGTAAACTCTTGAGTTAATTAGGCTATGAATAAAATTATGCTAGGGAAACTTACTCATTTTTCTATCATTAACTTGTAGATGGACTGCACAGAGATCCAAAAAAATAATTTAAGGATGCCAATGCCTCAGTTTCTCAGACAGTGACACATGTCAGCTTGCTGAGTGAAAAGATGGAGGATTTAGCCAACACTCAAGTGTTAAAGAAAGGGATTCCTTTCAAAATTTTCTCCAGTTATGGGCCATTTACATGGAATTGCAGGAATACACCTCACTCTCATCTTGAACACCAAATGGGAAGAAAGTAGAAGTTTCCATTTTTTATCCAGTAACCTGGTTGTTAATGCATTCATAAGGCTTCTGAAAAATAAAATATGATCTTCTCCTTAACAACTATGGGTTGTTCTAGTGTAGAGGTATTTTTAATGAGTATCTACGTACAATTGGATAGAAATCATTTGTTTCCTGGCAGCACTTTCCCCCACGAGGTCTTCATGCTAAGCAGTCACTCTGTGATTTCAAATTGGAAGAGTTCCTCTAGATGCATAGGAAACATCTGTGTCCCTTGATGTGGTCTCAGTTTTGATTCATCTTGCTCATATTTGACAACTTTTAGTTTATGCCAAGGAATGACAATATCTGGACCTAAGTATGGATTTATTCTGTCTAGATACAGTTAATGTAACTTTGGAAGAACACCCCTACTTTATTACCAGACAATGTATACCAGCTACTTTGGTAAGAAACGTCCTATAAATAAAAGTAGAGAAAACATATGTCATATATTTGATCCTTCTAAAGGTGACCAGTTGTTTAATCAGTGTGTCTGATTTTTTATGTCAGAAAAAAAGATTTATGTTCATATGCCTGACAAAGCCAAGGATTTTGACTGTAAAAACAGGTCAAATACATAACAAAGCAATCTGCAAATGCAGTGTTACAAGAGAGTACCACTTCCTGGCTTTCACCCACAGAAGTTCTCTCCTCAATTATTTATATTTGCAAGTTCACCATTGCAAAATCTGTCTTCTAGATGAAACAATATTCCCCCTAGAATTTCTGAAGGGGAAAGCAAATGTTCAGTAATGAAGCCCTAAAGAATATTGCTTTTGGGGATTTTTGCATGTATGCAAAACCATGCATTTAGGTAAAGCTGAAGCTGTGAGAAAATATTACAAAATGCGGTAATGTAACAGGTACTGCGGCTACTAGACTCAATCAAATCTCTGAAAGGCACTTTTCTGATGTCCTGCATTCCACTTATGCTTACACTAAAATGAAGCTGTCCCAGTAAGTCAGGGAGGTAGCATACTATAATTAATGACTTCTCTATAGCAATTTCCCCAAGTGTATCATTCAGTGTGATCTGATTGATTTATGTGATTTACATAAGGACTAGTTATTTCTAAACTTTGAAGTCTATGCAATTTTCTCTGCTATGACTATTATGTAGCCAATTGCAATATATTATAAAAGACACAAAAGGAAAAAGTAAAGCCGTATCCATCCACAAATGTTACAGAAGAAAACATTGAAGTTTCTGAGCTGAGGAACAGCTCTCCTCAGCAAATGCATGTTTTGAATATTTCTGAATGAAATTAATACCTGCTTTTTGACCGGTCTGCAGAAATGTATTTAGATGTGATAGACTCTGAATTTTTATTTTTTTTAAGATGGAAATGAAAAATGGGCTTTGAAAATGCATTTCATAGCATTTGTCAGCAGCAAGAGAGTGGTTGAAAATCAACTTTCTGTGATAATCTCTGTATTTCATGAGTTTATAGCTTTCTGAAATACTCACACTGTAAGCTGAATACCTTTTATGTTTGGGCTCTTACTGAGATTTCAGAATCTTAGAGCTAAACTTGGTTATTTTTTTGTGTGAAAGATAATTCAGCTATTGTTGAGGGAGGAAAAAGACCTGATGGTACTCTTTGAAAATAAAAGTACATAAAAAACAGCTGAAGCTGATAACTGAAATTTGGTGGCTCAGTGAAGGCTTGTTTCAGAAAGGCACTTAACTGCTCTAACACAGGATTTAACTTTTAGCCTTAAGACTTCCAAAGGAGCTGTGGTATTGGTGATATTTCCCTGAACTACAATTTGGGCCCCTAAAGGTACACCAGTACTGCTAAGTGGCAGGTCAATATGGAGCAAGACTGAGAACAGGACTTATCCAATGCTCAGGTCAGAGCTTAATTGTGAGCCCTCCTCCTGGATGTGTTTTGGACCTCTCTGTCTGACTCTCTCCATGCAGTGCACTGTTGGCAGGACAGGCAGTGCCTCCAGAGACCTGCATGAAGATACCTGTCTTGTTTTGGTCCCCTCTCTTCTTTCCAATGCTAAGCCAAGTGTAATCTAAGTACTGTCAAACCTCCTGTCTCACTTCAAAACACTCAATATATTTATTTAGCTTCCTTTTACTCCCATTGCTTGCATTACTGATGCCTATTATTCCAAACACTTTAAGCTGAAAAATAACCACAACAAATATTGTGTATTTTAGTCACTCAGACACTAAGTGGGACCCAGAGGAGATGTAGTGCCAAATTCTATGTGGTAGTATAGGATGTGGCCAGCTTGTAGCAGAAGGTGGTAGCAGTAAGCAAAGTGAATGTAAGCCAGAAGAGACAGCAACTGACCTGTGCTTGTATTTTATGTCACCAGCATAGTATATTCTGAAACCAAGGTCTGCAACATCCAGCTTGATCAGCAAGGATCTGTATGTGTTTGTCTTTGTCCGAGGATGCTGTAGATATGTCAGATGCTGATATAGATATGTCAGAGACCTCTGAAGAAACCTTCTCCACCTGCTTTCTGCTTGGACTCATCGTTTGGCCTCTTCTCTTAACAACTGTATTACTTCTCTCCTAACATAAGCAGGGAACCTTTCTTTCTTGTAAAATGCTAGTTATGATCCCACCATTTTGTATGGGGAATATAAAAACATTTAGAGAAGGTAAGAGACAGCTGGGCCCTGCCCATTCTCATTGCATGGTTGGAATTTATGCTGACTACTTCACAGTGGATTTTGTCTAGAAGTTCTGGTTAAAGCAGTTCTGCAATGTGTCAAGAATACGAGATTCACAGAGCCTGTGTAAATAGTTATTCCAACAGGCCTTCTGGGGTCCTGTACAAGCAGACTGGGAATATGATCTGGACCTTTGGCAGAGCAAGATATAATAGCTAGCTTCCTCTCAGATTACACTTGTTATAGAATCAGGCTCACGTAAATATTGATATTTGTTTTATATAAATATAATATAAAGGCAGAGACTGTCTTCTCTCTCCTGGATATGGTTTTCAAGAATTAGATTGACAGGAAGTTTTAATGTAAGATCAAGATCCTACAGGTATATGTGCTGTCAACACAGGTATCAAAGTGGACTTGGGAAGGTGTGGATGGGAGAACATGTGAATTCCAGCTGAATTTAGAGGTCAGCTAGGTGCTGACAACAAGAGTTCTGGAACTGGGAAGAAGCATAATTTTAAGCTTGAAAGGAACTGTGCTGATGAAACTCTTAGTACCCAAAGATAGAAATGTCTCTGGCTTTAAGCAGCAATTTCACTTTAACGTTGAAAATTCCCTTGTTGACCATAAAAATGTGTATTACTTACTTCCTGCCTTGGTGCTAGTCTCTGTAAAAATTGACCTGTTCTAGGTTTGGAGATAAAAAACAGTTGGATAAGTGACTCTGAAAGTAGTTCTGATCAGTGAAAATAATAAAGTCCAGCTCTTCTTGAATTTGGATTTTCTGCTATTTAATAAAATGAAAGTTCCCCCTGCTGCTTCTTCTAACCTGGAGTCATTCACAGCATCATTCTTCCACATAGATTCTTTGACATCTGTGAGGAACTGACCTCATCTTTCACCCTTTTTCTCAATAAAGACAATAATAGAGCCTCTTTCCTCTTCTTCACTCAGCTATTTCAAAAAAACATCTCAAATCTTAATGTACTGACACCTGAAGTGCTCAGTCAAATTCAACTGAAATCGTCTGACAGCTCAAAAGCTATTGGAAAAGGGTGGTTAAATATACCTTCACACACACCATCAGTGTTGTGCTAATGAAGTGCACTTCCCTAGGAAACTAAGGCAAAAGTCCCTTCTGAGCATACTCAGAAGCATCTGCTATATCGCCTAGCAGAACCATTTTCATGTAAAAATGTCATGTATAAAGATTATGTTCCGCATAGTTCTCTGAAAATCAATGATTTAACATCAAAAAGGGAGAAGCAAATTCCAGAGGAAAAAATTCTAGTACTATCCTGATAATACAAACCACATCAATAAGTTTAGCCAGTATCACTATAGTGCAAAGTCAGATTCATGCTTTCAGCACAAGTTACCGTGATTATAGGAAAAAGCTAAATCTCTTCAAATTCTTATTACAAGTGTTGCATTTATTCATAAACCAACAGAATGAGTGAAAGCAGTGTCATTACTTTAAGATGTCCTGTTCAGGAATTTTGAAATCCCTGACAAACCTGCAGCCTTTTGTCACTGCTCTAGATTGTCACCCTAGCATGAGAAACTTGTACTCCACTGCACTGTGACAAGATGCTATTGTGAGTAGCACCTAATGTGCACATTTTGTCCAAGTTAGAAACTCTGGTCTGAAAATGTACATTGTACTAATACATAAACTTTAAAAGCCTAAGGTGGAACATTTAAATATGATAGTGAGGAAAATAATATTTACCTGAGGAACTTCACATGTAGTCAAATGTGACCAATTTGTTGATTCAAATTTAGATATGGAGCATTCACTGGATGTCTTCCAGAAGCTGATTAATCCTACCCTTCAAGAGATAAGATAAAAAAAACATACCGAAAGGACCATTTCTCTCCATTGAACGTGGAAGGCATATTGTTGAATAGATGCCCAGCATTTTGATGACTAAAAAATGAGATAAAGGATCATTACAAATAATGAAGTCTTACTCAAAAACCTTTCCCCAACCTCCATGTTCTGTCTCCAGGAAGTCCATTCCCTTCTAGTGCAAACGGTAACAACTATTGCTAAAAATTTATATCTACACACTGCTTCCTTCTGTCAGCTGTGCCCGGTGCTAATGACAGACTAAAAATCCTGAACTCATTGGCTGTCTTTCCATTGTCTGTATTGTCTCTTTAAAGTTTGTCATGTGCCATGCTGATATGTAAATGGAAATGCATTAGACTATTGTCTATAATGCTTTTTGTCACTTGAGATGTTGAAAGCATACAAAAAAAAACAAAAAGGAAAAAAAAATGCAACACAAAAAAAAGCCAAGAAAACACCAAACCCTGTCTGATCTCATTATGAAATTTTCTGAGAAGACAGAAAGGTATTTTTGTCTGAAAACAGAATTATATCCCTTTGTCATGGTGCAGTTCTGAATAATTTTATAAAAATCATCAAGATTATCCAGGATTTACTGTGCTTTGATAAAGAGGAGATTTTAATCCAGTGATGGTGTGACTGACAGTTCTAGCTTACATAGGAAGAGTGAGAAGTCTCCTCAGGATCCCCTGCATTAGAATCAGTCTGTTACTATCCAGCTGATTCCCTGGATGTTTTTCCTTTACTTTTCAGTAGATTTTGTGTGGGAGGGCTGGGGAGACAAGCACTGCCATGAGTAGGGGAGTGCTGATTTTTGCATTCCTGAAAGTTGCTGCTGTGCTAAATGAAGGTAATTGACAGGAATCAATTAGTCTCATAAGAGGGTGTTATTAAGGGTTGAGCTCTTTTCACAAATTGCCCCTTCTGCACTTACTGTTTGAGAGGCATAATCTCAGCAATCCCAAAATTCACAGAACAGGAGATTGATTTCCTCCTTTTTCTTTTTCTTTTTCTTTCCTCGCCTTAAACTCTGCAGGTCAGTCCCACCCCAGGGTGCATCCGGGCGTTAATGAAGATGTTGTACTGCCCTTACTGCAGAGGACTTCCCACTGTGAAACCTTGCAACAACTATTGCCTCAATGTAATGAAGGGCTGCCTAGCAAATCAGGCTGATTTGGATACTGAGTGGAATCTGTTCATAGGTAAGAGTTAAAATATTAGTGAAAGGAAACGCTGGTAATAGCAAATATCTGCTGAGTTCTGTGAGGTTAGAAGACACTGCTGGTCAGTATTCGGAATGAAGCAACTACTGATGCACCTTACTTTCTAACTGACCTTCCAGGCTTGTATTGAAAGAACTGTTTGCCCTTCCCTGAGCCAGTCACATCTAGTATTTCGTATTTCAAAAGGAATGGTGTGGTGTTACAGCTTCTGAGCTGAATTATTGCATGCTATGTGAAATGTCAAGAAAGATTTGGTTGAGGATTTGATAACAAGCTTAACATGGCAGAAATAGTATGCATTACAACTGAACACCAGGTTTTTGAAAGCTGAGAAGATAATAACATTGTATAACATCCAGTCAACATAAATCACGACAGATGCTGTTCTTAAATCTGGTAGTATATAGGCAAAAGACTTAAAAAGTTACACACATGAGAAATTATTAGTTCCTTATTCTTGCCTAAAATGTGTTAATGTCTTCCTTTCAGTGTACTGAATAGAAAGTACCAAACATGCAATCAAATGTTAAAATGGAGCATAGAATATGTATTTAATGAAAACTGATACTACAGTTTTATTCACGTCATTCCTCACTCAAGTAAACTAGGAAGAAAACAAGAAAGAAATCTCCCTTAAATAGCTTTTCAGTTATCCTGTAGCAAAACCAAACCAAAACAAAACAAACCCCCCCCAAAACAACCCCAGAAAACCCCAAAGCCAAAACAAATCCCACAAAACATAAAAAACAAAGAAGCATAAAAACCCAAACAAAACCCCTCCCAGAACAGTAACATAAAACAAGAAATAAGAGTTTTAAGTTGCTTTTGGTGATGACAGGATGGGGTGAGAAATTAAACAAGGCTAATGATAATATAGAAAGAACAGAAACAGCTACTTATACCAGTCACTAATGAGCATCATAGTTTAGACTGGATTTCAAGAAAATTAAGGTAGCTGGGAAAAATGGGATAAAACTTTCTGTATTGCAACTGAAGAAAGGAAATGTGATTTTCTACTTTTGCAAAGATAAAACATAAGTGATCTCATTCTGCTGAATTTCAAACCCCACTGCCCAATGTGACTTTGAAAATTTGACTCTGATTCATTCATAGATTTTTGCTTTACTCAGCAGTGCAAGATGGATAGGGAGAAGAAAACAGGATGAAGAATGAATCAGAGTATGAAATTTGAAAACGAACATTCAGTGTGCTATAAAAATAGCATGCAAACAACAATACGAAACAAATGATGCACATACACATGTCTTCCCACTCCCTTGTACCAGTTAAAGGAGTTGACATCAGAAACAGTGCTGTATGGAGGGGTACCCATGGGATTACAGCTGCAAAAAGGAGATTCCGATCATCATCAGAAAGCTAAGTAGGAGCTGATGTGAAAACAATGCTAACCTATTAAAGACATTGCATAAGCTACTTTCCCTTTGTCATTAAAGAATAAGCAAGAGCTGAAATTTCACTATTTCTGATCAAAGACAACAATCTAGGCTTTTAGAAAAAAACCTCCAAACATTTGAACCAAAATAAACAACAGAGTTTTTATCAAGGCATGCACCTGTTTAAATCAAAGGTGAAAGGTAAGGTTTCAGGTCTTAAGAGAAGATTTCCTTTTCTGGTGCTTTAAATTCAGAAAAAGTGCTGTGCAGGGTGAGGAATGTGTTGGAAAGTGTGGAAATGCTTACAGATTCAGACTTTCAGAGGCTTTATTGCAAAGCCCTTGTCTTCATCAATGTTTTTAAGATTTTTATTGTTCTTGCTCCCAGAAAAGAAAAACTGCATGAAACCTTGTACGTTATGTTAAAACATAGTGCTAATTTATTAAATACTATGTCAATCAGGCTTATATGCAGTTATCCTTGCAGGTCAGTGATGACAAGGCAGTATACAGTACAAATAGATTAAATCATATTTCCTCTTTCTTCCAACTATACAACTTCCCGTCTATAACTTTATGGGGAAGACCATAGGGGAGGAACAGAGATTTTCATGTGTTTGGAAAAGGTATTCTGTTTTATCCCATTTTTCAAGCCTTTGATAGCTTTGTTGAAGAAAAGGGTCCTTCCTTTATGAAAGATTGAAATGAGGCAAGTTGTCTCTCTCTCTGACAGCTGTCAGAGGCTTTCTAATAACACATGCAATTCCCTTAGTAGTAAATCCAACAAAACTTCTACTCACTGAATTAAAACGAACAACAGCACTTTACAGCACCGCTGAGCTATGAAAGATTGGAAATTATGCATGAGCAGTTTTTATCCCTGTTCCGATACTAGGAACCATGCACCGGGAAGAAAAAAAAACACAAAACAAAGCAAACAAAAAAAAAAAAAAAAAAAAAAAAAGAAAAAAAAACCCACCATTTTGTGCACTAACAGTCTCTGCGTAGGCAGGAATCCCAAATGCTAGTGCATATTCATACACAAGATAGTTTTGCTTGGTTCATAATCTGTGCATTTCAGACTGTTTTGGCAAAAGCTGGTACTAGGAGAAAACTCTCAGTTATGTTTGTCTATAACTAAATTCTGTAGTTTGGACTGAATGTCCTGATACTGTTCTGTAGTTACTGTAATGGTCCAGCAACAGCAAAGAACTGCAAATGAGGAGCAGCAGAGGAAAGTAAATGGGCTGTCTCACAACAGGATGTGTTGCATGTTTCACCTAGTTTATAAATATAGAAGTCAGAACTGAAATCACATATATATAGCACTAATAAATCTTGCCTTTACTTTCAAAGCTAGGGAGAGTGGGACAGCTTCCCCTAAACATCTGGTGCTTTCCAAGATTTTATAGACTGTGAAAATTGGTAAGAGCTGAAGCAGCTGGAGCAGCATGACACATGGTTTATTATATATTTCCTGTTTGTGTCACCTTAAGGTCTGTGTCCTTTTTGTGTAACGTTTCATTATGGCCTTTTTGTATTGAGTTGCCTTCATTATGGCACAATAAAAGCCAAATGTAGCACATCTTACTGTAGCAGATCCTCTGCAACTCAGAATTCTGCCTGAGAAAGGAAGACAGTCTTTAATATCATAATTATAAAACTGTAATGACTACATAGTCCTTCTAGGTATCTCTACAAAATATTTAAGGGGTATTTAAAAGTAAAGCCATCACACTGATTTTGAAAATGTGGATTTTGGCAAAGCTTGCTTCTGAACTTTTGCCTGTTAGCTTACCTATCATAATCTCCTTTGTACCAGTCTCAAGCAAATTTAGCAAATGCAAGATAAAAAGAATAAGCAGAAGAGCTGTACTGCTGAGGAAGGAGATTGCCTGAGGGAGGAGCTGTCTGATTCTGTGGAATGGGGAAAAGGGGATTTTCTCTGTCTCATGGCCCAACAGATACAGTCAACATTATGCTTCCCCCCATGGAGCTATACCAATTAACAGCAATAAGGATGAGGGATCTCACTGTTCATTCTGTCATGGAACCATGGAAGAGATGGATAAAACCATTCCTACTTATAAAAATTCAAACCCCTATATCTTAGGGAATGACGTTCAATTTTAGCAATACTGTTACTCCTCTTTGCTAACCTGTATTTCAGTACCTGTTACTATCTTAAGATGCTTTGGTTTTCCCTAATCTTAAGTTTCCTTACAGTTAATCATTTATTTCCTTTTAAATGCTCTTTTTCTCAAGCAGAAATGTCAGTTGCAGAATAAGCCACCTTATTGAACACCACACTTTCTCTTGGTGTCTTTGTTCAACTTCAGAATTAACATTCATAAAATGATTGTTCCCGTGGAAGCAAGTGCATCTCATTCTGATAGCTCCCTTAATCACAGGTTCAGGATGGCAAAGTGGCTGTAACCCAGTTGGTTTTTTTGGAATTTGTTTTCACAATTAGCATTGGAATTAACTTTCTTCTGTCTTGAGGCAAAAACGTAGATGATACTAAATATGAGTCTAACAAGATTATGAGCCAAATATGGTAATCAAGTATGATAATGCAATTCAGCACAACAGAAGAGTAAAAAATCCAGGCAGTTGTTTTAAACATATCAATTACTCTATATGAGCTTTGGTTTTGTGGACATGTAAAGTAGTGCATAAATGCTTTGTTGCTGTAGTTAGAGACAAGGTGTAATGACTGTGTAGTAGTGTAGCAATGCAATCTGTGGATGTTTGACACCGCATGGCTATTTATAACAGCAGAACTTACAAGTCTTTTTTTTTTCATTCCTAAGAATTATTCAGTGATAAATTGGACTAACCTTAATCTTATACCCATTTTTTAATAGATGGGAGATTGTGAAAAACACTGCAGAAGTTGTGCAGTAAGAGAGATGTTCAAATAACAGTGATTCTGACAGCTCAGGATTGCATCGCTGTCTGTGGAAAGGAACCAAGTGGCTCCTGCACTAGTTCATGTCCACAACTGTCCTTCTGCTTAGACTGGAGAGAAAGTGACTTTGCTATCAGTGTATTCAATATTTTACAAGCTCTGTAGCATAGTAAGACAGATCAGCACGTAGTGTGTTCACACTTCAGTACTCAAGGCCTGCAAGGCTGGCATCCAGGCTCAGAGAGCCAAAGACACCTTTTACTGCCACCATCCTGCTAGACTTCAGCCAGAGAAAAAAAAATCGTAGCTGAAAGGCTTCAGTAAAAGCTTCTCCTTCCAGTGTTGAAGTTATTTCACTTACTGTCATTACAGCAGCTCTGCATTGCTGATAAACTTTCTTCTTCTTGTGTTTTAAGAATCCTTTTTTCCTTCCCATCAGTGTGACTCAGACACTGACCTTGGGAGATCTCCTGAGGCAGAGGATAACATGCAGTTTCACTTAGAGCAACTAGACCATTTTAAGTAAAACTCCCCAACAAAACCTTATCTACTTACTCCTATTGAAAGCTTTAGTGCTGAAAATATGCAGTTTTATTTACTGCTTGCAAAAATCTTTGGGTTTCTGTGTTTTCTTTGTTCTGTGGGCAAGTACAAGGATAAACCTTTCCATTTTGACACTTTAAGACACCTCCTGGATTTGACTTTTTGTAATGGCTTATGACAAGAATAACTGTGGTCTTCAAGACTCTCTTTGGTCCATAGGAAAATCAGTCTAGAACTGTAATAGTAATCCTATACTATTTTCTTGTTCTTGTGTACATAGCTACTGTTAATAAATACAGACATAGACGTGTAGGCAACTACGTTTTAGGTTCATGAAAATAGGGAATTACTGAAGTGTATTAAGTTAATATTCAAAACAGATGGGGGTTTTTTCATTCCTTCTTTTTCTAAAGTGTACAGCATAGAATTGTAGAACTATAGAATTTTGAGGGTTTGAAAGGACCTTATAGATGATCTAGTCCCAACCCCTGCTGGTATGGGCAGGGACACCTCCCACTAGACCAGGTTACTCAAGGCCTTACCCAACTGGCTTTGAACACCACCAGGACTGGAACATCCACAACCTCCCTGGGCACCCTGTTCCAGTATCTCACCAGACTCACAGTAAAGAATTTCTTCCTGATATCTAAGCTAAATTTCCCCTCTTTCAATTTCTACCTATTACTCCTTGTCCTATTACTACAGTTCCTGACAGAGAGTCCCTCTCTGGCTTCCCTGTGGTACCCTTCAGATACTGGAAGGTTGCTATGAGGTCTCCACACAGCCTTCTCTTCTCCAGGCTGAACAGCCCCAACTTTCTTAGCCTGTCTTCTTTGGGGAGGTGCTCCTGTGCTCTTATCAACTTGGTGGCCCTTCTCTGGACTTGCTGCAACAGTTCCATGTCCTTATGTCAGAGCCGCAGAGCTGTACACAGCACTGCAGGTGGGGTCTCAACAGAGCAGACTAGAGGGACAGAGTCACCGTCTTTGACCTGCTGACCATGTTCCCTTTAATGCAGCCCAGGATTCCGTTTGCTTTCAGGGCCACAAGCACACACTGCCAGCTCATTTTGAGTTTTCCATCAACCATCACTCCCACGTCTTTCTCCTCGCAGATGCTCTTAATCATTTCCATCAAATACATGTCACTCCAATTTAGAGGCAAGGATGTCATGCAGGACGTGCATGTCAAATAGTCAAACATTTTGCCTAAGTTCAGGTAGATGATGTCAGTTGCTCTGGCCCTATCCACTAATGCTGTCACGCCGTCATAGAAGGTCACCAAATTTGTCAGGCATGATTTCCCCTTTGGAAAGCAATGTCGGCTGTTACCAATCATCCCTTTGTTTTCCATGTGCCTTAACACAGTTTCCAGGACAATCTGCTTCATCTGTTCCTTGTGTGTATCCTTGCACACTACAGACCAAAGGCTGCCAATCTGTTGTAACTTGCAGGAGGCAAAAGTCTTGCTCCTGCTTAATCATAGTAAATAAGAGCTAAAATCTTGGATTTTAGCAACCTTAGTTACCTGAGACTTGAATATCTTCCCTCTAACACCTTTCTCCTTAATCATTATATGAAACTGCTGTGATATTTTTTGTATGTTAGCCTCTCATAAAGACATCATAAGACAATTATGTCAGCTCAGGTTAAAAGTATATAATTTACAAATGAAAAGTGAACTTAACTTGACAATGCCTAATTAAAAGATTACACTATTATACTTTTGAAATTCTCCAATAAGGAGTAGTCTCCATGATCCCATATTTTCCCCTTGTTTTCCAGAAATGGTAGAATCTACATATAGATCTGATGACTTAAAGTATATAGGAGCACTCCTGAAAATAAAAGAGAAAACAAAAAGGAATATCACCATTCAGTGAGGTAAATAATATGAAGAAGAGGGGAACTGAATTTGTTATTTCCCTTCTGTTTCTCCTACTCAGAAGTATAAAGGATACACAACCTGGGCTTGTAATTCCTCAGATGGCAATGAATTCAGCCTGAGAGAAGCACTCTGAAGTTATGGGACTGCCAGCAGAATGCAAATAGTACCAGAATTTGCCTGCTGCTTAAACTCTACTTACCCTGCCAAATCTCTGTGCCTCCCCCTGGGGCAATACAGGTTCTTATAAGCAACTCACAGCATCCCTTGCCCTGCATATTTGGGTCAGGATGTGTCACTGAAGGGGATTCCCTTCTGTAGGACTATAGGGATCTTGTGCTCCAGTTACTGGCTCAAGAGGGCTAAGATTCATCTGGCTTGATCTTGCCAGTGACACCATAGACAGCTTCTTACTAGGGGGATGCATCCTGAAAGGATGCTAATGGCTTCACTCAGAGTGACTCTTGAAAATTGCAGTTCCTGAAGGCAGGCTGTGGATATCTGAAGATGCAGATATTTACTTGAATGATAGCAGCAGACTTCTTGGGCCCCTGAGCTTTGATGTGACTTATGGAACTGAAGTATTGTGATTAACTACGCCATTTCCTTTAAGGCTAGAAAGATATTAGTACATGTGAAACAATCACTCATCATCATTTCATGAGACAATTACAAATACATGATCAAATTCAACCATTCTACATCTGTACCCATTTCTCTTGAACTGTATGATTTCTTCATTTGTAGGACAAAGCTTCTTAAATCTTGAAGTGGTATGAGAGCCACATACTCAGCATTTTCATTGGGCACAACAGAGCCCTATGTTGACTGCAGCACTTAGATGTTACAGCTTCTTTTGAAGATAACAAGACAGATCTGCATTGTCAAAAAAGTTTAAAAGACTTTATAATGAAAACATTGGACCAAAATGATGACATTTTAGTTCCATTTTCATTCCTTGTCTCCAACTCCTCACATCATTTTACATGAAAGTGAAATGTCTGTCTAGTACTCGTGCACAGTTTGGAAGCTGCATAAAATAGCAAATTTCTCTACACATTCAGAAGTAGTGCTGCAGAACACAATGAATTAACACACGAATCTTACATAAGATATCTCTAGAATCAGGAAAATATATTAATTATTTATTGCTCAGATACTGTATTTTTTTATTGTTGTTGTTGTTGTTATTTTGTACTTTTCCAAGTCAATAGCTATGCCCTCTCTAGGAACCTCTTACATCCAGGAATGCATAAAACAGTGGTTTTTCTTTCTGTTCTAGGTTGCCATGTGTATTAGCACCTCAAAAGACTTTTCCCTTCAGTGGGGGATTTGATCTCTCAATTAATTTCATTTATGTAGAGCTTAATCCCTGTTTGCCTGTAGAGATATACCTCAGGCACTTCACTGTGCTGATCTCCCTGTTTCACAAGCCAGGGACCAAACGGGAAATACTGTGCCTCTCACCTGGCATGGTTTCCCTCCTGGTTAGGGGGATTTGAGGCAGCAGGTCTCTCTGACATATGACTGCGAATGGAGCACACACAGACTACAGAACTTGGCCATGCTCTTACAGTTCAGTTACCTCAAAGATCTACTTTGATGCAGTCCTGGGGGTTTTTTAAGGAGTACAAATCCAAATGAAGAACACATGATTCCTTTCATTTTACCCAAGCAGGAGGGTTTAAATATAATTTTAATTGGTTTGAACTTTGTGCTTCAGCTTTGCTTAATTGAGGCAATGGTATATTACACTAGGAAGGGAGAAACTGATGTTATTTCTAAAAACATATTCCCAGTTACATCACTTGACCTGGTCAGTATTGATAAACTTGAGATCATCTGAATTCTACAATTTACAAATACTCTTATTTTTAAGGGCAAAAATAATTATGCAATAATTAGAATGTTGCCCAGAGGAGTACTGACAGTTTCATCTCAACTTTTTTCTCTCTCTCTGTCCATTTTTCTGTGTTTCATTTCTGCTTGTATCCAGCTGTATTTAAGATCATATATCTGAGGAAAGTGATTTTCTGCACCATGACACCCTTTTGTACTTTTAAAATATTTTGTCTTGGAAGCTGCATCTATTTTAGAAAACTGCATAAATAGGAAACCGTTTTCATACACTGAAAATAAACTATATAATATTTTGAATGATCGGGGGGGGGGCGGTTTCTGATAGATTGATTTACCGACTAGTTCAGGTTCTCTAAACATCATATTAGAAACAGATGCGAAGTTATGTTCTCCATTATTCAGGTAAATGTAGTGAAGAGATACATGTAACAGAACAAATTTGCTCCACAAGTAACCTCCTTACCTTGCTACTATTAAAATACTTGGTTACATCTGAAAATACTTTGCTGTGCTTATTATGCGATATCAATAAAAAGTGATCTCTTACCACAATGATGTCAAAGAAAATTGACATTTATTTGCTTTGTATTATAATTTTGAGATATTGCTTGATGAAGGCTAATCTGTTTATGATAATAGCTTAGGTAATGTATTATCTATTTAGAGTCACATATTTATTTTTGAAATACAGAAACAAAGTAGTATTGGCAACCCACCTTAATTTTTCCTTACGAGTAAATCCTAATTCTGCACATAAGCAATACACACACACACACACACCAATAAAGTGATTTTGTGTTGAAACTTACCTGCCAAATTCCATTAATGAGACATTTGGAGGTTTCTTAATATTATTTCCTTGTTCTTTTTCAGTTCTTGAATTTCAGAGAAAGCTTTAATTTTGCATTTCTTGAAGACTAAAAACTGAACTCAAACGTCATTAAAAGAATTCAAATGTGTAGACACTGTCAGCCTAAATCACTAAATTTTTTTTTACTTTTTGACTGCTTATGAAGATTTTTTTTTTTTGAGCCATACATATTTTATCCAATATTGTCAAAAGCTCCAAACATTTTTAGCAAAACTTACTCAAATGTATAATACTGTGTGGATATCACGTATTACTATTTTATATGTATATATATAACATATGTTCCTTAATACAAACAAAATGTTTTGGGGTTTTTTTCCTAATGAAGCCACATAGATATACAAGGGCACAGATTCCACTCCATCAACATTCTTGTTTCTGAAAGGCGTTTTAAAGATAAGCTGATAAAAAAGGGTAAAGAGTAGGCTATAAATTTCTTATGACTTGGCAAAGAAACTATGACAAAGATCCCTACCAAGTACCCCATGTCATCACCAGATTTAGTGGAGTAAAGACATAAAACTATTAGACAGGTTAGAATTTTAGTAAAACAAAATATTCAGGAAATAGTTATTTCTTTCTGATAAGCATCCTATGGATTCCCTTCTTGAAATATGTCAAACCTCCATCTCTTCTTGTTAAGAAATTTTTTTCAGGTGTAGGAATTATTAGGAAAAACAGAGATTTTTTTTTCCTCCATTCTCTCTGCCTTACTAACAGAAAAACTTGTCATTTCTGTGGTCAAGAGAACTAGTTTGATTTAGAGTGTTATGACAAAGCTGGTATGGCCAAAATTCATTGAGCATTTTTGCAAGAGTGAAATCTAAAAGTGTTCTGATACATTGGGGAAATTCCAATATGTTTAGAGAGTAATATGAAAAATTCAGCTCTTGTATTTCTTATTTCTCTGTGTTATTTAGTGTCACCTGCCCTGTAATATAACATTCAACATCCCTTAATGTCATTTATATTGCATGTTCACCTGTGGGAATTTAAACTCCCATGGCATGTATTTTTCATTTAGCCACCAGAACTTTCCATGTCAGTAGGAGCTCACCTTCATAATATCACACTTCAATTTGCAGCAGCAAGGAGCCTTTTTATCTGCCTTGTCTTGTTAACTCTTAAGATACAGGTAACTATGTAGGAGAAAATAGCAGCTTGAAAAATAAAGAATGCAGTTTTGTTTCCACTGGATGTTTGTTGTTGACCTCAGAAGAGAGTCCAATTTTTCAGCTAAGCACTGCATCTCACTGTGAGATTGTAAAATGAGATGGTCAGTCTTGACTTTCAGTGTGCGGGCTACAAGAGCATCTTGCACTTAGTTCAACTGTAGAATGAGATGAGTGAAAGGAAGCTGATAAACAGGATATAGACTATAGACTGGAACTCCTATATATATAGAAATGTGAGTGACAGTTCTGGCCACACATAGCTACACATTGTGATTTGTATTTCATTTGGAATCTCAAAAGAAGGGACTTATGTATTTCTTATGAGAAACTAAAAATTAATCCATGAGTATTTTGTCAGTTGAAATTTTGCTGGTATCTGCAGTGCTGAAGACATACTTTAAATCAGGTTCTACTCTTTGTACTGCATTTACTATTTGGTTAGTTTTTCATAGCAATTAGAAATGGAATTATTGTGTTTCCTTTCTACTTTATCATGGGACATTTTCTGTCAGGCAAACCTTTCTGTGGGAGTCATGAAAAATGGCTGCTCCAAGGTACACTGATGGGTAAAACCACATTATAGTAATATAAGTCTTTTATTCCAGATATTAATGACTGCATTCTCATTTTAGCATGTTGACTGTACTCAGATAAATCATTTCTAAATTACTTTTGAGTCATCTCATGATGTTTATTTTGATTGTCTTCTCCATATAAGATTAATATATTTTTACAGTGTCTTTCAATCTTTTATTGATATAAGTGCATATTTTATTTGGGTTTTTTTAAGTGCAACTCCTAGAAAAATGCATATAGAACTTAGTTGCCTGACTGATATGTGTTTTGAAAAGTGTCTATACAAATGAGTATTTTAAAAATGATCAAAATTATGGTAATATGTTAGTGACTTTTTAAGAAACATCTGAGATTTCATTGTGATCAGACTTTTCTATAAAAGTTTAAAAGTATAATAAAATGCTCAGGTTGAAATCAGGCAGGACAGCCTGACAGAACTTTAACTGATGCAAATAATTTACTAATGGAAAATTCCATTGTTATTGAATGTATCTCAAAAAAAAAAGAAAAAAAAAAGGCAATTCTGAAATTATTTCACTTTGTCAAGCTGTTTGTTATGGAAAAATGAGGAAAGCAAGTAGTTATTTTGCTTTGTGTAAAAGCAGCTCCAAGCTCCCCAGCCCCCATTCAGTTAAGAAGAATGAAAGTCTCTCAACTCTAGCATGTGAGAATATTTGCCTTCCTTTACAAAAAAAAAGTAATAATTAGAATATCTAGTTATATAGGCATGAGGTCTAAAGCAGAACTGCTGCATAAAGTCCAATGCATAGCATCAGGGTAGTCTTTCATAATGTTTCCAGTTGTATTCACATTTTATTGAAATCTGGTAATATTAAACTCAAGCATAAGCCTAGAGAGAGTTGACATGAAGAAAATTCTCTTCCAATCTTCCTTGTTGCTGTTGTCCAAGCAGAACAGGCTGCAAGGCACAACATCTAGGCAGCTCCTCTTTACAGGGAAAGAAACCATTAAATCAACATAAATTGCACTATTTGGAGAATAAATGGTCTCAGAGGGAAACAACAGGTTACAAATAGCTTTTTCCAAAGTACATGACTCTGAATTCTAATTTTCATTTTCTCTTCATTTCATGCTTATTTCATTTGGTCCAATAGGTCCAAATTGTGTAAAGTCTTGTGCACTCTAAGTGACAAGAGCACAATCCTTTTCATCCAGTGCCAGTAAACACAGTTTCATTGGAGGTGCTCTTGGGGTTTTTTCCAGTTGTGCTCACCTCTTAGATTTTTAGTATGCAAAGCATGTTGCACACAGAAGCCTTGTACTATAGCTTAATCAGCTTTGTAGGAAATGTGTTTCCACTTGCCACAATTCATCACTTATTTTTCCAAAAGCATTCTATTTTGTTGTCACTTTCACCTCTGTGGACTTCTGAAACAAATGTTTAAACTGAAAAACATTGCATTTGCTACAGATGAAAATAATAAGCATTTACGAGGAAGGATAATGCATCTTACAATTTTTAGGTTGGTCACAAAATCTCTGTGTTACCAGAAGTCTTTTTCTTCAAATTTTTGAATGCTTCTCCATATATCTACACCAAGTTTAAGAGACCTGGGAATATGAGACAGAGTAAATAGTTCTGCCTAAAATCAGTCTTCATTAATGTCATGTGTTGAGTATTCCAGCTCATTTATTTGCAGACCTTACCACAGCATCTCTTCCTTGGAAACTGACTCTCAATATATCCTAAATATATATGCTAACCTGTTATACAAGAAACAAAAGACACACAGATCTCTGACATACTGTGTTTCAGGAGAAGATTTTTTTGAGGAAAAGAGGGTAGATTTCCTGAGAATTTTCCCTCTGGTTCAGAATACTGCTCAGGGTAGACTGAAAGACCTTCAGGCATAAAAGTCTTATTCCAACTATTGAAGTTCCCTAATGTGAACATGAAAAAACTAATTAGCTTCTCCTGTAGACCAAATTACTTTTCAATCCTTGTGAAAATATGCTCTTTATAATAAAAAGTAAAAACGGTATTGAATTAGTAGTTACAGGATGAACAGTCTCTGCTTTTCATTATTTTGTACTGCAATTCTATTGAAATTAATAGAATAAATAACTGTTACATTGCCATGAACTCCTTGTAGAAGAGTTAGAATTCAAGGCACACAGGTTAGGTATGAAATACCTTATTTTCAGTGTAAAGAGAGTAGCTATTGAATTTCCTTCCTTTGAGTCTGAATTCTATAGCTATTCAAAACTTTGGTTATCTATCAGTTTCCTTCAATTTAAACAGACACAGATAATATAGAAAATTCCTTTTGTTTGGTTTCTATTGGATGGCTGAATATTTCTCTGTACCTTATAAAACAAGCTCACCAAATTCAAACACTTAAAGGGGACCTCATTCAAGAAAAAATAGGAGAATTTAAGTAATGTATGTGAAAGGTAAGAGAAAAAGTGTAGAGGCGTACTATTCCACCTTATATATATGAATATATTTTATTTATGCTTCTTACTTAGGGAATGAAAGGGTATGGGAGCTGAGTGAGTTCCTAGGAGTGTGTTACATGACATTTTAATTAATAAAATTTAAGAATGTTAAAGTGTTTATACATTAAAAAACTCTATTTAAGCAGAGGCAGCTAGGTGATGCATGAAGAATAGCAGCTGTAGTTTGTTTATTTGCGGGGAAATGGAGGAAATGCCTTCATAGATTTTAGAGAAGGGCCAGGAATATGAATGGGAACCATCCCAACCAAAACATCTTTTTTACAATACTGCTATTTGAAAGAAATAATGATTCAACACTGCAAGTAGTATGTCTCACTTTTTAGTGAGTCAAAGAAACACAGAGAGATTAAAAAAACAGGCCTTTGGAAATCACAGTTTTTTCTTTACTTGACCATTGACCAGCACAACAGCAGGTTTCATCCTGTTTTCCTAACATGTAAACTAGACTAACACAAAGTATTTTCTAATTATTGCAGTGAGTGGAGTGAATTACTGTCAGTTGGAAGCACTGTGATGACCTACACATTCCTTTCCACTATTTGAACATTAAATGGAAGATTGTATGCCTAGTGAGAGTGGTACCTTTTTTTACCAATACGTCAATTCCCACAACAGTTTGCTGGAATAAGGGAGTTTGTATGGGTTGAAAATTCAGGTCACATCAAAAAGCTTTATTACTAAAAGAGCAGTAAACACAGATATCAATAAGATGCTTTGCCAAATGATTTTACTGCAGTTAAGGTGCGACTTAAGCTTTATTGAGCTTAGGGACTAAAATCTGGATTACATGGTAATTAGAATATATAATGGTAGCACAGAGTTGAATCTAGGCTTGCTGTCTGTTTTTCCCTGAGCTCCTGAGTCTTGTAACCTGTATTGAGCTTACTAATAGTCCAGCCACATCTATTATCTGTAAAGTCAGGGTGGATATTTTCAAGTAGAATACCATCTTCCCTCTTGCTACAAAGACTGAAGGAATAGGTTAATTGCCTTTTTTTAAAGGAAAATAGTGTAGAGGCAAGAAGAGATGTTGAGGAAGAGTCTTAATCTTTTTGATTTCCGATATGTACAGTTCCTGCAGGTATAAACCTGAAAAGAGATTAATTATCACAGTTTAGAGCTTATGTACTAATAAACTGCTACTGAGGTATCTCAAAATTCCCAGAATGATTCAGACTCTCCCTCTACATCACCAACTTCCAATCTGAAAAGGCTTATTTAATTACCAGTGTTTAAGGCAATAATTTTTAGATTTCAATGTGCACTCAGAGACGTTATCATGTCTATCTGAAATTTCACATAAATGTGGATAATTTTGCCTCTAGGAAGCTCTTACCTAAGACAGATGAAATTATTGTTTCCCTGCAGAAACTCAGTGTGTATGTGATATCTGTGGCAATGATCCAAAACAGCACAGGAAGCAAATAATACAGATCTTATGGGCTCTGAGCAGCTGCTGACCAATGAAGATTGCACCCAGGCACTGAAGTAGATGTGCATTTTTACCTGCTTTTTGTGCAGAATTCTGAATGTTGCCTGAAGATGTGGCTTCATTATTAGCTGATCTAAGTTCATCTAAGATGATGTTGCTTCAGAAAAGAGTGATGCCAGACACACATCCTTGCACTTTCCAGTGTTTCAGTCCCAGCACTGGGGGCCAGAGAGGTGGTCTCTATGAAAACCACTTCTTTCTCTTCTGTTTTTTTCAATGAGTGTGCTTAGCTGAGTTTGTTCTCTGACTTGTCTCACTCTGTCACTCAATGGGTTCTGGCACTATGGCAAACGAGGAGACATGTGCTGAGCTAGGAAACATCAATAAACAATGAAATAACATCCTAAGATGTTCTGTGTTCTGAATTCTTTGCATTAGTTGTTCTCATTTACAAAACTACCCTGGATTTTTATTTGAAACTTCTTAATCCTTTCTCCTCACAACAGCAATAGGTCTAGCCAGATCCCTCTCAGGGATTCACTAAGGTGAGGAGACAAAGAGAGCCTGAAAGCCTCCTCCTGTGGGTCCTCCTATGTGAAGGAACAAGGATCAGCTGCTGCTGTTACTACTGTCACATATGGGAGTGGCAGTCGGGGCTGGTGCCACATTTTCTCCTAAGCATATGGTCTGGCACAGAGTAGGAAGGTGTGACAGAAAACAATCCTAGTCCTGTGAAGACAGCATTTGAGCAAGCTACATTTGGGAATCACTGTCTGGTAGTGCTTTCACATTTGGCACCCATCCTGCTTAAGCCAATTCAAGCAGTCCCTACAGGGCAGCCAGGTGTGTGTGGTTGTGCTACTGTACCGTCAGCAGCACCTTGATCTTGAGATCCTTCACACAGACTAGCTACACTGTCAGCACAGAGCAAGGACAGGCGGCATGGTATGAATGAGCCCACAACGAGGAGAGCATGTCAGGGAGAGAAAAGGAGCTCCCTAGGCCAGTGATGTCTATGGAATTATCAACCAGTTTCTGATTTAAGAGATTAGTTTGATGCTACAGAGAAATGAAACTGTGGGCAGCTGCAATGAACAGGTCAGGCACATTTCTGTCCTTGACACGTGTTTCTGCAGTGCCTTTTCCATCAGAAATGGAGCACTCAGCCCATGGAGAGCTGACTGGGACCAGAACCAGCTTAAAAGCCTATCCCCAACAAAACTTGGATAGCCTTTTAAGTGGGATAGGCCTCAGCTATCTGTATTAAGTCATATGTCACAATATCACCTTATGGAAGAAATAAATAATTCAGTACAAAAAGTGAAATGGGGATTTCCTATATTCTGTAGGAATAACCTGGACTATATTGGTGTCATTTTTTTTTTTTTCTATTACTATTAGCGTATGTTTCCATTATATAGTAAAGCCATGGTTTCAGCCTGCTTTTCAATAGGAAAATATTTAACATTTCAAGGTTTCATTGGGCTATACATTGTCTTTAAAACCTTTTTGTATAGCTGGTATGTTGCTACCAGCAGTAATATCACATTACATTAACTACAGAGAGCTTCCCAAATAGATATTTTAGTTTTCAGAGTGTTCTATGTTACCTCCTAAATAAACATGAGGTTTTTTGTTACCAGAATGTTCAGCAGTAGCACAGTTCTGAGATAAGAGTAAGCACATGAGAAGGACTGTAATTACAGCAATTATGGAAAAGTAATTTACTAGTTGTGCAAACTGAACAGCTTTGAAAGAGAGTGGATCAACCATAAAAAGAAGTTCAATATTGAAAATAAATATTTTGGGATCCCTGAAATGGTTGTTATGTGGATAAGCAAACTGTAAACATTTTGCCTAAAGTGATATATTTTCATTTTGAAGGCCCTTATAAATATAACTTTGTGTTTTTATAAAAAGACTTTAAAATGTCAGAATTATACATAGATATGCAGATCTGTTGCTTCCCATCTGGTATATACCTAAAGCTTACTAAAGAAACAAATAAAGACAGATGAATTTACATGTCTTTGGGGAGAAAAAAGAACAAAACCTGAGCTTTTGCATTTTGAAACAGGTAAAACAATCATTTTTTAAAAAGGGAATTAATAGGTTAATGCCAAAAGAGGCAATAAAGAATAGGGTTATCTAGAGAGACATTTGATCCAAATATGTCTTCTGAAATGTAGATGCAGCCTTACCTTACATGTAGATGGCTCAGAAGACAAATCAACATGTAAACAGCTACGTTCTAGCCAAAGAATATTCAGCCTTAATTTTTCAATGCTTGGTCAAGAGAACAACAAGGCTTTGTGAGCTGTTTCTGAAGACTCCATAAAATAGGAGTAAGGAAAGAAGACCATGTATCCCATATGAAATTTCTAAAGAGGTTTATGCCTTCACAACATGGAGTACAGAAATTTTAAAGAGTATATAAAAGAAGGATGAAAACAACATGGTAGCTGAGATTTTTATTAATAAGGCCCATTTTTAGAGTATCAAAAGCTAGAGCCATGCTGTGAGTAGCTGTGCTCTGCAGCACACCTCAGCACCCTGCCCTCCTGCCAACATGTCTTCATCCTTTCTATGAAAGTCAGAAGTTAGGGAGAAGACATTTACACCTCAGCTCCACACCAGATGGAGATGTTACATAGACTGGATGCACCTCCATGGCCTGAAAGACTGTCCAGTATCTCATTTTTAAACAATTTACTTATGAGAAGAATGTCAATATTTAGATCTTACTTACCCATCAAGCCAGAGCAGTTCAAAACCTAATGTCATTGATTGCATAATGATAATAATCTTTCTTTGATCTGATTCCTGAGAATGGATGGTCTGATTATCAGACTATCGTTATCAGACCAGATTACCTGCACTTTGAGATGTTACATTCTCATTTCTCTTTGTGAAGAGCATCCATTACACGCACTGGCCATATTCCACAGGCAAAGTAAACCATGTGGCAATTGTTTATTCCATTACTTTGTAGTAAGTCACAGCATTTAATTGCGTTATCACAGTACTAAGTCATTCCAAGCAAGGCAGGAACAAATAGCAAGACTTGAATAGGTATTTATAGTCATTCAAGCTGCAAGGACTGTTACATAAAAAACTGTTATTTATGCTTTGCAGGAAGAAAGATAAGATTTCTGTCTATGAGTTAAATACTTGAAAACTAAAGGGCTGGGCCAAAACTGTTATAGAAAATAAACTGCTTCTATAACAACCCTGCTGCTCTAAATGCTTCTTTTTATATGAAGTGTTTGACTTAAATGAATTGCAGTTACTGTTGACAGTATGAAAGGAGGTACCCTAAAACATTTTAAAAAGCTCTTGTATTCCACCTTTAAAGCTTTGGTGTATTAACTTGGCAGAAAATGTCTTACAAGAAGACCTTACTTATATGAATGACAAAGCTAAAGAGGTCTGTATGCTAGGGAAAAAATACATCACTTTGTCAGTGGGAAAGAATACATGTACCAGTGGGGGCTCATAAAATGAAGAAGGAGGCAAAGGGATAAAATACCATAACCCTTGGTCTTTTATTTTGCAACATGTCCAGAATTTTTCATTCCTGTTTATAACACGCTTTTTTTAGTATCAGTGAAGCTGTGCAAAAAGCAAAAAAAATGTGAAAAGGATACCTATTTGTTCCTTACTAACAATTCTCATTAAATGCACAGCAACAAGCCTGACAGAGTTCAGGAAACTTATTCTGTAAAATCTTATTTAAAAAAATCATTAAAATAAAGATAATTTTCATGTTTAATTTGTTGTAAAAACCACAAAGTGAGTAATATGCCCTTGTATCATTTTGCAGTCAACTTTTTCCAAAGCATTTATTTTCTTAACAATGCTGAAAAGTATGTATCAAACATTGCAGGAATCTGTTGCAAGGTTAGTTTGGGGGTGAATAAAGCAACATTAGTTTTTGGTAGATAAATTATAAAGAATAAGTTGAGCCTGGTTGTTAGGAGGCATATATGATGGTGCAAAAATTCTGGTGAGGTTTAGAAAGGTATGAAGTTTATGAGGCAGAGAAATGCAGAATGCTGTAGTAAATGTTAGCAGGCAGGGATAAGGAAACGTTACCAAATGCCCACCTCCCAGCACCCTGGGAGGCAGGTCAGAACACATGGCTCTGAGGGTGAGGAAGGGACAACGCTGCAAGCCCAGGCTGCTTCCCATCCCAGTATTAGCAGCTAAGTCACACACCTGCAGATGGAAAGGATTTCCAGTGCAGCAATATAGACATAGCCAAAACGAACATAAGACGCATGAAAAATTCAAATTGTGGATGAGATTAAGGCTTTTACAGAATGCGTGGATGACCTAAGGAACACAAAGTCCAGATGCATGCTGAAAACATGAGCAGAATAAATAGCATGAGGGAGATGATACCCAGATGATGCAGTAAAGAGGTAAATTAGAGGGAGAATAGTGTTTCTAAACTATTTAGAGAGTAAACACATTGGGGAAAAGATTGTGCTTTCTAATGGATTTATGAATTACCTTTCCTGTCATCGAATTATCTGTTCGTGGAATAAAATTTTTACAAAAAGATGAGTAATAAGAACATCAGCATTTACAAGATGATTAAAATGCTTCAGGGGCATATCAACAATCAACCAAAAGCTTTTCTTTCTAAAGAGTCAAAGTAGAAAATTTGAATGTATATATCTCATGGTGGGAGAAGAGAGATTTCTTATACCTTTCAGAATTGGTCAAGTTCATAAGAGTCACAAGCAGTTTCCTCAAGGGCTTATTCTCTCTAATGGAATTTTACTGAAGATTGATTGCACTACCTTAATAATTAGAAGGTCTTAATAAGCGGTTTACCTTTGATAAATAGAATTGTTAGAAACTACCGTACTCTTGTTGTAAGCTAATAAGATTGAAGTGTCAAGTTTTAGAATACATTTTAATCTTGGTGTTACACGGTAATTAAAGGTAATTAATAATCCAGAAATAATCACCAACAAAAAGTCCTATTCCCTTTCCTTGTTTAAGAAATCCTTTACAGAGGTATTAACGTAACAGAAAAGTTCATAAAAGGGGAAAGACAGTTTCCCTCACTTTTAATCAGCCTGGGGGAGAAAAATAATTGAGCAATAAGACCAGAAGCTGTGACCAAGAGCTCAACACAGAAAGCTCCCCGGAGGAGCAGGGTGTGCAGAGACACCCAGAGGTGGCAGGGCCACGGGCTCATTCAGCACACTTGTACGTCTCAGAGTTGTGGTGTCATGAGCTACCTCCACATCTGCAATCTAGCTGAACTGCTGATTCCTGGGCTACATGAAATACCATACCTGATGTGCAGACTCTGCTACAGACTCTAAGTTTCTTCCCTTCTAGGAAGGACGCTAGTCCAACCTGATTTCCTTTTATGACAAGGTAACACACGTAGTTGGACAAAGGAAGACAGATGATGTCATATTTTTGGATTTCAGTAAAGTTTTCCATACTGTCTCTCACAGGATCCTTCTGGACAAACTGTCCAGCCCACAGCTGGA
>JAWWTY010000001.1:76766128-76799680 GCA_035222235.1 Margarornis squamiger
CCATATGAGGAGCAGCTGAGGGCACTTGGTCTGTTCAGCCTGGAGAAGAGGAGACTGAGGGGAGACCTCATTGCAGTTGCAACTTCCTTGTGAGGCAAAGAGGAGGGTCAGGGTCTAATCTCTTCTCTGTGGTGACCACTGACAGGACCTGAGGGAATGGCCTGAAGTTGTGTCAGGGGAGGCTTAGGTTGGATATTAGGAAAAGGTTCTTGACCCAGAGGGTGGTTGGGCACTGGAACAGGCTCCCCAGGGAAGTGGTCACAGCACCAAGCCTGTCTGAGTTCAAGAAGGGTTTGGATGATATGCTTAAGCACATAGTGTGACCCTTGGGGGTGGTTCTGTGCAGGGTTAAGAGTTGGACTTCATGATCCTCGTGGATCCTTTGCAACTCGGCATATTCTTTGATTCTGTGATTCTGTTGTCTTTTCTGCCCAGCGTTAATCATGTAAGAACACTGCAAAAGCAAATACAGGACTGTTGCTCAGTGCTCTAGGATCACCCACATACCTATTGGGTGTGGGGTTTAGGGGAACTTTTTCTCATGAACTATCCCAGTTATCTCAAAGACAGCCCTGAAGACACTCCCACAGCACATAATGTGGAAAGGCGATGAATTTGGCCTTAGTCCTGATCTTGGCTTTGCTTCTATACACTTCCGTAGGTGCACAGAGAGAGGCCTTACTGCAACATTTTCAGCTTTATCAAAAATATAAATGGAAGTTGGATTTGTCGAAGGGGGATAAAAGTGGAAGCCTGGAACTGGGTTCTTAGAGTGTGCCCATTCCTTAATCAATCCTGCACCTCATTGACTACTTGTAACAGTGTATTTTCAGGATGCTCCCCCTTGAAGATCATAAACTAGGTATCAAATAGTTTTGAACAGGTAGAAGAAAATATTCATCATCCTGTAGCAGGGCAAAATAAACAATTTCCTCACAGCAATACCAGGTCTCTTGTGCAGTTCATAAAGCAGTTAGTCACCTTTTGCAGTAATACAATATGTCTTAAATATTGAGTGAAAAAAAGAATCCATTGCAGGGTAATTAAATGTGCTAATTCCCCTCGATGTCCCAAATGGATTGATCATGACTCCTAAGCAGGTAAATTTCATTTACTTTATTTAAAAGCAGATGCAGTATAATCAATGCTAAATTTCCTGATTAACCATAAAAGCCCTGTTTGAATAAGTGATCCCTGGCATTTTTATAGGTTTTGATATAACTAGAGTGTGTAAGCAGGGTTTATTAATACCATAGGACTGAAAGCATAGTGTGATATCGGGAGAATTGGTTCTTGTTTTGTAAAAATGTTAATATCCTGTGCAGATGACCTTGCACCTCCTTTCACATATATTTTAGCTCAAGGCAGCAAGTGAAATTTAAAACCTAACTACAAATAACAGCGTGGCAGAAAAAAATAATTTTGATTTGTGAGGAACCAAAGTCGGGTTTTACCTCACTAAGAACATGGATAAGTGATTACGCATCTTAAAAGCTAAACTGTGCAACAAAATAAGATAGTGAATATAAAAAGAAGTAGATAGCATTATAGTTTCACTAAATATGTTTATGGTGCAACCAAGGCAAAGAGTTCCCTAAATCTTTGTGATTTATGGGCAAGCCAGTCAACTCATTTTGCAGGTGGAAGGTCACATAAAAGCAGTTCCAATAACAACATTTTATTTTAAAAGCTTGCTAAATTCTTTTCTTTAATGTTGCTGTGATATACTCTGTGTGGCATGACTGAAATATAATAGTGCATGTTGCTGTGAAAGTTGTTTTGCCACTTGTTTGGGATGACCTACATAACTCACAAGTGGCATACTGGCAGTAAAACCTTTATAGCACTCTGCACGATTACTGATTCTAACCATATGTTGATACACACACGTACACTCTAAAGCACAGGCCTTACATAGCACTTAATAAGACAAATGTTAGTGTAACTTAACAATGGCAACAAACTTTAGCAACGTATGATCTGTAAACTTTAGTTTAGCAGTATAAAGTCAGCAGGAAGAATAGCTGAGTACAAATAAAAAAGAACATTTTGGCCCTTGCATGGAATGGGAGTTTTAGGTAGACTATCTTAAGAGGCATTTTATCTGCACTTGCTTGTCTTGCAAAGTTTTATGCCATTGCAGATAGATTACTTATTTTAAAATAAAATATTTCACATGTTAGCAGTCCTGTTTACATTCTCACAGCAAAAGTGATCCCAGGAAGATTAGGCATTAGAAGTGCTGATGTAAAGCTTGGTTTGTGGAAATACTGAGGAGGAAGGATCTTTGGTTCTTCACCCTTTCCACAAAAGGGACTGAAGGAAGAAAACTCACCTTCCCTAGAAAGTGAATCTGTGGTGGAGAAGAACACATGCAATCCCATCTTATCCATCATAGCACTCCATAGTCTTATCTACCACTAGACACATTTGAGAATTGGATAGAATTTATCTTTTTTTATATAATGAAGGTATATCAGTTCATTATAACTGAAATGTTTTCTGGGAAGATGCAAGCTTCCTTTAAACTGTACCAGTACGTGTTCTGTTAGGGGCACTTACTTCAGATATGAGGGACTGAACTGAAGTCCATCATTTGTAGAGGCACTTAATATGGTGGTTTTGTTCTTTTTCTTTCTTGGTGAAAAGTGATGTGAAGTGACAAACCCAATACAGAGCGATGAAATTTTAGAAATCTTTAAAATTTGGACATGATGAGGAATTAATTTTCTATGTATTTCTTGTAGTCTCTACACAAATTTTCCCAATAGGAACTGATTAGTAAGGGTATTCTTAAAACAAGGGATTTCCTTGCCAGCAGCATGATGATGGTGATGATAAATATTCTTGTAAGTGGATGCATCTTTAATTAAAAGTAAATACATGAAAAAATAACTGGTTTTGAAGTACATAAAATTATTTGTTTCAATATTGGTGAATTTATACTATAAAGCGCATCTTAGGTAGTGCTGTCACAACATGCTTAATGAGACAGACAATCAGAGCAACGTAGCAGCAGCAATATGTTTCATCAAGGTTATCAAGAAAGGTTAAGGAAAGGAAACTTGACTAGATTAATTGTGCATCTGTTAACGCACTGCAGTTCCAAAGACACTATGCCCTTTATCTTATACAAATATTGGTAGAAGAGCATATATCATTACTAAAGGGAAAACTGAGACAGCTAATTTGGAAACCTGGAGAGCAACAGTGTCCTAGACTACAGCTAGGGTCTTGTTTTGGTTTTCCAGCATTTTGATTTAAGTATGGGGTTGCATTAGGGATCTTTGCTGTCCTACTGGCTCAGTCTTAGTTATTCAGGTTGTAGAATTTCAAGGCCAGCATGTATTCTAAGTAGAATGTGCGCAACCATGCCACCAACTCATTTTTTGATTCTTCTGCTAGTATGCTTATGTACTGGTAGTCAGAATTATATTTTTTCAAGAAAATTAAAGCACTAAGGAACTGACAAAGTCAGTCTCCTAGCTTTATGATTTTGTGCAAACCTGTATTGCATGTTCAGACTGTGGCATATCTCATGGTCAGTGGGATGTCGCATGGTCAGTGGGATTTCACACAAAGGGATTTAATGGAATATAATGTCTTATCAGAACTGCTGTATTTCCTATAATTATAATATAATAATTATAGTTGAAACAAATAATAGTAAAATGATGCAGTACATGCCTTAATCTTAGGCAGAGATTTTTTTCTTTTCATAAAAATAATACAAATACTTTTCATAAATTGAATGCTAGTATGTCTCCTCTTCCCCATTTACAACTTAATATCATTCCTTTCAGCTTAGATATTGTGGTGGGCTAACCTTGGCCAGCAGCCAGACCCCGACTCGGACTATTTCTTGCTCCCCCTCCTTATCAGGCCTAAGGAGAAGATGTGATATGAAATTTCATGGTTCAAGATGAAGATGGGGAGATTGCTTATCCAATTACCATCATGGACAAAACACTTTTGAAAAACTAATTTAATTTATTGACAATTAAAATAGATTTTAATAGAAAGAATCAAAGATAAACTTTGAAACAACGCATTATTCTCCCCCTTTCCCACATTCAACTTCACTCCAGACTCCAAACTCCTCTCTACCCACCTGAGTAGTGCAGGGAGAGTGGGAAGGAGGTGGGGTCCATGAAAAATTATTGAACTCTGTCTCTACCTCCCACTCATGTGTTTTACTGGCTCCAGTGTGGGCTCCACAGGAGCAGCAGTCCTTCGAGGGAAAGCCTGCTACAGTGTGAGTCCCGCATGGGCTGCAGGGGACTTTGCTCCAGTGCCTGGAGCACATCCTTCCCATTCTTCTTCTCTGGCTTTGGCCTCTGCAGAGATGTTTCTTCCACTGTTTTTCCTTTTTTTGTCTGTCTGTCTGGCATTTTTTGCCTTTCTTAAATGTGCTTTCCTGGAGGTGCAACCACCGCAGCTGAGACGTACATCTGTGCCCTGAAGTGGGCTGGTTGAAGAGAGCAGCCCCGATCTCCTCCCTCAGAAGCCACCCCTGTCACCACCACTAACACCCTGACACCTACAGCCAATATAGGTATAAAGCTGATGAGTCTATTTTATCATGTTGTTTTCCTAAATGTTATGTATAATCAATGAAGATAGATGGGCATCTCTGAGGGGTAATTCAAGTCTTGGGGAATTATCCACCAGAGGTGCGCATGTCTCTCCTGTTTTTCAATAATACTGTAATCATTTCTTTTAAATTGAACAAAGTAGATCTCCAGAGCAGAGAACAAAGCTCCTTCTGAGATCTATCTATCCCTTATACATATTCAATGAAAGTAAAAAAAAAAAAAAAATAAAATTATAGACACTGAACTAGTTGACACAAATATACCACCAGGCTACCTTAATCAAACATAATTATATCTTTTGATTTGCTTTAAATTTGCCAAAAGGTGCAATAAAATAAAAGCACGCATGCAATGGAGGGTATTTGTAATACTAGTAGGGATAGCAAGTGGGCTGTAAAAAGCATATAATAGTTTTCAAAGCACTGAACCAGATTACCATGGATTAACACATTTGTTGAAAACCCATGGCAGGAAGCATTGTAAGTGCTTGGTACATCATCCCTTGTTACATTGCTTTTTCTTAGTGGTCCAAAGTAAGTATTGTACAGAAATAAAAACACTTTGTTGCATGTTTCAGTTTCCCACAAAAGGAAACCATTTAACAAGATGAGAAGGCCATTGTCTGCAATACTGAAAATACAGTGACAGGTCCAAGCGCTTTTTAATGAATACACTAAGGAATGCTGTTGTGGTTGAGCATAACAGATTTTGTCTTCACCTTTGTTCTTGTTTGGAAAAAAAAGGCAACTAAATATAAAAAAACACATAAAATACATTTTGCAAGTTGCAAAATGAGAAGTATCAAGCTACTTGCTGTCAGAATGTAAGCTATTCATACCACCTGAATTTTCTCACCTTTTTTCATCACAAATTTTTCCAAAGGAGAGTCTCATGCTGTTCAGTGTGGGAGCCAGTATGACCAGTGACAGCCTGTAGCAGCCCTGCTTCATTTCTTTAGCAGATGGAAAAGGTTCAATACAAAGCTTAGTAAATAATATAAAAGAAAGGTTTTGAGCAGGTGTGCTAAATGTGTTAGTGTTGCAATAATTGCAGTGACTCACAGTTTTTGATGCATCAGAACGGTTCTGATAGGATTTAACCAGCCAACCTCAAATACAGTAATTATGTATACATGTAATAGAAGTAATTTGCATTCAGAAAAGTTGTGTCCAGGGTAATAATCCCCTACAAAAAGCATGACCTGATGCTGAATGAATGTTAATTTCTAACATCCAGACTCAAACTGACCTCAAGGTTCCAGATAAAGAGGCATCAAAAGGAAGAAAGCAGTAACAGCAAATAATAAATTCAGGGTAGGTTCTGGGTTTGTCCCCTTTTAGGTGTTTTGTTGTTGTTTTTTTTTCTATCCCACTGTTCCCTGTGTAAGGTGCCAGAACAGTCAATCAAGTTTACAATTTAAAAAAGACTCATCACCCGTGTTTTTTTTGTTTATACTGATTTTGATCTCAGTTTCACCAAGGTCTTTCTTTCCATTCAGCTACGGAAACTCACTGAAAATATTCATTTTTCTGCAGGTAACAATTTCCCCATCATCCTGATCAGAAATTATGTAAACAGCATTTTTTACAGGTTTCCAGATCATGACCTCAGATCCCAGGTACTTATTTTGATTCCTCCAGGGGTTTACGACAGAAATAAAGAGCATGCACAACTTCAACTCACTTTACTAGAACTTAAGATATCATGTTAACAAAAAACACTAAGATAAATTCATAGAAGAAAATTGATGGCTCTTAAGTAAAAGAAACCACCACTTTTATATCAGGAAGTCCCAGAGTCAGATGTCATTTGAGACTGAAATATTCTCCAGAAAATACTACAATATTTACAAATACAAATGATTTGTATCACTACATGCTTTTCCTGTCCTCACAGACTTTCCTGTTGGCTCCCCAAGGTCAGAAACAGGATACCAGATTACAGTCTGACCTGGTTTGAACATCCTTATGTTCATCACATTTGAAAGAAATGTATCATGTCAGAACACATGCCTGGCAGTCAGGTGGTCCTAAATTATAACCCTTCATTTACCGCTGAGCCCATATGTTGCCCTCAAAAGATTTTGTCTCTGTTTCTCCAGCTGTGAAGTACATAGTGTCATATTGGAAATGAAATGATTGGTCACAGACTTCCAGGTTCATGACTGATGGGCTGAAAAGCTTATAAAGACTGAGTTATAATTTCATAAAAATATTAAAACACTTCCTGAGGGAGTATCTTGAGCATTATCCACTGTGCACGTTAGATGAAACAGGCCTACTTTGACAAAAATAATGTGTGGGGATGACATTAAAAGTGGTCATACTACATGTGCACAGGGGCAGCAGTACATTGAAAGTTTTATGTGTGACTTTAATTATGAAATGTTCTGATTTTCAAGCTTTTGTCTTTGCAGCTTTAATACATAGTATTGCAGTTTTAATAATATAGTCCTACAAAAGCAGAAAATGAATACATAAAACCATGCCTTTGGAGAGCTTCAGAGAGATTTTAGAATCAACACACATAAAGGCAGGGAGGAGAACCATTTTTTTCAAGCATGATAGTGTAGGTCAGTACATGGCACTTGGGTCAATAGTACACTTTCATTTATCCTTTTCAGCCTTTTTTTGTGAAAGCTATGAATATATCTTATATCCTGCAGATTCCTGATACTTTCTTTTGAATAAGGAAGGAAATGTATAATTAAATTATGGTATAAGCAAAACTCACATGAGGCTATTTTCTCTGATGGTGTAGACTTGAGCAGTGAACATAACTATCCTTCTAGCTATGCCACAAAACTAGCCTTTATGTTTAAAACTAAGCAGGTGGGTTTTTTTTATATCAGCGTGGGTTTTTTTTATATCAGCCTGCTCTTTTCTTTAAACAGAGCCTCTCCAACTCATCTGTCTTCATTCCTTTGGAAAGCTATAAACTCTCGTGTTCCAGTACTGTTCATGTTGCATGCTTCCTTTGTATCACTACTAATGCTATGCTTTCCAGAATCGTTGCTTTCTCTCACTCTTTTTTCTTTTTCACTCTTCACTTTGCTTGCAGACGTTCTACAACAGTCTCCATTTGCTCCCTTCATATCTGTCAAACATTGAAATTAATTTGAAATATATTTCTGGAAGAGAACACTGAGTTATAGAACCACTCTCCTTCAATCTCTGGCATACATTCCTTGTCATAGTCACAGAAATTAAGAGCATTGTCCTAGCCAAGTGCTTGGACTGTCTCAGTATGGAAAAAGTAAAGAAAGAAAAGCTTTTTGCTTGGAATAGGTTTCTGTAATATTTAGTTCCTTCAAGGCGACCATTGGGATAGACTCTGTATCTTAATCAAGGTGGGTCTGAAGAATGCTTTCTTCAGTTGCAAACATCTGTATAATTACATCACAGGTAAAATGGTGTGTTTGTTAACATGCATTAATACACTTCAAACTGGAAACAAAGTTTTATTCTCGGAGGAGGAAGCTCTAGTGTTTTAGGTTTTCTAAAAAAAAACCATGTTCCTTAACATAGAAAAGGGGCTAGGATGCCAAGCAATACTTTCCTCAAACCAAATTGTAGCTGTGACCATGCAGATTATTTTGAAGTTCCAGTAGTCATAAATGCTTTTGTATTGCTGGAAAAAGCAGGAGTACTGGCAACATCAAAAGTGTACGTTAACAAACTGTTGAAATGAAAATCAAAACTCTGCTAACATCTGCTGCTTCATGACTGTCAACTAGTACTTGCTCAGGGCCTCCCACCAACATGGACAACCTGGTTTAAAAGTACAGGCCAAAATTTTAAAAGGTGCTGTAATGTTTATAGAGTTCCCAGTAACATGACACCACCTCCTAACACTAGAAATTGTAATACTTATTTTTCTAGTAGGACTAAACTAACTCTAGCACTGAGAATTGGACTAAAGGGAACAGAGCTCTTAGGTTACTATAATTGCAACACAGTGTAGCTTTGGCAACATTTCTCTTTCCATCCCTGACTTCCTTTCCTTAGTTCTAACACATATTTATTGTTTTGCCTGTAAATTAATCCTTTTCAAAGTTATACTGCCAGCACTCAGTGAACTCTTCCCAGCTGAACTTTTATTTAATGATGAAATGCCGATTTTACTTTTTAAAAAGTGGGTTCACAGATCTAGTATTGCAAGTTGTAAATGGGTTGTCAAACTGAACCTGAACTTTTCATTTCCTTTACTGTTCTTAAGATGAAGGAGTTTAAACTGTATTTATTTTACTTTTTAAGTCCTAAAATTTATAGATCAAAAATGTTTGGGAAAAAAAAAGGAGCTATCCCTTAAGAAATTTTGTGATTCCATTTAAAAATGTGATTTTCATTTATTGGATTCCTAGTTTAATATTAATTCATGTTGTGATTTGACTCCTGCCAGCAGCTAAGCATCCACATACCAGCTCATCACAGTAGAGTGGGGGAGAGAATCAGGAGAGCAAAACAGAGAAAATTTTGGCATCAAGTTAAAGACAGTGAAGGGAAGAGGAAAGAAATTCAGAGCTGTTGCAATGACAGTCAGTCACCACCTCCCACAGGCAGACTGGTGCCAGCCAGTCTCCAAGCAATGGCCATCATGGAAGACAAACACATGCTCCGTTTTATTGCTGAGCACAATGTCATATGGTATGGGATATATAGGTGGTCATGTTGGTCAGTTCAGATCAGCTGCCCTGGCTGCATCACCTCTTGACTTCTTGTCCACCCCCAGCCTCCTCATGGAGTGGCAGACTGAGCAATGGAGAAAGCCTCACACTATGCAAGCACTGTTCAGAAATAGTGCTGTCAACACTGTTTTAGTCCCAAATCTGAAATGCAGCATCCTACAGGCTGCTACCAAGAAAGTTAGCTCCATCCCAACCAGACCCAGCATACGTAGGTATTTAAATAAATAAGAAGTAAATGTATTTATTACTATTTCTTGATGGTACTTGGGCACTTTCACTCCTGCATTGCTTTTCTTTTTTTTCCCCTTTAAAAGCTCTCTAGTTCTAAAACTAATTGATGCCAAACTATTTTACTAGTTTGTTTAAGCAGTCAGAACCATGTACCTGCAGTTCAATCTACAGTCTCACCAATGGAGAGGAAAACTGTACACAGCAATATAAATTAGATAGATAGATAGATGATAGATAGATAGATAGATAGATAGATAGATAGATAGATAGATAGATGATAGATAGATAGAGAGATAGAGAGATAGATAGAGTGATGCATTGATTGTATATCATTTCATGTCCATGCATTTGTCACACATCTATTTAGTAAATTTAGAAAATCATACAATATTTTAAAGAAATGAGACAGCAAAACAATTGGAGGTGACTTTTTTCTAGCACATGGACACTTTATTCTTTTATATGGGTTACATTACCTAAGGAAAAAATGCCCTCATGTAAAAATGCAAATTTTTCATATCTTTGACACCATTTTGATATGGCTGATAGAAGTAAAATGAGAACCCAGAAGCACAATAGCAAAAGAGCAAATGCTCAGACTAAGTCCAGCAATGTGAAAGAAGTTGAGGGGATTTTTTTAAGTAACTGAGTAATCCCATCCTGATTTAGTACAAGATTTTGCAGATGAATTACGGAAGACAAAGTTCCATCACAAAGATTGTTTCTATTACTAGTTGTGATCTTTTGCCTCTTTTTCATTTTTTCTTCTAAATTGTGGCAATATGCTTAACAATAGTAAAGAATTCAAAAGAACAAATAGCACCAAATTGTAGAAAAGTTGAATCAGTTCATATACAATAAGCTACCTAAATTGTTTGTCAGATGAAGCATTTGAATGGATCTTCCTTCATTTAAGAGGGCCCTAGGGAGCTGAGAAAACAAGTTAAGGCACTCATTCTCTGGGAACTTTTTTAGAAATCAGGATATCTAGCATAATTTCCTTGCTTCAGGGTTAGTGAAGTCATCTAAATCCATCCTTCATAATGCTTTCAACACTGCTGTGGCAATTGCCACTTGCCCTACTTTGCAATTAAAGTGAACCTCCATCACATCCATTTGCAGGGAACCATGGAATCATAGAGTAATAGACTTACAGAATATCTTGTGTTTGAAGGGACCCACAAGTATCATCAAAGTCCAGCTCCTGACCCTGCACCATGTTCCTGAAAACATTGTTCAAATGCTTTTTGAACAGGCTTCGTGCTGTGACCGCTTCCCTGGGGAGCCTCTTCCAGTGCCCAACCACCCTCTGGGTGAAAAACCTTTCTCTAACATCCAACCTAAAGCTCCCACTGCCACAGCTTCAGGCCATTCCCTCAGGTCTTGTCACTGATCACTACAAAGAGATCAGTGCCTGCCCCTCCTCTTCCCTCACAAGGAAGTTGTATGAGGTTTCCCCTCAGTCTCCAAGAAGATCTCTCCATAGGAATGGGGATATTGCTGCTCAGCCCACTAAGTGTGTTTGCTTGGTTCCAACAGTGACTATGTACACAGTTCTCCCAGGTTTTACTTATCTCAGAGCAGCAGGTTGTCTTTGCTCTCCACATTCTGAATTATCTACTCATTTTTGCATGAGTCTTAAGATTTTTAAAGTTATGCAGAAGGAACAGAACAAATGCCCTGCACACATCAAAGAGAATTAGAAAAGTGTCTCATCTTAAGTATTTTGATAAAATATTGGACACATGTATATATTTTTCTTTTTGGTGGCAAACTTTTTTGTAAGTGAAAAAAAAAAACAGAAAGAAAGGATATGGAAAATTTTCAGTGCATGCAAAAGTACCTCCGAATGATAGGCAATAAGAAAATAACACCTTTTCATGCAGAACTCCACAAATATTGTCTGGACTAATGGTGTCTAAAATTGCACTGAATACATTATAACTTTTAATTCATTTTTAAATCACTGTTACTATAAAAACTTCTTGAACCATGGCAATTATTCTAAAATAAACGCTTTTTCTCTAGTACTTTCCCAGAGAGATTTTGTCATCAAACAGCATGGAGGTATTCTCACATGTTCTCCCTGTTTTCAGTGGCATTTTAAGCTTTATATAATGTGACAGTTTGAATCACAAGGTGAATATAAAGAGGTAAAGAGGTATTTAGAACAGTTCTGCCCTTGTTAAAGTATACAAATAAGTGACCAGGTTTTCAACAATGCTCCGCATGCAATTTTTAATAGTTTTTTTAGGATTTGCTTAGCAATTCTAAAAGTGATGTGTTCTTGTGGATAGCTGGGCAAACTTTGGTGCTTGCTTAGTTACCAGGGCATGCATCCAGTACCTGCATCAACAGCCTGATTTTCAGGGAAGACCAACATTCATGGCCTCTGTCAGGTTCATCTGACAGATTTCAGACAGCTTGCCACTTCTGTGCATCACAGCTGTGGCAGTGGGTCAGAGAGGTCCTTCTGTTTCTAGCATCTGTAAGAGGCATATGTTTATCCATTCAAGCTTTTACTTTTTCCTTCTCTCTCTCTGAATTAAACAATCATCTTTAACGTGGGCTAATAGGATTGTATCTGGGATATAATGCTTAATCAATTTATGGGTTGTGTTTGCAACATCAGACACCAAAGGAGGTATCCACCTAATCTTAATCCAAACTCCAGCCTGATGAATGACTGTTAGTGTGTTTTATTCTTCTCATTACAAAATATCAAAACAAGAGGAACAAAAGGAAATAAGTTATTTCAGAATAGACATTTTTAAAGTGTGGCATGTTTTTACCTTTATATAAAATTTAGGTAAAGATAGATGAATTGGAAATTGTAGTCATTTGTTCTTAAAAAAAAAAAAAGAAAAAAAAAGAAATATATTCTTTTCATGTTAGAAGCTGCTTCTGTAAAGGGAGCTACATCACATTGGTACATACACACTTTCTAAACTGTCTTGAAAACTGAAGAAGAGGTCTGTATGCAAGCCTGATTATACAAAGAGTGGTGTCAATGACACCAAAATAATCTTGAACAGAACACTCACAAAAAATGGAGGTGTTCTTCTGGGACCTTTGATGACATTAATAAGGGTCTCATCAAGTCAAGAGATCTTATTAGAGAGATGTGCTGTATATATCTCTTAATGACAGACTATTTAAGAGCTTATCAGAATTCCAAATGAAAATGGTAATTGCCTTAATGGGATACTGATTCTTTCCAGACATAGGACACTAGCTGTTGGAAGCAATGTCTTTGTCTCTTAATTTTTTGACTTTCTGTAATCAAATAAGAAATGCAATTCCTGTTACTACAAAACCAAAAATAATCAATGCTTTAAAGTTTAATCATTACAGTGCTCTATTAAAATATCTGACCTAAACTACTATTTACCTTTTTCATTAATTCTGAGTTGAGTTTAAATAGAATTTATTGGATGGGATATACTGCTAAATTGATAAGGGCCAAGGCTATTGCCTCTGTCCATGTTGTTTAAATCTTCCTGATTCTCTTAGAAGGATTGTCTGTTGCACTGAAGAAAATTCCAGTTTTATCCCAGGAGTATATTTTTTTCCAATCATGTATAACGTATCTAGTGAAATTTAAGTTAATTGAGAAAGGGGCAACTAAATCTGTGTTAAAAGATACTATATGGTATTTGCAGAGAAGTATCTGCAAAGAAGAGGAAGACAATGCTTTTTGAAATCTAGTTTACTAGTGTAATCCTTTCCTCTGATTTATCATTCGTTGACATTATTATGGTTTTCCCACTGTTCAATGAGCTCTAAAAGAAATCCTTTGCAATACCACGGATGTGCTTGGGGCAAATGAGGACATTGTTACAAATTCTGGTGTAACAGGAAACACACAGTAACTTTGTTAAGGCTGTGTTTATCCAAATATCCTCACATCTAACCTTTAATTCAGAAAAAAATACGTTTCCCATTCCTCCTCTTATTTCCAAAGGTCTGAAAATACGGGGAAAGGGCATTAGTAGATGAGAACTTACACTGTTAAGCTGTGTTTTGCTCGAAACAATCTTCAACAGCTGGTGACAGATGAGAAAAGCAACAAAAGTTTCCTTTACATAACCCTGCATAACAGTACAGTATCTGAGATTGCAAAAAAAAAAAAAAAAAAAAAAAAAAAAAAAAAAGCTGGTCTTGAAATACTTGTGCTAAGGCTATGAAGCTACTAATTTGAAAATATGTGAGGTGAAGATGCAGCACTTTAACTGACCTCAAAAATGCCCTCATTTAGTTTAAACCAAATATTAGTAGTCAAGCAATTCATGATTTCTTTTTTCCCATGTCCATGAAGCTATTGACCTGTGACATGGTTTTTATTAGAATATCTTTTACATTTCATCCTCAAAATTTCATGTAGTCATTCTCATTAAAATATGAAAGCCAAGATGATCATCAGAAGAAGGAAGAGCTGCCTGTGTGCATGTTTCTAATCTAGATATTGACCAGATGAGGTGAACTGAGACCCTTTTCTCCTAATCCCAGTGCAGACAGCTTCTGTGAGGAGTCACTGAATTTTTAAGTGCAGGAAACAAAATATAATTCCTTTTAAAAATGTCTTTGGCAGAGGAATGAATGTTCAAAGTTGCAAAGAAAAGCACCATTTTGCTCAAGGCTCTGCACTGCTGTCCTTGTGGGGCACACTTGGGCTTACTTTCTCACTGTAAATTGTCACTCAGCCCTGGGAAGTTAAAACTGAGATAAAACTGTGTGTGGTCCCCAGCTTATTCAGCTTCCTCCTTTACACTGCTAGAGCTCTGCTTCCCTCTTCTCTCATTTTTCTCAGGATGTTTTATGGATCGTGTACTTTTTTATCATCTTCTCATTTGATTTCACCAACTTTACTATTTTGTAGTGCTGTGGTATTTTTTGTCTTCCTGGGGTCACTGTGCATTTGTTTTGAAGTAATGCAGAAAATTGGTGTGAATGATTTTCCTTCACTCTCTCCTCAGCTAAGAAGTGTATATTGATAATGATGGAAAAAATGGCTGTTGTCTCAGTTGCAGTGTTGGTTGGGTGTTTTTTTTCATGTATTTGTTTTTCTGATGCAACAGACATCTATGTATTGATGTTTTTACAGCTCTGTTCAAACCTTGTACAGTCAGTAGTGCAGACAAAATTACAGGCTGGCTTCTTGCATTCAGATAACCTATTGAGCTAAGTACCTTTTACTTATCTGCAGGCTAACTATATTTCAGAAGTGCTGACTTGTTTATCCTAAAGACTATATCGGAAATTTTGTGCTCCTTTGTTTACTGCATACTCATTGACTGTCAGAATGACTATTTACACCCATTTAACTGGTACTTGTAACCTCATCCTATAAACCTCATGCACCCTTTCACAATCATTACATACCATGCTTATTTATGATCTCTTGCTACAGCCAGAGTTTTCAGATATATGAGATTATACACAGATTGTCTACAGTTTAGATCAGTCTCTTCTATGGCCAGCAGGTGGAAATAATATTCTGGAAGCTACTGGTTTTTGTCAGTTTTGAACCATTTCTTAAATGGGCAGAAGTAATTGGATGAGTAGATAATTACAAGTAAAATATTCCCAGCTTCTCTCCCTCATCTGACAGCAAGATGAGGGAGATGACAAGAGTCAATCATTCTGACACTGAGCAACGATTAATCAAGTCAAAAGAACAAGACATCAGAAAAATCTAGCTGGAATATGTTACTCTTGCTCTGAGAGTATTAGTACATATAGGTCTATGTTCAGTGCTTGATCAGGCAGAATTACACAATGCCTGGCCAGAATGACTGTTTCTCCATCTTCCACAGACTGGGCTTTTTTTGCATTATTTTTAACTGTAGCTTGAGAGGCAGGATATTTTATTTGGTGAATGCCACTTTGATTTCACACAATTCATATGATACCAATAATAGTAATTTTTCTTAACAAAATAACTACCATTAAGAAATTCTGAAAGACAGAAAAGAAAACTGGATTATACTAACCTGCAAGGTGTTTGATTCTTCATCTTTATTTTGACTCTGTTAGGAACTGCTAGGGCTTTCCTGGAGTATATTTTTTGCTTATTTGCAGTGGAGGATACAATTACAGAGCAATTTTGTTCTTAGGCAGCAGAAAGATGTTGTGTAAGCAGAAGGCAACAACAGCTGAAGGTTTTTATGTGGTTCTGTAATTCACTAATTAAAAAAGATCATTCTAGCAAACAGAACTGCCTCTTGAGATAATGCTTAATGAACATTTCAGTGACTGTATAACTTTAAACTCCGGTCAAGATTGCTGCAGCTCATAAGATTGCATTCAACAAGGCTGCATATTATAGCACACAAATTAGTTTTAGCTTTCATCAAAGAATTTTGAACTGTGTAGCATATTTATATCTCTTGTGTTTACATTTGCTGAAAAAAAGTGAATTTATAACCACTGTAAGCCTGCACAGATCTCCTTAACAGTGTGTATTGATTTTTACACAACATCAAGCTTTACCTCATTAATAATAGAGTCTTTTGACATAATGCCTCTGTACAGACACTGGTTGTCATTCTTTTGGGAATCTACTGTTTGGGGAGATATATGCAGGACTCCTTACAGTGTGACATGTACAATGTTGATGACTGAATCTTCATAAAACCAGCTTTTTGTGAGCACAACCAGCAACTTTGGGAAGACTCTTGCAGAAAACACCTGGTAAGGTTTGATAAGGTTAAAAGCATCAGAAAGCACTCACGAAGGTGACAGAACTTGATGATTTTTGGAGATTCCTCTGTTTCTTGGAGGGGAGTTAAGCTCAATACACTGCCCAAATTAAAAACACAATGTTATAATGCCACTGGCCATTAATAAGCCAAAGCAGCTGTTCTTCTCATCTTCTGGGATACAATCTGGGACTCAGCAGCTAATTGCTGATATTGCACCACTACCAGAAAGAGCAGGGGATTTCTGTTTGTTCAGATTATAGCATTCCTATTTAAGACACAGTGATCTTTAGCACCGAGGGTCTGAGGATTTTAGTGTATCATGAGCTGCTAGTTGTTACCACAGTGGAGCCTTGCCACATGCTCTGTCTTAGCAACAGGCTCTGTAGGATGATGCATATAGCAAGCTTCCAGTTAAACAATTGTCATGTGATTTACACTTCGTCAAGGGCATTGCAAAAAAAGTAAAACAAGCTTATTAGTTGCAATGTATGTAGAAATTTGTCAGATCAGAAGTGACTGAAGATAACTGTTGTAAAAATAATATGATGCTAATATAGCTGTTCTTTCTTTTATTGTCAGGATAATTGAAATACTTCAAAGAAAAATCATTCTCATGGGTATGGCAGCAATGCTCCAATTTTAACGCTCTATTATGCTTCATGCTTCACCTATTTTATTTTTTTTATGTCTGTGCCTAAAAGGATTGATACAAACTTGATATTCAGTCAGGAAAGTAGCACATTTGAGATAATTTCATTTCTAATTAATTTTGTATTAATTTTCAACACAAAGGTTGCCATACTCCTGCAGTTGTTTAATAATAGTTCTTCCCATAAATGGAAGAAGTGTAATAAAGGACCATATTCTCCATATTTTGCAAACCTAATAGTGAGTCCCACCAAAGCACACATGTTAGGATTCTCAGTGCTTATCACTCAAGCATATGGAACTTAAGATGCACAAATAACTTAAATGCACAAATATCATTATATCTGATTTTTGGAGGTCTGGCTCCCAAGGTGCCACTACCTATACAGAGAATATAGGAAAAGACACTTGGAAATGTGCTCCTCATCCGGCAACGTGCTAGACTTCTGAACTACTTGAGATTCCTCTCTTTATGGATGTTGCTTCAACATTGCATCAGGTTTGAGATTCCTCCTCCCTTTGATTTAAATGGACCATTAATTTCCATTGGGTATGAGCAACTCAGTATCATTTTTGGATTTAGGCCTAAGTGGAAAAGTGTTGTTTTGTGCTAAATGTTTTGCTAGATGTAAAGTGATGGCAGTATAAAAACCATTTGCCTCTACAGTTTGGCTTTGATGGTAATATGGAACTAATATTTGGGTTTGAAGCTCCCATTTGTTCTGGTAGGGCTTTTTTTGTTTTGATTTCCTGTCATATAATATTAAATCACAGTCACCTAGATTATTCTGTGTTTCTCTTTTCCTTGTCCATGTTTTATCTATACTAATATTTACCAAAAAGAAAATGCCAATAATAGGCTTCAGAAAAGCAAATTTAGAGTAAAACTTCAAAATTTCTTCTGTTTCACACATGCTTTTAATTCATAATTGTTTTAATATTAATAATTTCACCCAAGCGGGAGACTGAATAGAAAAATTTTTAATTAAAATGGTATCATGTATAAATGCATAAAGTAAAAAGGATGAAATAGTAAAGAAATATAATTACTTGAAATTATTCTTGTGTCTGCCACATGAAATTAAGTCAATTTTAACAAAACCTGTATAGAAACTGCAGGGAACTATGTGAAGCAGCGAGCAGCACTAAGAACTTCTACAAATGTGTTTGTTAGTGATGCTTTTTGTTTCTGGCCTTGCAGGTTGCCTGTTGTCTGGGGCAGCAAGTTCTTAGGTGGGTGGGATATTCTGCTTTTCACTCAAGAATGGAGCTGACTTATTTGAATTAGAGGCTGAAATTAAAAGGGGCAGGAACCACTCTTATGAATGCACTTTAGAAGCGTGCAGAGCTTAATTTTTCTGCCCTCCTTCTTGGGCTGACACTTGACACATGGGCAAAGCAGATTGAAATGCAATGTGCATATGTTGTTCATGCTTGCTTTGCTCAGCTGTCCACGCATAGATCAGTGAACATTCAGATTTTTTGCATGACAGGGTGAGTTACAAGAAAACCTGGATTAAGTAACAAACTTTGCTTGCATTTTGCTGGATGGGCTCAGGTACTGTGTTCCCTGTGCTGCCTCAGAGCACCTCTTCCAGAGCCTTCCCAGACCAGAGGCTTTCCATGGCAGTGGCTGGTAGCCACAAATTCTTCACTTTTGCCAGAAGCCTCCTTATAGCACCTTTTTTTTCCTCTTCTATGAATAATATTTTTGTTCCCTACTTAGTTGCTTTGTCTTGCTGCCTTGAAAAGAAAGTTTGCGTTTTTACCTTTTGTTCTCTTTTATAGAAAAAGAGGAGAGGTAAAAAACTGCTTTTCTATCTTTAACTGGCCTCCTGAGCATGCCTTCTTTGTAGACAGAAGGTTAATGACTCATCATAGTGCCTACTCTGGTAAGTAGTACAAAACTTTTCAGAAAATGATGAAATTCCACACCCATAGATTGAAATAAAAACCAGACTTTTTACAATAGTATTATACAATTGACTAGATCTCATAATTTGTACATCGGCAGAATCCCGAATCATCAAAGCAAAGAAATCTGAAAGTATTTCTCTGAGACAAAAGGATGGAAGGGGTTTCTTCAGTTCCCCAAGGTATTTTGGGTCACTGTCTGTTTCCAGTGTTTTCTGTGCCTTTTCTACATGTTGCACCTGTAAAATACCACAAAGCATATTTTGGGTGCGGAGCATGAAGTGGTGTAGTTAAGAGAGTATGGCTAGATTGATTCCCTTTTGTGACAGGGTGCTGAATGCAATTATGTACAGTGAACTTGAACTCGGCATATATAAATTAGAAGACTGAAAATTATCTTTGAGATTCAGTTTAAACTTACAGGGTCTTGAGGGAATATACTGAGAAGCACTTGCCAGTCTCAAAACATCTGCAGCAAGGATGCTTGTGCAGAAGGCCAAATTACCATATCTTCTGAGAGTGTGAATGTATCTCAGAGTAGCTGAAGAAGCATAGTGTTGAGAAATGCCTAATAAAATTCAAACTAAATTTGTGTAAAACATTAATCTTCAGAATCTGAGTTACTTAGGTCAGGATGAGGATTCAATATGCTGAATAAAAGTTTACTGCATTTGACTTGAAATTAAGATTATGTGCCAGTGACCCAAGTCAAACAAACCAAAAAAAAGGAGTTAGTGAGCAGTGTCTGAAGATAAGTAGTTTGGATTCTGCTTAGAACTTGGCAGGTTTGAAAGTTCAGGTCCTTTGCTATTTGGAACAATATAGAAGTGCTTCCAATTTCTGCTTTAAAAAAATCTCATAAGAGAAAACTGCAGGTGCTGCAAGACAGTCAGATTGATTGCTTATACTCACCAGAGTCATAGTGAGTGGGATCCTTGCCCTGGCTGCTGCTTCAGGGAAGTAAGCCAGGAGAAGGGATTGGTCTAACACCTCTCCCCGGTGGGCTGTCAGGGAGGCAGCTCGTGGTGGGTCTGTGCTGGTCCATGTGTGGGTCAGCCCCACTCAGTGCTATCATACACTGAGACTGCAATGCAGAGTACAGGAGATGTGGACATACTGGAGTCGAGTCCAGCAAAGGGACATTAAGACGGTTAAGTGACTGGAACATGTCATAGGAGGAGATGCTGAGAGAACTGGTACTGTTCAGTCAGGAGACAAGAAAGTTCGGGGAAGAACTCATCAATGTACATAAATCCCTAATGGCAGGGAGGGGAGTAAAGAAATTGGAGCCAGGCTCTTTGCACTGGTGCACAGTGAGACAGTGAGAGAAAACAAGAACAAATCCAAATAGTCATTTAAGATTAAGAAAAGAAAGAAAAATTTACTGTGAGGATGGTAAAACACTGATACAGTTTGTCCAGGGAGGCAGTCTCTATTGATTGAGATATATTCAAAACCCAACAGGGCAAGGTGCTGGTCAGTGTGCTGCAGCTGACCCTGCTCTTAGTCGTGTTTTGGACAAGGGCATCTCCTTGCCCACTTGATCAGTCCTCCACTGGAGACCACTCTTCAAACATGAAACTGTCCTTCTGCAGGAAGGAGACCAACCTTCCCACGTCTGCAGTGTTACAGACAGGCTTCAATTGGAGGGAAGAATAAGTGTGTAGCAGCAAGGAAAGAAGGGTGGTGGCTGCACAGGCACATAACCCGGGTGCTGCAAGTGGAGCAGTTTGAGCTAAACAGCAAGACCTAAAGACAGGGTTCGAGAAAGCCCCGATTTTCTGTTTCCTAGAGAAAGGCTGTTGCTCTTCACAGAACCAATCTATAAATATTTCATGCTAGGAAGAAAGCAGTGGGTTCCTTCTCTCTATTCCAAATCTCTGCCTCAGAAGAAAAACACTACCTGTGTAGGTGTTCTGCACATACATACATTTTTCAAGTTCTAAGAAGTAAACACATTTTTTTTACAGCAAGAAGGTAATGGTGAAATCTTTAAGAGATTGCTTCTTAGAGTGATAAATGGCACAGCAGGATCCAACAAAATCCTAAAAGGATAATTCAGCAATAAACATTCTGGGACATGAGAGTTATTTAATTTTTAAATTGCTATCACAACTTTTTTGAAAGAAAAAAAGCTTTCAGATTTTCAAGCATGTTAAATAAATCTTCCCTGTGTCTCAGTTATATATGCTGGAAGTGCTTGAGAGATTTTTCAAATATTCCTTATAGATTTACCTGTTCCCTGATAGAAATCTCAGTGATGGGATGCTGAAACCCTTGCTCACACAAGCTGTCATATCACTACCTGCAGAGCCGTGTGTTGAAGGCATTGTGCTGAGGTAAGGGTTTGCAGAACAGGGCCTGCTGAGACCTATGAAAAGTGATCCTTTCAAAATGATATTCAAAAAATTCCTTTATGGGTACAGGGAATGGAGGTTGTGGTCAGTTCATTGCACATTGTCTGTACCGTTCTTTCCATCTCAGGGGAAAGACTCCTTATATTCTTTCCCTGCTTCAGCTTGGGGTCCCTCTCAAGGGAGACAGTTCTTTATAAAACACTCCAATGTGAGTCCTTCCCATGGGCTGCAGTTCTTCACAACTGCTCTGGTGTGGGACCCTTCCATGGAGTGCAGTTCTTCAGGAACAGCCTGCTCCATTGTGGGTGCCCCACTGGATCATGAGTCTGACAGCAAATATGCTCCAGCATGGCCTCTTCTCTCCATGGAGCCACAGGTGTTGCCAGGAGCCTGGTCCAGCATGGGCTTCCCACAGGCTCACAGACATTTGGACATCCGCCTGCTCCAGCGTGGAGTCCTCTATAGGCTGCAAGCAGACTCTCCTCCACCCTACACCCCCATGGGCTACAGAGGCACAGCCTGCCTCACCATGGTCTGCACTACAGGATGTAGGGGATTCTCTGTGCCTGGAGCACGTCCTCCCCTTTCTTCTTCCCTGAACCTGGGGCCTACAGGTCTGTTTCTCTGACATATTCTCCCTCCTCTCTCTGGCTGCCATCACTCTTGCACAGTAACTTTTCAGGCTTCTTATATATGTTATCCCAGAGGTGCTACCATTATCAGTGATGGACTCAGTCTTGGCCAGTCACAGATCTGTCTTAGAACCGGCTGGCATTGGCTCTGTTGGACAGAGGGGAAGCTTCTGGCAGTTTCTCACAGAAGCCATCCCTGGCCCCCACTGTCAAAACCTGGCATGCAAATCCAATACACACAAGGGAATTCCTATAACAATGGATAGCTCAGTGCTCTTCCAGCTATGTATGAGGGTAGAAGTATGACCAACCTTTCCATTTCATGCCAGAGTTTACAAAGACATTTTTAGTTAGACCAAGGATCCAATGTTATTTCTGAGAACTGATTATTATTTACAAACTAAATGGCCTGTGTCAAATTGTTTATATAATGAACAAACTGAGAAAGAAGAAGCATCTAATCCACCCACTTTGCAGCCTCATCCTGACTTTCCATGCCAGTGTTTGACCTTTGCTCTTGGGTCCTCTCATTAATTTGTCACTAAAATGAGCCTTCTTCCTTTACCTCTTCTGCATCTGCCTTCTTCATGATTTATCCCTTGCTTCTTGCTGCAAAGCAAATGCTGCCTCCCTGTTCTTTACAACCCAGGGCAGAAGCACATACAACAGCACATTAAAAAGCATCATTAATAGATATGTGGCAGTGTCATGAAATAATCTGAACATCATTTCGCCTACAAATCATGAGTAAAATCCTAACACTACTGAATCAAAGGATCTTTTCACAGTGATTTTAACTGAGCCAAGACTGTAGCCCAGGTACTCTCATATCCATTGGTTAGATTCATTATTTGCAGGGAGCCACAACTATTTAAATACATTTAAAAATGAGGAATTGATTATTTTGCCAAAGAAGAATATGAAATACGTAGAAATGACATCATGTTGATGAAATACTAAACTCGCAATTTTACACCAGTGTTTTTTAGACAATTTTTTGTTGTTGTTTGTTAGGTTTGTAGGGAAGGTATTAAAATAGTCTAGCTTTCAGTGCTCTAAATTTTTTACGTATTTGATTATACAGGTCTACATACTTAATGCTATTAGGCAATAAGTCTCAAGGTGCCACAAAACAAAAACAGTTTTACACAGAATGCTTTTGCATAAAAGGATGCATCTGTGCAAAAGGAAAGTAAAAAAATACATTCTTTTGAACAATATGTTGGATCATTTTCATTTTCTTATAATCACATTTCACTTTGGTCTGTGAATTCTGACTATCATTACTGAGTACAGAAATCTTGTAGGTTTATGATTAATGTTGATTATTCAAAGCAAAAAGAGGTCTGCTCAGAAATAACCCAAATTTAACAAGCAGTGGTTTCTCCACTGTACTCCCCAGCAGAAGGGAAAGTATACTTTTAAGAGAGTACTAACTTTAGTATGAATAATAGTGAAATTAAATATAAAATGAATCACTGTGCTCAATCTTATTTTAAAGAGCTACTTTCCCCACCCCAGTATACTGTGCTCAACTGACATTTGGTTTTCAAAGGGGTTTTTTTTCCTGTCAGCTAGAGTATCCAGCTGGAGAAGCTTAACCATCTCTGTAGTCAGAAATTATGTTTCATATACTGCACTTTTAGTCATCATAAGTAGACCATTGCAGTGATCTGGCATTTGAATTTGGATGAATTATGCTAAATAACAAATATAGGAATTAATCAGAGACTTCCTTAGGAAGCAAAAATTGGGGATAATCAATCTTCAAATATTTCAGCTTACCTTGCACTTTTGCAGTTCTGATTAACAAATGCAAACCCCTGTTGTGCCTAGCAAACCTGTATCTCCAAAGCTTTCCAGCAGACATCAGACATCTCAAAGATACCAAATTATTTATACAGAATTCAACACCTGTTGATCTGAATGGAGAGCCAGGAGTTTTTTTTAAATCTGAGTCACCTGTAGAGACATATGTGTTTCTAGGCTGTATTCCTAAATTCAGTAGGTTCCTACAGGCTGGCTACAATTCATAAATTTAGCTGTAATGAACTTGGGACCACCTTGAATTACATTTGTAGATCACAGCTAGCCTCTGAGTTTCAGAAAGTCACTTTAAAATTAAAAAAACCCTGAAGATTGCCCCCTGATGTGACCTATACTCCATTCCTTCTCCTCCAAGACTGCAGAGATACCTTTATTAAAATTTGAGGTAGCTTTCTTAAATGAGACTCAAGCATCCAGAATGGCCACACCTTGCTGACATTTCTGTTCTGCATTGTAGTTTTTACTTGGAAATTATGTAAACTGAAGCAACATATTTAGGAAAAGACTTCATAATGATGAAAAAATTCATCCCAAAACTGATTTGTGAGACAGGAACCTATGAAAGCGTGACGTTTTTCTTTAACCTAATCTCTCTCTTCTCTGAATTTCAAATACATACTATAAGTTTAATACTGGTTTATTTTTAATTTGAATTATACTGACTCTTATTTATGTGTGCCTACCCCACTAAGGCAGCAGTGTGCCCAGGTGGCCAAGAAGGCCAATAGCATCTTGGCCTGTATCAAGAGTAGTGTAGCCATCAGGACTAGGGAAGTGATCATTCCCCTGTACTCAGCATTGATGAGGCTGCATCTCACGTACTGTGTCCAGTTCTGGGCCACTCACTTTAAAAAGGACATGGAGATACTGGAGTGTCTCCAGCAAAGGGCAACAAGGCTTGTGAAAGGTCTAGAAAACGTGTCCTATGAGGAACAGCTGAGGGAGCTGTGTTTGTTTAGTCTTGAGAAGAGAAGGCTCAGAGGTGATCTCATCACTCTCTACAACAACCTGAAAGAAGGTTCTAGTGAAGTGGGGCTGGTCTCTTCTACCTTGCCTGCAGTGAGAGGACCAGAGGAAATGCTCTTAAGCTGAGACAGGGAAGATTCAGATTAGATATTAGAAAAAAATTTTCCATTGGTGGTCAGGCATTGGAATAGGTTGCCCAGGGAGGTGGTGGACTCACCATCCCTGGAGGTGTTTAAAAGTTATCTGGATCTGGTTGGGTGATATGGTTTAGTGGTCTGTGGATTACAGTGGTAGTGCTTGGTTGATGGTTGGAATGTAGTGGTGGACCATATCAAAGGCTGTACAGAATTCCAGATGGATGACATCTATAAAATCTTCCCTTGTCCACTGGTACAATCACTCCATTGAGGAAGTCCACTAGATTACTCAGGCACAATTTTTCTTGGTAAAGCCATGTCAGCTGTCTCAAATCATTTCTCTGTCTTCCATATTTTGATATATGTTCCAGGAGGACCAGCTCCATGATCTTATGGGACACAAATGTGAGGGTGACTGGTCAGCAGTTCCCAGGGTCCTGATTTTTACCTTTTTTTAAAATAGGGGTGATGTTTCACCTTTTCCAGTCACTAGGGATTTTGCTTGATTGCCACTTTTCCAATATGGTGGAGAGTGGCTCAGCAACTGCATCAGCCATTTTCCCTCAGGACTCTGGGATGTATCCCATCAGGCCCCATGGACTTATGTATGTTCAGGTTCCTCAGATGTCTTTGAACCTGACCTTCATTTCCCAACTCCCTGCCTCGAGGTTCAGGGTCTTGAGAGATGTGGGAAGAGAAATTACCTTTGAAAACTGAGGCAAAAAAATGTTGAGTATCTTGGCCATCTACACATTGTTTGTCACTAGTTCTTATTTCTTGGAGGGGGTACATTTTCTTCAATCTTCCTTTTCTGCGCAATGTACCTGGAGAAACGCTTATTATTCTTCACATCCCTTACCAAATTCAATTCCAACTGTGCCTTAACTTTCCTGATCTCATCCCTACACATCTATATTCTTCCCAGGAGACATGTCCCTGGTTCTACAGCCTGTGTATTTCCTTCTTACCCTTCAATTTGACCAGGAGACCTTTATTCAGCCCTGCTGGTCTCCTGCCCCCCTTCTCTGATTTTCTCCATGTGGGAATCAAAAGCTCTTGCACTCTAAGAAAAACATCCTTGGAAAGCTGACAACTCTGTTCAACTCCTTTATTCTGAAGGCAGATTCCCAGGGTGGTCCATCCACTAATTTCTTAAACGACTTGAAGCTCATTCTCCTAAACTTCAAGGTTCTGACTCTACTGTTCACCTGGCACGTAACCCTCAAGCCTGGGATCCCTCTAATCTTGACATCTCTATTCAGTTCAACCATATTGGTAGGCAACTGGTTGCCTCACCAAGGAAGACTTAATGGGACAAAGATATGATGATCAGTGGATTGAGCAGTGAATCCAGGGAAACATATTAAGCCATCTGGGAATACATTCTTGCTTGAATTTGTGCATCTGCCCTGGCTACATTACAAGTCCACACCAGAAAGGCCTGGTCTCAGAGCTGTGTCGCTGCACCCACCACCAGTGGCTGAAAATGGGACCTATTTCATGTATTAGGCATAGAAAACTGGCACAGAGAATGTATGATGGTGTCCTTGGATATTATCTGCTGAGATGTATTTTTTACTCAGCCTCCTGCATTATGTGTTTATCTCAATTTCCCTTCAGCTCTCCCTCAGACTCTTCTTGTTTAACTCTTTTTTTTTTTAATCACTTTGTACCCTCTCTGTATCTGAAGTCCACTTGTATATGCTCTCCTCTCTCCATAATGCTTTTAAAAGAAATTAATAACATCAATATTCCTTTCAAAATACCTATATTTGGTTGTTGGACTGCATAATTTCTCCCTTTCTACCTTCATCAACATTGTCGTTATCAAATCTTTTTAGAGAGTAGTAGCCAAGAAGCCTGGATTGCCATTTTTTTCTATTTTTTTTTCTTTGCACAGTGTAGTGTTGAAGTCCACCAACATTCAAATGACTTTCATGATAATATCATTATTAAAAATAGAAAATATTGTAAGTTACTCCTTAGAATTTAATTATTTTTCCCTTCTCTGTGTTACTCATAGTCCCCAAAATTTTACTTGTGTTTCCATTCAGTTGTGAGTTTGGTTTCTTTTATTCAGTTTGCAAATCAAATTATGTTTGTGTAAGAATTGAATGGTCAGAAGCCTGATACTTGAACAGGTTCAAAGCTGACAGGACTGGTTCACAGCCCTAAGCCACTGCACATAATTAGAAGAGGCCTGATAAATTAAGACCCAGATAAATTAAGGAATATTTGGGCATATCTTGAAAATAATGAGGTAGCCTAAGAAAATCAATCATGCAAAAGAAAAGAAGTATTAAGATGTGGAACTAATATATCAGCCTATATATCAACTTCTGTGTAAGACAAGAGGTAACAGGCATGGAAAACATAGAATTTTATTACATAAGGAATTAAAGGGCTCTCATGTTTCAGTGACCATGCACATATCACTCAGATCTCAAAGAATCAAATGAAAATCAGGATATAGCAACTCTAACTTGTTCACTCATTTGGATAAATGTCTGTCAGAAATATAATCCAAGAGGAGTTTTTTCTCCAACTTGCAAACAAATTGAAAACTATGCAATAAATCGACAGTAATTAATAAAAACTTCAATAATTTTTAAAAAAACTCAAACTAAAATCTTCACCTGAAAGAGAACAGACGCTCTCTCTTCATGAGTAGCCACATGGAGAAGACAAGGAGCAGTAGGAACAAGTTGTACAAGAAGAGGTTATCTCAATATAAGAAAGAAATTTTTTATGCTGAGAACAATCACTGAACAACCTCCTCACCAGGAAGGTTTTCAAGACATATCTGTAGATGATACTAGATAATCTCATCCAGGCTCTCTTTCCCTGAAAGGTTGGACTGGATGATCTTATGATCTTTCAAGGTCCCTTTTAGCCAGGGTTGTTCTGTGGTTCTGTAATTCTATGGTTTGATTCTGACTTTCTACTTTTTTTTTTTTTCCTTACATAATTAAAGCTTTAAAAAAAAAAAATCCTCACAAACATTGGCTTAACTCCAGTGATTGTCCTATTCCCTTGAGGGTCTTTACTATGGTATTATCAGATCAGAGTCAGCCCTCAGCAGTACCTGGATGGAATACACATTGAGCAATTTCAATTAAATTCAGCAGAAAGGTGAATTTAATTCAGGTAGTATTGGGAAAAGAAGAGCAACAAAAACTGAGGATGTGGAACACAGCAGCAAAGTAAACTGGTGTATAGAGAAATGCCAGAAAGTAACTGATAAACACACCTGACCTCGTTAGTTCTGCTACTCATGAAACAACTGTTGATAGCTTGTATTTTACAGTAAGGTGTTGCTGCTGAGTTAAAGAGCTATACAAGAAACTCCTTGTTTATTTCAAATTATATACAGAATTAATGAGTTGCAAGTTGTAAAACAATCCAGTTTCAATAAATATCATAATGAGCAGCACTAGGTTTACCTACACAAATATATGAAGCAAGATTACTGTGTGGCTACAATAAGATTTAAAGCAGTTATGCTCCCTAAAATATAAGTACTTAAAGAGAAGCTTACCATGTGTTTAAAATTATCTGTAGTTGCATTCGAGATCTGTGATAGCAGTGCATATATTTTCTGGATTGCTGCACTTTAGAGGTTTTCCATTTTATTTTTATAGTGTTAGTGTAAAATTCACCTCTAGCAATTTATAGTAAGGCTCTAAAAATTCAAATAATAAAGATCTTCTTTCTATGGCTATGAGTAGTAATTTCACTTTGCATTAAAATGTTCACTACAGAGAAGCCAAAAATAGCTATTGCTGACGAATCTAATAAACTGTATTTGTACTTCAATGAAATGCTAAATTCCAAAAAGTGAATCCTGTTTTAGGATTATCATTGACGTTATTTTTTTTAAAAAAGGGAATTTATGGTAACATGTTTTTTCATGTACAGTGTAGGACTTTATTTTCTTGTCTGAAATCAACAGAGAAATACAAGGCTCTGATAATCTGCAGTTTATAAGTGTGTTTCCCAAACAACCTGGGCCTTTTCATAGTCTGGTATGATTCTCCTTCTCTTTTCTCTGGTAACTCTGCACCAAAGTAGGAGGTCAAGGAATATTTCCACATGAATAAAATTACTTGCAAGTGCTTCTATACAGAAAGACAGCTATTGCCAGATCGAAAAATCATCTATCTATGTAGATTTAGCAAGACTCTATGGACAATTTACATCAACGCTCTCCAACACAGTCTGCAAGGCATTCATCTCATAAAGCTTATGGGCAAGCAGGCAGTTCCTTGCCAAAGAGTGTCCTTGACCATGCTCCATCAGCATTTGCCACGCTCACTGGGCTGTTCACTGCAGCACACTGCCCGAGCCATGAAGTTAGGGCAGCTTCTCAGAGAGAGAACACAATTCTGAAAAGGAAACTGTCCTGTATAAAGATCATTTAATTTTCAAAATGAAGTTAAAAATTACTTAAAGATATTTTAAAAATATCATCAGTGTCAGTCAGAGCAATGCTCTTTTTCTTGGGATTCAGTACAAAATATTGGATCACTGAGTAGTTCTCTGAATGCTGTCAGATGCCTGTATTCCTGAATAGCTATTTCACAGCAGTTTTTGTTGTGGATGTTTTGGAAACCAGTCCCAAAGGATGGAAGAAAGTCCTGCAGGCACTGCTAGAGATCTTTAATACCTATGGATTGTTATATCAGAAAGGAATCATCTTTTATAACCTACTGGTTTCAAAGGCAAATCATTATGTTCAAAGTAGTCATTGGCCTTCCCTGTCAATGGAGATAAACAGGTGACTTCAGAGTGTTAAATTCTTCTTGAGATAGAGGTCTGATAGGTCAGGTGAATCCCTTTTAGAAAGCATTGATGTCTCTCTGTCATCAGTCATGAAAGAAATCTGAGCTATGTAACACACACCTGATACTTAATGCTTACAGATCTAGAAGGAAGAAGAGCTGAATCCCACCTACAATCTCTGTTGAAGACAGCAGGGGTTTAGCTACAATCACTGACATCAACAGTGTCAGTATCAACTGTGTTGTAGACATGTATGCATAAGTAAATTCCACGTAAGGCATCCAAGAGTGTGCCTCAGTGGTACAGACTAAGAACGTAAGGAAAGGTATCATCAATGTTAGAGTTGTTTCAGTAGAATTAGGTATTTTGAGAGGAATCTGTTGTGGTTGCCAGTCCGATTTCCATTCTGCCTGTTTCATATCTACTGGGTTTGAAACCATTCAAGAAAGATTCTGCTACTTTTAAACTAGGAATATGCAATATTTTGGAATTACAAAACCATAGATTCCATTTGCTATATTTTAACTTACAAGAAACACCACTTTCATTTGCATTGACAAGAGTGGGACTTATAAATAATGTATTCTTTTCTGCCATTGAATCGTATGCTACTAGACTGAAAATTGCACTCTAACTTCTGACAGAAAAGAGAGAAAGAATATTTCTGATAAAGCATGAAGTGTCTCTAAAATACTCAGGGGTTTTTTTCTGTAAAATGTCCATCTATATGTGCTAAACTGATGTGCAAGAAACTTTTATACTTACTTGTTTGAGATGAGTTTACCATGTGTTCCTGAATTTCCTCTGAGGAAACTTCCCAAATGTGTACCCATTGATCAGGTCATGATAATTGAATAGATTATGTCTATATTGCATGCTGTATCATGTAAGTAGGGTTGCTGTGAACCAGTACATTTGATATGTATTTTTGGCACACCTTAATGTTCAGAGGAAAATACTTTAATTCTTGTACAGACAATGATGGGTTCTTTCTTCTGTAAGTTAAATAACTTTATATAAACTAAAGGTGAATTATTTTTTCATTACTAATGAAAAAGATAAAATAACTTCACTGTCCACCTATGGAACAGTCTGTCTTCTATGCTTTTTTTTACCATCATTGAAATTCAGTTCAGCATCCAGCTGGAAACTTTCCCCCAGAGTATACAATTAGAAAAGACAGTATTCTGCCAAACTGTTATTTAAATTCTCTTTTTCGACTTTATTATATGATCACAGACAACTTCAGAAATCTTTAACATCCAGTTTAAACCTTCATAATTGTTCTCTGAGATTTTGAGCATTTCTGTAGTTCTCTCCACAGGAATACTTCAGACATCCCAAGGGCCAGATTAACACATGTATTGATAGAAGTCTTCACCTGCTGTAATGTTTAATGGTGTCTCATCAAAATCAGAATGTGTAGTGAGATATTTAGGACACTATAAATGTTTATGCCCTTAGGATAAACCACTCAATATATCATTGACTACACCTATTATATATACCTTCCTCATCTCATTGCTCATCTGTGAGCAATGGTTTTTGATGGTTTTGTTGGAACCATACGAGGTTCAGAATCTAGATTTGCAAAATGCTTTAACGTAAAAGTCTGGATGACACATGACCTTAGTGAAATGATTTTGTATTACAGGACTTGTGCCTTCCAGCCACTACAATAAATACAAAGTAGAGAGAGATATGTTTACTTTTTAATAAAAACAAAATCACAGAGTACTGAAAAAAAAAGAAAGCATCATTCTCAATCCTTTGTGAATCAAAGATCAAAGTAGATATAACTGTTTAACTGTTGGGAAAACAGGGTCCCGAACTTAAGTGACATTAAATTCCTGCTGCTTTAGTGGATTAAGATCTCTTTTAAGACAGATATTCACACCAGCATAGTTCTATTGGTGTGTGTAACTACTGCATGAACCAGGGCCCTCAGCTTACTGGCTAAATAAATATGGCTTTCAAAATCAGGTCTAAAGTGATTTAGTCCCCAAAATAAGTGTTAAAATTCGAAGGACCTCCCAGAAGCCCTACCTTAACACCCTCCATAAAGTTGGTGCTATTTTTTCCCAGGATCTAAATAGTAGACTTTGTTTGTTGGTCATCTTTTGTACTCCTGTGCACTCTTCTTCCTCAGAGAATGTGAAAGCTCAGATATATATCCACATTCCTCCTGTCTGAAATTAAGAGAAGGTGTGCTTCAGTGGGACTTGGCCTTTGGTTTGAGGCATTCAGTGTTAGGAAAATCATTGAAACATGGTTCTGTTTTTCTGCATTGAGGATCCCTTTTTTCCCCAGTGCTTATTGCAGGCTGTTCATTAGTGTCTTTTCATTATACAGTTAGAAGGCATTCTTCTCCAAAAGGCTTTTTTTTTGTCTATCTTTTTTGTTCCAGAGCAGACAGTGTAAAGATAAAGTGGCAGAAAGTAACTGAAGACTATTTTAATCTGGATGTTCCTGAAAGTCACATTTACCCTTGCCCAAGCCAAGCCCAAGCCAAGGTTTCAGCTGCAAGAGAGTTAGTTTTCTTCCTAGCAGCTGGTATAGTGTTTTGCTGTGAATTTAGGATGGGAATAATGTTGATAACACAGGGATGTTTTAGTTGTTGCTGAGCGGTGCTAACACAGAGTGTAGGACTTTTCAGCTTCTCACAGCACCCCACCAGTGAGCAGGCTGGGGGGTGCACAAGAAATTAGGAAGGGACACAGCCAGGGCAGCCACAACTGGCCAAAGCGGTATCCCATATCATATAGTGTCATGATTAGTACATAAACTAGAGGGAAAGCTGGCCAGTGGCAGCTGCTCCGGAACTGGCTGGGCATCAGTCAGCAAATGGTGAGCAGTTGCATTGTGCATCACTTATTTTGTAGTATTAGTGTTCTTATTATTTTCCCTCCCATTTCTATCCTATTAAATTGTCTTTATGTAAACCCATGAATTTTACTTTTTTTTTTTTTCTGCCCCAAAGCACTCCCCCTCCTACTTGTGGGGCAAAGGTGGGCAAGAAGCCATGTCATGTTTAGCTACCTGCTGGGTTAAACCATGACACACAAGCATCTTTTTTTCAAGCAAAATAAAGTTCATAAAACTTAAGACTGGCACTGATAATAAAGAAGAAAGATACTGAAGGAAAACATAAATGCATTAGCATAAAAGTCTATAGAAGGAATGCTGCAAACTGTAGCTGCACACGATGCTCTCAGTTTGGACAGTCACACTAGGTAAGAGTCTGGTGCAGCAGCTCACAGGATCACAGAATATGCTGAGTTGGAAGGGACCCAAAAGGATGATCGAGTCCCACTCTTAGACCTGCACAGGACCATCCCCAAGAGTGCCAGGCACATCCCTGTGTGCCTGAGAGTATTGTTCTAATGCTTCTTGAACACTGGCAGGCTTGGTGCTGTGTCCACTTCCCGGGGGAGCCTCTTCCTGTGCCCAAACAAGTGACCAAGTGACCTCAGCCACTCCTCATTTAGCTTGCCCTCAAGGCCCTCCTTTGGACATTCTAAAAGCTTAATATCTTTCTTATATTGCAGTGTCCAAAACTGCACACAATATTCAAGGAGAGGCCACCCCAGTGCAGAGCAGAGCGGGACAATCCCCTCCCTCACCCGGCTGGCGATGCTGTGCCTGATGCCCTGAAGGACAGGGTTGGCCCTCCTGGCTGCCAGGGCACTGCTGACTCATATTCTGCTTACCATAGATGAGGACCCCCAGGCCCCTTTCCATGGCACTGCTTTCCACCATCTCATTCCTCAGTCTGTACGAACATCCAGGGTGGCCCCATCCCAGGTGCAGAACCTGGTACTTCCCATTCTTGAACTCCATATGGTTGGTGATTGCCCAGTCCTCTAATTTACCCAGGTGTCTCTGCAGGGCCTCCCTGCCTTCGAGGGAGTCAACAGCTCCCCCCAGTTTTCTGTCATCTGCAAACTTGCTTACTATCCCTTCCAGTCCTGTGTCCAAGTCATTGATGAAGATGCTGAAGAGCACAGGGCCTCAGATGGAGCCCTGTGGAACCCCACTAGTGACAGGTCACCACTCTGATGTTCCCCCATTC
>JAWWTY010000001.1:76799780-76853721 GCA_035222235.1 Margarornis squamiger
CCAGGACAGGGTTGGCCCTCCTGGCTGCCAGGGCACTGCTGACTCACATTCAACTTACCATCGACCAGGACCCCCAGGCCCCTTTCCATGGCACTGCTTTCCACCACCTCATTCCCCAGTCTGTATGAACATCCAGGGTTGCCCCATCACAGGTGCAGAACCTGGTACTTCCCATTCTTGAACTCCATATGGTTGGTGATTGCCCAGTCCTCTAATTTACCCAGGTCTCTCTGCAGGGTCTCCCTGCCTTCAAGGGAGTCAACAGCTCCCCCCAGTTTTGTGTCATCTGCAAATTTGCTTACTATCCCTTCCAGTCCTGTGTCCAAGTCATTGATGAAGATGTTGAAGAGCACATGTCCCAAGGTGGAGCCCTGTGGAACCCCGCTAGTGACAGGTCACCAGTCTGATGCCACCCCATTCACTATGACCCTCTGTGCTTGACCTGTGAGCCAATTGCTCACCCACCACATGATGTGTTTATCCAGCTGTGGGCTGGACAGTTTGTCCAGAAGGATCCTGTGAGAGACAGTATGGAAAACTTTACTGAAATCCAAAAAGATTGCATCACCTGGCTTTCTTTGATCAGCTAGGTGGGTTACATTGTCACAGAAGGAAATCAGGCTAGATAAGCAGGACTTTCCTCTCATGAAGCTGTGCTGGCTGTGACCAATGACTGTGCTGTCTTTCAGGTATTTTTCAATACTTCCCAGAATAATCTCCATAACTTTACCAGGCACTGATGTGAGACTGACAGGCCTGTAGTTTTTGGGATCCTCCTTCTTGCCCTTCTTGAAAACTGGGGCAACAATCACCAGCTTCCAGTCAGCTGAGACCTCTCGATTCTGAAGACCACTTAAAAATCATCAAGAGAGGTTTCTTGATGACATCAGCCAGCTCTTTGAGGATTCTCAGATTAATCCTATCAGGCCCCATAGATTTGTAGGGATCCAGCTGGAACAGCATATCCCCGTCAAGTTCAGGATCGACTGGGAGTTGATCATTTGCTTTTATGATTCCTACAACTTCTCATTTGAGAAGTCATTATCTAAAAAAAAAACTTGCTTCGTACTCCTTTTCTACTCCTTTTTCAGCTGAAATGTAGTGCTGACATCTTTTCTGTTTATACTTTCATTTTATTTCTACTTAGGCAATGAACTCGTCTGGTTTCCTTGAATTTTTTGTCCCAGACACATGGGTATCTGGACAGAATGCAAGGGCCAAGATTTAATTGGATCACAATATTACTGTTTAATTAATTTGCAGTCTGTCAAGTAGTAAATTTTCCAGTGCAATTCCTTTCTGACTGGCTTACAGGTGGTGGAGCTCAGTTGTCTGTTCACAGCCCACTGCCCTGTGTCCTTTCACAGCTAGCCTGGTCTGAAGCCACCTTACCTTATTTCCAATTTTAAGGTTAACAGACTGAGGAAAGAAGATTATATCAGACAATGAGAACTCATCTCCTTTCTTGCCTTCTCCAGGGGATGCATTATCCCAAATCCACTGCTGTCAGCTAACAAAGTCTCTCATACTGAAGGCCTCTCAGATGTGGGTGATGACCTTGAGTTCCCCTATGGCTCATTATAGCTTGTGGCTTCTGCTGTCTCCTACTGTATAGATTTATAGATTTATAATAGGGTGTTTGGAAGGGTTGTGATATTGTGGTTTGGAAGGTAAATGGAATTGATGTTATATTACAGTGTTATCTTAAGCAGGGCTGGGGGGACACAGGACAACAGGAAGGGATTCAGTGGCTCGAGAAATGCCTTTCCAGCTGAACACACCGCTATCAGATAAGTACCTATCAGGAGCAATAACACGGCCAGGACAACAGGGATCTGGAGTTAAGTTACCACAGTTTAGCTGCTCTTCAGTGCTTGTTATAGAGTGATATAATGGAAAAATCTATTTTTTATTATCAGGAAAACCTGTTGTGACCAATAAAACATTACTGTGGCCAGTAATGTGCCTTAGGATAATAAATACTTCAGTGTATAGAATAACGAGAGACTTGTTAGAGTTTATTTTCTGCTTTAACAACCTCATGCTTATTTAAGTGTGATCTATAAAACAAAGAGGTTTTCATAGGGAAGGTCCTATGTCTCAACATAGAAAGATGTCAACTTAGTGAGATGTCTCTGTATCTGTTCAGAGCTTCTTATTTTCTACAGATCGAATCACAAAAACACAGAATCATAAAATAATATCCATACATAAATTGGTAGAAATAGTAGGTCCAGTAGTTGGACTGTTTTATACTGGCTTTGATAATTATGCACCAGAAATGGGACATTAGACTTAATGATTAGGGAACATTAAATATCATTCCTAGTTTCTACCTTTGGAAAGCAGAAAAGAATCACTTAGTCAGATACAAAACTATGATATCTCAGAAACCCCCTGACTGATAACGTTCCTAGCAAAAGCTGCTTTAATCCCGATGTTCCAGATGTTAGGGAACATAGTGCTGTATGTAGTATATATATAGTAGTATATGCATAGTGCCGCAGAGATTTGTACAATATGTCACAAATTACCAGTGAAGACTTAAAATATTATTACAGGGTATGTTTTGACTCTTCTGATTTAATAATTAAATTGTTTTAAGTGTCTTCTTTAGAAGGCTTTTGATACAAAGTCAACCCACATAATTTATTCTGGTTTTATGCATGTATCTCAATATTTACCAAAAAGCCCATTATTTTTACATTTATAAATGCTGCTAGAAATGTCAATACTCAGTAGGCTCATGGCACTTACGCACACCAGGAAATCCATCACACACACTTCAAAAAGGGAAACTGTCTGTATTTCTTAGGCACACAACTTAATTTACATCTCACAGTATCCTGACAATCTAAAACACCAAAAACAACAGTATCACTGAGCAGAACACCAAACTGGTAAGTAAATCTAGCCCTCTTTTGGTCCTTCTCCAGTTACAAATGCCTAGGACTCCATCCATGCTTTGCAGCCAGATGGAAGGTCAGTCTATCAGTGTTTTATACAATACTAAGAAATAGGTGCTGTGGCTAGTACATAGAATCCAGCATTTTGGACTGTAAAAGGTAAGAAAGATTTAGCTGAGCTAACTTACACTTAGCAACTAAAAATAACTGACCTATTTACTGACATATCTGTAACATTAAGAGAAACAGAAATTGTCTTTAAAAACATCAGCTCAAAATGGGAACTGCATTCATCTCATTAAGAGCCTGTATTATAGTCTTCCATGTGTATGCATGATCTTCCAAGAAAATGTAATCAGCAACATGAGCCATACATTCTGGTCTAAAAATGAGCTTAGAGTGTATGGAGAACAGGGAATGTAGTAAGTGCTATTTAAAATGCTGAGGTAATTTAGTTTGTAAGCAATGGCAACCAAAGTTTAGAAATAGTCATGAGTTAAATCTATTTTTTATTCACAGTGGGTTTTTTTGTTGTTTTGTGGGGGGGTTATGCTTCACTCATGTTAGGTCTCTGTTTGCTGTCTCTTTGTGTTCATGGCAGCACCTAGGTAGTTAATGCTTTTGTATATGGTAATCTGGCACAAGAATTCTGGGGGTATTTCATTACCTACAAGCCCATGTATGTAACTGTGCGCTCCTAATGCTTTCAGCTGGATTTCCATCCCATTCACTGTCTGTGTTTAGTGGTCCAACTGTGCAGACACCCGTATGTTAAGGAAACTTTCCAGTCTGACCATTCACAAGACTCTCTGGCAGTCACACTCCCAAGGCCAGACTCTTTCACTGCTGGGACCAAAACCCCTTTCACAGCAGGTGGCTCCAGCGAGACCCATGGTGCCCCATTTCACTCCCCACACACCCCACTCACACAGTCAGACCAGGTTTCCCACAACAGAGTCGCAGATGACTGAAGCAGCCCTGTGAGTCCCTTCCAAATTGGCATATTCTGTGGTTCCATAGAGCCATTTATTCATGGTACAGTAACACAGAAACAGCACGACCTGGTGCCTCCAAGGAGGGACCCCAAACAAAAGACCCTCTGGGCTTTTATCACCTCACAGTTCAAACACACAAAACTCTCACTCATCTTCCCAAGTCTTCACCTCCTGCTGTGTCTGTCACTGCCCATTCACCAGGCTGGCATCATCCATCTTCATGCCCTCTCTTAACCAAAGGGTTGGAAGTTCACAGCCTCAGGTCTCAGGCCTCCACCCAGAGCTCAGCCTGCATCTCAATGTGCAACTTGTAAACCGAGCTACCTGCACCAGATATATTCCTCAACATACAGGCCCCTTCCCCTAGGGATCAACAACTAATTAAAATAGTGCCTGAAAGCTGCATCTTCAAACAAAGCAGTATGTGATTTTAAAAGGGAATTTTTCATACACCAGATAGTCACCCTTTCCCCACACCCAGCCATAATAGGTGTATTTCTAATGCAGAAAATCTCAGTTTCCTCCAGCATCTTTTCATTTTTTCTGGTCTTGAAAGTCAACCTCCAACGACAACAACTGCCTTGTTCCCAAGTCACTGTAGTAGGTTTAGGTTGTTAAACCCAGTTGCTCCTAAGAGTGAATGAGATGAAAATAGAGAATTTTCTAAACTAGCAACAAAATCTTTGTATTGTTTCTTCAAAAAAGAATTACATTTTTTTTAATTTTCTTACTTATTCTTCAGATAACACTATGATCTAAGTATAGGCATTCATCCCAGAAGGTGTAGCATAAACTGAAACATTTATGACATTTATTTAAAAACATACAACCCTATGCTGTACGCGTATAGAGATGAGAAAAAGGCAAATCCATACCTCTAAGACTGAATATTTTATCGTTTTCCTACTATGTACATGAGTTCAACAGTTTTGTGAGCCTATTCCCTGAAAATCAGTGAATGAAATACAGACTGTATTTCTGGGTCTGATTTTGATCCCATGTTTATGGGCAAGAAGTGAGTCTACTGAAGTTAGTGAAGTGTCACAAAAGGAAAGCAAGTGCAGATGAAATCAATTTAATTTTGCTTGCCAGTTCTCCACATTCACTTTACAATCAGTTCCTGATAAATTGCATCAGTAATCTCCACGAGATAAACTTTAAGAACAGAAAGCTTCACATGCATAACATCTGGAAATGTTTAATGTCTTCTTTAATCTGAATGAAAGAGTAAAGCTTCATATAAAGCAGTTTAGCTCATCTAACTTGACTTGCTTCTTAAGCTCCTTGAGTGAAACATTATCCTATGAGCATGAACTTGAAAATCTCTTCCCTAACCACAGCATATGTTGACAGCTACTGTGCACTATATTGGCCACTGTCCAAACTTAATATTTACATTCAAGGCTTTTTGCCTTCTAATGGTATAGAAATTTCTATGAATTGTGGTACGTTCAGATTCTGAGTTTCTTGGAGCAGCTACCTTTACCGACATATGGAAGAAATAGGCTTAATTTTGGCAACTAAACCAGTCATATTTCAAATATGTTTACTGGTTATTAGCACAAATTACCTTGGACTGGACATATTTGCATGATAGAATTTTTGCCAGGAAAATCCATTAGAAGAAACATTTTGTTTACTGAACTCTTAGAATAGAAATAACAGTATGAAAATAACACTATATACAGAAGTAATGAAATCTTGTAAATACAAGTGTGGTGACCATTCTCTGATGACCAATAAGACAATAGTATGTGTGTGGTGGGATGCACCTGGGGCTGTCCTGTGCAGAACCATAAGACAGACTTCGATGATCATTGCAGGTCCCTTCCAATCTGTGATTCTACGATTCTATGATTCTAATAGACTAGAAATGTGCAGACGAGTCACGATTCCAGTCTGAATCCAGGTGTTGCAGCAAGTTGAGTGACTACTCCTGTAAAACGGTTTGAAAATTTTCCACTGAAGAGGTCAATAAGAAAGAGTGTGCTCTGAAATTTGATTGTTAACAGATTGTTCTAGATTTAGATCTGCCATGCAAATATATTTTGAAGACTATTGTATTATTAGTCTCCAAGGTTTGTACAGGTTTTTAATAGAGCTCTTTAGTAATGACAGGATTTCAGAATACATACATAATGCAGACAGAAAGGTGTGAGTTTTACCAAAGGATTTCTCAAATCATGACAAACAAAATGCCCTAATAAATGATACAAACCATGGAACTGCTCCAGTGTCAGCCAGAGGCACTGGGAACATTTCCATTCAATTTAGTAGCTGTTGAATCAAGCTCAATTGGAATATGAGAGCAGTATTAGACAGTAGCAATGTTAAATGAGTCAAGGCAGTTAACAAAATTTAACTAAGCCAGTCAGATCCCTTTCATTCACTTTTCTGATGCAACCATATAGTAAGAATTGCTTGACCTGCTCTTTTCTTATCTAGAATATTATACATTTTATGGCATCAAGTTATCTTTTTTCCTACATGATTAAGTAACATAATTTGAGATACTTAGAGGTCAAGACCCATTACTGGAAAGATGAAAATACAACCTTATTAATTAATAAAATAACTGTAAAAAATAGCTTAGTTTTACTCTTGGTTTTGACCAAAACTATAAATCATAACATTTTGGCAGCGCTAGCATAGCTATACCAAATTAATTAGTAATCACTGTATTTCAATTATCCTTGTGAAGAGAGATACGTAACAAAATTAGAAGTGTTCTCCTTCCATGAAAGACAGAATGGTATTAGGGCATAACAACTTCATTCTTGTGACTAATCAATTCTATGAAAATTTATAGGCCTAATGTAATAAAAGACCAAAGGTAAGGAAAAGAGATCATAAACTAATTAAGCTAATAATATTAACAAAGTATTAAAACAATCAATTATCAAAGAGACGTAGAGGTTAACTGCGCGTGAAATGAACATACTAATTCAATGTTATTTTATGATGTACTCATGATTTGTTTCTAAATTTACTTCAGTGGCTCAAGAGAAAATTTACTTACTCTTAGTTGTATTACATTAAAAAATATCCACACCCAGCTCAAATTTATGGTAAGCAGATATGCTGGTAAAGGAAAGAATCATATCCGTATTACTACCTCAAGCTGAGCTGCTTCCCAATCCCTTTGATATCCAGGCAGCCAAACTCCATTTTGCTCTTAATTAGGTACGTAACTTTGTGTGAGATGGATCCAGGCCCAAGCTCTAAAAGCTTCAAACACCTCCACCTAAGAACTCTGTTCCCAGAGAGTTGAATAGACTGAGGTGCTTGTAAATATGACAAAAGTAAACTTATTCTCCTGAGTAAAAACTGGAATTGCTTAAAAAAACAATTCACCAGAGTTAATTTTATGTCTTTGGGATGAGAATGCCAACATGCTTGATTGTCTGAGTGTGGTTTTGTTCATTTTCATTTGAGATGCTCATATCTCAGTTTTGTGAAGATTGATTCAAGGCCTGGCAAGGACAAACATAATAAATTTGAAAAGCAGAAATTATGATATATCCTTGCCAAATTAATACATTACTGAAAGAAAAGAACCACTTAAGAACTCTGCTGTCTCTGTCTGGTCTTACAGCATCACTCAGACTGGGAAGGACTTCAGTCCAGTCTCCTGCTCAAGACATGGCGAGCTGTCAGAGATTATATCAGATCAATTAGGGCATTATAGGGCTATCCATATGTGTGTAATATAGCAAACATATTTCTATCTCTCCATTACACTTTAACTGTGAATTCACTTCTTTTAACTTAAATACATATGTTATACTTCAATGAAGAAAAATAAGTTAGTGTGCATTATTACGTAATTAACATAAAGGTTACAGATTCATAGGTATATGCATACATGCTAAATCAATGCAGCAGCAGTTTGTGGTTGAGTTTGATCAGCAATCAAGTGCCTTTATCCTGGAGCCTGGCATTGCACATCAAGTTTCTTCACTTAGGATGAAGTATGGCTGAGAGTGCTGGCTGAAGGAAAAGAGTCTGTGCAGAGCAGGTGGGTACACATTTAATGGACCGTGGCAGACAACAGGATGCAAAAAGGCAGGAACAATTGCTAAGTTCAGTGTGAAACACAAGACTGTCATTCCTGACCAAGGTAAATGTTTACCTACCGCACCTTCTCTGTTATCTGAGGTAATTTAGCTGGGCACTTAAGAAAATTAAGACTTCCTGCATCTGTTTTCCCCCAAGATCTATAGTGATACATTTTTGATAGCTTAGATCCAATCTTTTATATCTAAAAAAAATCTGAAAAATGAGTTAAATACTGCCAAGGATGGTGGTTAGAGAGGACCCAAGTGCCTAGTGTACCTTTGCCATATAATAAACTAAATTATTGCGTTGGCTTGCCTGTGTTTTTTTAGGTACTTGAGAAATAGGAAACCAATGAGTGCTTGTGTCTTGGGGCTGAGTTGAGCAAAACCAGTTCAGATTAGTGACAACTCTGGGAGGCCCATAATTGCTACTGGACTAAGTTTTTGAGTATCACTCATTAACAGCAGTGCACATAGACACTGCTGGTTTCATTTGCTATTTCATTACAGGCCATGGCCAAGAGGTGCACCCTCCCAGTGGCCATGGATCTGGTAGCATAAACGTTTTTATTGTTTTTCTGTCACTCTGTGTCTCACATATTTGTACAAATATCCAGCCTGCACCAGTTTTCCTGTTTCTATTCTTCGTCTGACTCCTCTCCCTCCATGACAGAGGGAGCTTCTGCTATCTCCTTCGGGAGCTGTCCACTCAGTATTTCTTTTTCTCTTTCTCTCTCCCTACTTACATGAAAGGAATTGTACCTGGAAACTGTCTCATGTCTTGGTTCATTCACCTCTTTGCTTCCTGATATGGGAGCATTTTTTCTCTCAGGTCTGACCTTAAGTAACATTTGTTCAGCTGAGGGAAAAGGCACAGCATATCCCTGCACTGTTCCTGCACTGTAAGGGCAGGGCATTGGCCCACGGTGAAGTTCCACCTCACTAGCTCCATGCTGTCAAAAATCATTCAGTTTGTACCCTGTCATGGGATAACTCCACTACTACAAACTATTTACGACTCCTTCAGTGTCATTTTGTTTCCTGAAGGGATTGCCACAGAAGGTGCTTCTGTCTTCACTTGTCTCTCTGCCCAGCTCTCATTATTTGTTTGGTCCAAACCATCCTCCTGAGTTGCCTTGCTTGATCAGGGAAACAAAACAACACAATTACAAAACAAAAACACAAACAAAAAACAAACAAACAAACGAAAAAGAAAGAAAATATTAGTTTTGTGAAGATGAATATGTGAAATAAGGGTAATCTAGTTTCTGTCCAAACTATCATCTTTTCAACCTGTGTCCCTCATGGTGCTGTCTGAGCTGCACTAATGCCTGCATAACTCTTCCTACTGAGTAAGTGTAGAAACCACCAGGTCTTTGAAAGTTGATATAGCATGGTTTGCAAAATACCAGATTGACTCAGTTGCCTCCCTATTAGTCATTATTTGCAAATAGATTTGCAAATCTGGTGATGATGCCCTTTCCCAGTTTACAGTAGGAGGAGTCCAGAATTGGATCTTTGCTCCTTACACCTTTTACTTCTTCACCTACCACAGAACTTGCAGATTCTCTCCTGCAAGCACACAGAGAACAGTGAGTACCTCTTTTCCTTGAAATCTCTTGCAAATTTACTTTCTTGTGACTGAACTATGTACAATTTTTAGTGTACCAGTAGACCTGCTAGAGTCAAAGTCAACTTAGTTAGTATTTTTCATCAGAGGTGTATTTCAATGCAAAAGATCCTAGGTTTAGTAGTTTTTCCCATTATCCTTGTTTCTGCAGTAGAGACAGGTGGATTGTACAGGCACAGATGTCTGGCATCTGGCTTTAAATGTGCTCATCTATTCACATCTGAGTAAGCAATGCATCCCAATGAATTGGCATCAAAAAGAGCAACTCTAAATGGAAAGACTGAAATTTCCTCCCATTTCATACTGCCACTGCCTACTGCAGAAATCACAGATTTTTACCTAAGACCAAGGAGGTGGCACAGGCAGTTTCTGGGTGGTGGAGTTAGGAGCTACAGCCTCCTGAGCCAGACCTGGCAGAAAAAAGCTGTGAGTCTCTTCAAATTCCCCAATTCAGGAAAAACAAAACAATAAGTTCATGTGAAGAAAATGAATCCCTTGAAAGGTGGTATCTCAGCCACAACCCAATAAATCTCTCATATAATCTGGCATTTGGCCTCTGAAAGATTGTAAGCTGTCAGTTTTCTTGGCTTAGCTGTGGAAATTGCATATATTTTCCAATAACACAGAAGGTTGGTTGATTTTGGCATTTTTTTATGTACTAAGGAAAGCCTTTTCATTTAAAGTTGAGTGTTTCTATAAAAAGCCTGAAATTATTATTTTCAACAGGTTTTTGACCTGTTCAATCAAAAAGCCCCTGAATAACAAGTAAAAGCTCGCTCAAAATGAAGGTATTTCTACTGTCATTGAAGTGTCTCAGAGGGAGAAAAATAAAACTTCCCCATATTCTTTCTGTTTGTTTACTTCACACATTGTTTAAACTTTCCTGTGTAGTTTTTTCTCAAGAAAGTATGACATAGACCTTTGCTAGACGTTTCAGAAGTAAAGGCATGAAGTGTTCTACTTAAGTTCCATCTGATAGAAAGGTATAGTTGCTATTACAGTAGAGAATGACAGCAAAACCTGAAGTGAAAGTTGTTTCATGATGGTCAGGAAGTATTAGTTTACATTTCATAGCAGGATTTTTTTAATCAGACAAGTGAGGATAATATCTGATGCAGCTCTCCCCAAAGAAAAAATTGAATACAAGATGGTAGTTTTCAGGTATCACTGGCAAATTTGATTAACTTCACAGGTATTAACTTCACTGTATGTTTCCCACGTATCTTGTAAGAGGGGATTCAGAGTAATTTTGTGAAAAAGAGCACAGGCACAGGCACTGCAAGCTGCACAGTGCTTATGAAAGAGAACCTTAGCTTTGAGATAGATGGTACTTAGCATCTTTTGACAGCAGCTGCAGAGCCATCCAATGGTCTGACTTTGGCTCTAGACCAGGAACTCTTGGGACTATAAATATCCCAAGAGGAGGAGCTCTGACCTTTATCTAACCCACTGTTTGAATGGCACATTCTAGTTTCTTCATCCTATGCCTCAAACCTGAATAAAGGCTAACACCACCTAGAGAAAGATTCATCTCCTTAAACTTTGTCAGCCATCTAAAACCTGGATATTTAGTCTAAAGTGGCCACTTGGGTTACTATCATAGTAAATGCAGATAGATGGGTGCATAAGACTAGTGAGATGGATCATCCTCTGGAAGTATCTGCTCCTCTGCTCCTTCATTTTCTTCAGAGGGAGAGCTTAAATGATGGGTTTATGCTAGACACAAATTTTAGACTATTAATCTTACCAGAACAAGTAAACAGTTAATATGCACAGCACCAAATAGACAGTTGTTATAGCCAGAATTCTTTTCTTAGTATTGCAATATAAAATTTCCCTAAAAATCTTCTTCAATATCCTTTGCAGCCCGAGTCAGGGCAGGTATATGTGACAGCTATATTCTGTATTTTCCCATAATAAGAAGAGTTTATTCATGCCAATATTCTAATGAAGAAAATGGTAGGAATCCAAAGTGTCCATAAAACCATCTATGCATGTGCTGCCAGTCTGGTCTATACTGTATGTGCACAGATCAGCCCTTGCCTGAAAGTCCCAAATAAGACTAGTCTTCATGTGAATTGCTATGATTTGTCTGCACTGAATTCAAAGTGTCCAGGCTGTGTTTGATGTGCTGCACACAGAACCTGAAGATACTTTGGCTGCAGATAGTGAATACACATTTTAAATTCCTGGATGACCAGAAACCCAGCACATTGCAGAGTCAGAAATCTGGTGGTTTGTTCCTGAAAGTGATCAGATGGTACATGATTGCTAAATGCAATAGAACTGGTGGTATATGTGGAAGATAAATGTCTATCATCAATTGGGAAGACTGTTAGAGAAAAAAAAAAAAACAAACTCTGAAAAGGTATTACTTTGCAGTAGTAGGGTACTAGGGAAAAAAAAAGTCCAACTGTGTACTGAAAGTCTGGGAAGAGCTGCAATGAAGAATAGATACACTGAATCTTGATGGGTTTTTATGAATCCAAGTGAAATATATGTGCAACATGAGCCAGGGGGAATAAGAAAGTTTTAGTAAAATCTAAGTGAAGTTTAGATGCCAACTAGGCACAGAAGATAAACTCTATATGTATGCTGTCGTTTTGCAAAAAATTACTTCCCATTAAGACAGTGCAAGTCCAGCATATCAAAACCAAACTAAGGTCACTTAACACTGCATGAAATGATCAGTGCCTGAGTCAGTACAGGCACTAACCTCTCTAGAGAGTACCTGCTCTCTCTAATAAACCTATTTCAATAATTAACACCAATTCAATTCACAGTAAATCCCAGGAGTGGCAACTTGTCCTAAAACAATTACTCTAAATTGCTTGGTGGTCACTGCTGGGGTTCATCAGTTGACTGCAGCCACCTAAGCCAATTCATATTACTGAGATAGGAAAGCATATTCAATAAGGAAGATAAGAAATAGTCATGCAGTGCAGTTCAGTGTGCTAGGCTGCTATCTGCCCACCCAATATGTCACATGGAGCAGGCTAGAAGTGCAAAGCTGATGGTGTGGGCATCTAGAATGGAGTAGACCTCTGCACTCAACAGATGGCATCAACAGGTTTCAAGAGTATTCATTGATGTCCTTGTGTACCCAGGAGCACAACAGGAAGGTTTCCAAAGATAACTACTGAAGGTCCTGCCACCATATTAAGAGTCAGCACATGTCATAGCAATTAAGTGCCAGCTGAATAACTTTGAGAAATGAGTTCTGTATACCTTTCTCCTTTATTTGATCTAAACCTTTAAGGACACGTGTCCCTATTCTTTCAGATATTTGGATCCAGATACAAATTTAGACCTTAAGATGATCCTCAAAAGCTGTTCCCTTGTCTTTTTGCACCTTACTACAAATGGTATGTCAGTATTCCTAGCTGTAGTGGGGTTTTTTAATAGAAAACCTATTCACTTTTTGCCAAGATCTTAGTATGTTCCTGTTTATCTGCAGTTATCCTTTACTCTAACTGCAACAGCTGCTTTTGCATTTTTGAAAGCTAAGTTTTTTTCATATCCTAACAAAAAGTAAAGGAATAGGGTGGGGTGTCACTGTTGAAGGTGAATTTGGTAGGTTTTCACTAATGTTATATACACAGAGAGACATGCACAAGAAGTTCTGGATGGTTTGCAGCCAGTCATTCTTAACTGGTTTCAAGTGAGGCACTAGTTCAACTTTTCTGAAAACGCATTCTGAGATCAACTCACTGTGATTTGTGGGAGGGAGTGAAAACGAAGATAATAAATAAAGTAATGAGAAATTAACTAAATGCAAATTATTTTATAAAAACATGGTGTTCTAATTACAAAGACTTTAATTGCAAATATTGGTAATAAGAAAAATAATTAGCAAAGGAATTATGCCTGAGGATAACAGAAGTTGTCTCATGATGCTATCAGTTCACAAGATAAGACTTAGGATAAGTGTGGGATGCTCAGGGATTATAATTTCTCCCTTTTCTGCTTTCCCTGCTTGTGAGGTGTTAAAGCAACCATATTTGCAGTCAGACCATATAACATCTACTGATGCAATTTCATATGCAGATCAAGAGGATAAAGATACAATCCTTGCCTCAATAAATATAAGATCTACATTCCAGTCATGTAGCAAGTAGAAGGGATGAAGTCTTGTGTACTTGGTAAATACCTTGAAATTACTTTTTGGGCAGACTATTATCTGGATAACAAATTTCTGAAATAACTTTTCGTAGATACATACTCACAGCTCCTCCCATCTAACAGTAGTTCATAAGATGTGTGGTTGTTCTTGGGGTACGAAGTTTGGATTCTTGCATTATCAAAATTGCAGATAGATTGTATGTAGATTTTTAGGTTCTCATGACAAAGGTTTTTTATGGCAATGTGCTCATAAGTCACTTACCAAAGTGGCATTCTTGTCTCATGTTGAACTAATATATACAACTATAATATTAGGAACAATTTATGCAGACAGTCAAATATTTACTGTTCACTGAAAATTTGCAGAGGTTGATCCACACTTCTAGCTTTGACATTCGTTTCTCACAATTGCCATGGTTAGTGAATTGGGCAATTTGCAAACTGGAACATTCTCGTAAGATTGTATTTTACTAAACTTATGCCTATCCATAGCTGGATTAGAACCAATAAGACTAAAATTGTGAAGTTTTCATGAGCGTAGTGTCTTTAAAATTACAGTGATTTCATCAGTCTCTAAAACTGTCCTGTAAGATGTTTTTATCAAATTAGATGTTCAATTAGAGACTCACTGTGTATTTTTGACAAACACATTGAAGGACAGATAGGTTTAACCTAATTCAAAGCTCCCAAGTCAAGACTGTGATTGTCTTTGGTTCTCACTAAAGCAAACCTAGTGAGAATAGCTGTACAAACGAGTCTTTTGGGAAGTCTGGGAGTCATGAGACTGCTCTCAGTCTTTCACTCAATGACCAGTTTCAGGTGGATGATATTGGTGTGGAATGAACCCAGGCTTTTCTACGCTTCTCTTATCTGTTAACTACTAACCCTCATGCAACCTCTCTCTTTGGTTAGTGGTCAATAGTAAGAGTAGTAAAAAAGTAAGAAAAGTAAAAGTAAAAACAAGGTTGTCTTTAGCACAGCCTGGAAAAATATTGAAGTCCTTTAGTCAAAGATCTAAAAAAAGAATGTAAGGTTTTGTGGTTCATGCAGACATCTGCAAATACAGGATATCTTCGGTCCTTCCGTGGCATTGGGAGGTATCACTCCAGTCAGTGCAATGACACTGTTAACACTAAGGCAGTTGAGACCTGCAAATCAGGTTGTTAGCAACAGCCCAGCATTCAAAGGGGAAAGCAGAGTGGTCATCTGCTGGTTTTAGTACCCCCTGCACAGGTCTTGTTTTTCTTTGGAGTTTGTTCTGAAATACAAGATGCATCATCAGGTTTATGATTTTTACAACATCTGCCTTGATAAAAATATGACTGAAATGAGAATAATATGGTCATGGTGCCAGAACAGTGAGAAGAGTCATAATGATATCCTCTCTGTTCATTATGATCATCATTTTATTCCCACTATTACACCAAACAGTATAATTTATTGCAGTAACATGGCCTGGCTATGAGTGATTATATAAATACATATTTTATCTTTTTCAGTGGCTTTACATATTCATGCTTTCCTGATGAAAATATATTATTTACCAACAAGAAGAAGGTCTTAGATGAGAAAGAAAGCAAATTTATTCTATTTGGCAGCTATCCATTAGAGATCCAAGCAGGGTATGAGAAATGCATGAAAATGTGACACCTGCCTGTTGATACTAAGATTCCTATGGATCATCCATTAAAGCAGCACTTTGTTATCATCTTCTGCATTCTGAATCTGAACGATGTGAATTTACACTTCATAACAGATGAATCTAGCTTTAAAATATATCCAGCTGCTAAAGACACAAAATAATCCCCTAGGAAATGTATCTCAAATAATCTCTGATTTCAGAGCAAAAAGACCCAGTGTTGATTTACCATCTAAATACACTTTAAAACACTAATCCTTAATAGTATTTCTTAGAGCTTTGTGACTTACTTTCTATGAAGAAAGTCATCAATTTTTTAAAAAAATAAATTTGTATCTGAAATATATCTTCATATAGCAATCTCTGCTTGGTCTCCGTTTCACAAGAGATAGACTCAATCTTGAGGATATTTGAACATATAAGTAATTCTACTCAATTTAAAACTCTCTGTAGTACTTAGTGATTGTCCTCATATACAGAAGAGAAGCAAGCATTTTAAGTTGATCAAGAATTAAATTGCAAAATGCCTTGTAGTATAGATTTTCATTTTACCTTTTGGGAGAAGTCAATTCTGATACTGCCTGGTAGACCAGATTTTTACATATTCATTTTCCACCTAAGAAAACAAATTTAAAGGGAGCTATTAAGCTCTGCAGAACCTTTATAGCAATCTATTATGTGATCATTATAAGGAAAAATTAGGTAGATGGTGACCTCAGTCAAAATTCATGCTAAGGCAATACATATTCTAAGCTCTTCAAATATGTGAAACATTTGATTTCGTGGACAAATAGAGTCTGGTATCCAAAGAGCAGATTTTAAATATTTTTGAAAGCTATTTGGAATCTAGTTATATCAAACACAAATGTGTCAATATATCGTAAGTAATGTTTGGAAGGCTGGTGTAACGCAGCTTCAAACTAAAAGTAAACTACCAAAGATAAAACTGTTAAGCAGGCTCCTAAGTAAATACTGAGCTTAAACCAGAGCTAATGTTTTATATATATGTCACTGCTGAATTTTGCTTGATTAATTTCACACTTATACCTGTCACTCCGGCAAGGCATGTGTATGTATTCTCTTTCCTAAGAGAAAATTGCTGTTTGGGTTTGGGAGTTTTTTTGGTTCTTTCCTTGTTCTGTTTTTTGTTGTTTTTTTAATCCTGAGAATAAAATTATGAACTTCTTGCAAATAATACAGCTCTGCTGCAGTCATAATTTTCAGCTTTAACCTGGCCATGCTCTCAGTGTTGTCAACTGTAAAGCTTTCACTGCAGCAGCTCTCTGCAAGTCCTGAGAAATATCACCTGAGAGCTGTTTTCTGCTGAAAAAGAGCAGTCTCTAAGTGATGAAAGAAAAATAAATCACCTGGTTTCACAGTTGACCTGAAGTATTTCCTAATAATAAGAGAAGAGATGTGGCCCATATGTTAATTAGTTAATACCTATCTCTCAATTATACCAATTTTACAGAATCACAGAATCAATTAGGTTGGAAAAAACCTCTAAGATTGAGTCCAATCTATGACCAAAGAACGCCACGTCAACTAGGCCATGGCACTGAGTACCATGTCAAGTCTTTCCTTAAACTCCTCCAGGGACAGGGACTCCACCACCTTTCTGATCAGTCCATTCCAATATCTAATCACCCTTTTTGTGAAGAATTTCTTCCTAATGTCCAGCCTAAACCTCGCCTGGCACAGCTCAAGACTATGTCCTCTTGTTCTGTCACTAGATGCCTGGGAGAAGAGGCCAATGCCACCTGGCTACAACCTCCTTTCAGGCAGTTGTGGAGAGTGATAAGGTCACCCCTGAGCCTCCTCATTTCCCACGTGCTTCTGAACTGACACATGCAAATTATATCAGTTTGCTCTTAGCATGGATTTTGTGGTCTAGTTTAGACTGACACTGAAGATGCATCTTTTCCATAAGGCAGAAAAACATCCCATATTAGCTGGCAGTGTGTGTTCTCCAACCCAGCCCTGAGCTAGCAGGCATTCCAGCAGCAGTGACAGTGCCCAAACACAGAGGTATGGGAGCGAGCAGCGCTGCTTCCTGGTCATCTGATCCCTGCAGAGCATCCAGAGGCAGATGGAATGGCTGGGCTAGGCGGTTTGACTTTCCAGAGATCAGAATCTTTCTTTGCCCCCATAGACAATAAAGGGAGATTTAACACATCTGTTATTATATGGTAAAGTTGAACTAAAGTGTTTATACTAACAGTCATGTTTCTAATAGTGGTCTCAGCTATGTTTTCAGTACCAAACTGTCTTTCTTACAGCATTCATGAAAAATTGGGGTTTTGTTGGTGAGTACGTTCCCTAAAAACTTACTAAACACTAAAAAGGAAATAACACCAGTAGCAATTTAGAAATAAAAGAATGACGTACACAGTAATTGATATCTCTTTGGTTTTGAACTGCCAAAGATACTTCCAACTGCAACTTTCATCAGGCTTCCTTTTGGTCTTTAACTTCTGGTAATTTATTGACTTAGTTTAAAGTAATAACAGAAGTATTATGAGATATAGAACTTTATTGATTGTGTTGAGATTAAAGGAAAATTGACCTAATACAAGAATCTGAAAAAAAGTGGCATCCTACAATGCTTTCTCATTAAAGATGTTGTGGGGATTTTTGAGAAGCTTTGCATACCACTGAGAAGACAAAACTGCCACATGCTGAACACCAGTCTTAAATGTTGATATCCAAATAAATTGAGTCTCGCTGATTTAGAGTCATAGTTTTATGACTTATTTCTATGTTAATCACACAACTGCAAATATCAGAAAATCAGAAAACACAGAGGTAGTGTTCTGGAATAAACCCTTACATGAGTCCATTACACTATTTAGAAAATACCTACATTCAAAAGTAAGTAGGCTGCTCCCACAGGGAAAAGCTATACATCGTTCTCCTTCTAGTTTAGTCCATCACTACTTTTCATCCTAATTTCTCTTCTTCAGGTGACAGAAGTTGTGAAAGGAAAAAAAATATTCCAGCCTCCAAAAAGATAAAGAGGAAACTCAAATACATTTAATTTAAACCATATCTTTTAGGACCTTTTCTGTTTCTAGCTGGTTTACACCCTACCTGTGCAGGTCAAGAGGAAAAATCATTTTCCCTTCCTGCTGCTTGGCTCTCAGTGAACGAAAAGGCTCTCCAGGTGACAGACAGGTGCCTTGGCCTTGGGAGGCCAAGACTGTGGAATGTGCCACAGCACGTTCTGCTCTCCGTATCTCTTGTTTGTGTGACAAGGCCCGAATTGCTTTATTTGGAAATTAGCCTCTTCCCTTTTTAGCATTCACCCTGTCCCTGGCTCTTCCTCACACAGTACCAGTAATTATTTTGCTGCTTCTTAAATATCTTGGATAAATACATGATGTATCCAAGTGCCAAGAACCAGTCCCTGAGGGAGTTCACTGAAAGGATTTCATGATGAACAAGAATGATTTCAATTTACACTGACATTTTGAGACCTATCATTTAGCCATCTTTAATAATTTTAAAATATCCCTTGCAGGGCTTTGAAATAATTTTAATTTGTTAATTAAATTGTCATGTAACATCAAGTCAAATGCCTCTGTAAGTTTAATTCAACAAGTTTACCATCTTCACTAATGTTATGACTCATAAAGGAAATATTTAAATTTTACGCTATAAATGCACTGACTGAACAACTGTAGTTTCATCTTTTAGCTTTTCACTTACTAGGTCTGTAGCACCCACACAATTATTTTGCATGAAGCATTTCTCAAACTAGCTTTTTTTTTGTATGTTTTGTCTTACTTAAAAACAGCTTAACTTTAAATAGAAGTGTCAGTTGCTGAATTGCTTTTCTACTTCTCTCTTCCTTTATTATCCTTTTTATAGCCTTATTTGTTTTACATTTCTATCTTAAATGCTTTTAATTTCTTAATAAAACTTTCATTTAAAGTATCTATAAAATTAGGCAAAACATTATAACATTATTATTATTGTCATTTGTGAAAACTGCAAATGTTTTCTAGTTAGAAGTTGGAAAAACAAAATTTTACAACTTTTCCCATTGGTTGTTATCTTTAAGCAAATGTACACAAGCAATTGTTCTTTTTAAAGATGTAACTGCTCTGAAAGACCTTAAAACAAGCCTTCATAGTAAAGAAATGAAATTATGTATGCACTGGATCAAATTTTTGCACAGGAGTAAGTTGAATTATATACACTGTTAATAGTGCAGAAAAACCTATTCATTACTAAGAAAGCATAATCTTGGAAGACACATTTGGCATCAAGTCTTTTATGTGTTAAAAATTGCAACTCTTGAAATAAATTATCTCCAGTTTTGTAATCTGCGATGTGCTCTTTTTCCCCTTCTTGCACAGAGATCATAACTGATCTTTTGTCTTGGAGCACCTGAATTTTAAATCTGGAGAGTAATATACTGCACCAAGAATTATCAAAAAAAAAAAAAATAGGAATATGTACTCTAGTCTATGTTTAATTTATATCTATCATTAGCAGTAATAGGAGCTTGATTTTCATGCTGAAAATGGAAGAAAATACATGGGTTTAGATCTGACTGTGTGTAAACAGAAAAGAAAAATTCTTAGTAGACAATGAATATCATTGAGAAGGGAAAAAAACCCAAAACTTTCTTACATCCGAATTAATTTTACATTAAAGCCAGTATATTGATTGCTTTCCTGTTTTGCTATTTAATTTTAGTGTTAAAAAATCTAAACTTAAAATATCTAGTGTACAACAACACAAACCTTTCAACTTTAGAGCTACCTTTGGGTATACTGAGGTAATACAAGATGCTGTACAATCCACCCATCTAAACACTGTCAAGTGAATGAAAGTTACATTGTAGGACTAAGTTTCAGCATTTCATAAAATGACTTCTCTATCACTGTCATTTGCAGATGACTTACATGCACCAACTTTGAAAAACGTTGGGTCAGGATTTGTCATGAGACTTCTGAGGAAGAAAAATATGTTATTTGAGAAGTGGCATATGAAATTTCAGGAAATGTTGCAATGAAATGCACAAAATCAAATCAATTTAACATAGAAAAGTATCTCTATTATTATTTGTGAAATGATTGCCTGTGATTCTGTAGTTGAATGGTATGAGGAAGTTGGGGTAGGTTTTCAGAAGTTATCTTGGAAGATAGGACTACAAACAAGGTAAAGAATTGCTCTTTCAAATTCACTATTTAAACTGTAGATAAAAGATCTTTTGTCAATGTCAACTCAACAAAAGTCTTAACATATGCTTAGATATTCTAGTAATAATGAAAGATTTTTGAAGATTGTGTTCTTTTCTACTAAACCATAAGCTACCTTTTAGGACATGAAACACGCAGAAATAAAAAGACTGTTAGGAGAGGTAAAATTAATCTTACTGCTAGACCTACCAATATGCCTTTTAACGTACAAAGGCTAGGCAAACCAGTTTCTCTCCCTTTTACACAAAGGATTGTTGCAATTTTCTCTACCTAAGTCTTCAAAGGTACATTAATATACCAGCACTGATGCCTAAATTCTGAAACTTAGTTGCCTCACTAACTGTAGTGGAGAGTCTAACAATTCAAGGCAAACTGCATATACTTCCAGTGAGCAGTCCAGACCTTGGCTTTGCTAAATGTCTTTCTAGGGTACTTGTTTCTCTGTAATGATAGCTTCTATCCCCTCCATTGACCACTCCCCTAAAGAATCCAGGTCTAAAAATCAGCCTACAGAAATGCTCCCTCACTGAAAATGCTCAAAACTAGTTTAGATGGGGCTTTGAGAAACCTGGTCTACTGGAGGGTATCTTTGCCCATCAGAGGGGTGGGTTGGAACTACATGGTCTATAAGGCCCCTTTCAACCCCAACTGTTCTATGATTCTGTGATTCTAAAATCAATGGAAAGGCAGGTGAGTGTTTTCATCTGCAAAAGTTTTATCTACAAGTGATTTCCTGACAACTGATTCTGGTCAGGATGGGAAGAAGGTGATGATAGACTGCTGAAGTGCTCCTAGTTGTGCCCAAACACCTTGGGGCTGCCCCCTAAGGGCAGAGCCTGACTGACACTCCAATGTTGGAAAAAGACTGTTGTAAGATGAGAGGACGCAAGTTGAGGAAAACATGGAGATGAGAATATTGATGATTTCACTGCATTACCTTGGTCTCAGTTGCATAGCTATTAATGCTCAGCATGAGCTATCACTTTAATGGAATTTGTTCAGCTTTGCCTCCATACAGCTGCTGTAGTTGCATATTGCATAGACATAACTTTGGTGATGGCTGCAGACTTTTGTAAAACGGAGTTTAGAGGCACAGACCTAATAGCATTGAGCAAGAGGGAGTTCTCTGGCTAATCAGAAGATATCCTCTTGTGGACACCTTGCTACCATTGGGTTAATTAGAAAACAGCTGGCACTGGCTTGGGGGAAGAGGGAGGTATAGGGCGATGGAGTTGCCAAATCCCTATATTGCTTTATTATCTTTCTCTAACCTTTAGGCTTAATTGCCATTTCAGGGACTTAATAAGATGCATGTTTTCAGAGCTATACCCCTCAAGTGGTAGGAAATGGGTTTGCTTGGGTGTGTTTAATCCTCTGGGTTTTCCTGTGAGCTGTTCAATTTAATTGGATTACACCAGGGGTCTGAGTGGGTGTGACAAGGGCCTCTTCACAGGCCCTTGATTGCTTCATATTGTGTTCATCCTCTTTTACTTTAACCTGGTGGGCTGTAAAATGTGACAACCTGTATATCTTTAGACTTAGTAAAACATAAAGTTTGCAACTAGGGCAAGACATGCTGATTTCTAAAGGAAGGCATTTAAAGAGAAATGTGGATACATATGGTATCTACATTAACTGAAGTATCAGATGAGAGTCTACGTTTTTGAGCTTATGAACTGAGTTATCACATTGCCTGGTGCCTAGAACAATCATTTCATATCAAGGGTATCTGGAAAAATGAGCACAGTAAGATTAAGGTCGAGAGTGCCTGGGCTTAGAGCTAGTGTGAGAGGACAGAGGAAGAGCAAAAGGAGGAAGACACTGAGGAAAGATCTTGATAGATGTCAGGCCACACACAGAAACTCTCAACTCTCAACAATGTGATGGTCAAAGAGGAGCTCTGTGGCGAGAGAAACCTGAAGAGGTAAAGATTAAAAACCTTCTAGAAATAACCACAAGTGTATATCAGAAGAAACATTATGTGGAACACAAAGTCATGCAAAAAATGCATGGAAGGTGGGTGGGTTTTAGTGTGACTCACATGCAATTCCAAGAGATTTAAATGTTTTAGAACATGGTGCAGAAACAGCTGCACTGAAGCTCTGGGAACGTAAATGGGAAGAGCTGCCTCATGCTGTGGTGTGGACAGATGATATATCCAAATTTTGTGAACAGGATTTCAAGGAGGAAGTTACACTGCCTTCTTCCCTATCCACCTCCCAGTGTTATCCCACCTTACTGTAGGAGGTCACTGTGCAAGTAGCCATAGTCACACACACACACAGGCCCCAGTCCAGTTGCAATGGTTTATTTCGTTAGTGGGAAATAAAGACAACAACGCTGTCACTGAAAAGAACAAATATTAATATTTTACACTAGAGGGCTGGATTGGGTTTTCAAAGTAAGAGACTACAAGATTTCAAATAATTCTCAGCATTTTCTGAACTTCAATACAACATTGTTGAAAAGTAAAGTTGGCAATGAAGTTTCAGGTGAACTATTTTGAAGTTATTGCATCATTACCTGTGAGGTTAAAGCCGGTGTCCATGGGTGGAAGGCAGTTTGACCATTTATCTCAGGATCTATAGGTCTTGGTAGCAGAAAGCAGTCTGAAGAAAATGCAATAGTATAATTTTCTAAGAAACAAAATCATTTTCTGGATATATGATCATAAATATGATGGAGATATGAAAATAGAAAATCTTCAATCTCTCATTAGCCAGAAATAACAGTAGGAAGGAGTTGAACAACAAGAAGGAGAGTGTGCATGTGGAAACCATCTACTGTAAGCAAGGAAAAGTTGCTTAAATGAGGAGGCAGAAATAAATATGAAGACAAATCACTGTGGAGGTTTTTGATGTAGCTTTGCCTAACTAGATGATCTTTAAGGTCCCTTCCAGCCTAAACCATTCTATGACTCTAGGAAAAATTCACAGAGAAGCATCAAGTATTTGGATTTACCTAATGTACAGTAGCAAAAGTGACTACAACTTTAATATTCGTTACCCTAAGTCTGTAGAATATCCCAGTACATTCCTGAAGAATTTTAATTTTGTTCTGTACATCACAATCACCATGACATTGTCACCAGGGCAATGAATTTTAGACACATACAAATAAAAAAGGCATGTGGCAAAATTAATTAAAAATTGATCAGATGAATGCTGTGAAAGTCTGCAAAGGACTGATATATAAAAAAAAAAAAATGAGATAAATTAGGAAGTCAAGAAGGAGAGGAGAAAAATTTCATGTAGGTACCATTTGAAACAAAGACCAAATTTTGAATAAAGATATAAGGGGGAAAAAAAACCCAAACCAATAACTAGAAATTTGTAAAGGGAGATAGGGTTGTAATCTTTTTCTTAAGAAAAATGTATACATACTTTATATTTGAAAATGTGACAGTAGAGGTTATTTATTGTATTTTGAAATGAGACTAGAGAAAGAAGAAGCAAAGCTAAACAAATTTATAGTCTTCATTTGGAAAAACATATAGCAATATATAGGAGCTGTAAACACAAAATTATCTACAGTAAATTGTCAAAGTTCTGAATTAGTCAATTTAGGCTCATTACATAAATAAATCAAGAGATTTATTAATTCTGTTGTTAAAGCACAGCATTATATTATATATCCAGTAGGGAAAAAAGGAATAATTTAAAACAAAAAAAATCAGTCTTTGGCTAGGCCTGTGTGTGGTAAATATAACAGGACTGCAGAACTGACTAGGGCTCTTTACAATTGTGTTCATAACCTAATTAAGGTGGTAATTAGGACACAGGTAAAACCACAAAAGGAAAAAAAAAAAGGATGTTAAATTTCAAAGAGTGAGTTGCAGAAGAATGTAAAAGCACAGGATGAAATCAAGTAGGATAAATCAATAGAGATAAAGGACACAGAGGGAAATGGAAAACATTCAAAGATAAATTAATGTATGCCCAGGGGTTATGCATGTAATCTAGCTAAAAATACACCAGAAATAAAGAAGGATAATGCTGATGAACAAAGAAGCCCAAATCTGAAAATATACACTGTAGCAATATCCAAGGGACTGTATAAAATTAATACAGCTGAAAAACAAAAGGTCACGGATGAAGCTCATAACATGTTTAACAAATCTTAAGAATATGTTTTCCATGAAAAAAAGTATATATACTTATCTTAAGGCAGAAAAGAAAGTATATTTTGATTTTAGAGAGAATCAGAAGAAGACAAAGAACAAAATAATTGCAGGGACAGAGATATTAAGTGTAAGATTTTGAAAGAAGGGACAAAAGCTGTCAAAGCTGTTTTGGATTCAGAGCAGAAACTGTAGTGCTAGACAACTGCAACTCTGATATTTGCTTTTTACAATACTTCATTAGCATACTATAGGGGTCTTTATGGAAGTCTTAAAATTAGTTTTAAATGTCTCTTCTAAACTCGGCCATTTAAACAGAAAATTTATATTTGCTTTTATAGGTAGTATTGACCTCTTGCTATCATTGATTTCTATCCTGGTTTTGGACCTAACAGCTGCTCAGAAAAATAATAGAAAATTACAATCAAATTACCCAAATCCTCAGAGTTACACTGTACACCTGGTTTGTATGTAACTTTGACTAACATCAGAAGTTCTGAAAGCTCAAAGTCTTCCAAAGTTTCAAGCTACCAGATTGACAAAAACCTTAGGAAAATTTAAGCTAAATTTCAAGAAGTGTATTAAAGGAAAAGAGTCCCAGATTTGCCAGAACTTCACTGGAATTCAAACCATTTATCTCTCTCTGTGTTACCGACCATGGCCAAAAATGAACCTGCCGGATTTAAGTTTTTCACTGAAGCCTTTTTATGTCTAAATTTCCCAGATAACTTCATTTCTTCTTCCCCCAAATGTAAAGGACACATTCTTTACTGGGAAGACCAAGAAGGATCACAGCTTACACACTTAACTGAGATGCCTAAAGTAGTGGGTGGTTAAATCAGATCTAAATATAGTTTATTGCCATAATTGCAAAAACAATTGGTATCTATACAGAATAATGAAATGAGAAAATCGAATGACTAACTGCCTGAATTAAGTTGATAAATGCACTACAATGTAGGAGGTAGAATGGATCCAGTGAGAGAGATGGTTGAAAATGAGTAATTGATAATCATTTTACACCAGTGGTTCTTACTTGCTACAGCCCATAAACTGTCTTGCTGTAATTTTCTCAGTTATATGACCCTTTTTTTTTCTTTAACCAAGTAAAAAAATATCTGGGCTTGACAGCAATTCTGTTCAACCCTGATAAAAAGTAATTAAAAAGCTAAAATTCAGGGCAAGAAAAATTTATGTTCCAAACACTCAGAAATCTCCTTAGCTGGAGGAAGAAGGAGAGGGAATTAAGTTTATGTTCTGATTTTGAATCTAGTCCTCTTAGTCCTTTCTTTGCCATTTCATGTTAATACATCAAAAAATCAGATTTGTCTCCAGATCTGAATGGCAACTGAATTAAACTTATTAAACTCTCTAATGAAACTTAGCGGGGGAGGGGAACCAACCAAGGTGGAAATGAAAGGTATTTAGAAAACCCCTCCCACATGGCAAAATAATCCAAAAGAAGTATTCGTATTAGCTAGCATTTAGAGCAGTATTCAGCCTCAGATTCAGACAACTTCATTTACATATCTGTGGCGTAAATGTCTACAGATATACATGTCTGAATTTTGAGTCACGGTTGTATCTTGGAAATTAAGTAACTCTTTACCCCTAAAAATTAAAAAGGAGGCAGCTTTAATCTACCAAAAATTAGGTTTACCTTACTATTTAATACATTTACATTAGGTGAGATGAACTCTGCCTTAGCAATGCTTGTCTTTCTCTATGGACTAAGGGGAAAAAGGGTGGCAAAATAAATCTGTATTTTGTCAGAGGTAACTCAGCTGCAAAATTCTTGTCAGACAACATAGCCAGGTCAATTTCTCCATGACAAGGCAAGTGTTCAGACCCACTAACTAGGTAACCATGGTTCATCTTGCAGTTCATAATGGTTCATAGTAGCCACAGGACATTTTTCCCTTCATAGTAAGATTTGTATAATACACTCCAAGCTTAACATTTTTCACAAAATTGGACATAGTTAAAAGTCTGAAGCACACAGTTTGAGAGTTCACGCTTACTCTCTCCAAAGCATGACTGATGTTTCAGAGATTTGAATCCTGACCTTGTTGTACAGTTCTTTCAAATTGTGTGAGCAAGTGCAAATGTTTTCCTTCAGTATATACTAATCTAATATGTAATAGTAGTAATTATTATTTTTTAGTAGTGTGAACACACCTCTAATGATATAAACAATCAACATTTTTTTTTTTGAGCTATGCTGCTCAGAGAAGAAATACTTTGTATTATTCACAATTACAAGAAGTAGCGATCAGCAACTTAGTGTAGCTAAGTGTGATCCATATAGTGCAATGAAAAAGAAAACTATGGCCAGTAGAAATATTTTCACTAGAGAAAAATTAATTAATAAAATAAATAAATGGCACTTTGTGGTCAGAAAAAAGGTCCAAAATGGGACTTGTAGGTTATGGTTGAATATGTTCCAGCTCTAACAAGAGCTAGCAAAATAAGACCTGGAAGAGAGCATGAAAACATGATTGTTGTCTGTCTGGGTATTGGGCTGACCCTGGCCAACAGCTAAGCACCCACCCAGTCACTCATTCCCAGCATGATGGGCCAGAGAATTGGAAGGAAAACTGAAAAACTGTGGGTGAAGATAAAAACAGTTTAATGGATGAAGCAAAGCTGCATGCAGAGCAAAAGTATTCATTCACTCCTTCTCACCAGAAGGCAGATGATTAGCCTTTTCCAGGAAAGCAGACCCTCAACACAGGACACAGTTACTTGTGAAGACAAAAGCCATAATCATGAATGTCACTCTCTTTATTCTCATTTCCTTGAGTTTTATTGCTGAACCTAATATTTTATGGCCTGGAATATCCCTCTGGCCAGTTGGGGTCAGATGTCACAGCTGTGTCCCTTCCCAGCCTCTTGCTCATCTCCAGCCTCCTTGCTGGGGCGGCAGCTTAAGAAGAAGAGAAAGGCAGATCCTATGCAGGCACTGTTCAGCAATAGCCAAAACATTGGTGTGTTACCAACACTGCTTTAGTCTCAAATTCAAATCATATCACCATATGGGCTGCTTTGGAGAAAGTTAACTCCATCTCAGACAGACCCAATCAGTACATTATCTGAGAAACAAGTATAAGCAAGCAAAATAGAAATTTAAGTTGGAGGATGATAACACAATATTTCTTTCTGGGTGTTAAATAAAGACATTGCAAAATTAGAGTAGTGAGATTCTGGAATTCCTCTTCACTCCAATAAGGAGGATAAAATTAATTGCTTTTAAGGTGAAGCCTTATAATTTTATGAAAAGCTTTATATCGTAATAGTCTTGAAATACCAATGCTCAGCGATCCACATCTCTTCCAGTCCTTTGTTGTTTGCTGTTTGGAGAATTTTTTTGAGAAATACATTAAGATCAAAAACTGCTTTTACTCCCTTTTCTCTTCAAGAATTATAAACAAACAGTAAATCTAAAGCACAGTGTCTGCAGGTAATTTGGAATTAACTAAGCTACTCATATCTGTTGTCTCAGACACTGGTAGCTGTTTAACTAAGGTAACACAGATCAGGACAGCCTGGGAAAAGCCAGCCATCAAGAAAAGTAAAATATCCTGTCAGTTAGCATGCACTGGACTCCCTGCTGCTGCAAACTGCCTATAATTTAAAATATTTTTAGGTGTATCTATAGGCCAGATATCACCTAAAGGCAAAAGAGCAAACGAACTTCCTTCCCAGCCAGTGTGTGACTGAAGTCCACTTCGAGGCAGCTGAGGGATAAATACCATGTAGCAAGATGCTCCTTGAGATAGCACTTCTCCTCATCGATTACCAGCTCAAAGTAGGGGTGGAAACTAGCTTCTTTTATCTTCTAAATTGTGCAGTTTGTCTCCAGTGCTTCTAGACAACTTCAGTCCCTGCACTGAGCCTTTTTACAGTAGATGGTATAGGCTAAAGCTATTTGGAGCCTCTTCTGTGGGAGATGGAAATACATACTCCTCACTGCAGAGAGAAACACTTCTAAACTACTCCTTAAGCTCTCAGACAGTTTCCTCCCATGTCCCCATTTTTTCAAAGGAAAGTTGTGAAACACATCGTTTATAAGTTGTTCTAATGGGATATCACACTCTCTTTAAGAGGACATTTGGAGGAAGAGGAATCATTAGGGCTGCGACAGCCAAACTGAACTAACCCCACACATGGGAGGGGGTTTTTCTATATTTTTTATGGTTTTATATTTTTAGAAAGCAAAATTTTTTTTAAAAAATTGCAAAGTTAAAAAAGGCTGTATAGCTTTTCATGCCCTTGTTTTTAAGAGTTGAATTAAAGTGAGGTGGGAATTTCCTGTGAAGCCTGTCTTCTGTCGAAAGACTTCATTAGCATGCCTCAGATAATTTATTGCTCCTTCCTTAGAAAAGGACATTGTAATACCAAGAGTAAATATATTCCTACCATATTCAAAACGAGAACAATAAGTTTGTTTCTCTGATTGAAAATGAATACAGCAGTCTTTGCCCTGGGATTCTCTTCTGCCTGATAAGCACTCACAAAAAATATTTGTAAAAAAAGAAGTTCCATAAAATCTCTCTGAATTAGTTTCTCCTAGCAGGTTTCCCCATATTAATACTTCTCTGCTCTGAGCTGCTACATATCTTCACAGCTTTGGAAAATCTGTGCTGAAAGGAATAAGATATTCTGGAATTTACACCCTGGCAGTCTTCTAGAGATTCTGCTGACAGCTGGAAGAACAAGGCTGAAAAATCAATCACAGACGCATTTCTTAATTTAGGGTTTTCCCTGAATCTCCTTTACTCTAAAATAGATAATTCCAGAAATCTGAAGTCATCAGGAGTGGATAATCCTTCTAGAAGTCTTTTCTTTGCACTAGGATGTGTCAGTTTCAAGCAGTATAAATTTTATTCCAAAGAAAAGTTAATATATGCCCACAACAAAGGGAAAAAGCCTGCTATACATATCATGAATGAATTCATTAGAAACTTTTCTCAAACAAAAAGAAAAAAAAATGAAAAATAAGAAACCATCTTAAAGATATTTTCTAGACCACATATATGTGTATGAAGAGAAATAATGTCATGCAGCACATTTGAGATCTCAGATCTCTCAAGAAATATGTAGGGACATGAGTGTGGTATTCAGAAATACCTAAAGTTCATCATTATAGGATAAGACTTCCAAAGCTTCATGTTCCCCTTGATATGCATGTGATATATACTCCAGCTTCTATTACAGTAAAAACATTTAAATTCAGGTTAAGCTTTGTTTCATGTAAACTTTCCCCTTCACCTCAGTCATTTAGCTTTCTCAACACTTATATGGCGCCCATCATTTACTAATTTTTACAAACCAAGTTTGAAATAAACTGATGTTTTTTAATGCTCTCCCAACATTTCAGCATCCAGAAGACTGCCAGAAAACAGACAACATTAGAAAAGGGAGGCATGAGAAGAAGTTCCTCAGCACAAAAGTTGAAGCAGCCCACTCAGGAGCTAAGCCACATCCCTGGCCCAATTAAATGCTGTATCAAATTCGGAGTTAACATATTCACAGCTGTTGATGTGGAGTTCAATAAGAGGGTTTCATGCAACATGGTGTAATCTTTACAATTCTTTTCAAGTGTGTGCAGTTAATAATTTAGTTTGTCTTTTGTTCCTGTGCTTCTAAAAGGGCATGCTCATGGGCAGTCAGTGAGCAGCAGGTTATATTCTAAGTTCTCTGAGTCTGCTCTGGTACGACCCCTTTATCTCCAGAAACAGTATACAGTAAGGACCCCCTGTAACATGCTCCTCTTCAAAAATATTTTAAGGTCATTGTCAAAAACTAACAGTATAATTTAGAGATGTTTTAATGGCTCTTGAGCAGCCTTGGTCTACAACATATTTGGGATGGAGGAATGTAGATTGCTCCCTGTGGAGCTGGGGCTCAAGAGGCTCCCTTTGTAAAGACTCCAAACCAGTAATGACTAGCTCCCCCAGAAGCCAGATATTTTATATAACCCTTCTCAAGTTACCCTTATGCTAGGCAAATATTCCCAGGCAAGAAACATCACTGTCTGTAGCACTAAGTCTGGATCCCTTTGGTCTGTGCTAATGAGTACTCTCCTATTAAATTCCCTGGCACAATTTGTCTCATAGGCTCCACAAATTTTCCCAATTTGCAGGAAAACATGAAGGAAAGCTTTGATGCAGCGTTTACTGTGCTGGTTGGTCCCACTCACTGCTGTTTCAGTGTTGTAACAGCTGGACCCTTAGCAAGGAACTGTACCTCTGGTCTCCCACTTATTATGTCAGAAATCCAGGAGTCTGAGGAAAATCAGACCCCTAAGTGCTTCCAGGCAGGCACCTGCTACACAGTCAGTAGTGCTAGGTGGAGGTACCAAGCCTCCTTAATCCTAGAGTGGAGATGACTGTTGCAGCGTCCACCTCCAAAAGGACCTGAGCAGTGCCTATAGACAAATACCCAGTCTAATACCTTTAGGAGGAAGATCAAAGTGTCCTGTCTCTCTGCAACAATTTTTTTTTCAAAATGTTGTTTCTTTGGGAAATTTTCATAGTTGAAATTACAAGGAGAGCTAAAACATTCCTGTGCAACATGCCTATTGGTGTTTAAGAGGCATTTGTACAGTGCCCTTAATATTATACTTTTAGTCAACCCTGAAGTAGTCAGGCAGAATGACTAGACATTCATTGCAGATTCCTTCCTACTGAATCATTCTATTCTATTCTATTCTGTTCTATTCTGTTCTATTCTATTCTGTTCCGTTCCGTTCCATTCTGTTCTGTTCCGGTCCGTTCCGCTCCCTTCCATTCCATTCCACGTCAGATAGGATGGAAATTTATACCTTGATTAAAAGGAGTTTTAAGAAAAACTAAATACCCTTGTTATTCTTATACCAGAAGAATACTTCCATTGAGCAAACATATGTATTTTAACCAGAAATTAGGTTTTTACTCAGAAAAAGCATTTATTTACCAAACACTAGTTTGTAAGTATTCCCAAAACCCAGCCTTGTTTCAAAAAGGAATTTATCATCAGCTGACCACAGGTAAGGAGGATGAGGGTACCTCAGATATGCAAAAGAACTGAGCAGGCATGAGACAAAAGACAGTCAATGACTATCATGTCTGGTGGAGCCAACAAGGGAGGTAGACCACATCTGACTCCCGCTCTAGCGGTGTGTATGAACTCAGGCATGGCACCAGACTCATGCTGGCTCTGTGCATTCTGCCTCCTAGCAATAATCTCTTGGACTGGGAAAGCAGTGCAGAGGCACAGAGAAAGCTCTGTGAGCTATAATGCAGTGTCCATCAAACTCTATACCTCCTCTCCAAGTCAGCCATGCCAAATTTGGACCAGCTCTGTGCGGAGTCATTTGGTTGACTCTGCATGGTGCAGGTAGACTAAGTGATATTAGTTTAGGCTCTGTAAAGTATCTGAACTGTTCCTGGGACAACATGACCCTGGAAACTGTAAAGCCACCTTCCCACATCAGTGTATAGTAGCATTCAATTCCTGCCAGACCAGACTTGGCTCTGCAAGGAGCCACTTTGGTCTCCCTGCACCTGCAGTTCCACTAATCCTCAACTTGTAAAATGGCCACAAATAGTTGAGAGTTGATGGAGTAGAATTCATTTCACCCATGTAAATTGTCATTAATCTGCAATTTCTAAGCAGGAAACTGGAGGGAGGGAGGGTAAAGGACATTTTAGTGAAGTGAATCCAAGTGAAACATTAAGAAAGTCATTACATTAAATTGCAGGAATAATACATGAAGCAAGATGGTTTTTGAAATTAAACAAGCCTCTGTTCTCATAAGCTGTGGTATAAATTATGTCCGGTCATTTTCTGTGTAGCTTCTTGTGTTAGGATAAGTGGAAGAAACTTACTACAAGGACTGGAACAAAGTGGATTCCTTATCACAACTGTCAAACCAAAACCAATCTGGCCAAATGCTGCCACTCATTTAACAACAGAAGTTCTGAAAATAATTCTTGAATTTATTATTGAACGGCCTTCTCTGCTCAACAAAGCTCTTTACACAATCACCCATGTAATTTCTGCATGTATATGAATTAACCATTAACTCTTCAGTGGTTCTATTTATTTTCAACTGTGTATTTAAGTGCTTTGCAATGTTTTTCATCTTACAACAGGGAACATGCATACTTTTCATAGTACCCAGTTGCAATCCCTATTTGGTGTGGCATAACTGGCCAACTGGTTTTTAAGAGGTGGTGATTGGGCAACTGTTCTCAAAAACACTCAGTAAATGACAGTGCAATTCCTGTTTCCATGGGGATATGGCACCAAAATAAAAAAATAAAAAAAAAAATTATATGTGTCAAGCAACAGACCTCAAAGGGAAGAGAAGAGAACTGGGATATTAACAAGTAGAATAGGATTGAATGGAAAGACAAAGCTGCTAATTATAAACAAGGAAAAATGCTTAAGGTTGCTCATCCTTTATGAGAAATATCTCAGTTGCTAAGAATATATCTGACGTTTCATAGGAGCTTGGTCTGTTTATTTAGCATAAAAGAGAGCAAGTGTGTTATTTAGATTTTAAAGCATCCAAGTGGCAGCACCTTTGTGCCCTAAATAAATTCTGGAGAAAACTAGAGAAAACAAATATATTCCTTTTCTCATGTTTCCATGCTACATAAAAATGTATGTGCTGAGAAGAAGTGATAAAGTTGCAACAAATAATCAGTTGCATTAAATTCCTGGACAGTATCCATTCTAACAACCAGCCACCTTTATCAAGGCAGAGTGGAGTTGGGTGTATTTCTATGCCAACAATGTGTTGTCCTGTGAACATTGCAACAGAAAGGAAAAAAAAATCTAAATAGAGCTTTGCCAGTACATTTGGTGCAACTTTGAAGAGCAGCCTCCAAAGTTTATTTTTGACATACCTGTAGGATACAGATTACTAATGTCAAAGTAAATCCAGTCCTTAAGAGGTCAGCTAAAAATAAATTATTGATTTAGATTCTTGTATTTCTATTCCCAGTGAAGTCAATGATCAGACTTGCTCATTGGCAGCAGATAATATAGGCATATTTATGGAGAAAAAGTAGGTGTTTTAGAAATGCTTATGGAAATAGCTACAGAACTACAGATACCTGTCTTGATATTTTTGAAGGGATGAAACCTCCTGCTGTGGATTATTTGTGGGGCACTCATTTTCCTCTCTTTCCCAAAGGAAGTCTACTGACATAGGGCTTGAGTGCTAATGAGTTCCTGCAATTCCCATAACTGGTATAACAGATGCAAAACCCCATCCGCATCAAACGCTTGGCTACAGGAGGAGCAGGAAGAAGCATCTGTTTTTTGGCAAATGAAGCACTGCTCAGCATTTTAGTGCAGGAGGGGAAAAAACCACAGTGAAACCCTAGTCTAAGGTATGCTTTCATATTCACATTAATGTACAAAAGATGTAGTTAATTTAAAGCAATAATAAACAAGCAAAGCCATATCTTTTAAGAAACACAACCCAAAGCAATGGTGAAACTCCTTTTTCTTATACATGCTGACGCTAAAAGCAAAACCTTTGGATTCTGCGTACAAGACAGCAGCATGATGCATCTTTGTGCTTAGAAAATTCTGCTACTGACTGGGAGTGTGTCTGTGAAAACATACAAAATTAGATAAAGGGTAATCAGAAAAAGCCAGTTTGACTCATCAGACAATTATTTTTCGGAAAAAATGCGACAACCAGCAAAGGATCGTTTTTTAACGTAGCAGTTCCTCTAGCAAAGGTGTCATGACTTTCATATGAGCTCTGGGAAATGTATCATTTATGTATAGCTCTCAGCACTTTTTCACTCAGTGGCAATACTGTTACTGATATCCTGGTGATGTGGAAGAGCAGAACACCATGCAACCCTGATTTACTATAAATTCAGTTCTGATAAATTGCTTTATAACTTATTACACCTTACAAGACAGTCCTTGCCAGTGTGGAGTTTTACTTGATCAGAAAAAAAGTCAGAGCTTGATAGAAGGTGTATGAAGGCAAGTGTCTTACCGAGTTCTATGGTTTACATTAGGAGAAAGGATTTGAAAAATAAATCTGTGGTTGTACCCTTAGTATTTGATTTGTAAGAACTTCTACTTACTTCTTGAATAGTGTTCCTAAACTCTTACTGAGTTCGGTTGCTGCTGCCTTTTTCCAGATTTCTTTGGATTTGGAAGCAGTTCCTACTGCTTCAAACAGAAATGCGCATGATTCACAGTTTGGACTGAATATTCATTTTGCAATTTACTGTCCATTTCCTGGTGGTCCTGTGTAACCCAGACAGCTTTAGCAATATTCACAGCATGCACATTCCTATGTAATGGAGGTCACTGGCTCTAGCATAGATGGGACTGTTCTCCTCTGCATAAAGCATCTAATCACCATAAAGCTGTAACTGTTCAAACTGCTTCTTATGAGCCGAAAGGAGACGGTAAATGATGCGTATGGACAGCTACCGCTATTTGGTGTCTTTATTTAACTCTTCTGAAGGGGGCAGTTACAAGGTTCATCTGTCTTAATGAGGGCCAAATCCTTGTGGTTTGATTTGTTTGCTGGTGATATTACTCACCCTAGAACATCCATGCCTAAGTGCCCTAATTTTCTCTTCAGAATATACAGCAGAAACCAATGAACCATTCTACCATACAGAATAAAGATATGACTGCATCTATGCCCACTACTTTGGCTATAGCTTTGATGATACTGCAATAGCATTTCCTACTCCTGACTTGTATATATCAATGTTGCTTTTGCAGCATTTTTGCAACCCTATTCTGACTCTTTGGCATAATTTGGAATTGCTCATAACACGTATAATAGAAAGTACATATTTGTGTGTCTCATTCACTTTTTTTTCCATCAATAAAAACTTGTAAGTGAATACAGGTAGCAGTTCAAGGGCACACAGTATTACCATGCAGAAGGAGGGAACTAAGAAATGACATTTCATTAGTTAATTAATTCAGTCAGTGATTTTATGTTTGCTATGTCTGTAATTTCTTTGAGGCTGTTCCAGATATGCAGCTATACCACAATTACTCATTCTTTCCTGTTCTTTCGCTTGCAATGCAACCTTCTTCTATGAAATAAAGATCAAATATAGCTATAGTAGTCAGGGTGATTTAAAACTTATTTGGGGACATCAGGAGCAGAGATTATACCTACTTGAGCTGTCAACTGTCATTAGCTACTGGATGTCAATTAGGCATAATTGAGCACCATTGTTAGTAGATTATTTTAGCAGAATTATCAAAAAAGATTAGTGGCTCTTGTCCTTGGGTTTCTTTAAAGAAATTTTTTCTCTTTTTTGTCTCTCTTTCCTTTAAAGAATAAATTTGGAAAATTCTATTATGACATTGAATCAAACCAAGCAGCTTGCTAAACTATACCAAAAAAATATTAACAGATTGTTGGATTTCTTTCTAGGTAATGTATATTAATGCTTCTTCTACTTCTTTCTCATGTAGAATCCTACCTAATAAAGCAAGGACTAAAAAAGGAAGAGTATTGTTGCTAACAGCAGTCTTATTGCTGTTCCACCACATTTTGTAATGTTTGCAGATGCAATGGACTTTTTCCTTGAACAAGTTCCCAGAGAGGCTGTGGATTGTCCGTCTTGAAGATATTCACCACTCAATTGAACTTGGCCTTTAAGAACCTGAGCTACTTTTGAAGTTGAATCTATCCTCACAGTTAGCCCTAATGACCTCCAGACATCCCTTCAAATCTAAATATCATTTGGACTAACAAGTCCCAGTAACTTGTGAATTAAGAAATTTCTTCTGGAGAGCTGGTTCACTAAATCTCTCAGATTTGAGGGAAATTCAGGCTATTCAGGATGTTTCTTGAACATACTGTGCTTGGGTGTGTTTCAGTCTTTTGCTTTTTTATAAAATACTGTCTGTGGGCTATAACTTTTAGTGCAGTTAAGGATGAGATGCCATTGAAGAAGATTTGGAAAGTTCTCTGTCTTACCTGTTCTTTTGTGTAGCTCTATCAGATATGTAACTTGTGACCTTTTGTACTCCTTAAACTTTGTTTTAAAGAGGGTAATTAATCAAGGCTAAATGTGGATTACTACGTATCTAAGCTTTAGGTTTATTTTTAATATTAATATTGTAATGTAGATCATGCTGGTAAAGATGGCTAAAATAAGTCAAATGAATTGCACTTTAAAATGTCTGTTTCTGTCAAGTGATGCTGCCTAGTTTCATAGTTTAGCTCAACCCTAAACATTACAGATGCCTGAAGTTAGGCAAGATGGATTCCATCTAAGAATCTGGTTAATCTTTAGAATTATGTGGCTTGGGAAAATATGTATTCTGTGGACATTTCTAAGCCCTATTGCTTAGTTTTTTTGTAGCTGTCAGGGTGATTCATTTCAGTTCAGGAAGTCTTTGGTCAGAGGCCTTAGCAAATCATGTCCAGAAGCAATTTTGCTGAAAAATTCTATTTTCCGTTCCCTCCCCTGGAGTGTAAGGACTGTTGCATGTTTTAGGGAAAGGTCTTGATTTAGAGGTGCTGAAGACTGCACACACTATTGAAGAAAGAATTAGATATTTGGGCAGGAGAGGGTATTTAACGGGAAAAGTATTCTGCACTCTACATTCCAGGCTTCTGATGAAGGTTTAAACAGGAATTTAGGAAAGTACTCTGGGTTTGACCCACTTTATTGGTTATGTCTGCTATCTGTTGGGATGTCCAGGTGCAGATTGCCTCATCACCATAGACATAGTTACAAGACTCCTTATGAGCACATTAATGTGGTAGAGAAGGGCTTAGAAACTGGCTGTCTTCCAAAATTATATTGTCCCTGGTTTGTCTTTGATCACACTGTCAGATACATCCACTGTCTTTTTTACTATCAGCCTTAGACAGTAGTTGTCATTTCTGTAAATGTGAATGCAGTCAAATCCCTGAATGCAGGAAAGTTGGGAATGCAGCTCAAGGTCTTGTTGTCTTTTGAGGAGATGGAAAGCTACTTGGTTGGTCTGGAGAGGGTTGTTCCTTCATTTCAGCTTTGCTTCCCTTTTAGAAAATTTCGTTATGTCCCTCTTCTATTTCTTTGCTTTTTACATGATGCCAGGACAGAAGCTGTTCAAATTCTTCTTTGCAAAATTGAATAAATTAAATTTTCCTTGCTTCACATTTCCGTATGTAACTGAAAATCGAACCCTGATAAATCAAAAGGAATGAATCTCCCTTCTCAGTAAAGATTTAGGATTAAAAATCAGTGCAACAGTACAGACACAAAAAGAAATCAAACTTGCTGCTTTCACTCGGCTCAATATTAAAAAGAGAAATTTGTGGAATGCCTCTGTTCAGGAATGCAGAATGAAACAAAACAACTGTCTAACTTACTGAAAATTGAATCCACTGAGTGTTAGAAAGCTCTAATAGGCATCCCTCTTCCTTTCAGTTGCTCACCAGTTTTATGTTTTTTACCAAGAAAGATGTAAACAACAGAAGAGAAACATTTCATTTAGAATTTTCAATGCTAGATAAATTTGCATTTACTCCACTTCTTAACTTTTTGTCTTGCTTCAATTTACTCTCTGTTGTGACAGTAACAGCAGTAACATTAATACATAATTAGATGGGTAGGAATGTGCTCAAAGTCAATAGCTTGTAATAGCTCCTTTGGAGCCATAGCAAAGTATCTCCTATAGCAAATACATGGTTATGGACTTGTTAAAACAGACATTAGTTATCCAGTAGTCCATTATGGCTCCTTATAGTCTACCATTTGAGTATCTTTATATTTAGAGTCATATTGATCAGTAATTAAGAGACAGCATGGTGGCAAAATAGAAATATATGATAAATAATCTTCAAGAAGTAATTTATAAAAATGGTAAAAACTGACAAATGTCTTTTATGCTGTTTTTTCTTTGATGTAGAAAGGAATAAACTCGATAAAATTATAACTGATATTATGAGATTCCCTTGTGTAGGCTAAGAAGCATACTTCATCCAGAATTAATTTTTAAAACAGATCTATTAAAACTAGGAAGGAGTCAGGCAAGTCACCACCATGTATGCAGTCTTCATCTACTCATCGTAAAAATTAACAGTAGTCAAAGTAAGCACTAGTAAAGGGGATTCGACCACTCATAATTTGGTTCATCTGGAGCCTTCACATCTCTCATTAATCTGTAATACCATACAGGTGAGTTTATGCAGTTTTCTATTTTACAACTATATTCACTGAAATACAAGCATGATAATCAATTAATTACAAATGGTTAAGTCTCTATTAGAATATGCCTAGAAAAGTTGTTCTAATTACAAATGGTTAAGTCTCCATTAGAATATGCCTAGAAAAGTTGTTCAGGCATGATAATCTTTTAGACTGTTTGAAGTGCCACAATAGTACTAATCCACAAGGTTTTCCCATGGCACTCAAGGTATTGTGACATAATTACATAGAAACCCAGAAAGACCAGCTATTCCATACTTGTTTTACATTTCCCTCCACAAGGGGACTGAAATTTTACTACTTGTGTTGTGTGTAATGGAATTGTTCAGTTCACAATAGCTCTTACAAATAGAAAGACCTAGTTGCCATGCTTGTACTCACTGAGCAAAAGAGGGATGTTCTGCTATTCTTCTAATTGTTTCAATCGCTGCATTAACACTAATTAGCAAATTTGCTTTTCAGTCTCTTCCACGTGGGGCATGTTCAGTCAGGGTTGAGTCAGTAGGGAATTTAATTAATTTATCAACAAATTGGATTTTTTCATTATGTGTCTTCGCTTTGGTTTTCTTTTTTGTTGTATTCTTTTGGTTTTGGTGGTGGTTTTTTCCCCCAGAAATTTGGATTGTTTGTATAACTATAGGCATTTTTTATCTACAATTCTCTAAAGCAGAGATTGTTAATGGAATGATATTGAACAAAAATGCCTCATTTGTAAAGGGTATCAAAAAAGAGATTCTGTCTGCCTCACTGGTCATTTGTGAGCAGGTAGTTTTATTACTGGTAACTTTTTCCTGTGTAAGCTTGCAGTCTAGTGGGAATATTACTTTACAGTAAACCTGCCAATAGCTGGATGTATAAATGTCTGATATTTACGGCATGAGTAAAAAGGGTGTCAGTGTGTGAGAATTCAACTAGGCTAATCTCAAATGCAATTAATGTTCACATTCTTTAAGTGCCCCTATGGTAGTCTGTTTGCTCAAGGAATTTATTGGAAGTGATACATTTAATTAAACTTCTTGAAACACTTGGGCAATGATGTCATTTATACGATAAGGCACCACTTTTGGAAAACAGAAAGAGTAACAGCATGACTGTTGTATTCATTATATACTGTTTTACATTTAACGAAGAGTACGTGGGTTCCATGCAGGCTGCATGTCAGGAGTTGCTCAGAAAAGGTGATTTCCTTGTGTTCTACTAAGATACTAAACAAAAGTCAGAAATGTTTTGATTTTATGTCAGTTTTGATTTAGCTATATGTACTGTGTGAACAAAGCAAGGAAATTTGCTAAACTGCTTGCAGGAAAAAAAAATGTGGCTTTCTGTATTTCATTAGGATTATTACTTTACTAATATGAAAGCAAATTTTCTGCCTGCTTAGCATCTATTCTTTAACTTGTTAACCATAACAAGTTATATCCATATCATAACCAGTGCAAGGGACAATTATGGAGCAGACTATCTTGAGAGCCATCATACAGCACATGCAGGATCAAGCCTCAGTCAATTTGCATGACACCAAGTTGTGGTGGGAATGTTGAGCTGCTGGAGGGCAGGAAGGCTCTGCAAAGGGATCTGGACAGGCTGGATCAATGGGCCAAAGCAAATTGAATGAGCTTCAAGGAGGCAAAGTGCCAGATCTTGCCCTGGGTCACGACAACCCCACACAGCGCTACAGGCAAGGGGCAGAGTGGCTGGAAAACTGCTGAGCGGAGAAGGACCTGGAGGTGCTGATTGACAGCAGCTGAATGTGAGCCAGCAGTGTGCCCAGGTGGCCAAGAAGGCCAATGGCATCCTGGCCTGTATCAGAAATAATGGGGCCAGCAGGACCAGGGCAGTGATCATCCCCCTGTACTCAGCACTGGTGAGGTCACATCTCGAATCCTGTATCCAGCTTTAGATCCCCTCACTACAAGGCCATTGGGGTGCATGGACCATGTTCAGAGAAGGGCAATGAAGGTGGTGAAAGGTTTGGAACACAGGTGTTATGAGGAGCGGCTGAGGGAGCTGGGGTTGTTCAGCCTGAAGAAGAGGAGGCTCAGGGAGACCTTAATGCTCTCTACAACTACCTGAAAGGAGGTTGTAGTGAGATGGAGGTCAGTCTCTTCTCCCAGGTAACAAGAAATAGGATGAGAGAAAATGGCCTCAAGTTGCACCAGGGGAGGTTTAGACTGGACATTAGGAAAAATATCTTCACTGAAAGGGTCATCAAACATTGGAATGGGTGGCCCAGGGAACTGGTGGACCCTCTATTTAAAATACATGTCCCTCTGAGGGACATGGTTTAGTGATGAACTTAGCTGAGTTAATGGTTGGACTTCATGATCTTAGAGATCTTTTCCAACCTAAATGATTCTATATAACTTAAAGAGAAATTCTCTTGTTTGCTACCAAACAATTTCATTTGTTGTTAAAATGTGTGTGATCGCAGAAATTACTACAAGAATTCACAAAGAAGGTTTTTTTTTATAGTTTTCTTGTGCTTTTTTTGGTAAAGGTAGGCTGTGCTACCCTCACTCTCTGCTGATTTTGCTCAAATCTGATATTCTAAGATAAATTATACAATGCAATAAATTATTGTCAATGCTTGTCTTTAACAGCCCTGTTTTCACAGTGTTCTAAGAGCTCAGCATGACAAGTTAAATTAATGAAAACTGCCTGGGTGGGTAAAAATTTGCTTTGTGCAATGTATGTCTATGGTATTCAGAAGAGTTTAAATCCCCGTAGCCTGGGTTTTGACTCCCACTGTTTGAAAATAGCTCTTTAGAAAAGAAAGTGAGGATAAAAATACATATGTAGGTGGATCTCTGTAGGGAAAGAAAGTGGAATTTTGTTTAATTGCTTGAATGGACCTTATAGATTCTGAATTATTTCAGAATTTTTCTACAGTGACCCAAATATATGAGAAATATCTGGTAACATGGCTAGGAAAATTTGCTCTGAGCCTATAACCCCTAATATAAATTCAATTCATATTTCAATACTATCTTTACGATGAAAATTTCTCCTAAAGTCTCATAAAAATAAAAAAAAAAAAAACAAACAAACAAAAAAACCACACACACAAACTAACGAACATGAGATTTATGAGCAGAGTTCCAATATAGGCAGTGAATTCTGCAGTGACACCAGCGTCCCAGATGTCTTCTTTCAGAGAATGGAAGCATAAGAATTGTGATATGTTGGTTATTTTTGTTATAGCAGCATGTAGATTAGATTTTTTAAATGCAGATAATGATACAGCCACAAAATATTAACTGCTACATGAGATTCAGTAAGAACCATGTAAAAGCTTAAACTCCACAATCTTGTGTGCATGTGTTTCTGTCTCATGCAAAGACATGTAAAAATATTGAATATATGTAATAATAAAACTGCTGCTTTTTCTTACATGCATATATGTATGTATATATATCAGGAAAAATCAGAGTAAGGTTTTTTTCTAGGATGCTCCAGAGTGAAATTTTATATTAAGCATGGGAAACCCTTCAAATGGCAACAGGGATAAACAAACAATAGCTAAGACTGCTGAACATGCACTGCTTTCATATGTCTTCAGATCTGTTCAGGCTCAGTGGGAGAAGAAGGTAGATGCTTCTTGAATAATATGATTGTGTTCTCTTCTTTTGGTTATGTACTGTCACTGTTTCCATGATACAAAATACCACGGAGAGCTTATTTGTGTTTTAGAAATGCCATATTTCTCCTGAATTTAAACACAGGTTACTTTTGGGGGCTTGTTTTTGTCTGTAGGGAAATAAACAAAGAGAAAATTTTCATCTTTGAGAAAGTCTCCTAATACTTGATTTTTTTTAAAAAAAGGAATGGGGATTAAAGAGACAATAACAAATGAGAATGTATGTGCTAATTGCATCCCAGCATGAGTCCATGCATCTTACCAGGTGTAAGCGTGCCAGTCTGAAGTCAATCCACAGAGCTTCACTGACAGTAGGGTTATAGTGTATCCTTCAGTCTCAGACTATCTGCTGAAATCACTTTAACAGCATTTTGGTCTTAAGTATTATTTTCATCTCTACAAAGTCTTGAAAATTTAAAAAACACAACATTCAGTCATCCAGATTTACCATTCCTCCTTTTTCAAGGAGCCAGAGCATAAGTTGGACCTCTACTGGAACCACCCCTAGACCTTCTTGTTGCACTTCCAGCCCAAGTGAGATTAAGAGCTATTTAAGATCCCTAAACATTTCACAAATTCTGTGTGGTTTACTCAAGCATAGGTCAGAGAAAAAATATCTCTTGCTGATTTGATGAGGGCTTTCCATGTAATACAGGGTCTTAGGAGGGACAGGGATAAGAACATTATCTTCTACTATGGTAATTCAGAAGAGCTGTATAAAGTCACATGCTCAATTTGTGTAGTCACTGGAATGGTAAAAAAGGGCTATATTACATAAAAGAGCAAAGTCTGAAAAGTTTTATTGTTCTTTCTCTTTTCTTACATAAATACAGATACATCTCACTGCCTCTTAGAAATTCATCCAAAAACAATATCATTTACTTATTGGAGACTGGTAATGAAGCTTAGCATTTGCTTCTATGGTGAAATGTAGAAACATAATTATTCTGTCCTTGTAGAAAGAGCATAACTCACCAAGCGGGAGAAATTCAGAGATTACTTAGAAATATGAGCATCCATGAAAAGAAATGTATTGGTAAAATTATCCTAGTAAATATCATCATAATGACAAGTCATCCTGTCATGGAGGCAGGTATGTCAGTTTCAGGAGAGCAACCTGATAATTTGGAGATAAACTTGAATCAAGCCCTATGATTCAAGTACTCATGAATACATTCAAACTGAGACCAGCATCTGAATATTGTACTTCATGATGACCTCTGCTTGGAGGGTGGAACATCACCTGTAATGACTAGTTCTTAAAAAGAGTATGAGAAACAGCTATTATGAGAATCAAATTATACTAGTAGATAAACTAAAGGAACAAAAATTTATATTCTCACTTTTCTGTAACTGTATGTTAAAACCAAGCAGATAAATGCTCAGTTTAAGTAAATAAATATGGTAATGTGAAGCATATGAACCTGAAGAACTTGGGCAGTAAACAATTCTCAGTTGATCATAATTATGTCTGATACCACTGGGCATAATTTAATGGTATTTTAAGGTTCATTTTGTCTGAGTAATAAATAGGAATGTAAGATGCATGCACATATTGAAACAATTTTATTTTGAAAATTCAATGCTGCTTTTTTATTACATGACAATTTTGGTGTAGAATCCCTAATGCAGACCTCCATATTTTTTTATTTTTTTTTTACCAGCTATGAGTATAAAACTTGTTCATCAATGCTGTTGTTAGTCTAACATCAGCTATAGAACTGTTAATAAAAATAGTTGCTACTTGTTTCTCCCATCAGTCTCCAGTTCAAAGCCTGGGACATGGGTGACTTCAGCTGTAGCATACATCCCCTCAGTTCCTTCTCCCCATATAAGTAGGCTGAACATCTTCCGTGCTTTAATCACTCCTGCACTCCACAGTGCTTTCCAATCAGCTGAAAGAATGAGGAATCTGTGCTGAGCACTGATACCATTCCCTGGTGCTTAAATCAAGGGGTTTTCAGTCTAAATGGTCTAGCTGTTCTCATGGATATACAATATATGCCCCAGGAAACAGAGGGAATAGGAGGTGTTGATGAGTGTACATGACACTGAAATACATATATATCAAAATCAGTTTGAACAGAAAACTCCTGTAACTGCAGAGAAAGTGATGTAATTCACACCTGGTAAATGTCACTCCTGTAGAACGGAAGATGATTTAAATTTACATGGAAGAGGTGAACCGGAGTACTCTGTTTTAATTAGACACAGATAATTTTGTATTTTCTTCTTCTCCAGTGCAGTCTCAAGTTGATGTTACAGTGAGATGAGACAAGCTCTGGACAAAAGAAATCTTAAGGTGAAATATAAAGTAGTATAGGGCTTGCAAAACAATCCCTCAGCATCTCATTGAACAAAATAGGGCTGCCATATGCCACAAGAAGCTATTTACACAAATTTTTTGTATTCTTGCTGTCTCTATAGTAGTACAATTACTGGGATCCTTTAGAGCATTCAGGCTAACTGTTCCTATATTTAAACGCCAGACAGAATCAAATATAGTTGTGGGTTTATCACCTTTTCATGCTCAAGGATGACCCCAAAACTATGAGATTTTTGTTTTGCCATGTCACATGAAAGATCTTCTGAAAATAACTGAGTAATAGCCATATGTTTCCTGAACAAGTCTGTTATCTTCCTCTTCTGAACCTAGATAACAACACCTTTTCAGAGTATAAACAGCCAGAGCTAAGAGTTCTTCCACACAGGAGAAAACCTTTTGGATATTATGTGGTTAAATAAAACATCAACAGTATAAAATATTGAACCACACTTAAGGTGTGGTGTGTTTTATGAAACATACAATTCACCACACAGGCACCAAAAAGCTTTAGATGCAAACTGCAGCTACTCACATAATTTGGCCCTAAGGTCCATAATGCTACCAAAATACAATTTAAAAAAAAAATTAGTTACACTGTGTCTCTACACATTCTATTCTAAAGCAGATACTTATTCAAAAGCCTGTAAGTTATCACTCAGCTCTACATCTAATCTGTAGCATCTAATACTAGCTGATGTTAAACATTCTTTAAAGCTTTGGCTTCCCCATCTTGAAAAAGCTTTAGTAAAACTAAAAGTGATACAGAAAAGAGTAAGGAGGATGAACAGAGAAATAGGAATTCTTCCACAGTGCAAATTACTCTGTAGACCAGTATATTTCATCTTGGGATAGAGACACCTCCAGGGAGATACTGCAGTGACCTTTAAAACCCTAAAAGGCAAGGGGAATGTGCACAGAGAATTTATTTCCTGTCCCTCATAGTACAAGAGATGGGAAATATCTGATTAAATCAACAGATACCAGATTGCAAATCAGCATAAGGAAGTGCTCCTCTGCATGTGGCATGGCTAAGCCTCAAACCCTAGTGCCAGGTGGTGTGATTCCCAGGGAAGTTTACATGAATTTAGAAAAGGGATTAAGCAGACACCTTAAAATAAAGTCAGACGAGAGCTTTCGAATACCAGGATGCTCCTCTGGCAGTATAGCCCTTCAGGAGCATGTCAGTATGTGCCTGACCTGCTCTTCCATGCTTTCCTAGGCATCTGCTATTAGCCACTGTCAGAGATTAGTAAATTATGTAAACCTTTGTCTGACCTGATACAGCAATTTACAGCTCCTAAAACTCCTTAAGCATCCACAAAACTTAAACCACCTACTTATTTATTTAATGCCACATAAATCAGTGTAGCAATTATGTATGTGTTGTATACAGTGATAAACAATATTTTTGTATCAGCTTTCACTTGCATGAAACTTAGTAACTCTCTTCCATTATATCCCATCCCATTTTCTATTTCAATATTATTTGAATAGATGTGACTTCTTCTGTTAAAAGTAGGAAACAACAATGTAAATCCATATGTTCAGGTACTGAATAGGCCCCCCCAGCCTATTACTTTGAAGAATCATCTGGCATTACCAAACTGTGAAGTAAACCTATAAAATATTAATTACAGATTGATTTAGTCTGGCTGGAATTCAGCATTAATGGTTTCACTTAGTGTTACCTAGTTTTTCAAAATCATGTCAGAAGGAGAGGGTGGGAAATCACAAATGGAGCTGAGGAATGTGCTTTAACTCTTCATCTCTAGAAACCTGGGGTCAAAATCCAAATAGCCAAATTGTCCCATGCAGACATGACTTAGCAGTGTCAGCCTGTGCTCTTGTGAATGTTAGTGTGGATCATAAAACTACTACACAACAAGTGTAGAAGTGAAGAGTGAAACCTGCTGCAGGTCAAAACTACAGTGCACCAAGGCTCTCAAATGAGTCTGAAAACTGAGAGTTTGTCAAAGTGGCAAAAGTGAGATGAAACACAGGCAATGAATTTCATCAGCATCCCCTGTTGTTATACCAGAGAATTTCCAAAGCAAGTAATACAGAGCTTCCTGTACTTCTGTTGCTTATTTCTTTCTGGACTTTGTGCCATGAAATGGACAGCTGTGTTACTATTACAATATAGTGGTTCTATTAGGAAACATGGAAGTAAATTAGACCCCCAAATTCTGTTTTCTAGGTATCCGGCTGAAATATCTTTTGCAAAATAAATGTTCTCCTTTGTTCTCTCTAAGGACACTCTTGGTAGTTTCAGTGGCTTGCAGACACACTGGGCAGCTGCGCAAGAGCTTCACACTGTGGATCAGCCCTTCAATAAATCCATGCCATACTAGTCTAAAGGCATGGCTCAGATCTTTTGTCATCCAGACTGGGGACCTGTGGCAATGCACCATGGCTCTCATTTGACCACATCTTTGATTTCTTTTCCATGTAAACCAGAGACTAGAGTGGGGCCAAATGCAAGTCTAAGGTTTATAATGGTGCACAGACAGGGGATACAATACCAAAAGTACAGAAGCAGGATACAGAATCTGAGAAACATTTTGATTTTAGGTCAGGCTTATGCTTCAGTCGTAAGATTTAGAGGTTTATGTATTTCTTAAATGGTATGTATGTCTCTGGAAAGGACCTGGGAAGCACAAGCATACACCTCAAGGAGGGAGCACTACCCAACAAACTGTGGAATGCTTTGGCTGAGCAGAACCTTTGCAACAAGAGGCCACCTGTAGACATGCTTATCCTGACAGGTGCACACCAGCCAGAGTGCTTGCCCATCCTGGAGCTGCATGTCTGTGCTAACATAGCACTGCATGGTGTACCTTGTCCTCATTTTGTAGTCCTGGCAAAGCGAGCTTCATTTTGCCCACACTGGGCTTGTGAGAGTGTCCTAAATCTCCCTCTGGGCAAAACCACATGGTCTTCACTTTCATAGGCAGAGGGAATGAAAGACTTTTTATTTTTTTCCTATCTAAGTTAAACACGATTCTTTTTATTGTTTGGGGGGTTTTTTTGTTGGTTTTTTTTTTTTTTTTCTGCTTATTTGGCAATGTGTTTATACACATGTAAGGACCATACCATGATTATCAGTATAAATTTAAACATATTAGACAGGATCTAGGCTGAGAAGTGAGGTAAGACACTAAATAAAGTGTTATAAATCTTGCATTATGAAATTCATATGTTCATTTTGCAGATCTTGTTCAAAAAACACATCTGATTTATAGCCAGTGAAAAAAAGATTAGTGGTTTTGTCCATTCCCCAGCTGAATTCAACGTATTGTCTTTAAAGCTTTGCCAAGGTCGAAAAGACCACCTTTGCAAGTTAAAGCATTTACATAAAAGGAAAACTTGATGAGCAGTTTGTGGATTCAAGTTAAGTCAAGTGTTCCTCTAATAAAGGAAGTTCTGTAACAATGAGGAAAGAATCTGAGAACATTTTTTAAGATGATTGTATTTCATCTGCCATTTAACATGACATCTGCAAAGAAAATATGAAAGAGGAGGTATCTGAGGGAGGCAAGCTCACTGACATTGGAATGTGAATTATTTCCTCAAATGAAACATACCTTTAGCTTTCATAAAGGTTTAGTTCATCCAGACTATTTTATTGATCATTTAACTTTCAATTATCCAGATACTATTAAAATCAAATGTGGTGTTTTCTCCAACAATTAGCACTAGTCTCCTCTGAATGTAGTTGTTATCTTTCAGTCAAATATGAAGTAGCTAATCATTGAGGCTGGTACCTTCAACATGAACTGGATGGGTAGACTAAGACTTTCAAAATGTATATCTTTACCTGACAATTTAAGAGACAGGGAACCAAGAAAAAAACCACAATTTTTTAAAGTAGTACAGTAGAAATTCTCTGCTTCAGTTTTGCTCTTAAAAAAGAATATTTCAAAAAGCTTTTAATCCCATGCCTGGAAAGAAATAAATGAAAGTGTTATTATTTTAATATATATGAGTCTATGGAGTCTGTCCTTTCACCTGAAATGTTTGTTGGGCTTTTTTAAACCATAGGGAAAAAAATACTATGGAAGGAAATTATAGTAGTAATACATTTTACTTGTATTGGATGCAATATGTTTTTTAATCTTACTTTTTGATTTGTTTTTATTATGAACTTTCCATTAAAAGAAACAAAGGACAGCTTAAAAGACATTTGGTAATTAAAAAGCTATACTCAGTGTCATCATTTATCTTTGGGTTTTGCTTATCTTGCTCTTATAAAATGCATACTGTTATGTTACTTAACATTTGTAGTGAAAATATTTTTAAGTGTCTTGTGATAATTAAACTGCAAGGTAAACAAAATATATTATTTCATTATTTTAGCAAGTAGTTTTTAATGTCATAAAACATGCAGGGGCTGCAGGATAAAGAACATTCTTGTTTACTTTTTTTTTTCCAATATATTTTACAAGTTATCTTAAATTATCTGGCATACAACCCAGGATCACAGAATAAATAAAAATAGCCCTGTGTGGTTAATTGTGATCTATGGATAACATTCTCTCAACTTTTATTACACACGTATATTATCCAGAAATGAAACACTGGCTTTCTTGAAAACAACTGAAGTTTAGCTACTTGTTTCAGTAGAAGCGGATTTAATTCTCAAGAGTATATCTGCAGTTGCAGCTGTTTTGTTTGTGATGTAAATGTACACAGTTTAGAGCACTCACCTCTGAAAATTGCTTCTCTCTTATTGCTTTACTACTCATCACAGTCAGAAGAGACTCCCACCAAATCTCTCATGAGAATTGTTTTCCTTATTTTCAAAGCCTAGCAAATCCCACCCGAGCTATCTACACTGGTCACTAGATCCATACCCCCATATTTATGATTTCTTTTCATTCAGTCTGCCCAGATCTGTTACTCCTTTTCCTCTCCAGCCATTCAGAACAACCCTTGGCTTTGTCTCCTTCCTACTTGTGTCTGATATTAGTTCAAAACTTGTCTCTTCTCCTATGTTCTTGGTGTTCTCCCATTATGCTACTTGTTATTTTGGCACTTTATAAGAAAACCTTTATGCCAAAGAAAGTCATACTTTTTATTACTATAAAGTCACCATTGCTTTTTCAAGTAAAGTTGGCCTATCCTTTTCATAAAGTGCTGGTTCTAACAAGGAGTCCTTGCTAGCTTTTTTTTCATTAAAAAGAACTTTTAAAAGTGTTTTTCAAAGTGAAAAACTCAAAACCATTTGCATGCAAATATTTTAGCAGAAAAATGTGATTGTATGCTTATAAAAATTACTATTTTTGCTTATGAGTGAGTAAACAGAGAGGAAGTAGAACCAAGCAGTTCAAATAAGTCTGTGAAGAAGAGCTTCAAACAGCATCATTTTAAAGACAGAAAGATATCTCTAGTGCAAGCAGATTCCTTTGGTTGGATAGACCAGCTTTTTTTCAAATTAGCCTCTTTTTTCACAGAGGACTGACTTCTCCATTCATCCTTCAAAAACCTCTTTCATAAGACAATGTTTAGTTTAGACCTCAATTTAAAATATAACAGGAACAGGAAGAATTTCTCCCTATTTATTTTTTTGCATTCCAACTAGAATAAAATGTTTCCAACCTAAGTGTACATACACACAATCATCACCAATTCCCATCACATCATCGCATATATATCCGCATTTACAATCTCCCTTCCAGAAATTGGTGGTGTGAGTCTCCAAATACGTTGTCATTGGCACTGAGATTAACAACAGGACTTTTTCCAGCAGTGGTACCTGAGAGAGCTTGTAAAGCATTTTTTAATGACACAAAAATCCATATTTAGCAGAAAAATTGCCCTGACTTTAGAAGTTTTATACACTTCTACCTTGTAAAAGTTTGAGGAACACTAGTGCAATGCATTCAAATAATCAGCATGAAATGAATCAGATTCAAGACACTGCAAACACTTTTCTTTTTCTGCTCTTAAGAAGCAAATTTGAAGTGCTTGCGTGTTACTTTTTAATCAGACTTTTTTTAATTATTAAAAAAACTTATGAATATAATAACATATAACCACCTGTTTTAAAGATTATAATTTTAAGTTAGAAAAAATGCTGCTGCCTAAGACTTCAATAGATAACTTGCAGCCAAATTAAAGTGTGTTATCAGCTGTTTCATAGGTCTATGGTCAGTACTGCTAGGCATTGTTAGCAGCACATCTGAAATAGGCACCACATATATTTTCAGTATCTGAACTGAGTCTTGATACATATTGAACAAGGAAAGAGTATTGGTAATGTACACTCTGCCAGCTAAATAGATACCTCAGAAGACATACATATGATATTAGTTCCCTTATTTCAGGAAGAGTTACAATAGCAGCATCCCATACATTTTTCCTCAGTTGAAAAACAACTTCAGTATGAAAAGCCCACAAGAGTCAAAAAACTTTTTTCACCCCAAAGTTCAAGATGATAAAAGAGAGTTTATTCAGCTGCTAATGCTATACTCAGCATGGTTCATTTGAAAAGGCTGTTTCCATTTGTGTCTGTGCTGAAATAAGGGTATGGTGAGAAGCTATTTCTGTAGAAGAACAATGATCATTCTTCCCTTGAATCAGTTCATGTAACTGATGGACTTCTACAGTCAGTTGACAGAAAATTCAAATTTAAGTAACATTTGAGTAGAACGTGGAATAAATACTGACTTTATTTATTACAGCAATCATTTCTTTTTATGTGCTCTAATTTCAGAGGCCCCTGTCTGACAGCGAATTGTCAAATTTCTCCAGGTTTTTAGTGGAACGTCCAGTTGGCATTGCACAGAAAAGAGAGATTGCATTACCCTCAGGGTAGCTCGTCAGATTAGAACCAACAAAGAGATACACTTACTGTTTATGAAGAAAAGAAACAGGTCTTTGATCATTTATTGCCTTAGAGCATTTTTTTATTGAAATGCCAGGAGCTTAAAAGTTGGCTTGCAAGCCCCCATCATTCTTTGACAGAAGTAGGATCAACGCAGATCTGCACTCATAAGATTCACCAACTTAAAAGACCTTTCAATGTGCAGAATGAAAGGTCACCATCTCTTGATGAATAGGCTGAGGGAGTGAAAAACAGTGTCCCTTTCAACCAATATTTATGCTCTTTAATCATGTATAAACACCATTTGGCTGCACACTGTTTTCCTCTTGCAAGGTTTCCCTAGTTAACTACAGTTATTATCCTAGAACAATAATTATGATTTAGGCTGTGTGTGGGTAACTCACTTCAATACGTGGAGGTAAATCTTACAGCTTTGAGTGCCCACTTTGATGTTAATAGAATTATTTTATGAGTGTAAGTTAGGGAATAATAGTATCCATTCTGTTTCATCTTCTGCCTTTTTAGTGGATAGCAACTTTACTAGACCATCTGTTTTCCATAAAATATTTATATGTACATATAAAAAAGAGAGAGACCTAGAGAGAGAGAGAAAGAGAGAGAGAGAGGGAGAGGGAGAAATAGGACACTACAGAAATAGGAGAGTATCTGAGGACAGCTTGAAAAATGCAAATTATGTAAAACTTTTTGGATAAAACATAAGTATAAATCAAAAGTAAGATCTGAAACTCTGTGAAGAAGGTTTTATTTTCTGATCATGCTAAAGGGAGTTCTAGTTTATGAGGTTTTCTTTTTGGAAAGGAGAAGAATCTCCCTAGTAATGTTGATCTGTTGTATACATAAAAGAAAAGTTAGGAGGCAAATCAACATATTAATATTTTTGGCAAATTTTCAATCTACATGTGTGCTCAAAATAATTAATTGGTTAAAGAGAGTTCAAGAGCAGAACTGCCAAGACTCAATCAGTAGGAAAGCCGAACTCCACTTCATCACAACTTGCACCCAAACTTTAAGTATTGATTTAGCTCCTGGCATAAACGATGTTATTCCTTATCTAGACAGTGAAGAATGTGGCTCTGAAAACCTCTCCAGAGAAATCTTGCTGGAGTGGTTATGGTGTCTGGGCTAGGCAGGCAGGGATCTCCTTCCACAGGCCTCTGCTGGCGTCTCCCCATTGAATGAAGAACAAATTCTGGGTACATAGTGTATGTTCTGCATCCACTATGTGGATGTGGACAATAGGGGGACCAATAGGGGGAGATTTGCAAAGCAAACCAGTTGCTTCAGAGGACCTGACATCTGCAGCATACACATTTCTGAGCTCTGCCCTGGTCCTGAGCACCAATGTCCAGTGATGTTGGGAATCCAATGGATCTGATCCCAAAGTACATTTTCCCATGCAGCTTCCACTCAAAGGGATCCAACCTGTGTGTCTTGAGCCCACACTGCAAGGTTAACCAAAGCACACTAAGTGAGGACAGGAAAAGAATATGCTTAAATAGAGTAATCTGCACCAAAATGCTAGAATAAATGAACCCACTGTACCGAACTGTTTCATTGGACAGCTAAACTTTCTGTGCAAACTGGGTACCTAACTTGAGATGGCATTTCGTGTATATGTTCAAAACTAAAGTTGTTGAATATTCCAATACTAAAAAGAGCTAAAGAGATTGGGTTTCTCTTTATTTATCTTTTTCCTATAATACAATCTTGTGTCTTTTTGTAGCATTTTTCACATACCTTTATCTCATTGCCTAAGGAAAGGAGTATCAAAATTCCATGTAGTAGGTATGATCAAACAAAATTGCCTTCAGTCAGCAATGGAACAATTTCCATGACCATTTTACAGCAACTAAAATTAATAAAAAAATCCTGCTGTTGTACAGATGCACATTCTAGAGCTTTGTTCCTGGATACCTTGGATAAAGCCTTTACAGCCCTGTCTCTCTCTTTTGTATTTCAATGTGGAGTAAATTTAAGACTCTTCAAAAGGCTACTGAGTGGTTTTATGTATTGTTTCTAGAAATTATCTCCTACAATTTGCAGTACGCCCATTTTGAAAGGAAACTTCCTTGTACTATATTCTCTTACAACCCCTTCATTTCTCCTAGTCAAAGCCTCTGCTTCTTATGTCCTCCCTCAAAAACAGTCATTTTAATAAAATGTCTGAGAAAGGCCAGATTTACTCTTTTAAAGGTGATATGTGGTGTTTGTTCTCTTGTTGGGGACAACAGAAAAAAAAAAAGAGGAGAG
>JAWWTY010000001.1:76853821-76912037 GCA_035222235.1 Margarornis squamiger
GAGAGGAGAGGAGAGGAGAGGAGAGGAGAGGAGAGGAGAGGAGAGGAGAGGAGAGGAGAGGAGAGGAGAGGAGAGGCAAACCAGAGGCTTTATCTCTTTCAAAGAATTTCAGAAAGCAGCTGAAATTTATAGCAGAAAAGCAAGATGGTACTTGGCAAATTAGTTTGTAATATTTTTTTATTTATTTATTCTTTAACCTGGCCTATACTTAACTAAGATCATAGAAGAGACAAAGAAAGGAAAGAGAGTTAAACTTGAAATTTTTAGAAACCCGGAGGCTGCAACTCTTCCACAGAAGTGGCTCTTTCTTCTGAAAAGAAAAATAAAGCAAAACATTTTGTTTTTTTCTGAAGAGGGAACTAACCTGATTAAAGAAGGAGGGCACTTGTTATTTTCAAGTTGTGTTTTCACTTGGCAGTTTGCAGAACAGATTATCCTATGAGTAAAGAAGCCATTTAACAGGAAAAAATCAAGAAGGCAGCTGCCTTTCTGCTTGCCATTGCCTTGCTGAGCAACCCCTTCTCACAGTACTTTCACTGCACTTCTATCTGGCTAACAGCTCAAATAGGCATAGCACTGAGTTTATTGTATAGTCAAGCATGAGTGCTAAATGATGACCACTAAAATAAAAGGAAAATACATCCACGCAGTCATGGATGTCAGTTATTTTTTAATACACACACTGATTTAGTCCAGTTTCAAACTTAGGTACTTCAGTTCAGTGCCTAAGTTTAAGGAGAATAAATCAAAGCAGAGCAGAAAGCCAGAGATGAGACAGGAGGAGGAAGAGGTGTAAAAGGTTTGTACTCAGGGGGGTGTGCAGGGAGACACAGCGTGTCAGCTGTCAGTCCCGAATGGAGACTTGTAGAGACCACTCCGAACCTTTCTGTGCTGGGTGATGGGGGGTCACCCCAGGGCCACTGCAAAGCTGCAGCAATGCCAAGCTCTAAGTTACAACCTCACACAGAGAAGGGTCACTCTGGAGATGTGGAAAGGTGGGCTTGAGCTGCTGGGACTAGATCACCAGCTGAGCACGAGGCTTCTGTGCTGGGGAAGGGCTGGGGTCTCACTGCACATAGCCCTCAGGAGAGCCATGGTACCGCTCGCAGCCCCGACAGGTGTGGGAAGACCAGTGAAGAGAAGGGCATGAAGAAATGTCCAAGGTTACACACATCATTTCTTGCTGCCAGCAGGAAGCCACTTGCTTTTCAGGTCAGTGGATGGCAATAGTCAGAGGTAGCTAATGAATGCCTTTTGAATGCCCTCCTGTAACTGGGCTTCTTGGGTGGTGCATCAGAGTAACATCCAGTAGCAGCTTGTACTGGCCTGAGAAACTATTTCTCATTTCATTACTAAAGAAACCTACTTATTCTGTGCCAACACCATCACAGCATTGCAAGGAAATTGGTATTTATATAATACTAGTGACTTTAAAGTGCAAATAGAACTATCCCCTATTACCGATGAATCAGTTTGACATTTGTGTTGGTGACACTGTTCTCCTTTTGACTTCATAGAATAATAGAATTGTTTAGGTTGGTAAATATCCTTAAGATCTTCAAGTTCAACTCTTCCTTCCCACTGCACATGGAACACAATTTCAGCTCCTGCCTTGGATTGTCTTCTGCCTGCAGTTGGAAAAGTGTTGCAGAGTAAGCATTTAATTCATTTTGATCAAAGTCTGCACCTTGTATCTTCAATCAAAGTGAAAGTACTTATCCAGATGCAGTGTTCAGTAATCAGTAGGGATAATGCACAAGCAATCTATCAGTGCTTAGAGCTGTTCTCTATGAGCCTTTTCACAGCCCTAAATTGCTTATCATAGTCAGAATTGATGCATTACATTTTGTCCCCAACTTTTCTAAAAAATAATGGAGTAATTTCTGGAATTATTCCAATATGCCAGCCATGTAACTAGTTCTGAATCAAGGTCGTATTGTATAGTTAGGGTTGGGATATTTTGCTGTCACATAAAACAACGACTGTGTTCCCTCTGCAGCCTTGGTTGGAGACAAATGGCACCCCCGTCCGTCCAAGGTTCTGCATGCACTGATACACACCAGAGCTCATTTCTCAACTCACCGCTTACATTACAGTATTTTTTTCCACTGAAATCCCACTGAAGGGGAAAAAATGCAGAATTCTGCATTTTGTAAACCTCTATGGGCAGGAGGAGTTAGGTGACGACTTCTCCCTTCCCTGCCAGTATGGATACTAATTAACATCCATAAATACTTAATGGCTTAATTTTTATACAAATTTGGACACAGTCTTTTGAGACCTATGCATTGGGCAGCAGGCTATTGTTCAGCTCCCAGCTGGACTGAGTAACAAAAGTGCTGACAAAAAGGGCTTCTATGGCAAACACTACTTAGTCCAAAATAAAAAATATTAATCAGACATTCCAAATATAAGAAGCCTGCCATGTGAGGTAAGGCTGAGAGACCTGGGTTTGTTCAGCCTTGAGAAAAGAAGGCTTAGGGGAGACCTTGTCACCATGTTCCAGTATTTACAAGGAAGTTACAAAGAAGATACACTCTCTTTTTACAAGAAGTTGCATGGAAGGGACAAGGAATGATGCATACAAATAATTCCTAGGGAGATTCTGATTGAACACAAGAGAATAATTTTTCGCAATGAGAACAATCATCCAAAGGAATAATATCCCCAGAGAAGTGGTGGATTTCCTAACACTGGACACTTTTAAGACTTGCCTAGACATTATACTGGGCCATCCAGTCTAGGCTATGCTAGTATTTAGAAAGGTTAGACCAGAAGATCCTCGAGGACCCTTCCAACCTGGTATCCTATGATTCTATGATTTCATCTCCTTTTTTCAAGTTTTACCAATTTGGATATAGATGTATTTCATTCTGTGGGGCTCTGCTTTAAGTATGCAGGACTGGGTTCATACACACTTAAGTATATGCACACATACACATGCACATCTGCCAATGTGCACATAAAAGTCACATGGATTATTCAGCTCAGGCCCTGCCATGCAAGACTGCCCACATGAAGATCCCCATACTACTGCAACTCCTACTCTGTACTCAGGACCAGACACCTCATGATCTCCCAGCTCTAAGCAGGTGATTGACAAGATATTATGGCTTCTCCATTATGAGACAGGGAATGTTCTGCCACCCAACTGGAGAGACTTCCCACTGCCCCATGCTGTAATATGTGGAACTAGAGCAGATAATTGCTCCATTTTGCAAATTATGAAGCTGAAACCATTAAATAATTTATCTCGTTATTTTCTGTAGTGTTTTTTCCCTTTCTGTGGTTAGTAGCTGTAAATCACAATAATGTACAAGCCAAAAGTGCATTTGCAAAATTCTTGAATTATCCAGGGATGAAAACCCAGCTCTCTGCTCAGTTTCTTTGCTGGATTCAGTTTTAAGCAGCATAAATAATCAGGTCTTGCAAAAGCACAGAAGATGCCAATAACATTTCAGGTGTATAAATCTGTCTTGTCCTTTCCTTCATCTATTACAAATTTAACAGAAGAATGCAGTAATAAATTTCATTAGATTTCCTTCATATCTGAGCCAAACTGTGAACAGCAACAAAAAGTCACTGAGTGGCTTTTCAGGCCTGATTTTTACAGAGCTGGAAGTTTCTGCAAAAAATCGTAAATGTCCTGTAGTTTTGGAGTTTATTTGCCTAGCTTAGTACTAGCAACTAGTAAACAGATACTCGTGTTTGCAGCCAGATATGCATCTGTGTATCTAAAGGGTTTATTGCACTTTGAGTTATGAAATTTGTATGCAGGTTGGTATATGTACATGTGTGCACATGTGTATGTATATGGTTGTGTACACCTAAATCACAGCCCTAGAAAATACAAGTGCATCTGCATCCAAATGGGTAAAACTCCAATCTTCTCTATAGCCATAGTATAAACAGCCAAATCCTCAGTAACCTAAATTATGAAAATAGGTCTCACCGAAGTCAATACAAAGAATGAATTGTTTCATCAGCCTTCATTGCATATTTTAAGTAACAGATGAATCAAAGCAGACTTTGCAATTATAATTCTTTGATCTTTTCCTTTAAAACAAATGATGACAGCTGAAGGAACGATCCCATGACATGTGCCATTAATAGTGCATTAGGGACAGCATGAAACATGAAATAAGAAAAGCACTAAAACAAAGGTGTCAAGTTTTTTAAAACTGTTACAAGAAGACAGATGGATCATTACTTGGGAAAAGCCCTCTGTTCTGTAGTTCTGTGCTGCAGGATTTATCAGCTCTGGGTAGAGCTGATAACCTTACTTACCAACTGCAAGACATTTACCCCCATAACACAGCCCTACTCCAGGTTCTCATTTCTAGTCTGATGTATGCAGTCTGCTGCATTTTCCAGTAGAGCCCTGGCTCCTCTGCTGACATTACTAACTAACAAATGTTTTCTGGGAGACAAAGCTGATATGAGGCACTTGGAGTGGCTCTCCCTCTCTCTAAGGTTTTCTCCTGGTTTAGCTGCAATGGAGAGAGATTCACAAACCACATGCCTTGTAGTGAACTGCAGAGAAGCCTTTTATAGAATGCTTAAGGGGTGGAAGACACCTGTCTCTTCTGACAATTTGGTATGAAAACAAATGCTTTCACCCAGCAATTCAGTAACCTTGGGATATGTGGACTCTTATACTTTAATATCTGGAATAAGCGAAGTGTCTATTTATCCTCTTGCTTCAAACTCAGTTAAACTCTTGTTAAACAAAATGTCTTCGTGGTGACTGCATCCAATTTGTGCATGATATTTGGGAGGAAATGGGATGTGAAGGAAATTACCATTAATTTTGAAACAAAATTAAATGTACTGTAAAACTTCCAGCAATATCTGGGAATCTTTTCAATCTGTGACTCAAGAGGAAAAAATGCAATTGCCATCAGAGGCTTTTTTCTTTCCTCTAAACTATGCTGGCACAATCCACTGCTACTGCAGGAAACCAAGAGGAAGAGACAAGGTGCTGTATACTTCAGACTGGGCTGTGATGTCTTAATTCCCATACCATCAAGCAGAGGTTTGGGTAAGATGGAGCTGGAGATATCCATGCAACACTGTTCACTCTTGAGAAAGGAAAGAATTGTAAAACATTCAAACACCCACATGTTTTTATTAATGACTTATCTAAGAGCTCAGGGAGAATGCAAGCAAGTGATTGATATAAACTGGCCAGCTAAGTGTGAAACAATGAAGCTGAATGTGAACAAGGGTATTTTATCTGATTGTCAAGAACATGCACAACACAGTGCAATCTCTTTGGTAAGCAAATCGTAAAACTACTAATCAAAGAGTATGACTTAATGGTAATGGGATAAATAACTGCATAATGGCACTATTTATCTAAGAAATTAGATTCTTTCAAACAGCATGAAACTCTACAAAGCAATCACATATCAGAAACCCTTAGATGCATCACAAGTGGCAATAAAGATAAAAATCTACCTTTAACTGGGAAAAAAAAATAAAAAGTTCAGAATAATTATGTCTTTAATGACGTCTGTCCCCATGAATAATTGTTTTGTTCTTCAGTGTGGAAAGGACTGAGATTCCCTCATTCTTCCCCTGTATAGCAGATTTTTTTACTCTAACCATCCAGAAGAACCCATCAATCTGTTATCACAACCTGCTCACCATTTTCTCAAGCATGCAAAGTTAGGGAGCTGGAATGAACATAAACTGGTACATAACTCGTTATGCCTTTCCCAATCAGCATTTATTGTTATACTTTCCTGCTTTTCCACGAAATAAAAAGGACTAAAACCATTTATTTTTTGAAACAAGAATGATTTAACCTTTTTGTTCTAGAAACGGTTCATTTTTATATCCAGCATTCACTGAAGGGCATATATTACATGTCTTGCCATATCAAGATGTCATTTTAGTGTTGGTATTTTCTTTTTAATTTGTTTTGTGGAGGCATTTAGAACTTCCTAAGCACTTTCAAAGCACAGATTGGTTACTGTAGAATAACAGGGGCATAAGAACAATAGCAGATGCAAAGAAGGAACACAACTGAGAAACAGAAAGAGGGTAGATCTTTGTTCTTGTATCTCTTTTCACAGTACTGTGGTACCGTTCTATCAACCCTTTGCTGTGGCCCATCTTTTGCTGCTCATTCACATTGCTGTAAGAGTTCTGACTTTGGCGACAGTTTCCAGCACCATGGCAGTCCTCTATTTCTACTTCAGCAAAGCAGCCTCTCTCCAGTATGCTGCCCCCACTACGTCCTTCTGGAAATGTTTTTCTCTGCAGTATGCACATCCCTTTCCAGAGCTTCTCTTGATGCTACAGAGGAAGTCTGGTGCTCACTGTCTGTGGTCAGAGCCTTCCAACCCACACAGTGTGTCTCTGGGTGCATCCATTGTCTAGGCCTGCAATGAAGTCTTCCTGCAAAGCCCTGGGGTGGAGGGAACTACTTGAGGACCTGAAGCAGATGGTAACACACATTTGAGTACCTGTAAAAGCCACACTAATACAAGCTGCCTTTTGTAAGGCAAGCTCCTTCCCGTTCCCATCATCTTTTGTCTGCTCTGCAGTAGATCATATCCTGCTGAAAATTAATCTGCTTGAAAAAGGAATTCTGTTTCCAAATACTTCCATCTTTCTCTGCATCTGTCTGTATTCTATATTCTGTATGCACCAGCACTGACATGGAGCAGGACAACATTTTGTTCTCAGTGGTGTGGGAGAGAATAAGTCCCTTTTTCAGCTGGCTTTAACAGGTTTTGTGACTGCATCCTGAGCTGGGTAGGCACAGTTGGCCAGTCTTCTGACACTGCTTTCTCATTTAGACTTTCTTGGAAGTTATTTCCTCCTTACATAACATCCACGTCCTCTTTTTCACTACTCCATGTAAATATCCAGACTGTATCATGCATGCAGGATAGCAGAAGGACAGGAGAAAGTGCCTGAGGAGACACATGAACATTGCTGTGTCCCTCATTACTCCCTCAGGCAGCTATCCAGAAGCATGCAGCCATGTCATGACTGCAATCATTATTCACTACATTTCAAAGAACAGCTTTTACAAACAGAAGTGGATTTTCAGTTCTATTGAACCATTTACACTAAAGGAAGCCACAAGTATGAGTTGTGGAAAATCTGGCATGCATTCTTTTTGTAGCTGGCCATTTAGTTCACAGCAAATGTATTTCCAGTCCTTGATTAGATATTCTAGCCTTCCCCATAGGAATGAAGGAAGGAAAAGCTTTGTAGTAAGAGATGTAATTGAAGTATGGAAATTTTTCATATTCTTTCTTTGCAAGACCTTTCATTTTAAATTAGTGAGATTCCTTCTCATCAAACCAAAGAGAAAAGTAAGAACTGTCTTTTCACATATGGTCTTTTTTCCACCTAAATGACTGATGTTTTAGTAAAATTTGTGTTATATTTCTGTCAAGAAACTGTGGGCTTGGAAGTAAGTCAAGACTAAATAAATTCACCTGAAACACAGACACAATAACTTGTTTGTGAATGGAAACTTCTCTACAAATATTTGTGTAAACTAACACCAAACACACCAACATTTGCAGAAAAAATAAACAAATATAAAAGGTTAAGCAATAAAGTTAGTGCAAGGAGTAAGTAGAATTTCTTGACTGTTATATGTCCATGTATAGAGATATGTTTGAAATAATCAAAATAAATATTTCTGTTCCATGGTTTGATTAAACATCATCAAAAGAGAAGACTTGTTCTAACTCCATTTGTGTAACTCACTTTTGAAAGAGCAGGTTAAATAGCTTGCTTCTCTAAAAGAAAATAGCATAGAATAATAGAATCGTTTGCATTGGAAGTGATCTTAAAGATCATCTAGTTCCAATGTCCCTACCGTGGACAGGGACACCTTCCAGTAAACAAGGCTGCTCAGGGCCCCGTACAACCTGGCCTTGAACACTTCCAGGGCTGGGGCTTCCACAACTTCTCTGGGCAACCTGTTCCAGTGCCTCACCACACTTGTTTCCTCATAGGAAACATTTTTTCCTAATATCTAATCTAAACCCACCCTCTTTCAGTTTGAAGCCATGCCCCCTTGTCCTGCCATAGCATACCCCTGAAAAATTTTCTCTCCACCTTTCTTGCAGGCCCTCTTTAGGTACTGGAAGGCTGCTCTAAGGTCTCCCCAAAGCCTTCTCTTCTCCAGGCTGAACAACCCCAAATTCATGGCCCTTCTCTGTACCCACTCCAACAGGTCCATGTCTTTCTTATGTTGGGAGCCGCAGACCTAAATGCAGTACTCCAGGCTGGATCTCACAAGAGTAGAGACCCCACCTGAAGGTGGAGTATATGGATGGTATTGACCTGCTTTAGGTGAAAGATGCTGCTAGGCTAATATAAGTATTATAAAAGCCTGTTGTTTTTCCTTTCTGGTTGGTAGAGGAGCATAATGCTACCAAGTTAATCATCATTACTTATGCTGTTAACTGCTTTCTTTCCGTATAGAGTGTGTGGGAAACAGTGAGAACAAAAAAAGGTGTCTTAAATTTTCCTTTAACTGAACACATTTGACTTTCAAGGCCTTTTTTAGTTACTGAATATCAGCAATGTTAAGTGCCTGTGAAAAGATGTAGCAGATAGAATTCCATGTACAGTGAAGCATAACAGTGTCAGACGATGTCATTTTTCCTAATTTTTCCTTGAAAAAATATGATACCTGTAAACAACATTTTAAGAAAACAGGCATTTCTACTTTTAGAATAGTGTTTGCTTTTCCTTTTTTTGCCTTCTCACTTTTGCTCTCCTTTAAAATCATGGAAAACAATTTCCTCCATAGATGCTGTAATATTCCATTTAACCAACACTGATTTTTATCCCTCTTGTTTTGACTACAGCCCAAACTGGCATGGCTTATTGTGTTTAATAGGAACAAAATCCTCAACTTCATTACCACCTACTCCTGTCATGCCAGAACATGTTTATTTCTGTATAGCACTGTCCACAGATATCTGTGCATCAGTGGGAATAATAGCTGTTCAATTGCTGCCATACACTCAGCCAAGTAGAAGCAAAATTGGATCTTTTCTGAAAAACCTGAGAATAGGAATGAACAGACTTCTCCAAACCAAATTGTTGAAAAGATACTTTGTGACTTCAGCAGGCCTTGGTTCACATTCTATTATTGGCAAACACAAGTATTAAGAGTAATCTGAACATCTTCATTTAAAGGTTGCATATTTGTTTTTACGCTTCTGCATTTAGAAAAACTGGAATTGGTGTTAATTTTAGCAGCAATAAACCATGGGTACAACAGCACAGAAGAGAGCCTAACATTTCTTCTTCTTTTCTGTGCTAGTTGATCTACACCCTGTCCTTGCCTATGCCTGGAAGAAACTAGAAGAGATGCAATGAAATCAGTGTTAGTATCTCAGAGGTGTAGCTGAGTTACATCAACAGAATTAGCAGAATTTCAACGACATTTGTTATTTTAGTAAGCAGAGGACCTAGATTAAGTGGATGTGCAGAAAGATTAGGAATTGCATGAAAACTGGCGTCGAGCACAGGTCTGTGACACAAAAGGAGCTCAGGTGGGTAAGGAGGGTGGGACAGCTGTGCAGAGTCTTGAATGCAGAGGCACAAACCTGCTGCTTTAGAGGGGCAGCTGCTAAAGAGGGGATCCAGTGTGAATAAATTCACCGCAAACTTAATCCCTAAACAAACTGGGGGGGATGGGATCTGCCCCCAGAGGTCTCCAGAGCTGACTACATCTCTGCATTTAATGTTCAGGGAACCAGGGAGGACTGTTCAACTAAGTGCTTAGAATTATAAGAACAGGTTAAAACTCAAAGTTACGAAGAATTGATCCCAAAGCATCCCTATACCTTCCTAGACTTCCTAGTCTGTTTTCATGACATTCAGCAGTCTTATGGGGAAATAGAGTTAATTTATATTCATAAATCCCCATTGAATAAAACTGGAGCTATTGGATGATTTTTTTTTTCAATTTGGAAAATAGTAATTTTAGATAATTTTTGAGGGAGAATTAATGCAATGGTTCCCTGGCCACTGGCCTGGTAAAGTCTGGTAAACTCAGCAATCTTGCTGTGGAAAACCTTTTTTTTTTTTTTCACCCTCAATTACATTTTTTCCTGCTGTGAAAGTTTTAGTGGGAATGGACTTTTCATTTTCTGTAAAATACTGTCTGTGCAGTATTATTAATTACAGCGTATCAGGCAAGTGGCCTTGTGTGATGAACATTAACTTTTTGTATTACTTTGACCTTCTCTAGACTGGACAAACATTTTTACTTTTGATCTCCAAATCATTTAAAAGATCAGGACACAGATAATTTAGAAGAATTAAGGAGTTCAAGTATAGGATTTTTACAACATTGTCTTTATCCTATTGATTAGTTCTGTTCATCCCCATAATATAGTTGGTGCAGCTAGGCAAACATAGAGAAATTGCTCTTCCTTTCAAGAGGAATGTCAAAACAATAAATAGATTAGTCATACCAACTGTATTGATTTGTGACAACCTTGATGTATGCAATCATTTGGGATTCAAACATTTATCTGTGGGGAAGAAAACCACCATTTTTATTTGCTGCATTGAGGTTCACTGGGAGAAAATGCTGTTAGGCATCTCAAAATTCTCTGCACAATGGCAGGCTTTTAAATGCAATGAGATATCCGCAGTACATTTCTATATTAATCAATAAAATGAAAGGCAAAAATCAATTTTGTCTGTGCAACTGTGTGTGACACCTCCTTAAGAGCTGTTCTGTTGGGATGGATTCCTGCCAGCAAAGATGGTCATACGTTGATTGTTTATTCATGGCAAGGAAAGACATAAAGCCATCTTACTAACAAAGTAGCAGGAAAGATGTTACTCATAGGATGTCTGTTCAAAAACCTGGCATTGATACCTGGGAAATTTCAGACCTTAATAGCAATTGTGGCTTCCCACATAAAATAGGAGCAAAGATTTTCTTTGACTCAGAGGAAATAAAAGGTGAGTTTACCAAAGGAACTGAGGATCGTCCAGATACTCTCTGAAAAGATGGCAACACTAAGAAATTTGCCATATAGTCTTGGAATTAGCAAGGTATCTTTATTGTAAAATCAAGAAATTAATAAAATGTGATTCTCTAGTTTTGTATTCTACATCTTCTTTCCTGTACTGGAACAAGCAATGCAGCTTAACACATCCCCATGTCACCTGCAGTTTGGCTGGCCACTATTGCATCCTCTGGTAAGTCTTCTAATTCAAGATTTTAGAATGTTAGATTATGACTTGTGTCATATATTAAAGCTTAAATTTATTACTTCATCTGCAATGCAGTATCCAACATGTTATTTCACTGTGGATTTATTCATAAATATAAATGTTTTCTTTGGTGCTCTTTTCCTTTTCTAGTTCTTTCAAATATTCAGTGTGAGATTTTCTGATGATTGCTAAACCAATGTTATGGTAACATGAACTGAAAAGCTTGGTTTTAATTGACAGTTCAGGATCCTTCATTGCCTAGATGTTAGAACTTACTTTTTTTTTTCTTATACTCATGACTGGATTCCATTTTACTGCTCAATCCTTCTCTATCATGAGGTCCTTCTCAGATTTTCTAGAATAGTCTTCATCTTCACTCTCCTGTACAGTAATACGAGTGGCTTTGTCACTTTACTGTTTACCCACAATCCCAGATTGTTTATGAAAAGGTAACAACAGGAAAGTCTTAGGCATAGGGTCCTGTGGAATTTGTTAAAAATACCTTTTGAACAAAAGTTAACCCAATATAAGCTTTCTACAATGAACTCAGACTGGAAGCTTGACTTTAGATATGAATAGATTGAAATGAATTGAAGCCCAACCACAGAACCACAGGAAAAGTCTCTGTTAGGAAGGGACTTGTGGAGACCTTCCTTCAACTGAAGGCAGGGTCCTAGGTTAGGTTTTTTCAGGACTTTGCCAAGCCAAGTCTGAATATTTTCAGCAGAAAGATTCCATCACATCCTTGGCTGACCTATTCCAGGGTTTAATTTTTCAAGTGATGATTTTTTTCTTGTACATAAAAAGAAACCTATGCCCATTTTGTCTTCTGCTGCCATTTCATGGGAAGGTACATTCCCTGTCTTCTCTTCTTCCCTTCCCTTAAGGCACTGAAGACTGATTACTTCCCCTAAGCCTACCTTTTGTATGCTGAACAAACGTGGTTCATGCAGCCTTTCTTCATTTGTCAAGCTCTCCAACATTCTCATCATCTAGATGGGCATCTACTGGACCCTTTTAACCCAAAGAATGACTGGAAATTAATTGATAATCTTACTGCAGCACTGAAGTTGCTTTACATCCATCAGCAGACAGAGACTATGAAACAATAAAAATTATTCAAGGAAAAGGAAAAAATAGAATGAGAACCAATGTCCTTAATGTAAGTCTGTTAGGTTTAAACTTACTAGTAGAAAGATTATGAAAGATGGAGAAAAACTTTTTACAAGGGCATATAGTGACAGGGCAAGGGGAAATGGCTTCAAACTGAAAGAGAGTAGTTTTAGACTAGATATTAGGAGGAAGTTCTTTACTATGAGGGTGGTGAAGCACTGGAACAGGTTGCCCAGAGAAGTGGTGGATGCCCCATTCCTGACAGTGTTCAAGGCCAGGTTGGATCGGGCTTGAGCAACTTGGTCAAGTGAAAGGTGGCCCTGCCCATGACAGGTAGGTTGGAACTAGATGATCTTTAAGGTCCCTTCCAACCCAAGCCATTCTATGATATGATTCTATGCTATGGGTATACTAATGCTGTTAAAGGGTGAAGGTATTCTTGCTATAACCAAAAGTTTCTTGAAACAAACTTCTTATAAAAGCAAAATACATGTCACTTTTCAAGAAGAGATAACAGACAGCTCTTTAATTATGTTTTGAAAATGTACCATAAATTCTGTCAAGGCTGGAAAAAGCTCTACTGCACAAAATTTAGAAACATAAGTTGGGAAGAAAATAAAAAACAGTGTAGAAAATATATTCACTGTAAATTCTGAATATGAGGAGACACTTGAAAAAATATGTCAGGACTGACATGGGAAATATGAATTATAAATCAGTTGTGATGAAGGCGATCAGGAAATCAGATGCGTCAAGGCAATCAAGGTAGTTTTTTGAGTCAGACATATAGGCCAAAAAGGACCTCTACAAAACAACACTAATGAGACCCAGCTGCAAAAGTTTAAATAGTTCTAGACACTACAATACCAGAGAACTCTTTTAAAGGGAAATAAAGAAACCAGGAAAAGACCTGAGGAAATCACTTATGAAAACAGGGTAAGAAAAATAGCATGGAAAGTATGACTGAACACAAACTAAAGGACATAGTAAATGTCTACATATATCTGAGGGATGTAAAAACAAAGAAAAGAGTAGAACTGTTTGAGATTATATGAAGTAGCTTATTAGAAACAATTGAGTTAAATTAAGCTGAAGAAAAAGTGCACCACATAACTGGACAAATATTCTGATAGTGATATATAGTAGAAAATGAAATAGCTTCCTTAAAAAGTGGGAAGAATGTAACAAAGCTATTTTAAAATTTTTCTGCACAGGTCTCTAGGGAATTTATACCATGGGTAATAATTCTGCATGGGCAGTGGAATGGCTATAAAGATCTTTGAGATTCTAATGTCTGGACTGTACCAAGATAATGCAAGCTATATACCCAGGAGATTTTTATTGAGGAAAGGATGCATTAAACAGGAAATTTCAGGCTATGATTTGTTGTCTTCAACATTTAACCCTATCTCATCAAGAAAACATCAGAAAGATGGACTTTTTTCAGTCTTCCAAACTCCACCTATCTTAAAATAATTATTCACACTAGTCTATGCTAGTATGAATTTTATTTAACTATAGCAGATAGCACAGAGTCATACACCAGTGAGAGTTCTTTTATTTACTAACATTTTCTGTGGCATCTCTTGGTGTATGGAAAGCGTAACAAGACAAATATTTAAAAATTTATTACATTTTATTAATGGATGCGTGTCAAACATTCAGACAGAATCCTCAACATTTAGCAATAACATTCACTACAAGTTCAGTTCAGAAGAACATCTTGCATTCAGCTACTATAGAGTAGTGGAAGAATGAGAATAGTAGACAAAGATTACCATTTTCCTAGTCCTTGCTATTTTCTTTTTGCATACATGAACAAAAGTAACATATAGTCTAATAACAGTGTACTAAATTATTTAGAATTGTTCAAAGTTGTAGAAAGACAAAGAAGAAAATAATTTTCATATAGTAATTTGGTTTAATACATGAAAGAAAAATGCATGCTATGTGAAATGCTCAAAAAAAAAATCTATTGAAATTGCAGTTCACCAAACAAAATTAATTTTATTTCTTTCAGATTCAAAAAGATGACAACTGTGTGTCAATAACTTTTTCATGCATATATTGTACATGATATTAAACTAATTTCTTGAGTTATTCTACATAAAACATTCACATACCAACCTAGCAGGAGTGATAAAAAGTTCGCCATTATTATAGAACTGGGTATGGAAAACTTTAGTTTATTCATATTGTTGACAATTGTTTTTTTCCTCTTTTTGAAGGAAGAGTAAGTCATGCTGTCATGAATGAACATGACTAGATAGCTGATCAGAAACATCAAAACCCACATTTTAATTCTTAATTTGCAAACTCTCAAAATTAATTATAGATAATAAAAACATAGCTCTGATTATCTACATGCATTTTTAAAGTTAGCCTTTTAAATTAGTTGGCAATTAACCTGGCAGGGGCAATTATGGATTCTAGAAATTATGAGGTACTTTTGTTCCGTCATCCTTCAGACATCAGCCCTACAAAAAGACCCCAGAAAACTGGCATTGCCCCTTCTTAACTTTGTGTCTTAAATGCTAAGATAGAAACCGTTCCTTCTGTCCAGATGAGTAGCTAAATATTGCATAGAAACAGCTTTCAAAGGACAGCTATTGGGCACTTAAGAATAGCAGAGGTAATTAGGGAGTTTTTCCAGCAGGTAACATTTGGAGCCTCTTCACACCAGGAAAAGAAATTGAAATGGAGTCTTCCACATCTTGGTTGCACTGTATAAAGGTAGGCACCTTCAGTACTGTATCCTTCTCCACTACTCCTTTGAAGAACTCCGTGCTCTAGGAAGATCTACAGGAAGTATAAACTCAGAAGGGATGAGAGGGTGAATGGACTCCTGTTGGACTTCCATTGTGGCAGTTCATTAGGGAAGTGTATGCAGACCCCTTTATTCACACACACACACACACACACACACACACACACACACACACACACGAGGACAGCTCTTGAACCAACTCCCTTGAACCATAGCCTGGACCCCAACCCCATCCAGACTCTGCATGCTAATTTAAACCCTTCTCTGAGTGTTCAGCTTAAACCTTGGGTTTTTCCTGCTGCTGGTCTTGTACTTGCCAGATCATCCATCAGCTTGAAGTCTGCTAGCAAGACATTAGACGCACACACGGAGAATATTCTGCACAACCACGCTATTATTCTCAACCAGAAACCAGTTAAGAATAGAATTTGATAAGGATATAGAGCAAACTGCAGTGATCAGGCAGCCAAGAAGTCTGCTGACAAGAAGTGTTTCCAGATGGCCTCTTTCATATGTTCTCTTCTCCCAGTTTCCCGATGCTTCTTCCTCACTTCACCTTAATCCATCTCTTTCTTTGCCCTTGTTTTCTCCCACATAAACAACCCACCCTAGGTACCTTTTCCCCATTGCTCCCTGTTTTGTTCAGCTGCCTATGCTGATGCTTTTTACCTCCAGAAAAATTTCACCCCATGTCCAGCAGCTTCTCATTTTTTTCCCTGCATACCTTCACAGAGAAGCTTAACTGGATATTGATAACTGAATATCCAAATAAGGAATATTGAGATCCCCTTTGCACAGGTGTAAACATGAGTTTTAAGAAAAGTATCTTCTCCCACCAAAAGCAGGAAAAAAAGGTAGGATGTAGGAAATTATAATGTTACTATGCCAATGCATATGTAGTGCTTAATGATAGAGAGGAAATATGTCAATTTAGCTTCATCAGAATAGAACCATACACAGCTCTCACAAAATAATAATTTGAAAAACGGACAATGGACCCTAAGGAAAACAGCAGTTTTGGCATAACTGCCATGCCTTACTCCAATTTTCTTTCTCTAACCTCCTTTAAATGTTAGGTAGAGTTTTACATTCCTCTTCTTGAATTTTTTCAGTAAATCAGAATCTAGCAGTAAAAGTTTTGGCAGAGTATTACAGGGATGTATTTCCACTGTTATTATATTTGTAAAAAGTCAATATGTACCCATATTTCACTTTTCAATTTCTCATTTTTAATTTGTTTCATTAGTTTACCATCTAATGCTCCAAAGATTTTATGACCACTCTATATACTATATTTAGTGTCATGATGGAAAACTCTGTAAGTTTTGCCTACGTGACATAGTAAATAAAATCCAAACTCCTGCTTCCCCTTGCCCTTGGTCAGAAGGTTGTGAAGCTACCAAATGATACCTGCCTTGCAGCCCAGCATATCAACAGTTATATCCTTTTCCAAAACAGTCATTGCCGCTCTCAAGGTCAAACCTACTGCAACAGGTTGCTCAGTCTGTTTACTGATTAGTCTGCAATCCGTGGAGTTGTCCATAGACAAATCCTTTGAAGTTTCCCAAATAAAAATTTATCCTTACACTCTTTCATCAGCAATTATGTAAATATACACTTCATATTTCTCCATAAACAAGTGTAAGACCACATATATGAGACTAGAAAAAAGTAGCAAACTCCTAATAGTAAATTTAAGATAAGATCTTTCTTCTTTTTTTGTTCCCAAAATAAAATATACCTTAGAATTTTGTAAAGGACATGCAATTTAGTATTTTACCTTTCTTTGTGTCCCTGAAGAAACAACATTTATAGAGACTTCCTAGATGCTTTTCTCAATTTCCCTGGGGAAAGCTCAGCCACTGCTGGAATCTCACTGATAATTTTGAAGTAGAAGGGCAGCAGTGTGCATGAAAGGTAAAACTGATGTCACAGCCAAACTAACAGAGACCCAAAATATGCCTTTCCTTATCAGCCTCCTGAGTCTTCCCTATCAGATCCTCCTTGCATTTTCTTGATGATAGAAAAGTGGCAAGAAAAAGAGGGCACTGATTGTTCTGACAAGAACTTTGTATTTCGGTCTAATTTGGTGGGGTTTTTTTCACTTGTCAGATGTCTCATAAATGTGTCCTTGTCCCTGTTTCTTTTATTTAATTCTGGGATTTACTAGGAAGTGTTCTGGGAAACTGCCCTGAAGGAAATATAACATAAACAGAAGACATCACTTTTGGTATCAAGATATGTCAAAAAGACAGTGGTTTGATGTAGTTCCAAGGAAACAGAGGCAGATTTTTGTCTATTTATACTGTTAGTCTAGCCATTACTTTGCCTGGAGATGCCTGGGTCTCACAAAGCATCACCATATCTTGAAATTCACACAATTGTCTGAATTTTCAGGTTATACAATAAATTATTTAGCATGGTGATCAGTTTTGTCCTGTGATTCTCAGTAAAGTGGCACCCATAAAACTTAAAAAAAAAAAAATCTTTGAACTCTACTAAAAACTTCTGCAGGATCTCTTTCTTATATATTGCTTTAAATGAAGCAATGTCCTTCAAAATGCCAAATACCTATAGTATTTCTTGATGTTGACAAGAGAATACAAAACAGTTAAAGAGAGCTGCTGTGTTCAGCCAGCAGAAACATTTTGGGGTCCCTGGGACTACAGCCTAGGACTCCAGTAGACATGGGTGTTTGACTGCAATCAGGAAGGTCCCCACTGCTGTTTTGAGCAACACACATCTAGGAGAGGTCAAGAGCAGTGGCACTGACAGTGAATCTGGTGTGCCATATGCTCTGCACTTTCTCAGGACCATTTTGCAAGCCTATGTCCTCAAGTGAGCAATTAGTCATGTTTATTGTTCCAAGTCCCTAACAAACCCACAACATAATAATGACTTATCTAAACTGAGTTCCTGATCCACTCACCCTAGCTGGCAGATAGATGACAGCTTTTTGCCAAGTGCTGTAGTATATGGAAAGGGAAGATATGTACTGAACATAAACAAAGCAGATTTTCAAAAATGCAAAAGAGGTAAAAATAAAAAATTTTCAACTAAACAATACAGCCTAAGTATATTAACAATGTAAAAGACAGGTATTCAATTAATCAATCAGTTTTCAGATTTTTATAGCACAAACAATAATTAAGCTTAATAGCTACTATTTGAGCTGACTGAAAAATTATTAAACCCACACAGAGTTATAGGAACTAAAGTAAGTTTTCTTCCAGTTCAAGGGTCTGGTCTTGAGAATTAGGATTTCCACACTGAGGCATATAGATTTTCTTAACTTCATTTCAAAATCTTTCCAAATTCACGTGTAATAATATTCACAACATTTTTAGGAGGAAAAAAAATTACTTGGAACAAGAGTGTTGTGTTTGTTGATACATGATTATAGATTTGAAGAGCTACAATCTAGTAAGGACCATTACAACATTTTGACTGTCCTGTCATAAATCTCGGATCATTAATTTTCATCTGATTTTCACTATATTCAACCTAACAACTTCTATTTCACTCAATTGCACAGAGTAGCTGATCTGTATATTTTGTAGGTGTTCATATAGAACTGTACGAGTGAATAATAAGGTTTAACAGTCGAGTGAGGGTTAGGTATGGCAAACAGGAGAATTCAACCTAATGAGCTGAGGAAATATTTTCCAAGGGAGCAATTCACCTTTAACACTGTGGGGTATTTCTTTCTAAAAATCAATGTTAAGGATGAAAAATTCTGTCTTAATTTAAATCTGAGGGCTAACTCAAAAAATTAGTGGATTGAAGCTATTTAAATACAGTAGTGAATATGTTTCCAAGGGGCCTGCACAATTGCAATAATAAGACTATAATAAGTTCTTCCAGGCTTCCCTCAGTCTAGGGCTGTCAGGTATCATCTATATATGTTTGACTTAATGCAACAAGCAACATGATAGAGAAAAGCAGAAGGAAGGGCTCAGTCAGACAGAGGCTAAGAAAATCTTTTTGGCATTCATAGAAATGGCCCTCGCTCATCCTCTTTGCTCCACTGAGCCTGTAGTACTCCTACCAGAAGGAAACAGGAGTAACCCAATAACCTGGTCACTGCTAAATCAGCCATGGCCCCACGCAGCTGCTGAAACTGATGGCAAAAATCAGTGCTCAAACAACACTAGTTTTCCATTTGTGTAAGAACTCATCTAGTCTGAGCCAATCCCTGAAATGAACCTTAACTGGAAGCACAACTTGTGTCAGCCTCAGAAATAATGTTGCATGAAGCACAAGTTTTACTTCAGCCCTTAAAGCATCTCATGTCACAGCATTTAATCCATTTCTCAGACTCTTCCTCTTCCCTCTATAGGCCTCTAGATTAGCATTAGTCCTGTCCCACATTCTAACCCCAAAATGAAAATACAAACTGCTGGTATAAAGGTGTACCTGTTATCAGTAAAGTTGTGAATATTTTGTATTATATTCCCTTAACTCATTGGTCCTTAGCCATATCCTTATAGATCTAAGTAAGCAAGAGATCACAAGGCGCTAATGTCAAGTGTTACTGTTGGCTTTCAGGCTCACTGCTTCAGGCTAGCTTCTCCAAGGTTTGGATTATGAACAGCTGCCTGGAGTGATCCAGATTCATTCCAAATCAGAGAAGGAGACAGCAATTACAGGATATGGACAAGCAGGGATTTACTGCTTGATTTTGCTCTCTTCTCTTTTCGTTTCTTTTCCTTTCTATATAGCAATAGCATAAAGCTATAGCCCATGTGATTAAAATAGAAACTTGACTCTAATCTTAACTTGAACCCAAGTTCTTGAACTCACCATCAGACCTATACCATACTATATCAAAGAAAGAAGCTCAACATAACAAAAAATCCAGCTTTGGCAGTCAGGAATTGACCACATTCCTCAGTCTCTGCCCACTTCCAGTACAAAGAGTAATAAATATATGTAAAGACTAGGCTTAAGGTTTAGAAAAAAGAAGCTGATGAGCTAAAGGATATATTTCTAAAGATACAAACTGTCTAATCCAGGAACAGATTTTCAGTTTGCATCTCCTAGAGCTATTAATTTTTAAGTTGAAAACAGTTTGCTTGAGGAAGGTCTGTTCCTAAAATTAAAGATGTGGTTCTTGTTCAGTTAAGGATGATCCACTTTTCTGCCACATAGCTGAGATTTCACTTTAAGATTTACTTCAGAACTAGTGCCCAATGCCAGCAGAGGAAACAGCAAGTAGGCTGAAGCCACTACCCATTCTCATGAGAGGTCTCCAACAACTACCTGTTTACTGAACTCTGCTTCAGTGCAGTCCCTGATCCAAAACATATACTAGGGTTTAGTACTAGATTTATCCAATCTGCTAGTTCCCAAACTAAAGTGGACGGGTATAGAGGCACCTGTCCTTAACTTATGCTTAACCAAAAAAAAACAAAACAAAACAAAACAAAACAAAACAAAACGGAACAAACAATGCAACAAACAAACAAAAAAAAACCCCACCCTTTTTACTGTTTTACGCATTAACCCTAATCTTAATCCTAGTCCTGAACTAAATCACCACGATCCAGCCATGAAGACCCATACCCTAACAATGGCTAGTATTGGTTGTGGCATTCAGGATTTAGTCTGATCACATTGCTCACAAAGTGAGCATAAATGTTTTATGCTGGTCGTTCTGAATGTGTGAGAAAGAAAATCCTTCATAGTAGTCCACACTTAGAAATTCTCTTTGCATTTGGAAAAATTACTACTGTACTGCAGAAATCTGAAAGCATATGTGTGTGCATGTGTATATATGCATGTGTGTCTTCCTGTGTATGAAAAGTGTATCCTCTATCAGAGGTAGTTCTTGTTTTCACCATTTTCCACTGGTAAGGGCTGAAACTAAAGAATTTTAAAATAATGTGCAGACAAAAAAACACCTCTGTTTGAAGCCAGTTTCTTATCATCTCACTATTTCTCACAGTTGCCACAAGTGCCACATGCCCCACACCAAATAACTGCCATTACGCTCTCTTCGGCTAAAAATACCATGAAATATTAGAGATAAATTTGCAAAAGTGCTTAGGTACTACTCGCCAAGTAATTCCAGTTTCAGTTGGATTTTTAGGCATGCATTGACAGCACATAAACAACATATTGTTGCTCTTGGATTAGGCTGTGCATGGGAGTGCATGTCTCAGCTGCTTGGGTGAGACACCAGCCACTTCTTCCAATGCCTCCATGCACGTGTGCTTCTGTGGGGAGGGAGAAACTGGCCATGCAGGCTGGAATGAAGTTCTGTGACTTTCAACCAAGTGTGGAGCTAATAAACCCTGGGGCTATAGAGTGCTCCAAGCTTTCTCCACAAAGTTGCTGTAGGACTTGTCCTAGCAAATGCAAAGCAGGCATGGGGTCTTTTTTGGAAGGAAGTCTGATTAGTACTATTTGGAGCCTAAGTCTGATGTATAAAGAAGAGAACATGTGAAGATTTTTGTTTATCATGTTAAAATTACAAGTGGCATTTGCTTAAAGCTAATTAGATGCTGAAAACTTTTAATTCTAACATATGAGACCAGAATCAAATATGATGTTCAAAGGTACAGTACAATTCCAGCTTATCACATGAATATTGCCACAGAAATTGTGTTAAATTTGTGTCTGTGTGTAAACAAATATATGTGATGTATGGCATCTTTTCTACTGCTACTAATTTATGTTCAGTTTCTTGCTTTTTACTTGTTAATTAATACCAGAAGATAGAATTATTTTAGAGAGGGGCTCTGATATAAATTAACCAAACTTTTTTTATCCAAAGCATACAAAGAATATGTTTCTTCATACACCTTACAACTGTGTTTTGAAAGTGTAGGAAGACAAACATGGTTTATACCTATATGCTATGGCAGAAATCCAATATTCATCTGCTGTTCACATTGCAAGCAAATGAGATCATTAAGGTCAGAAAAAACAGCTGCTTTAATTATAACACCCTCATATATCATATCAAAGTTTTCATCATCTCACACAAACTCTAAGAACATACCCCAGGGATTCATTTCTATCATCCTGCTTTTTTGTGGGAAGGAGATTACATAAGTACACTCCAGAGCACTGGTTGCTTCAAGTGGTGTGATGCTGTGTAAAATAATTTTACCCTAAACTTGATAATGCTATGGCAACTAATATTAATGCAACTTTTACAATCTGTGTTCCTCTTTTTGTGGTGGCAGCAGTAGGAGAAGATATTTTTGATAGCTGGAAAGCTGCCCTGCAGCCGTCACGGTGCTGCTGCCACACATCCTCACAGGCTCCTCCTCAGGAGTGCTCAGTATGCACACCTACACCTTGGCAATGCTGGTCTGCCTGACACACCTGAAGGTATCCCTTCTTAAAGGGAATGGCTGCTTTGTGTTTTAACAGATGCTATGCTTCTGGTAGCGGAGAGATTAGAGGGACCATTCAACATTGAATCAGTCATGGATCCTATTGATGTCAAGATTTCTGAAGCCATCATGAACATGCAAGAGAACAGCATGCAGGTGTCAGCAAAGGTACTGTGTGAGTTGTGCCTTCTCTGTTGTTGAATGTCACAAGTGGGGGGTAAAAACATCGCCACCAATTTTTCTGTCTAGACTTTGAGAAAGATTGTCCAGACCACCAGAAATTGCTTTTCCTTGTTCAACAGTTCATCAGACTGCCTTTGAATTCTTCATTGAGTTAAACAAGCCCGAACTTTTCAAAAGGAAGGGGAAGGGAGAAAGCTACCATTTATTAAACTTCAAATTAATAGCTGTAAGAGACTTAAGAATAATAGAAAGTGCTGAAAATCAGCAGTAAATCTGGAAGCAATATCCTGCAGAGTACACCTGGTAACTTCCACTCATGTCTCATCTGTGAGTCTCCATATTAACTTCCAAACACATTTTGATCTATCTAGGTCAGACTAAAGTACAATGTGTTTGAGGTGAATACACAGAATGTTCCATTTAACCTCCTTTAATAGCCACTCAAGGGAAATATTATATTGGACAGTGTCTGATTACCAGAGCTCAGTTTGATAGAGTTTTTTCTGGATTTTGACACAAAGATAAACAGAGATAGTGATACTGTCTTCCTCCTTTCCATTTTTAATGTGTGTGTGTATACACAGATCACCACCACCTCTGAACCTAATGTTAATAAGATCCTTCAAATTCAGTAGCAGGTGCTGTTGAGCCAATAGTCAACAATTAACGTCTCTGTCTTAATATTCATCCGTGTGCTGTGGCTGATATTCTAAAGTTGACAGTATGCCAAGTTCTCTGCATTAGGAGTTTTTGTCTCAGATTTAACTCCCAATAGTCAGTTAGGTGCTGACCAGACTACCATCTGAATCAGTGACCTTCCATTGCATGGAAGAAAGCTGCTGTAGCTGGGAAAAATGTGGGGACAAAAGGCAGGAGACTGAGGTTAATATTCTTCCTGCCAACCCAAAATTAGATGCTTTTTATGGCCCCAGTGCTGCAGGTTGCTAAGGGTTTCTTTCAAGATGGTTTTTACTTTCAATCTACATGACATTTCTTGGATTTTAAAAGCAGACTACATCCTGTGTGATGAGACTTTGTTCTGGCAGCAGCGATCAAGTTGTTTAACAGCCAAATTCTCTCAAATATTTTGGGAATCAAAGGCTAGCTTCAGCAAACTCAGCCCTTACCTAACAAAAAAATATTTTCACTGAAAACTCCCTCAAGGCCCAGGTGTATAGCATGTTCCTTTTTACTTGTTTGGTTTTCACAGTTTTTCCATTAGCTTGGAAGCTGCATCCTCTGCCAGAGTCCAGTGACATTTTGGCACGAGCTCATCTCACTACTGGTTTGAAGCAGAGCAGACTGTTTCTCCTGCCCCTCACAAATATTTGCTTTAAAGATTAATAGCAATGCCATTTGCCATGCAAAAGCTTTTCCTCCAAGAGAAACCTTAGCCAATATTTTTTTTAAATCTTGCAGACCAGAAAAGTAATTATATCAACAAAATTTATTTTATTATATTTTTAATGTAACATTGCTGTCTATCCTTGAGGGACCTTTGTATATTTCTGTATAGACCATTATTATCCTGACATGTGATTTCCTTGTTCTCTTAGGTTATATCAATCTTTGTTCAGGTCACATGGAAATGCTTTATTCTTTAAAAAAAAAAAAACAAAAAGAAAAAAAAAAAAACAACAACCAAAAAAACTTGGAAGAAGGCAAAGGCTTTGCTCTTCTCTGCCATGTCAGATCTGTAGAGATGATATATGAGCAGACTTCAAACCAGTCCTCCGTTGTCTAATTTTTCCCCTTTATACATACTGACCACTTAGAGCTTCAGTGAAAATGACAGATAGCTTGCCAGATGGATTGGGGTGCATGGAAGGCAATTGCAGACCTAATGTGGGAGAAAAGCCATGCTTGTCAATTATTCTGAGTTGCTGCTCAGAGTGCTTCAGGCAGGGTGTTGAAATCATGCTATTTTTTCTTTCTTCAGGCAATTTTGTATCTTGTATTTGAGTGTACCCACTGAAAAATGTGGTGACTGGGAATCACAGTTATATCTCCACAAGTCAGTCAGTGCCTTTTTACAGTGGGAAAATGATAATGCACTAATAATGTTATGCCTGCAACACCCACATACACATAGATTATTTTTCACCACTGACATGCAACCTTTTCTGCCTAAAAATCTGGCTGATGTCTGGTAGAAGGCTCTACGCTATATTCAGAATTTTGGGCCACGTTGAATAATGTTGTTTCTTTTTTAAGAGGAGTGGAAAAAATTAAACCAAAAGGTTTCTTCCTCAAGAAGCTCTCACTATTTGGTCCTCTTTGTGGGCCCAAGACTCAGAGTTCATTTAATCCAAAATCCATATGCTCCCGTTTCAAATATTTATATAAAATTGCCCTATTCCAAAAGTCATTAACATTAACTTGCACTATCAATTTATCTTTGTATCATGAAATTATGTTTTGTATTATACAAGCTGCAATTACATATTGAAGTTTATTTGAGAGAAATAAATTTTTGATATAATACAGTGACTGTACATTACTGTGCATATGGAGGCACAATAAGTGTATACAAATAAGTAACAATGCATGCTCTCTTGTGAATGAAGTCTTGAATTTTAGCCATCAGCAGCAAAATACAGCGTGAACTAAGTCTCCATTTTTATGGTCTGGCCCTCCATTCTTCACTTGATATAGTACTGAATATCTTTTCCCTATAAATATGCACCTTCTGTTCAGCACTATTTTTTTGAGAAATAGTCTTCATGGTTACAGTTATACTAATAAATTAAAGGAGGACAAGGACCAATGCTTGATCTTGGGGCCAAAGTGTCACAGCCTGATTCATTTCTATACTGCTGAGAGCTACTTTCTCTGGAGCTGCTTCATTCTGCCAAGAGCAAGTTGGAGCAGTCCAAGAAAAAGCCAATGAGCCAATTAATCAGTACAGACAGTCAAGGCTTATGGCTTGAGTTCACTCCTTGTCTTTTGTTTCCTTGGAAGACACAAACCCTCTGTCTTCCGCTCTTGATGGGTGCACATCAATATTGAGACAGAGAGTTATAGAGGTACCACACATACCTCTTCTATCTTGGTACTTCCAACCAAGGACATACAGACTCAGCCGCATCCCAGTATCTGTCACTGCATAAAATGGAGCCTCTCTGTTCCTAGGCCCATAACTTTTCTTGTTTGTGTGATGATCGTGGTTGATTCTTCTAGCATAGTTCACATTAACCAAGTACTAGTATTATGGTAATGAGGCTGCAATCTTTCTCTGTTTTTTTTGATATTTCTCTGCAGTTTATATTCAACACTGGCCATCGAGAAAGTCTGACCCCAAATGTCTAGGCTTTCTGGCTGCTCACCTTCACATCTGTCATGTCCATGAATGACAACCACACAAGGTCCTTATTTTACCTCAGGGAAAGTCCCATTCCTGACAGCTGTGATAACTGGAGATACTTGTCAGAAAAGAAGCAATGGTCTAGAAAGTCAGACTCCAAGGCCCTAACCCTTTCTGGTAGAGAAATCACACTGAAGTTTCCTTTCTCAAAAAAAAAGACAAGAACTGAAGTTCGTCAAAAACAGTTTCCATAGACTGATCTTCTAACACCTGCAATCATTCTTAGAGTACCTTCTGCAAGCCAAACCACACAGAGTGCAAAACAATCAGCTTGGGCTGCCTGAGATGCCTCCCAAGACATCAGTACCTTTTAATAGGCTTTGTCATCTGGGTCTACCCTGACTACAGTGGTGTTCCCTGAAGGTTGCCTGTGGCAGAAGTCAGGGTGCAATAGATTTGCTTTGGAATTCTTCTTATAATATCTGAGACAGGTTATCTTCTTTATGGAAACCTCTTTGTTATTTACCAGTGACACCTTTTTGGTATTTGAATACAGTGCCAAACTCAGTGCTCAGCAACATATTGATTATTTCTCAGGCAAAATTTTTACATTCAATATATTGTTTTGCAAGGCTCAGCTCATATCCAAGACAGTAATAGCATACATTTGCCTTATTCTCACTCTCATTCTCCCTGAGGTAATTCAGGTAGTCATAGTCAGAGAGTCATAACTCATAAATGCTCGTTTCAATCTTGGCCAAAACAAGCATGTTTTGAGGGCCTTCACAATTTTCCCATATGACTGTCAATGCCATTACCTTTCATTCCTGCTTCAAGTCAAAAAGTAAATCCTACATCTGCTCCTTTTTAACAACAGGAATGTTTACTAGTTGACATCTGCAGAGATTGCTCATTCACAAGGAGTGGAGGAAAACTCAAAATACTGTAGAAAAGGTGTTGAGACATCTTTTTTTTTTTTTTCAAAATGGAGAAAATTCCTGATCTGTTTGCATCAGCATAATTGTGTCTCCATTGCTACTCAAAAGACAACATAGTGAACTATTTTCTGCATTTAAAACATTTTGGTTCTATACAGGTATATTTGACTGCTGTAGGAGTCATTTGGCTGCCATGACAAGATTTTTCCACTGTCACAAAGTCTATCCCATAACTGAGCTTCCCCTTAAGTCTTAATTCTGCTTTTATCTGAGCTGATGGATGTGCCATTTTAACCTATAGATATATGTTCCTTCTCAGCAATTACTTCAGCTAAATGGATGAATGAGCTCTATGACATAGCAGACTACCTATGCATTATTTATAAGGAGGAAATCTTCGCAGAACTACATCCAAGGTTCTTCCTAAAATAGTCCATGAGTTTCATATTAAGGAAACCTTGTCATTTATCTGTGTTCTTTCCAGAGCTCTGTGCAGGAAAAATATAATGGCATTTCAGATAAAAAATCAATGCTATTCTAACTGAAGATGAGTCAATGGAGCAGAGTCATATAGAGACACTCAATCAGAAACACTGAGCGATAGTACATGGCTAATAACAGTATGACACAAGGCTTCATAGAGAGCAAACCATATCTTCCACAAAAATTCAAAACTTCACGTTCTCCTGGGAAAAGAAAAGCTCTTTTTTTTACAGTGTCTACATCCTTATCCTGAAGTAGATACCTCCATTTAGTCAACTCAATAGATGTTATTCTTTACTGGCTCTGTTGACTTGCTGTCATGGTTTGGTTCATATTCCTGACCACAGAGATCTGGTCCATTTGAGCTTTAGCTACAGTTCGGTGGGGAATAGTTTTCTCATAAGACAGTCTTAACAGATGTCTCACATATCAGAGGACATCACAAACTGCTATAGCTGCTGATAAGAGAGAAATTGAAGGAAGCTTTTGAGCTCCCCTGTCTAAAATGGAAGCTTAGATGTTTAACTTAAATGTAAAAATGTACACGTACACACCTAAATTTAGGTTTCTTAATTCCAAGTGGAATCTATTCTCTAAATTCAGATGAAAAGGACCTCACCAATTATACAAAAAAGCAATTTTTTAAAGGGAGTGGATTTGTTACCAATTCACAGCATGTGTAATGAAGCACAAGAATATTTTTCCAGAAATTGCTCAATATCTCTGGGTAGCACTGTGAAAAAAGTATGTTATGTGCTTCTACTTAGGAAGCATTTGTTAATATTAGTTATCAGCTTTACAGTTTCTATTCTGTCAGTTAATACAGAACACAAATTAAAAAATGTCTCTTTTGCACTCAAAATTTAGTTACGGAATATTGTATCTTTACTGCATTTCTGCCAGTTCACTTAAAAAGTAATTTATTTCTTCTTCTTTTGTAATGTAAAAATTACTATCTAGTTTCCCTCTCTATTATCATCTGACTGTATGTAAATTTGTTCATAGAAAACCACTTGCTGCAACTATTTGTATGAAGCTAAATGCCACAAAGTCTATGCTGGGTTTTTTCAGTATGTCATAAGAAGATGAACTATAAGTTATGTAGACTTACTATTGCACCACACGGTCGTACAAATAGCCTAACAATCACACACTAGAAATTTAGGAAGTGAACTTATTTTCCTTTCTCCTGAGTATCTAATTGCATGTTTTGGATAATTGCCCCTTGTCTTTCTAAGCAAACTCTTGATTGCTTAATTGAGTAAATGGGATTTCATAGGTATCTGAATAAACAATTATGTTTTCAGCGTATCACTTATCCTGAGTCAGAAGAAATATGAGTAAACATTTGTAAGTGTAATTGATGCCCTCAACACAAATCTTTGGCCCTTTAAATTGTACGGTATCCTACAAAATAATGCATAAACCCTGAACATTAATCTTAGTGGAATTTTCTTCACAGAGGAAAAATAAGATTGTTTCTTGATGAAAAAATTAGAAATCCATAAGCTTAAAACATCTTTTTGATTGACTCAATTAATTTATTGGCCAATAGTCCTCATGACTAGGGAGGTTAGAAACTCTTAAAACAGATATTCTCAAACCAGACCAAACAGTATTTCAATCATAAATTAAAAATCCCAGTGGTCATACAATAGCTGACTTGCTGGACTTTGAGCAAAAGCAGACCTGATGATTGGACATATATTTAGTATGAATCAGCTTTTTTCAGCAAATTCTGAATCATTTGGGGCCTTTAAATTAACATCAGGAAAGCTAACTGAGAGCCAGTTGTAACTATCCTGAAAGAAACAAGAGTCACACCAACCATGGCTGCTTCAGGACAGAACCACTCAAGGCAGAAAATCTAAAAGTCTGAAAGTGCAATATGAGTCTTTTTAATCAGTAGGTCACGGTATAACTTGTGAGCTTATTGTCTTATTTGTCACTGCAGTGTTTTGACTGTGGCTGGATGCCAGACATTCACCAAAGCCACTCTATCACTGCCCTCCACATCCGGAGAGGGGAGAGAAAATATAACAAAAGGTTCATGCGTTGAGATAAGGACAGGAAGAAATCAGTCACTGATTACCATCATGGGCAAAACAGACTCACCTTGGGGATATTAACTGAATTTATTACTAACAAAATCAGAGCAGGACTGAAAGTAAAATAAATCTTAAAAGCACCTTCCCCTCACCTCCGTCCCAGCTCTATCTCTTCTACCCCCAGCAGTGCAGGGAGACAGGGAATGGGGGTAACAGTCCATTCATCATGTTTCTACCACTGCTCAAGGAGAGGAATCCTTTCCCTGCTCCAGCGTGGGGTCTCTCCTACAGGAGACAGTCCTCCACAAACTTCTGCAGTGTGAGTCCATCCCACAAGCAACAGTTCTCCACAAACTTCTTCCACAGAATGCAGTCCTTCAAGCACAGGCTGCTCCATTGTGGGTTCCACACACGGCCACATGTCCTATCAGGAAACCTGCTACAGCATAGGCTCCTCTCTCCGTGGGTCTGCAGGTCCCTGGCAGGACGCTGCTCCAGCACAGGCTTCCCACGGGGTCACAACCCTTTCTTGAGCATCCACTTGCTCTGGTGTGAGTCTCCTCCATGGGCTGCACGCCTGTGATCCTCCATGGGCTGAAGTGGCACAGCTGTTTCACCATGGTCTTCACCATGGGCTGCAGGGGAACCTGAACTCCAGCACCTGGAGCACCTCCTGCCCCTCCTTCTCCAGTGACCTTGGTGCCTGCAGAATTGTTTGTCTCACATATTCACACTCCTCTCTTCTCTGGCCACAATTACACCTGCCCAATAATTTATTTTTTTCTTTTCCTTCTTAAATATGTTCTCACATAGGCATTACTATCATTCCCAATTGACTTGGTCTTGGCCAGTGGCAAGTCTGTCCTGGAGCCACCTGGCATTGGCTCTCCTAGACATGAGGGAAGCTTCTGGCAGCTTCTCAGAGAAACCACCCTGTGGCTCCCCCACTACCAAAACCTGGCTATACAAGCCCAACATAGCCACAAAAAAAGAAGGCATTTGACCCTATGATCAAAACAGAGCATCTGCATAGTTTTCACCTCCACAGAGCTCATTCAGACAGCCTGTGTTTGGCATTAGGGTTTTGTAAAATGTATCTCATGAGAAATTCTGACATTTAATCTTTTTTTCTTCTGTAGAGACGCAAAATGTTGAAACAGGCAAAATACTACACTCACAGAAAAGAAAGATTATTCTAGAACTGGAAAAGTTGTTATGAAGGCAGACACTAGGATGCTACTTTGTGAGAATGCTTGAAAATTTTATCTCTGGAAATTCTACCTCTTTTCTGATGCACAGCTTGTGTGACAATGCCTCTAGGAAATGTACTTGATATCTGGTAGACAAAAGTGTTCTGTTTCCTTTAGTACCTATCAGATACGTAATACTGAAGCTTTTTTCCAAGTGGTACTATATAGAAAATTTCATAACCCTGAACTTATTATTTTTTATACCTAGAAAATAAACACACTGGCAGAAAATTACTATCACTATTGCCCACTCAGTGTGCCTCACTCCTCTTCTACGGACAGATTGCTAGGGAATAAGAAAGTTATCCAGTTATAAGACTATTCCATCATTGACCTTTTCTCCAAGACTACAAATAAGATTACAAGGTAGGAAGAGTGGTAGGGATTATGAATGACCTGGGATTCTGGGTAAATACCACATTTTAACAAAACTGAACACAGTTATCAACTAACTCCTGCCACAAAGAACATCCCTTTGCTCATTTCTCTTCCTGGAAAGACAGCAATTAAGATGTTTTCCTAAATTAAGGGGATTTTATGGTCCCTATGTGTTTTTATACCTTCACCAAGTAATTAATAATGCTTAATTATTAACCTGTGTTTTAATGCAGGCCAAGCACTCAATTCACTATTATAAAAATGTCAGACAAATCTGGTTTCAAATATACAAAAGAAAGAATAGAGGCTACAAAATACCAGCTTCCATTTTTTGATTGTTTTCCTATAAGCATCAATGTCTTTTTCAGGTTTTCCAAGGATGTGGCCAACCTAAACCAGCACCTGCCCTGAGATCTTCCCGTTCTGTCCCTGAAAACTTCAATACCCGGTTTAGACCATATAACCCAGAGGAGCGACCTACAACTGCTGCTGGCACAAGTTTGGATAGGCTGGTAAGGCAAAATATATCTCATTTTCATATTAATAGAAAAGGCTTAGTGATGTACTAGAAGGTTGTGATCTCCTGATCTAATATTTTCATAATCACTGTAATTTCTTTGCCAGCTGTTCTAGCATTCAGTAAATCTTTTTTTCTCCATTGGAAATCCTATAGAATTGCATTGTTAGGAAAACAATATGACTCTGGTTTTATGTATTAAAAATGCTAGAAGAGAATAAACTCTTTCCTGGAGGTCAAAAAACAGATAAGCCTTGGCAGGTACTTTGCAATATAAATTCTCTTTCAAAAGAGAGCTACAAGAATATTTTATTTTATTTTTTTTTATATAAAAAAGTTTTGTACTGAGGTAATTTTTATCACTTAGTTTTTTAACTTATGCATTTGCAAAGGCACATTGATTTGTTTCACTTCTTTAATTATAGAATGAGCACTGCTTTATTTCCATCCATCTCAACAATTGACTTTTATCAGCTAAAACTTCAGTGATCCTTAATCTTGCTTTACTTATTCAATCATTTTGAAAAAAAAACTACTTTAACATAAGATTATTTTCTTTACTACCAGTCATTGGATTCGCATTTCAGACTTCAGTGCTCCTGCTATTTATACATGTATAGATTTATTATAGAGGGCTAATAACCATAGCTGTTAATACTGTCTCATCAACCCTCTCTAGGTAAAACCAATGAGCAAAATTAAAGAGCTGTAAAGCTTCTGAATTAAACCAGACCCTATTGCATGTCCTCAGCTTCTTGCTGCACACTCACATGGCACTGTTCTGTCTTGATGAAGAGAGCAGCGCTCAGGACTGTAGCAAGAGTAAGGGGAAAGGAGTGCTCAGCTGGAAGCAGGCATGGGTTTCTGGTGAGCTGCACTCCTGGTGGCTGCCAGGCAGGTGCTGACCGCACTAGGACATCAGAATTTCTTGCTATGGGTCTGATCATGAGCCTAAAATGTCTAGAGGTTTCTCCAATACACACCTTCAATCATTGAGCAGGAACCCAAATACACCAATCCAGATGAGGACCTGGCTATCTTCTTCACACCATCATTCATCAAATTCATTTGATGATCACAGTAGTCTTTCCAAGTGCCAAGTCTTTCCAATCACTTCTACCTATGGTGTATTCTATCTACTCTATTCTGTCAATCTTCATGGCAATTCAACAGGAAAGTAACATGGTATTTCTAGTCAAGACATGGGATTACCCCGCAGCAAAAAGCAACATTTGTTAGTTCTCTGCTCTTCTGGAAACAGTGTAGCCTGGTTATCCTAAAAGGAGAGGTGGAAAAGATGCTTACCTCCATTGTAGTCTTAGGTCCTTCTACCACAGCAGCTTCACAGCCCAGTGTAACATCTTGGGCTAAAAATCTGACTGGCAAAACTCAATTCATATTTGATGGTGTCTGAATTTCACACTTGCACTTCAGATTCAAAGAACCAGTCCTTCAGTACTGCTCAGAGCAGTGGCCTCAATCTTAATCTAGAATTGACCAAGGTGAAGTGAAAAGTCACCAAAGCTTTTAGGTTTCAATCATGATCTGTCAAAGCTAAAGGTTGCAAAGAGCTGAAATGGAACAAAGAGCATACAAAGGAAGCCTGGTAGCACCGTTCAGCTTAGATCACTCTGATGTAAGAACAGTTCAAGCATCTTTGCAATGAAAAAAGCAGGTTTAAGAGACATTGCATATTGACATAAGGAGAAGACCTCTAAATGCATTAACATCATTTTTAAACTACAAGCTTCCAAAATACTGAGAACCATCCTGAATAAAGTAGCCAGTTTTTAAAGGCTGCAGCTAAAGAGAGAAAATTCAATGAACAATAATTGTCAATGCAGATAATCTTTATAACTCCTAACAACTTCTAGACTTTGAAAAGGAAACTGACCTCCATATGATTTAATTAGTTTTGTTCATGCATTATTTCAGACAAAAAAAAACCCCAAAGAGTTTAGTATTGCTGCTGTTACTTTTTAAATTGTTCAAACCAATTCCCTATTTGCTGTTCTTGCTGATGATTTTTAAAATAATAACTATTTAAGTTCTGTTAGTGATGAGTGTTGGTATCAAATACATCTTCAAATAGATGTGATGAACGTGTTGTCTCCTTCTGGACTGAGACTAACAATCCCTCAATTCAGAGATGGCCACTGAAATCATCTGGAGCTGAGAAAGGTTGTTTATGTGGATTAAAGCAGAAGGCCTTATTTCAGAGCTGTAACCCCTTGGCACCACTTGGGAATGGTCACTGCCTGCATCTCACACCTTCTTGGGTAATTTTATCCAGAAGGATGTAAATGCTACGCTCAGAAACACCATTTAACAGAAACACCATTTAACTTGTCTGCATTAGAACCTTAGCATTTCATGTGCTGAATCATTCCCTGAATGACGTATCACTCTTCATTAACTATAGCCAGAGCTTGAAGGACCAGCTTCATTTAGATCCTCCTAATCCTTGCATTGCTAACAGGACATAAGGAGAACCACACTAACAGCAGCTTTCCTGTCTGCACACTGATCATTTTCTATTGCTTACTTAATATAAACATACTGCAAAATTAGTATTTTGATGGTAGTGTCAAACAGCTAAAGATCCTTTTGATTATTATAGATATAAGAAACAAGTCTTTTCTTATGAGTCAGCTGACTGTTCAGTGTTATGTTAGTGCTTTCGGAAGTCTGTTCTGGAGTTTGCATTCATAAAACACTGTCAGACTGCTTAACTCTAAACTGTCATAGCAAAGTCCAAACATGCAGTTACGTAAACCTCAAAAGAAGTGACAAACAATTCTGCTTTTATATGTCTTTGACAGGAGAAGAAACCAAGTTTAGAAAATAGTTCCTCTGCATCGCACTCCTATACAAACATGTAGTACATCTGAGCCAATTTGGTTTTTTTACTCCTGCTCAAAGCCCCATTTATAAAGCTTAATTCAGCTGAGCATATTTTATCAGGTATGTTGCACAAAGCAGCCCTTATAAGAAGCCTACACTGAAATCACTGGGTACTGAACCCGTCTGAGAAAGTGCTTCTTCATCCTTGCCTGAACTTCCATGATTAATTCAGCTATTCTGTTCTGAAAGGAGGAAAAGTAGTTTCTCTGTTTTATTGTCATAGTTGTAAAAGTAAGGCTTAACAAATAAGAAATAGATCAAAATAAATTATGAGAAATGCGGAAAAAATTAAATATCCCCAAAAAGCTATGGTATATGTGGTTTCAAAAGCATCAGATGTATTTCTCAAGTTATGTAGAGCTTGAGAGACTTGTCTAAGCATGGATGTAGAGCACCATCTGAGACATCTTAGGGTATCTGAAATATGGGAGCAGCAGATACAGCACAGAAAATAGAGGAGACCAGTATAGTTCTGGAGCGGCAGCGGGGAGCTGGCTAGAACACACTACAGCATCTCAAGCAATTCAAGATGCTGATACTCAGGCAATTCAATCACATCTTCACAGCACTGGGCCTAAAAGTCAGGCTCTTTCTGAAGTCAATGTAGAGACATACGTCTTTGGAGAGTGATTCGCCCTACATATCACAGACACCTCTCACAGATTGGGGAAAAAAAGGCTCAGTTGGGATATCCACATGTAGATATTCAAAACTGAGATGCCTTGAAGTATATAAGACATCTAATTGAGCTAGTAAACAGGACAGTAATTTGGGATGCTTATGGCCTCCTGGACTTCTGGCAGCTGACGTCTGGACAGATCACCTTAGAGGATGTCCACTATGCAGCATCAAGGTTGGAGAACAGCCCCAGCTGCTCTCTGCAGGTTCCACTGGGTGAAATTCAGCTACATAAATATAGTCATCTAATGGTCTTTGAGATGCCTGTGGTCTTCAAGATGTCCAAAGGTAAAAACAGTCACAGGAGACCTGGCTGGAAATAAGATGGAATATCTCAGAGCTACTAAATCCGCTTACTCTGCCTATATTTAGATAACTGTATTGCACCCTATTTCTCTACTGACTGTAATACAACTCAAAATGGGGACTTTTCTGATTCAATATAGAGATCTATAGTGCAAATACCTATAATTAGCTAGGTAGATTTGAGTCTGGATCACTGTATTTTTTACTGTTAACAGAGAGAAATAAAGACCTTCATTCTGTTGTCTAAGCATGGGTTTAAGCAAATGAATTGAGATCAAATATTTCTAAATCACAGTTCATCTCATCCCAAAGTATACATTTGAACAGCTCAGAGAAATCTTTCCATATCCCTCTTCTACAAAATGCCCAAAAGTGGCAACCTTATTCTTGCTAGGCATCTAGCAAGTACACCTGAACATCAGTAAATTAAATTTAAAGACTGTCAAAAATTAAATAATTTTAACCACTGAGCTCACCTGCTTCTGTGAAGCATGATCTAAAGTTTCTCATTTAAAATCAACTGCTTATAAAGATTAGTTATCTTCTCTGTGGTTGCCTGTTTAGTATAACCTGTGGTTTATTTTGTTTTGTTCTGTTTTGTTTTTCTGTTCCCTGAATCTGTTTCCCTCTTGCTTCCCAGAGGACTATCTGGAGGACAATGCAACATGGTGTAAGCTTTGGTATTCTTATTCTTCACTTCATTCCCATTTGTCGTTGTACAATGCTGGACAAAACACTTGTTTAAGTTTCATCTTCACCAACTTTTACTTTTTTGTGTGTCTCATAGGCTAAAATGCTACCAGTTCTTTCTGTAATTTTGCATTCTGGCTGGTTTCATATGCCCAGAGCTGCTGGTACCTTCCAGTACTTTTTTCTCACCTCAAGAATGGTACCCCACCTCCAGAAAAGAGCGTCTGTATTCCCTCAATGAATTAAAAACTGCCACAAGTGTCCCTATGATCTTAGACCCCATAAATACATGTGCAGCAATGCAGATGCTGCAGTGGTATTGAGGTCTGAGTCCTGTGCCTGGAACAATGGAAATGAGCTCCCACACCTTCCTAGGCTCTCCCTCTAGAATTGCCCCTGTCTTGCTATCCAATCCCCTTATGCTTTACAGATTGGTAAGTTTTTGTGACTGTAGGAGATTCCTGGTTTCAGACAGAAAACCCTCCTCGGCAGGGTTCATTCAGCACAGCCCAAGGGGAAAGCGGGAACACAGCACCATACAGATACACATTTAACTTGGACTTAATAGTCCAACTTCTTTGCAGGACTAATTAGTCTATAGAGAGCACCATGCTGATACAGCCGTACTGCCCCAAGTACTTCTGTATCCACTGCATCACTGTACAGCACAGTGCTGTCTTAATTCAGATGGAATTTCTCCTGAGAACATACTGCAGCCTGACCTGGCTGGACGTGTATAAAATAATTCCAGTTTTTCTTTCTGGAGATCATGGAAGCTTTCTTGATTTTCCACAAGGGAACTGATGCACTATTAACCATATAATACATAATGTACATGCGTGCTATGGAGAAAGGCAACTGAGAAATTGGCTGTGGTGTTTTGCAAGTGATTTACATTCAAGTACAGCATAGTGGCTGCATAGATAAGTAGATGAGCATTCAGCCAGTCAGAAAAAGAACATATTTCATGCTCTTTACCCTGGGGAGGGGAACATATTGGGTCAATCTTTGTAGAAAGGTGTTCTTTTAGAGTCCCTCCTGCTTTCCTAAAAGTAACAGTAAGTAAAGTCTCAATTTCCACAAGGAAATTGAACCACCATTTTTAGAAATAAAATGGGATGTACTATAAGTGTCCATTCAGTCATCTTTTTAATTTTTTTATTCCATTGTGTAATTATTTTTGTTATAATAAAATAAAAAAAAACCCACGTGACAGTAACCTAAAAAATCTGTTGTGAACAATTCCTTCCCAGTGCTCCAAAACTACATGAAATAGAAAATACGATTTTAAAAAATAAATCTGCTTTGCATTTTAGCTATAAAAGACTAAAAGTAACAAGACAGTGTTCAGAACCTGATCTGAGTTGCCCAGAGACTCCTCTGGGCCACTCCTGAAAGTGGACTTTTTGTTTTAGTTGTTAGAATCCGTTTAGTCTATAATCTAGAACTGCTAAATGTAGCACAATTTTCTTAAGATGTTTATCCTCAACATTTTTTTTTTTCTCAAGAGAGTCTAGAATAAAATACAGTAGATTTAGTAGGTTTAGATGGTTTGAAATCCTGAGACTAATTTTCCAAACACCTTCTGCATTCAGAGGCCATAGGGAAAGACACAATGAGTCTTTAAAATACATCATAACTAAGGAGGTTTGAGTCACATTCTTAAGAGTGAAGATGACAGGCTCACACAATGTTTTAGAATCCCACTGGCTTCACCCACAACCCTTAGCCACTGTACTGTTGGATGCACCATTTCACCCTGTGTCATGTTAATCAGCAGATGACTCCTGTAAAACAAAGTGTACAGCTCCTCCAGCTTTAGGTTTTACATGTTTAGACAGAGTCATGTTTCTTATTGGCTGTTTGGATGCAATACGTGTAATGAATAAATATGCTTTGCAACATTCATTGTGGTCATTTGGTGTCAGATTTAGGATTTGCTTGGTTCTCCAAAAATAAGTGTTTGCTCAGTGTCGAGTTTTGTTTAGTCTCTTTTTCTGTGTCACAACAATATCTAAGTAAGTTTAAGTCTGTGCAATCACTTTTTCCCTCATGGTTAATACCAGTTTCGGGTGGCAAAGGTGGATGAATGATGGTGGCTGTCAGAACTCTCCTGGGAGACCTGACAGAGTCCTACTTTTAAAAATGGTGATATTATTCCATCTCCCAGCTGAACGGTTGTGCTTGCTGCTGTATCTGATGCATTGCATTGCGTGAGGTGGTTACTAAGAAAGAGCTTTATTACGGTGGTTGCCTCAGATCTCTACCTTAATTAGTTGTCAAAAAAACTGCACAGTCTTGATTGCCATGCAGTTTCTGCCTTGCCTGAAAAGTGATGTGCTGCCTGTCTTGAGCAACACAGTGCCTGTTTGAACATTTTCTAAAATTTACCTGTTAGAAGTAGTTGAACTTCCTTTACCTGATGGGTGTGAAGACCCACTGAGAGTCATCCTCTCATTTTCAGGAAAGTCTTAGGGGTGCGAATGGTATATGTATCCATGTTAGAGGTGGGGAACAGAAAACATGTAGACAGAATCCACTCCTGATTACCAGACTTGTCTGCAAACAGTAAGATGAAGAAATGGCATAATTATGGGGCTTCGGTTGTACATTGAGAAATTAAGTGATTCCTGAGCTTGGCTGTTAGGGTAAAGAAAAACAAGATGTCTAGGCTAAAATCAAACCAAGATGAACAGGAAGTGGAATTTATTTGTCCTAGCTTTCCATGTTTCTAGTGTTGCTATGTTTCCATGTTCCTAGTCTGAGCTATCATCGCATTCCTTTACTAATTGATGGAGATTAGCACCTCCAGACCTTCCTTAAGATATTCACTCAGAGAAAACAAGAATCTGAATTACCTCCTTCCACTGAGTATGAATAGATTTTGGATGATTAGGTCAGACATCCAATTTGTAGATGTTTAAATGTAGTGCTGAGTGTAGGATTCAGGCTCTGTGTATCAGATGTGCACAAAGGAGATTTTTGTTCTACAAAATATATTGATAGATAGTTCCTATAACACTGGTAATCATACTCATTGTCATGGTATCATCAGGTACATAGAAGGATGGCTCAGACAAAAATAACTAGTTTTGAGGCTGCACAATTTTATGGAATGGCAGTTCTGCCTTGTAAATCTGGATTAAAATCTACTTCATTCTATTTGATGTTTCAGCTTCTGCTCAATTATGACTAGAGGGTTTTTTCCAACATACAGAAAGCCTATATTGCCAGCCTCTGGAAGATGAACCTAAGCAGGAAATATATTCACACTGCTCTTTCAGCTGAAAGATAGATCACATTTCATTTCACGTGTCTGTGCACGAGTCTGTGCAGAAGGAAAAGTGAATTCTTAATGTTCTTGTTAACAACAAAGAAAGATAGTGACTTTATAAACATCTTCTGCACTTTAGCATTTTGCTATGATATTAGGAAAAAAAATATGTTTTAAAAGTTTGTAGCAGGGCCTGTGTTCCCACGTGCAGTGCATAAACCATGCTAATTTAGATGCTTCCAAGTAACATGACTGTAACAATGTTGACTGACTGTGTGCCTGGAAAGTGTTCCACTGTGATAAATTTTTGCATGGTTAAGATGCATACAACCAACAAATTCTAAGATGAAATCCGTAAGAAATGGATTTGTAATATGTCACCAGTTCATTTGCCACTAGAGAATTAGAGGGTCTTTTTCGTGCAAGAGATTACAGAACATAAAATGTCCTTCCAGCAACAGTTAGCTGTGCACAAGTGTGGATGCCAACAAAGAAGTGAAAACTTCAGTAATTTCTGAATCATTTGCAAATAATGAATCTCACTCTCCAAAGCAAAGTAAGTTTTATGCTTTGCTGGCAATTAGTTTTCTCCAGCCTTTCCAGATACTTGTATTTAATTAGACTGCAGCACACAGATATATTGTGTGAACTCGTAAGAGGAGTGTTTGGTGCTGGACTCCATTTAGAACAAATAGTAGGTTACAGCAGACTGAAACTGATTTCCCAAGCCAAACATTTCATACATTTTTCTTTGGTTGTAATAGACAGAAATTGGCACTTTACGGACTTCTATGTGCATTACTAGTGGTTAAAGAGGAGGTAAAATACAAGGAATGAAAAGGTTTATCTTCATTACAAATGGTGACCCTTTTGTGAACCTTCTTTATTGAAAACCAAAGATTTTACACTAGGAAAGATTTCCCATATTTTTTTTCTGCTTTTATCTCCCATCCTTCAATCATATCGATGTACCAGTCTAAGTTGTTGGAACACCAATACAAGATGCTTCTGTAATGCAGAGCTGCATGTAAACAGCAAAACTTGAGTGGCTAGTTATTCATTGGTGTGAAAGCCAAGGCTATTAATAATACTGCGGAAGGCAGAAGGCAAGAATTCATCATATCAGATTTTATCCATCATCAGTGGAGGACAAGTCTAAGACTGTGCATCTGTGACCAAACCCAGCAGCACTTTCTGGATCCTGGGTCTCAGTGTAGACCCTAGCACCCTCCCAGCTCCACCTTAGGACAAAAAGCATAGCTCACTTATTATCAGCACTCCAGATACTCAGTCACTGTGGAAAATAGAATACCTGCAAGACACTACAACAGAACACTGTCGAGTACTGAGGTACGTGGTAATAGAGAACTCCAGCTATAGGATTAGTAGTATGGACAACTTAGTAGTATGGACTTCCTCCAGAGTTAGTTAAAAATATGGGCATTTTCAGAGTGTAAATCCCAGTGTAATATAGACATCTGCCAGAGATCACATGAACAGCTCCTTGGGAATGCCAGTGTTTCTTTATTAACTGTGAAGAACTTTAAGCTTGACAAGATATTTAGCTTACAGAGGGCTAGAGCTGAGTTAGTCAAAACTCCTCCTGCTGAGCAGTCAATACCTGAGTTTTCCACAAACAGCCCTACCAAACTGAACGTGACTGAGACTATTAGAATTAAGGACTCAGGTGTACTCACTGCGAGCTGAGTGAGCTGAGCTCACAATTTCATCCTGTTCCAGTGGCTTTGTGATCTGGTGGCAGCAATCAAATTACCATCATGTACATGTCTTTGTTGCTTTTCTTGCTGCTTCTGTTCTTAATGTATGTCATATAAATGTCATTCCTGTTACATAAGAAATGGAATTCACTGTGTCTTATTCAATGTCTCTAATAGAGGTGCTCTATGGAGCTGGATTTGTTAATCTTCCATGGTAACAATGGAGAGCTAGTCAAGGTGGTCATTAACAAGCAGAACTCATTTGCTGAAATACAAGTGACTCATGCTAAGCCAGACGCCCTGAACTATCCAGTCATCTGCAAAGAGATGTGATAAGGGGCTAACAGAAGTTTTTCAGTTCTCTGGATGGTCCAGAGAACTCCAAAATGGCATTAGATTCATTTATATCTCTTTTGAATGAGGAATCTAGGAGCTAATCATAAGATCTTAAATTAGACCAAAATGAGGGAGCTGGCAAGCTGAATAACGCCCTAGAATCCACTGACTAAGGAGTCAAAGGCTGTCCAGAGAGAGGCATCTAGGGCCTTTACATGGGCTCAGGTATGGTACAGGGCCTATTGGACACCTGTACTGTCATGTGGAAGAGAGGAAAGGCCTTTCCAAAAGCAGTGGATACGTGTGCGGACAACTGAACCCACCTTCAGGTCTCCACTGTCTGTGGTGGGTTCTTTGACAACCAGCTGACATGTCAACACCCACAGTGAGAGCTTTTAAACTCAGGCAAGACTAACACACTGCCAGACCCTGATGGACACCTGCTAGTCCTATTCATTCGTATGGAAACCAACCACACTGCTGATACACAACCAGCTCTTAACAGGCCCTAGGGTAACTGCCTTTACTTTAAAGCACTGGGAATTTTGCTTTCATATTATGCTTGGACAGCAAAAATATAGGAACCCAAGTGAAAACAGACTGGAATTAAAGTTTTTTTATTCTGACACATTCAAGCCCATAAAAATTTCCAGTAAATAGTAATAACTATGTTACCTAAGTAACTGCTATAGCAACTAAAGTAAAAAGTTAATTGTTTGGAATGCATTGAGGTTTTTAATATAACATACCTATAGTGCTCATATATTAAAGTGTGATATGTATATGGGGATATAACAGGAATTTAAGTAATGCATTTCTTCTGCTGAAAAAAAAAAAAAAATCAGTCATTTATAGGAAAAAAAACACTGCATAATAAATGAACCTGAAAGAAACTTCCTCTTCTATGATCTCACAATAAACATTAGTGGGCTTAAAAACCAGGGAACATTTATAATATTAGAAAAAAAAAATTGCACACAAAAGTCCTTTAACTGTTACACATTCATTCAGACAAAATCCAGTTGACCAAACTGAGGTATTTAACCCTAGAGCCAAATAACGTGTTCTTTGCTGCCACCTGAAAGAAAGAAGCACTTTCAGGGTAGAGTTGATCTGAGCTACTTTAAAAATCTCTGTTGGATTAAGTAGCACTTGCATTCTTCAGTTCCTGCTTCTCTGCATTGCCTGCAGAAAAAGAGTTTGTAGCTTGGATATGAATGCTGACATCATGGGAGATGAATTTCATTCACAAATTCTGCTTTGTGCAGCTCATGGTCTGGATAGACTGTGAAATTACTATCATACACCTTGATGGTATTTCCACTTCATTTGGTTTGGCAACAAGGGGTTACCCTGCGCTTGGCACTGAACACGTATTAAAAATATATTCCTGTCTTGAACAACTTAATGAGATCTTTCTTTCAGAGCTTTTCTTCTGACATAGAAGATGCAGGACTCCCAGTCATTGCTCAATATCTCTGTATGATTTTCTTACTCTTCATTTGGTCCATGGAATGGAGTGATCCAGAAAAATTAATCTCCTGTTCCTGTAAAGCATGGTATTTGTAATAACAAGTCTGAACTGTAAACTCCTTGCCTCTCAGGAGAAAGAGGAGAAAGTTGACAAAGTCTTCCCCTTGTCACATGCTCAGTCAATTCAGTTCAGATTACACTTCCAAGTGCAGAGCAGTAGAGATGCAATACTGTCCGAAGTACAGGACTGCCAGAGACTGGGAAGATTCTCCCCTTTGTATAGTACAGAGCATTTTCACACACAGTGGTGGGACTGAAAAACCAGGGCTGTTTTTATCTGCAACCCTTTTGTCCCAGATTATAATGCTTACATTGTTGGGAAAGAAAAGAGGACAGCTCCTGTCTCAGTCCCATCCAGATCCTTATTGCCAGGCCAGCTAGAGTTCACCTAGGTAAAGACCTTCATTGTTGAATGGAAAATGGATAACTCAGCTCCTTTCTGCCTGCAGAGAGAGGCCCAGATTCATCATACTTTTCATCAAGTCACACCTTGCTTGATAAAAATCAGTGTGGCAAAACTGAGTCCCTTAAAAAACTCTTTTATCACAAAATCAGGCAGATATAGACAGATAGGAGAGGGACGGATTGGAGAAAAAATACTGTCTGTAAAATGTGCAGCAGCTCACTTGGGAATGTGACCAGCTGCAAATTGACTTGGTAATGTTCTGGGACAAAACCCCTGGAATTCTCAAGCTAGTTGTGGAAGTACTTTTAAAAAATCCTGTTTCCCACAGGTTGTAATGCTGATTTATTTCGCTACTAAAATGTGAAATAACACGGCTGGCAAACACGCTTTCAGAGATCTAGAAAATATTTAATGATATATAGGGACATATTCTTTAATGTCATTTATTCCTTAATGTGTCCCCATGGCAAAGGCATCACAATCACTTCAAGGCCACTGATTCCCAGGCTATAACACTTTCTCTGCTCTCAGCCATTCGCTTTATCAGAGAGGAAACAGAGATTAGAAGGGCATCATTGTAAGAAGGAAGATATGACCCAGACATTTCCATGTCTTCTAATCACGTAAAGGTTTAATTCTGGCCTACTGGAGCAAATAACCGAGGCCACCCTCTCAGTATGGGATATGAGCCATACCCTGCAGGTACTTAATGGATGCTAAGGACACAAGTAACTTTCTGAACTTTGCACCCAAACAAGTGCCTGCAAATGCTCTGGGAGCTCTCCGACAAAGGCAAGTGAACTAACCAGGCTTTCAGAAAGGGTTCTGATGCTGCATATTGACCACATAGCTGAGTTTAGACCAACGCCTACATATTTTTTCCCCATTTGAAGCACTAGTGTCTAACACTTAGACACTTCCCAATTTGCTTTGCATTTTTTCAGGTAGCCATGCCCTAAACTAGGCAGGAATGTTTTGCCCTTTTTCACTATTAGTGGCAAATAGTAAGACTAACAACACTAAGGTTCTCTTTAGGATTTATTGCACTTCTGGATGCAAAGTTGTCTGGTTTTGAGATCTTACTCTGCTAGCTGTTGCTGAAGTGTTTTCTAACAAAGAAAGTACTACTCACACTATAATCCAGGCTAATGACAAACTTCCAGCAAGGAATCCAAGGCTCAGCCTTCATTTGCGCAATTCACCATTTAATTTTAATGGATTAAATTACATAGTCTTGGGAAAAGGGCATTGATAAGAACATACCTGTGAATGCTTCATTCTCACTGCACTGATGGAAGTTGCCATAGTAACTTATCAGGATAAGTTAATCAAGCTTTGCCTGTTAGCAGAAACCAGATGGAGCAAAGAATCCAAACTATGGATCTTTAAGCTGCTGTTAAAAGTCAGATTGACATTCAGCTAGAGGTAAACAGGGAAAGGGTCTGTCAGATAGAAATAAAGCATAATATGTTGGTATAAAGGAATTACAGAGGAAAATGGAGTGATGAGGCAGAGCAAGGAGTGTTTTAATTTTTTATTCCCAATATTTAAATGTTTTTTCTGGTTCAGAAAGTATGTTTATTCAAATAAGATTCTGATATTCCATATGGTTCACTCCATTCCTCATATGACTGCTATCATATATTTCCTTAGTCACGGCAATTTTTCTTCTCTGCTAAGTCTTATGGGGGTCAGCCCAGCATAAATCAAATTGTCCTGGTTATCTTTCATGTGCCTCCAGGAACCTACACTTACTTTCTTTTACAGTACCCATCTATGGCTGAGTGGTGATTTGTGAAGGTGAAAAGCAATACAATTTTAATGGGCCAATGCGGGGATCAAAAACTTGTTTCATGGAGTATGACAACAGAGAAAGGTGCTGGATTTTCCACCATGGGTGCACTGGAGCACAGAGAGAAGGGGAACACTAAGGAGAAGTCTGTTCCCCCATGTTGTGAATATGTAGGCAGGAAGGTTTGAGGTGGCCAGGAATTTCAGTTCTGGGTATGGTTTTAAGTATGGAACATGCTCTGCTGGCTGCCACAAGGGCAGAAAACTGCTACCCTGCACTGCAAATTCAGGGGAGGGAGGCCAAAATCATGAGCCTTGAGTAGGCTTTTCAATATAGAAGGAAAGCCAAGAGGTGCTTTTCACCCACACAGTCACCAGGTTTTAGCCTTTCAGGTGCATTGTACAAGACAGCTTGATCTAACTTTGCTCTTCGTAAGAAGAGGTACTAATCCTGAAAGGATCCACAGGCATCAAATGAATTTGAATTTCAACAAGCTAATCAGAAACCCCAAGGTTAGCCTGACTTGGGAAGGTAGTAAGCATCCATCTAGTTTCATGAAGAGCACTCATCTGCACATTTTTCTTTTGATATTTTGCCAGGTTTTCCTAAGTAGGAAAATAAAATGAGATAAAATTGCTAAAACCACCTTGAAAGGAAGTGTAAACATCACAGAGATTTGGCTTGCATAGTACATTTCTTAAAGGACTGGAAGCCATCTGTGGGATAATGTGAGGCAGGTTATATCTTCTGAAAATAACTGAACCCAAGAAGCATAACAACATACATATCCAATTCAGATAAAATAAAAACTGACTCTCGCTTTTCTCCCACACCTGATTGAATTAAAACATTTTGTGCATTGAAAAAATCATAGTACTTTTTTCTTATTTATTTTTTATGGACACAATCCTTTTTAGGATTCCTGACAAGACAAAGGGTTATCTAAGACCTGTACAAACATACAGTTTTTGCCCCAAGAACTTGAATCAGAAATTAATTCGGATCCCAACCACCCCAACCCTTGGCTATCAAATCATGTTTCCTTTGAAAAACAGGCAGGATATATGAATAAGGCAGACAATTCTTTTATGTTTCTTTTTTATCTGGTTTTGTTCAGGACTAGAAACAAACAAATAAATGAAGTGAAACAAGCTTCTGACCTAGACTGTTATCTCAGTTTGAAGCAGAATTGCATCTGTATTTTACAGATTTCAAAGATTCAGAAACATGAAGTCCTCTGGTTTTGGGGTAGTTCTGAAGTATAGCTTTAAAAAAAAAAAAATTATAGCTGGGTATCTCCTTGCTTTGATGCACAGCACTGCAGAAGATAGACCACATCTGTAGGTCTCTATATTCCAGGCAAGAGTCCTGGAGAATGTCACTCTTAGTCAGAGACAAACTTGCAAGATTGTTCTTAGAGTGGTCCACTGATTGCTGTGTTACTTTGCACCTTTCTGGTTCTTCTCTATTTCTACCACTTGAATAAAAGCTTTCAGATTGTCTGCTTTCATATTGTAAGCCAATTCTTAGAGAAGCTGCAGTCACAATGGTAAGGTTCTTCTGGATTTTAATGATTTAACCTGTGGTCTCCCTCATTTTTTTATTTTTTTCCTTTTTGTAACTCCTTTGACACAGGTTTGTCTTCCTCTTGAACCTACAGCAGAGTTCCGACCTCTTGCCATTTCCATCAAAGAATGAAGCCATGCATAAAGTAGCTGAGATATAAATTCAGCTGAGTTATAAATTCAAGCAGTTTTACTCTAGGATAAAATAAGACAGGCAAAGCATCTGTAAGAAACAAAACTTGTTTAGATGTAAGTGCCTTTGATCAGCAAATGTGGCAAGGGCATGAGGAAAATAAATAGGTTTATCTTAAAATAAGATGTAGTTTAAAGTCATTCGCAGTGTGAAAGTATTCTCTTTGCACAGCTGAAACATAAATAATGTAGGACCAACATTAGATGTTGGCTAGGCTATTCTGAAAGGAGACTGTAGAAACTATGCAAACCGACCAGCACCAATGAGCTTGCTTGCTATGTGCCTCAAGACAGAGAAATTGAAAGAACATGTAAAACTAGGCATGGGTTGATGAAGAAATTAAACTCCAAAATGACAGGGAGAAGACAGGAGATGTAATGACCAGTATAGGCTGGTTCAAATGGTTGGTTGAATTAAAATGATTACATATGCAGCCTCAGGAAATAAAAGCTCCCATTCCATTTAACACAGTTTGTAAAGTTTTGCTCCAATAATGAAAAATGGAAATGAACCTCTCTAATGAATTATAGCAATTATCTCTCTGCTGGGGCAAGACAACTCTGAATCCAGTCATATTCCCCCAAGAAAAGAAGCACTGTGTGCTGTTATGCACCACACACCTCAAGAAATTCAACAACATTTTCGTATTATTGTTTTTCTGTAGCACAAGGCTTCTCAGCTGCCAGCCCATGGCACTTCTGGATTTCACACTGTGAGCAGCCTTCACTTACTGGAGTATGTTTGCACAGGGAGCTCTCTGTGTATGAGCAGCAAGCTGACACAGAATTAGATTGATTTCTTAGTGTACAGCAGCAGGTTTTTTCAGGAATTATGAATCTGGTTAAAATAAAATCCAAATTGTTTCTCACTTACGGACCTTAGCATGTTTGTGCAAAAGGAAAGTGGTGCAAATCATATTTGAAACGAAAACATTTGTTTTCTGTGCCACCTGTCATGGAATGCAAGAAAAGCAATGCTAGTGTACCCTTGTTAGTAGAACTTTATCTAGATTTCCTAGTTGTTGTTATAGACATGGCATAAGTGATGTGTCAAGGTGAAAGGACTAGTACTGAGATTAAATCCACCTGTACTTATTTCTCTGATGATAGGAAAGCTCATTTTACCGTACATTTTTTCACATATAAAAGAGTTACATTCAAACTGGCTCAAATACATTTTTGTTCAAAACCATTGTCTAAAAACTGAGGAATTTGCCCAGAAAACTACACTTGAATGTTTGCAAAAAGTGAACTAATATGGGTAAATAGCATTTATTGCAAGTCAAAAAGTCTGCTATCTCTTGGACATTTTTTTTCCAAAGAAAAAGCATATTTTATGCATTCCCCCCTATAAAATCAAGTTGATGTCTACCTATATGATTAAAAACTAAAATACTTTTTCATTGAGAACACTGTTGAGGAATTTATACAAGCTGTTCATTGGCAGTGCACCATAGCTATGCTGGAGCATTATTTTTAGGCAAGTTATTACATTAAATCCAAAGCATTGGGAGCATCTGGAATGTCCTTATCTGAGTGTTTTCCTGTGATAAAAGTATAGATATATTTTGTATCATATAAGAACATCACATGTATGTATAACTGAGTTTTTTGGACTTACAAACTGAAAATTTCACAGTCTGAACAGAGCAGTTTTGAGCACTCAGGAAAGAAATTTTTTAACATCCCATGCCTGTACCTCTGTTCAGCTGAGAACAACCTCTACAATTTAAACCTCTGTTTAAAATGGACAGAGCCTGTTTTCTCTCTTTCTTTTGATAGTGACAAATTCTTTGCATCATGAACAGCCTTAGCTATAAATCTCACTTAAGGCCAAAGCTGTGCATCATCTCATTGTCAGTGTTCAGCCACAACATCCCACATTTGCAGGCTCTGAGCTCAAGTCCCAGAATCCGTAGTCATTCATAAAAACTGCATCAGGGGTTTTTGCCTCGACACACCAGGATGACCCTGGTTTCTGAAGGCAGACAGGCATCAGCCTTCAGGGTGCACATCCCCAGATGGTGGCTGGCGGAGCTGCCCTCCAAGCACCATGGTGCACCTGTGGTCACCAGCTAATCAAGAGGCTTTTAACTGCCAGGGAGCAAAACACAACAAGCAGAAGAGTTGTCTGCCTTGGGAGTTTGCACAGCTCACCGTATTGTAAAATGGGGAGAGCTGAGAAATGAGACTGGCTGATTTCCAGTTCACTTCCCTGATATTTTATTGAAATGAAAATAGGCCTAAAAGCCGCACAGTGTAGAAGCAGGGCAGAACCCTGAGGCTTTCATCTGAGGAAAGTAGAGTCCTTCTACAAGACTTCATCCTGAGGCCGCTGTTTTATCCCTGTGGGTCTGCTTGCTACTACTGCCCATTAGTAACCTAGTGGCAAATTGCCATCTCTTTCAGATCTGGTTTTTTTCTCCTCTCTTTATGCAAAATCGTTAATGGTTTCTGATCCCTTGAGAAGATATCGCTGCTCTATTCCCTCCGGTTTTGAACTTTACAATTAAAAATGTTTCATGGGTCAGCTCTGTGCTCTGCAGTAACACACCGTAAGAAGTCAGAAGCCAGGTCTGGGTTAGCTGGTGTACCTGTGCTGCTCAGCACCACATCACACTGTGGGAAGGTGCCAGCTCAGGTCCTAGAGGCAATAAAGATATTTTAGCATCATTCTGCAGCCCAGATTGATCCACCTCTCCAGAGGACTAACTGGTTCAACTGACATGGCTCGGCGATCCAGCCCCCTGGTGTATAACAAGCCTACCTGAGGTTATCTCAAGGATCTCTGACTGCCATGATGTAGCTGTGCCCCTGTCCATCCTCTTCCCCATTCATTCATCTCCAAGTAGAACAGGGCTTTCTGTGTCGATTCTTCCTCATTTATAACTTTTGTCTTTCCTAGAGGAACATACTTCATGCTGTTAAAGCTGTCTACTAGTGGGCATTCCTGTGCCCAAAACTGTTGTGTCTAGTTTGATCTGTGAATTGCAAATTAACCTCAGGAACCTGTAACAACACAAAAATGAGACCACGCTGGGTATCTAAGCTCCCTGTAGAGTCAGCAAAGGCAATCCCACAGCTATCTAGTCCATGTACTTTCTCAGGACAGATTGAACTGGCCTCTAGAAATGATTGCAGTGGGAATCCAGACGAGTAGGCTAGCCCAAAGTTTTGCTTTTCAAGTGACTAGACTTAAGTGAAATGAATGCTGCTCGTAGTGAATAGCAATACTGTGCAACAACAAGCATCTCTTCTTTAAATGTTTTAGTCCTCTAAACTATTGCATTTAGAGGTAGTATGGCTTTGGCTATGTTGCTATCTTAATCACAGTTGGGGCTCTTCACTGGTGCTTGAGCCAGATGCCTCCACTTGCCATGGTGTGGGCATCACCGACAGGCTGGCTCTCCATAGTCTGAGGTGAGATCACAGAGTTCCTGACTCAGGAAGAGCCCTGTAGAAATGTAATGAGCTGAGAACCTGGAGCAATCATGATGTTAAATCTCTTGTCTTTCCAAACTTGGTGGCCTTGTGAAAATTACTTTGGGCCTTTTCCTGAACCATTCAAAAAAATTGTCCCAGGACCAATCTCATGGTTATCTGTATGGATAATCTCTTATCTGTATGGACAATCAATCTTCAGTGGATCCAGGAATGTTCTTGGTACTTTTAACTTATTGAAGAAAAGCTAGTAGGCTAGGCCACAGGATGTAATAGTGGCAAAGAGTTGTGTTGGATTCCTCATGCTTCAGTGATGCCTTTTCTATCCCCGGTTTCTTCTTCTTAAACAAAATAAAAATTTAAAAAAAAATAAAAAAGTCAAGTGAGCAAGTTAAAAAAACAAAAAAAATAGCCATCTGTAGATTGAGTCAGTACACACAGATATCAGTCCACAGATGCAGTGAAATGGGGAGAGAGCAGCAACGCTCTCTCTAGTGTGAGTAGTGTCAGATTCACTAGAAAAATAAAATTGCAGGACAGATATCTGGTGATTTTGAAAAATCAGATTTAGCCCAGTTATAAGAAAGTGCTAGAGATCATACAACAGATCATCAGAATATGACTGAGAAAAGTAAATGTACCATGAGTTTGTGAGAATACGACAGAATTTTGACCCAAGATAAGGTAGACACCTAAGAACTTTGACTGCTGAAATCAAAAATAAAATTAAATTATTTCCAAACAGGTGGCTCAGTAATGTAAATTAAAATAACATTGTCATGGAAAAGAAACTAAAATTAAAATATTAAACATATAAACATAAGCAACCCAAATGGGTTATTTACAGAGGCCAATTTTACATTAAAATATATACTAGAAATTATTGCACCATTAGAAGCCACTTCAGAAAAAGAGTACAGCAACAGTTTGATTCCATTTAAGCATAGAGTCAGAATCTCTGTATAGAACTTATGGTTCAAGGACTGCCTTGTAGAGAAAATACAAACATCTTGAACAGGTCTCTGCAAAAAATGAGAATAATACCGTGCATTAACAGTTTGCAGATGACAACTCAGAACATCTTTGCCTGCTCTTGTTTTTCACAGAGATAATCAATCAATTTTGTAACCTAGCTTGGTAACACATCCTTGTTATTTAAAGTGATAACACTCAGCATTCTGCTTTAAAATCTTCCTCCACAAAACACATAGAAAAAACCTGTATTAAAAATACTGAGAATGGATACAGATTTTTAAAGATATATAAGCACTTCCTTTAATTTCAAAAAGAAGTATCTGGCCTTATTGGCTGGCTGCTGATCTCAGCAAATAGAGGGAATCACCATGTTTCCACGCAAATGTGGCTCTCTACCTAACGAAGTCTTCCTGTGGGGGTCTGTGAAAACCAGTGATAGGTCTTGCAGCATGCTGTGTTTATACCAGTAAAATTCATTAAAAAGCACAGACGGGTCACATAATAAATATTTTATAGAATAGGACAGCCAAAGAGAGTGATCTAAGTCACTTGTGATTTTAACACATTTAGATAAAACATGTTTTGATAGAGCCAGATACAAGGTCATGTCTCTGGGAACAATGATTACCTGCCAGACCTAAAAAATGTGAGACTATCTTGCAAAGGAAATTCTTAAGGGAACTGAGGAGATAGCAGGAAAAGTCAAGGTAGAAATTTCCAGCTGCTGCTGCAAAAAGTGTAACCATCACACATGAAGTCATGAGGAGTAACTAGATAGAGTGCATTACAATAAACCATTCTTGAGCTGACAAAGGTATGTGGCAAGGTTTTATTGGAGTGAAGAGGTTGTGTTTGCCTTTACAGACATAGATGGATGTATTATTTGGGACTATAATTGCAAACTAGGCGTGCAGGAGATCTCAAGGTTTTATGTCACCTGCTACCTGCCACCTCTGATCAGTTTTGATGCCGATGTAATATTTGATAGTATTCACACCTGAACTTTCCAGTTCACCCAAGTTGTCTCAGGTGATCTGTAGACAGCGAAACATCTTCTGGCAGTCTTGCTCATGGCGGTACTTAGTTAGCTCATTGCACCAGCTGGAACCAATGGGACAGATATGAAAAGTTTCATCAACATGCTGTACGCAGGCACTGATTCCCCCAGTTCTATTTTGAGCTAGCTCAGTTGTTTCTTTACTGTGCCTGTAATGCAATTCATTCAGAGCAGAAAATAATCCCCAAGTTAGAAATAAAGTGCTCAACTTTCATGTTTCAAGGGAGGGCTGCTAATTAGCTAAAAATCTCACACCATTTTATTTATATAGAAAGCAAATTTGATTTTGAAACCACTGAGAAGCCATAACCACAGAACTTTATGATGTCACTGCTAAAGAGATGTTTTTCAGGCTTTATTTATGACCTAATTTTATACAAAGCACCTGCAGTGTTGTGGGTGTATAGGAATACCAACTAAGTGCAGGGAAATCAGAGGCCATTTGAAAAAGTCATTTACTCTGTGATCCCCACGGGCTGGTTCCAGGAGTAGATTCAGGTACTTGTAAATTATGGCACAGAAATACCAAACTTTCAAAAGCTGGATCACAGTGGTGAGTCAAAAAAAAATGGAGGCAAATGGATTAGCATAGGAAGCCAAAGAAGCTTAGATGCATGATTTGAAATATGTATGCTGAGTAGGTGGTGAAAGTGCATTGATAGATAACAAAAAAATTAAGCACTGGAGTATATCCAAGCCTATCCTACTTTTGTAGATGTCCTAGTTCCAGCTAAGATAGAGTTCATTTTCTTCTTAGTAGCTGCTACTGTGCTTGGTGTACTGTTTTTTTCAGATTTAGTATGAGAATAATGTTGATAACACATTGATGTTTTAGTTGTTGCTAAGTAGTGCTTACCCTAAATCAAGGACTTTTCAGTGTCCCATACTCTGCCACTGAGGAGATGAACAAGAAGCTGGGAGAGACCATAGCCAGGATAACTGACCCAAACTTGACAAAGGGCTATTCCAAGCACAGAACATCATATTCAGTAGATAAACTGGGGGAAATTGGCTGGGAAGGGCTGATCACTGCTCGAGGATCAGCTGGGCATTGGTCAGTGGGTGGTGCACAGTTGTATTGTGCATCACTTGTTTCTCTTGAGTTTTATTCCTCTCTTTTTCCTTTTCCTTTTCATCATCATCATTGTTTTATTATTGCTGTTGTTGTTGTTAATATTATTATTATATTTCAAGTATTAAACTCTTCTTATCTCAACTCATGGGTTTTACCTTCCCATGTTACTGAGTGGAGGGCAGAGGGGGAGTGAGTGAGCAGCTGCATAGTACTTAGTTAACAGCTGGAATTATATCACGACAGTAGTCAAATTGCCTTCTGAGGGCAGAAACTTACATTACAGTCCACTGTTTCTGCTCAAAAAACAAATGTTACCTTGCCATAGCAACCACACACCCCAGTATATAATATGCTGACAATGGTTTTATTAACAACAGTTCAAGCACTACCCTGCAGAGTGGGGTACACACCCTCTGTGCCCACATTTCTAGTTGGCTAGGTTTAGGGGGCTCCAGGCTCCGCCTTCCACAGTGTGGATTTTAGGGCAGCCCTTGAAGCACACCTGATTTTTCTGAGCTGTGTACTGCAACCAGTACAACTTTCACCTTCTGAGGCCAATTTGTAATGCTACACTGGAAACGGCCACACTGATTCTCATCCAGATGCCTGTAAAAGCTCCTTCTGGGGTGACTATGACTCTTTTTAAGCAGGTCTTGAAATATTTTCTATTTTAACAAAAGAGGGAGAGAAACTTTTTACATGGGCAGATTGTGATAGGACAAGAGGGAACAGTTTTAAATTAAAAGAGAAGAAATTTAGATTTAGCTGTTAGGAAGAAATCCATTACTGGGAGTGTGGTGAGTGACTGGGACAGGCTGCCCAGAGAAGATGTGGATGCCCCATACCTGGAAGTGTTCCAGGCCAGGCTGTGCTTTGGGCAACCTGCTCTAGTGGAAGATGTTCCTGCCCTTAGCACAGGGGTTGGAGCTAGGCAGTCTTTAAGGTCCCTTCCAACCCAATTTCGTGATTCTGTGATTCTATGATTTCTGGATAGCAGTAGTAAACAACAGAAGAGACATCAGCATCTTGCTCAAGATTATTCTCCCTCACATTCCAACTCCAGGCCCAGGACCCACTCTCCATTCAGCCCTTAGCAGCAGCAGGGATGTAAATGCAAGACATTCAGCTCTGCGGAGGGTGGTCGCACCTTATCTCACAGTTTATTTTGGCTATCAGTAGCCTCCTGTGATACATACCCCATATAGTCAGCTTTCCTCTGTGTAAGGTCTGAAACAGAGAACAGAGAATCTCTAGGAACTGAGGCAAATTTCTCACAGGTACAGCATGCTCAGAATCATGCAAAGCCTTCTTCCAACTTTTTAAGGGCTTTGCTTTTGAAACCATTTTGGTTATTTGGAGCCTAAAAAGTAGACACTGTCTCCAGACACTTTTCTTCTGGCAACACTTAAAATCCCAGGAGAGAGAACAAGCCATCCCCTCATCTCCACTCAGGGCAATGTTCAAAAGTTTTATTTATATATACATCAGCTTAAATCTCAGCTTCAAGTGATATGACCCAGCTGCAAAACCTGCCAACTCCCAGATGTTTTTTCTCTCCAGCTGTATACTTATCTATCAGAAGACTACCCTGGGTCAGGGCATGGCAGTGATTATCCATATTTCTTTCCTACATCCAAAGCAATAATTTTAAAGCTGCACAGTCTTTCTCACAAGCCCTTGTCTGGGTCTTGTCTAGGTCATATATTACTACTCACTATGAAAACTGCAGAGTCTTACTAGATGGACTATAAAATACCTGCAGGTTGCTGCAGGTTTTTGATTTGTTGCACAGTACTAGATGAAAATCCTTTCAGCTAAATATGAATGAAGACTTGAGGTTTATATAGCGACCTTGCAAGAAGAGAAGATCATCATAACTCTACCCTCTGAAAAGAAAATGAGGCCTAAAGGAGTGTAATTAAGAATTTTTTTCTACAAATAGTAGGACAGCATTTAGTAAGCTTTCAATTTGAACAGTTTAGGGTAGTGATGGCTCTTATCAGACATTTCCTGCTGACAGGTATTTGGGCTAGTCCCAGCAGAAATTTTTAAATTTTTAAAAATTAATTTGTCACCAGCTGACAAAAAACAGTGCACTATTACTGCTTTAAGAGAAGAGGAATGTACTGCAAGTCTTTATCTTCGTAAACCTGAGAGAGACTCTGTTCCCTTCTTTTTGAGGATTTATCATCAGATCCAGGCACAATGCTTAATGACTATGTTGTGAAAAACACCAAGCAACATATGAAGATCTATCACATTGATAATACGCACAGGTAACTAGGGCAAAGCTACTCCTTCCTAGGCCAGCTGGCAGCACGTTTCAAGAGAGGTAGGAGTACTCCTATCCAGCTGCAATGAAACCACCCCCATGCAGAGAGTGGAGGGTTTCTGGAGGCTCCTGCCTGAGCTGCTCCTCAGGACCCATTGCATAAAGGCTTCTATGTGGGTACATGGATTTCTTCTACCAGAGATATTTTTTCCAGTTCTTTACCCCCTACCTTGTCCCAACACTCTTATTGCACATATAGACAATCTCAGATACATCACAGAAGAATAAATGTTGCAGATTTGAACTGGATTTATTTTTTACAGCTGCTGTCACCAGCTGTGTTTGCTGTACAATCTGCTGGCCACAACAATCACCCTGCTGAGCTATCTCTGCCCAGCAGCTCCCCCACAGGCCTTCAGTTCTTTTGGAATAGAATAATGTGCAACAGGATTTTCACATAAGCTTTGCAACAAAAGAGAAGTTTCCTTTGCCCTTCTTAACAAAAATGAAATAGCAATAAACTCCAAACAGTATTAACAATGACGGTCTCATCCTACCAATTCATATAGGATATGGCAGATATTAAGGTGCATTTGGCTTGGTTTAACTGCCAATATGTTTCTAAACACATGGGCTGTGACTCTGTTTCTTCCCTAAATACCACAATTGTCACTAAAGTACTGATACACCTTGTCGTGCCTAGTTAGGAGCCCACAGATCCCCTAACACTTCTCAGGGGATACTCTCCCATCCCTGCAAGAAATGTTGCTGCTCATCCTCTTCACTCTTCCGAGACCTCCAAAAGCAGCTTATCCAGAGAATAGAAAATTATCAACTTTTCATGTTTGCAAAGCACCTGGGTAGTATAATTCTCCAGAAGGCATTACCCCCACACGTGAAATTAATTTCGTTCATGTATCTATTCTAAAAATAGTTGGTTTTTTTTTTTCAAATTTAATTTCTAGAGTTGCAAAAGACAATATTATGATTATTATAGTGGTCTTATTCCCACTTCAAAGAATACTAAAGCACGGTAAAGCTTCATGGGTGTACATAAAGCCTGTACACACTCCTTCTATACCATATTTTTTATCATCACAGTGGCTACATAGAGATACAGGAAGTATAAGTACCACTCAAATATGATGATCTTCTAGAAAGAAATCGATTAATGGTACTGCTTTGGAAACAACTATGACTTGCTAGTGTATTTTCAAGTTTCTATTTCAATAGAAATAAGCCATTATTTATGGCCAAATGTAAATTCATTAAGTATGACAAATTAACAGGCTTCAGTTAGAGTCTTAGGAGATCAGTGAACAAAAACATCACAATCATATAGAAAATTGCAGGTGAGGTCTTCATGCCAAACAGCTTTGAATGTCTTCAACACTAATTTGTCACATATGTAGCCTACATAACACTGACAGTATCTTCCTGGCTACAGTATTCAGACATCATCAAAAGTGTAGGTGACAACAAAGTGACACTCTGGACAACAGCATATCTTTTCAGAAAGAAGTCAGAGAGGTCATACAGCATGTTAAAAATGACACTTTTAGAAGGATTATATGTCTGTGAGAAAAATTAAGTCAGGTCAGGTATGGTCATGCTAGGGACAGAAATCTCTTTGTAATTTCCTTTGACTCTCATGCATTAACATGAAAATATCAGTAAATACAAGAGATAGACTGTCTTTAATGGGTTTTTTACACTGCAAACTCTTGTACTGGACCATCTTTTTCTCAGAATCCCTTCAGAATTTGGTCAGAAAAATTGACCAAAAAAATCTGAGATACACCTTTCATTCCCTGCATTTTCACTCCACAGAAAGTACACCTGCACCCAATTTAGCAGGCAATATCAAGTAATGTCTATTCCTATAATTTTCCTACACCCTTTTTACACTTCTCACAGTGAGAGTGTGGTCTTTTCTCTAAAAGGATATAATGGAACTGTATCCTTCCCATCTGGTCCCATTACCCATCCTATCCAATTTCTCTTTCCACAGAAACAAAGAAGAGAGAAGGCTATTTTACATTTCAGACACTAGGTGCTTTGATTCCCTGTTTGAGATTCCACTTGGTCACTAAGTAGCTCTTCTGTTACATCAGGAAGTTTGGCTTGGAGCCCTTGTCCTCAAAGGTTCACATTTTCAGATAGATATAAAAGCTTTTGGTATTATTTATGTAAACATCTGCACTTGTGTCAGCTGCTGCTTGTGGCCCACATGTATTTCCTAAGACTAGAAATTGGTTTAAAAGGGTCAATGTAAGGACCATTAGCAATCAATAAACAGATTCTTTCAAACTTTCCCTCATGGTAAATGCAAAGTGTGTAAAACTCTAAAAGGCACTGGAGCAAAGCTTAATCCGTGGACACTATGCATATATTAACCTCTACAAAGACTTTGATCAAATCCTTAAATGTCACCAGCCTCCTTTCTGTTTCT
>JAWWTY010000001.1:76914662-77059662 GCA_035222235.1 Margarornis squamiger
AGAAACAGAAAGGAGGCTGGTGACATTTAAGGATTTGATCAAAGTCTTTGTAGAGGTTAATATATGCATAGTGTCCAAGGATTAAGCTTTGCTCCAGTGCCTTTTAGAGATTTTAAAAACAAATCACTTTCCTTATTTGACTGTTGGCTGAAAGTCCTCTTTTACTGAGGTTGTGTCCTCTCTCTCTCAATTTATATTCTTTCTTTTCTTCTCAAACAATGAGGTATTAAAGTCTTCATTTGCAAAAAGTAAATGTTTATTCTCTTTGTAATTTAGCTCATCAGTACTGTTCAATGGAAACACCAGTGATACAAACCTGCATGACAGTTTTGGGGCTATGTGTATCTATCTCTTCATTAGGACATGGCCCAGTGCCAATAGCAATCTTCCCACTGCTGTCAGTGAATTTGAATCAGATCTTTTAGGGCTAGATGCAAAACGAATGGAGACATCGAGTGAGGCCAGAGCTGCCTCCAAATCCTTGAGCCAGACATTAGCACTACTTGTATCATATCTGGGGACAGTTTTGTGCCTCTTTGTGAGATGTGACACAAGTTTCAGAACTTAAAACAAGAGTCTGGAGCTTGGTCTTGGAAATATATAAAACAATTCTATGCAGACTTTTTTTAGCAATGTGTTTCTAAGGAAGAAAAGTTACCCATGTGAAAGTTTAAAACTTAGCAGTGATTTTTTGGCTGTAAAGATCTGTAAGCCCAGAGACAGTCACTGCTTAAGGCAGGCTAACATTTTAGATCTTGACTTTCTTTGTTTTGTGCTTTACCCATCACAACCAGGAAGCACTTCCAGGTATAACCTGGATCATATATACATATATAAATATATATGTGTGTGTGTGTGTATGTGTGTGTGTGTATGTATGTATGTATGTTCACCACAAGCATCACCTTGAACCACTGAGCAGAGATCATCCTCCAAAATGGCCATCAGGTGTGACAGAAGTCATTATCACAGCATTCACAGGTACATGGAAAGTTTAGGTTTAATTCTTTTCCCTGTCTGATGAGACTGCAACCTCCCGTCTTTACAGAAAGGGGCTTATCCATTGCCTGTCATCCATCCTAACACAGGAACATCCTCCTGGATGAACTTGGTAGCATGCAGGAAATGTCTTAGGACAAACTGTGGGAGTGTGAGTGATTAGAAATCTCACAGAACTCGCAGTTAGTTAGCATATTTCTGAGGTGACTTCCCCTGATTTCAGTTTACACTTGTACATTGGTGCCAACAGCTTTGTTTGCACTTGATGTAAGAACTGAGAGCTTGAGCACTTAGCCAATCCTTAGGAGCAGATTACACATAGTTTAATATCACCCCTTTTAGATGTAGTACAGACAAATACAGTACAGCAAGAGAGACAAATATGAATACTGAGCTTCTTTTACTTTTTGTCAGTAAAACACCAATTATTTCAGTGTCGTAGTTAAAGGATATTGAAACTTGCCTATAAAGTTTCTTATTTGTTTGGGTTTGGAGGCCAGATGAAGTACCTTACCAAATTGTGAATGCATCATCAGTGTTGTTTATTCTATTAGAACTAATGATAGGCAGAAAATATACAGAAGTGTAGCATAAAAATTGTATCATCCATTTTTGACAAGCTGTAGTTTTATTGTACCTGTCATTTTGGAATGCCTTCAGTTTGGAGGAACACTAAGATGAGATCATTTAGATATTATTGACTCTGCCATTGTGGCATCAGTAATAAGTATTTAAAGCATTTAACCCTCCATGAGGAGCTTTGAACTATAAATGGCATTCTGTAATAAGGACGGCTTGCTGTTTTATAGCAGTGACACCAGATGTGTGGCCTATTTCATGGCTGCCTCTAATGATGCAGTAACTTCTGTGGTTCTCATGTTGCTTGGAACAGCAGTTTTACTGAAGACAATGAAACTACACCCATGATAAGGTATAGCAAGTGTCTTTTTACTTCTCTATATATTTGAAACTTTCTAGCTAGATTGGACTGTCTTTTCCGGAGTGATGTCAACTGAGTTTGGAATGAGTGAGCAAACTAACAAACTCGCGTCCCAGATAAACTGGAGGTGCAGAATGTATATTAATAGAAGACATTGCATTCCTTTACTAGTTAGGCTAATAACACCATACTCAGTTTTTTCAACAAGTGGCCTTGTTTTTCAACAGGTCTGAGCACTGACTGTTGCACGGAAAGCCTCTGCTCATTTCTCCAAAGAGTCTAAGTGTGGACTCAGATACCCTCTTAAAACAAACTTGTTCACAAGTCAAACTATACTGAAAAGAAAATCTAGAGCTTTATATTGAGTTCGGTGAGGTCAATATAAAAATTTCTATTCATTTCAGTAGGTTTTGGGTAGGTCACAAGGCAGATTCAGTAGGTGTTCAGAGCATGAAGTCACAGTTTTAAACTTGTTCTGGTCTAAGTGTGAACCCCCAAAGCACAAACAGAAAGAATACATGCATTCAGTTCACAGAGATGATTTTTTCCTAACATAGCCATTTCAATTTAAAATACACCAGCCATTTAATTTTCATCCCATTTTGCCTTAAGTAAGCATTATTTTTGTGCCATTTACAATTTCCATCTTTTTGTGAACTCCATAGATTCAGCTCTCCTAAGTGTGTACCTCTGTAGTCTGTACTCAGCCTGCAGACCCTCTCTTCTGAGTTACTGGCAAAGAAGCATCTCCCAGATGCTTTCCATCAATGTCAGACAAGCATGACATACATAGGTATAATTCTTCTTAGAACTACAAAGAGATGTTTTAGCATTTAGAATGCACCTACCTTTTCATCTTACAGCTCAATGCATTTGCTGAGATATGGTACCTACTGCCATTTGAAATTATGTAGATTATGTGAGACATCTGCATAGGGCTATCACACATGACACAAGATACGTGTCACAGCAGTGCTTCAGCGTGACAGGCATACACGCTTCTGAAACAATAGCTGAAAGCCAGGTAGCATTCTCTGAGGCTTCTCCAACATCGGTGGTGACCTCCATTTGGGCAACTGGACCCTATCCACCAGGTCAGGCAAAGGAGTTTCACTATGTATTGCAAATACCAACCTGGCCTATAAGGGTACATTGACGCCACTAAATAGGAGAAATACTAGGATACGAACCTGGCATTTTGAGCCTATGCAATGTTAACTGTGCCTTATACACATTGATGAGGATAAGTTTCCACAGAAGCAAACTGCCTGCATGGACAGATCACACCTCTTGGCCCTGGATCTCCTGTGGGTACCACATTGTGTTGCTGTAGACTTAGGAAATACCATTTGTGTGTGTCTGTGCTTCCAGTTCAAACAACCTGAAATAACATGAGAGCAATGCTGCAATCTATACATGTGGCAGCACTGAACTGAGCATACATGTCATTGCACCCTGCAACACGGCACAAAAGCTATATGGTTGAGCAAGAGAAGGCAAAGCCTGACAGGATAGCACTAAAGCTGCACAGGACATAGGCTATCACAAATATGCAGTCTTGAGTGCATTGCCTGCTGGGACCCACCTCTGGAATGAACTCGCCACCACACCATGCCAGGACATTGTGATGGAAAAAGCACTTGGAGTGATCAAACACAGTTCCAGGGAACAACTCAACAATTAGCACCATGAACTATTTGAAGTCCCATGCTTGTGCCTTTTCCCACTTTTAGTAAGTAAAGTAGATCTATCTTCAGTGTCTACTGGTTAGTATTATTGATACCAGGGTTAAAAATGTATGCCTTTATATACATATATATATACTTACATTTATAAATTTTCAAATGTAGAAGAAATGCAAATTAGAGTCTGCTTGAAAATTCAGTATTATTTTGTGCTGGACTGTGTTTAGGTAGGATAAATGGACTCAGATGAGCAATTTTGTTCAGTCTTCCTGGAATTTAACATGCCAGCTCCCTTAGCACACCATTCAATAGCATTCCTTCTAAGATGTGTGAGATCAGTATACTCATCAATGTAACCTACATCCCATGGAGAGTAGATGGTCTGTGCATAAGGTGCATGCTCCCAAAAACAAGAGTCAATGAGAATTAAGCACTTAATACTCAGTAAAATCTGTTGCTGGCTACAGTAAAGCTAATCCAAATCAGTGCTATGATGTACTACGACTTTAAGTTTCAGTGCTCTTCCTGTTATGGCAGTGAGAGGGCTCTGGGGAAGCAAATCATCAGAGCATTGATTTAATATCAGTTCTGATTAAAGTTTCTTGCAACGAAGTGGGTTATGCTGACTCTCAGCCTGTGTGTATTGTTATTTGGATTCTAGATAAACAAAACAATGGTTCATTAGAAAGACATTTGCACTTTTGTTTTGACTTCTCGAGACAGGAGGAGGGGAGAATGTGCCTTACATTTGCTGTCCTCTTTAAAATTTTAAACACTGAAGATCACAGGAAATTTATATATGATGTATTCCCCTATCAGCTCAAAATACACTTCATGAATATTGCTGCTAGTTAAGAAGCCATGCTTTCATATGCCTTTGCTGTTCCTAAACAAGGTTTCTTTTTACAAGTGAATACAAGGATCATTTTGTGACTACTCTACTTCAAGCTTCCATCAGCAAACCTGAGTATTTGTATTTCACAGTATCATTACTTTGTTAAGAGAAGCATCTCATCCACAATTGTCTGTAGGACATCAATATGCATTGTGTGTATTTTGCACATGTTATGAGGAAATATCTCCTGGATTTTCTAGGATGCTTTAGTCCCCAAGTATGGATCACTGTTTTATTTTTTTTCAGTATAGTACTTTTTCTTTGCTGAGGTAAACACCTAGAAATCATCTGTCTCCTGAAAGTAGCTTAGCTTTTTGTCCCTAAGGAGAACAGCCAGAGCTATCTGCTCCTAGTATTGTACTGGCAAAATTTTGTTTGTGATAAAAATAAAGTTGGTCTGAGCTGTAATGCAGGCTACCATTTGTTGTGTTCAAGAAAGACCACCTCTTGTTGTTTGGAGTCACATTAATGTGAGGAGAACCATGCTGTGAATTTAGTCTGCACAAAATACTTTTGTTATCCATTGTACACACTACATGTACCCTTCGTATGTTCACCAAAAGGAATTTTTCGTTCTATTCCTACAGATATCAGGCATATCTTTTTTTTTTTTGTTTTGTAATTGAATTTATTTTCATTTTGCCTATTGGTCTCACTTGACCTCTCCCTGTATATTATTTGCTCCCTCCCTGCTATTATAGCATCTTTTTTCTGTTTGTGATAAGAATACTCTGTGGATTTTTCATAAATCTGTGATATCCTTATGGGAGGTTGTTCAATTTATTTTTAGTGGGATTTACTTTTATTTTTTTAATTCTTTCTACCTACTGAATTTCTTTTGAATTTCAGAGAAAAATAAGATCCTAGCACTGGTACCTGTGGGTTGTCTGATTTTGAAGAAAAAATTAAATCATCTACAATCTGCCCCTAGAATCTACATCCAGCCTACACAGCATCACTGAATGTAACTTGTCAGGTCTTTAAAAAACATTAAAGTATAGAGCCTTCATTTGGGTTTGTTTTGCAGTGAAGATGTTTTTCAGAAAGTTATTCCAAAGTAGCAACTCTGATGAACATAGTGTTTTGGAAAAGCAGTTAACAGAAATATCACCAAGATTAAACTGCTCTGAAATTCTTGTTCTACTAGTTTTTCATGAATACGGTATGATCATCCAGTGGACTGATATGAAAAGGGACACTTAGAAAATGTATTTTGTGCACTAAGGTTTATGTTGCTCTTGGAACAGCTTAAAAGTAGGATTTTCAGTGCCTGTGTCTTCAAGCCATATTCAAGGGCACCTTGGTTTAACTGTAACCAGTGCTCCAGTGTATAGTCATAGGGTTATTTCAGTTCTTTGGGGAGAAAATCAGACTGCCAATGCACACGTCCTTCATGGCAGAATATCTGTCTAGAGAGAGGAAAGCAGATGTACGTATAAGGCTAAAAATCCCAAATATAGCCTCTAATAGGTGTGATAATTATTTTCAGGAAAAAGTGATAAGATGCAGTTTAAATCCATTGGGCACATTGTTCCAATGAATGTGCAGTGTATTTATTAGGGTACTCAAAGGATTTATAGCTGTTCCAAAGAAGTACATCTGCTCTATGACTACAGGCAACTTTAGATTCTAGGGAAAGTTTCTTAAAACTTTTTTTAATATGCTTTAACCTCTTGTATGCTGAGTTGCCATATTTAAAAGTGAGTTGCCTCACATAGGCTTCACTGTCAAAGGCTAAATGACAGCATTCAGCTGCTCTGGATGCTCAGGCTAGGGTAACACCTCTGGCTTGAGTCCCAGCTCCAGACTGTCAAGACTCAAGTATACACCAACCAAAACCTTTGTAATGGCTGGATAAAAGATATCTGGTTATAAAGACTGAATGGGAATCATAGATCTCCAGTAGTACCTGATTTAGATGAGTGAGAATTGCAGGACACGCTGTGGCATGCAACAGCAGTTAAGTGTAGGGGAGTATACGTCTATGTACACATATAGAATGACAAGCTGGTCCTGAAAAACGGATATGCTTGAAAGAATAGCCCAGCAGAAACCCATGTCTACTTTACACTGCCCTACATGCTTTGTCCCAACTCTCCTGCCCCATAGCTGCCCTCACACTGGCAGGCTCATAACTTGGGAGTGCCAAGGAAAAGTCTCTTACAGCCCTTCCCATCTCTGCATGCCTGCATGAGTTCACTCATATTCCCCATCAAGTGTTTACAGACCGAAGCTGGAGCTACCACAACCCTGGGAGATGGCTAGCAAGCTGGACCACAGGCCCTTTATAACCCAACCATGCAGGACAGGCAGAGTCACCTCTGACACAACTGAAGAGGGAGATTCTGTTCTGCCCCCCCAAAAAAAAAAAAATTAAAAAAAAATTAAAAAAAAAAAGATACAAAATAGAAAAAAAAAAGTAAAATAACCCAATGAAATGAGAAGGAATGAATTTTTCATTGTATTCTATGGCAAGTTATTACTGCTGTGACTAAAAAAAATGTGAATCTCCTCACCCATTCCCATAGCTGCTAAATTCATCTGACCAATGCTGCATGACAGTTCCTCCTCATATGTGCCCGTTTGTGTCTCAGGCTGTGAACTAGAGAGAATGTAATTACTTGCTTGATATTTAGGGCAGGGTAGTCAACAACTGTTTGCTCTGCTGGCAAATGACCAGCAGGTCAGGCCGTTGCTCAGAAATATCACAGGAGGATGTTGCCGTTCAAAGTGCTGACTCAGGGAGACAAGGAATGCCAAATGAATGAGCAATCATCACAGTGTTTTGCTTAGGATGGAAGACTCAATTAGGATTCTGTACTTCTCCTGTTTCTTGTTCTTCCTTGTAGCAATCTTTTTGCACAACAGCAAGATGTTATCAGTGCAGAATAAAAGGCATGCTAATAAGTATAATTTTCCATTCTGTTTTTGCCCCTTGAAAACTGTATTTGCTTCATGTTCTTTATTCCATTGTATATAGCAATTAAATACAGAAAAAATGGTGCTGGGATGTTTCTTTCCACAGGGCTTTTAATTTTTTTCAAGACACTCTTCTCTGAGCATTTGTACATTTGAGAGCAATTGTACATTTGGTCCCTTTCCTCCACAAGCACCCAGTCTGCTCTAGGAACTGCTGTTCTTATGTGCAAAGATGTAAGAGCAGTGGATAGCAGTAGAACAGTCTGTCTGAAAATCATTCTCATCTGTTTTTTTTTCTTTTTTTATCCCAAGTGTTATCTTATTCATTATAAAATATGTCTGTTCCTCTATTATTTCTTTCCTGCTTTTTCTTTCTTTTTTTTTCTTTTTTTTTTTTTTTTAATTCCCTGTGTCTACTGTTATTGGCTTTGATGGACAGATGAAGATGATAGCCTGAGACACGTTTGACAGAATATGACTTTAGCCTGCATAAATTATTGTCAGGGAATTTTCAGGGAAGAACTGAAGTAAATTTGCAGTGACTCAAAAATGTGTTATAAATTATAGCATAATCCCCGCTGCTGAACAATTTGATGGTTAAAGCAATTAGGTGAGTTTATACTTTTGGTGAGTCCTCATAATTTTTCCTTATAGTTTAACTTCTCTAACAGCTCTGAGCCCCTTAGGGGAAAATATTTTAGAAGGGACATTTGCTCTCTCCCTTGCCAAAAATCATATTTCTCTTCTGTCTACATTGTGTCTTTACTCTCACAGGTGATTCAGAGCAGGTTTTAGTCTTTCCTCACATACTCACATTAACTCCTACAGGGAGTAGCTAGGACTCTTCCACCCTGTGTCAATACCTTCCTCATCTTTTTCTACTCCATGTCACCAAATCCCAAGTTTTTCAAATGACATTCTGGAAATACTCCAATTAAGTGGATAAGAAATGAAAGAGTTTGTGAAGCTTGGTATCCTTATGGGATACTCCTGAAACTATTCTTCAGGCAGTGGCCTAGATTTTATGCATTCAGTATCAGTAGTAGCTTTGACTCAGTGAGGGTAATCTCTTCTGTCTGCTGAAGAGCTTCTGACTGGAAAATAACTAAAATAGACAGAAAATGTGAATATTTCTATTATTATATTTAGTTCCTTTGTGACACTTTCCTTTGTGAGGTTGCTGCTTTTTTTTCCCCATTTTGAGCTTTTTCTACGCTGTAAAGGACTCTGGGGTTTATAGAAAAAATTGCAAATTTTCTAGATTTTTCACTCCATATTCTGTGAAACTGCTTTTCTTAAAATCTGTGGTCTTTACTCTTATGGTAAAACAAATCCAATTTTCCAGCTTTTGTGTCTGTTACTAAATCTCCCAAAACATTAATTCAAAAGCTTCTAGATTTTGGAGGCAAATAAACTGCAGCACTTGTTACTGTTATAACATCATTATTTTTGTAATTACTGTGGGAACACAACTTGTGATCACCAAATGCCTGGTGTGGCCTTAGATGAATCTTTGCTGAAAGGCATCAGCAGGCTAAGGTGGGGAAGGCACTTTGAAAAAGAGATGAATAAATAATGGGTGCACAACTGCCTCAGTCATGAAAGTGCTGGCAAGGGGCTCAGCTGTTTTTAAGCTGCCTGTGTGCAAGGAGCAAGCATCGATCTTCTGTCCAGCTACTTGCTTCCATCAAGAGGGGTAACCTGCAGGATGCTGCCTGCCAGCTATAGGCAGCTCTGCAGCAGGTAACGCTGAGTTATACCTGTTTGTGCTCAGAGAGAGTTGTGAAGGGCAGGCAGGGACTGTCTGGGCATTGAGGAAAGGATGAGACAGGAATATTTTACTGTTCTTTGTGAAGTGGCTTGCTAGCTATCCATTGCAAATTGATTACTGCAAGTCCTGTAGCTTTGCTTTCACCACTCACCCAGCCCTCACAACCTGTAGCAGAAGATGCAGAACACTTTCTTCCTGCATCCCATTTGGGTCTCAAATATCCCAGTGACACCATCCTTGTCCCCACGGAGCCATGAAGCCTGCCCTTTCTTTACAGCCTCTGTGATGCAGGACCCTCTTGCATTAGCATTAAAGGGAAGGGGAAGGGGAAGGCATAGGAAAATGGCCAGTACACATTGCAAAAAAATCCAAACAAAAAATCTTTACACATGCAGCTGCCTGATCCAAGCCTCTTCTCTTCCCTTGGCAGCATCCAGAAACACCAAGTCTAGTTGCATGCTGTGTTTACCTGCTTGATCGAAATATAGCTTGAACTGTGTTATATTGTTATTGCTGTTAGGTAGACATATCTTTGGAGAAGTGGGGAGTCTTTTTACCTAAAGCAGTATCCAAGAAGGGAAAATGGACTTTTCATTGTAAAGAAGGTGCTAGAGATGTAGGGGTAATGCTTTGGTTATCCAGTTTCTTCACATATCATTCTTCATCTACATGTGGCATTCCTTTCTGCTCTCCTTTTTTCTATTTGGAATAAAAACTCTTTGGGACAGACACCTTCTCATTCAGATTCACACCGTATGCCTCAAGAGCTGGCAACTGTGCTCATTCTTATCCATCGGTGTTTGCTCTTTAAATTGTCCAGATTAGATTCCACAAACGGTTTTGCAGTGTATTGAATTTGTGGCTGAGGTGAGCTGTGCACCTTGAATTCATACTGCTCACTGAGCCATGAGGCTCAGACTAAAGACTCCAGATGTACATATCTGCTAGCATTTTTAGCTTCAAAGTAAACCAAAAGCTAGAAGGTATCCATTTCCTGATTCAGTATTAGATTGAGTAAGTTTGCAAGAATATCTAAACTCCTGGCTTTTCACCTGGTCATGGCAGAAAACAAGAAATAGAATAGTCTCACTGGATTTTTACTACTTTCAGCTAAAATCTTATGAGAACACCTCATCACTTTGCTGTACTTCAAACTGGACTTAAATTTCCTCCCTCTTTTAGAGCGATCCCTGAGCACTAGCAGTAGCTGGGCCTGTACACAGCCTCTCTGTATCCTGCCTGCATCTGCCTGAGTCCCTGGAAGCCCTGAGGAAGCTGTGTGCAGGTGTTCTGTGAAGATCCAGTAATTGGGGTACTTAACCCTATCCCGAAAGGATGAGTGAGTGCAACTCCACATCAGCTCCCCCTGTTCAGTAGGAAGGCAATGAAAGCCATTAGTATATTGACGTGGCAGATTGACAGTACAAGGCTCTCTCTGACTCTGATTGTTTTCCTGATAAGCACTTTCCCTGCTGAGCTTATTTGCCTTGCCAGAAATGTCTTTTTATAAACCTTTCTGTCTCTGAAAACACTATTGTTTTCATTCTAAGTCTTCTGTGAGTGTCATTTTGGACTTGGATGTTTTAACAAATTATATTTGCACCACAAATGATATAACACCAGTTTATTGAATAGTCTCTCATCTCCAAAGAAACTCTGAAAGTGAAATTGTGCATCTTCCTTGGAGAGTCAGAAAAGAAAATTTGGCAAAAAAAATAAATACAGAATTCCACATCACTACAATGAGCACATGCAATTCCACAAAGCCTCCATGCTGACTTTTAGTTCTTTCCTCACTGTATATACTCACCACTTGTAATAACGTGGATTTGTATATTTGCATTAAAATAATCCACAAAGCAAAAAACCAGGCCATTGAAAACAAGCTCCAGTTCCAGTTAAGCAGAATGACTGGCAACCAGAGGCACTAGGGGAGGGAAACCCACCAGGCATTAATTCTGGAGGAACAGATCGTGATGTGCGGCTGCAAGTCTGGGGTGTTCCCACAAAACGTTATTCTGTGTTATGATGTGGAGATGCACACTGCGCCAGCTCTAATGCCCTACTCCCCGCAGCCGCTCCCCCTCGGGCTGAGCCTGAGGGTCCTGGTTCTCTGTCTGGGATAAGAAGGGCTGGATTCCGAGGTGGGCGATGCGCAATGAGCGCCGGGCGGGGCTGCCCAGCCCTGCCCGCTGCCCCGCGCCTCCAGCGCAGCCCTCTCCCTCCCCGCCCTCGGCTCCTCACGCCGCTCCCATCCCCATCCCGACACCAGTTCAGTGCGGAGCGGAGGAGCATCCCTGCTCGCCGCCCTGTCACACTGCCCCCGGCGAGAGAGAAGGGCGCGGTACCTGCCCGCTCCCACCCCGGGTGTCCCCAAGGAGGACGGTCCCCCCCGCCCATCCTCTGGGAGCTGGGGAGCGGGAGTGACACCCCCGGCGGCAAAAGACGAGCTCGGAGGGAAGGAAGTTTGTATTTATTTCTCTCGTAGGAGCTCAAACGGAAAACAAGGGAACGGTTTTCCAATAACCTTAAAATTAGTGTTTAACCGTAGAATTATAGACTCAGAAATGGTTTGCGTTGGAAGGGACCTTAAAGACCATCAAGTTCCAGCCCCGACACCATGGGCAGGGACACCTTCCACTAGATCAGGTTGCTCAGAGCCCCATCCAACCCGGCCTTGAATACTTCCAGGGATGGGGCATCCACAGCTTCTCTGGGCAATCTGTGCCAGTGTCTCAACCCTCACAGTGAAGAATTTCTTCCCAACATTTGATCTATACCTACTCTTTCAGTTTGAAGCCATTCCCCTTGTCCTAAGGGTTAAGAAAGGTGCTGTAGTATGATTACCTAAGTAATTAATCACTGTACAGCATAAGAACACCAGTCATGGAAGAGCAGGTGCTTTTACACTTAAATTTCCTCAAAAACAAGGTTAGTTTGGCTCTGAAAAATGTACAATGACTAAAAAAAATCCCGAAGTCCAGGCATGTTTTTTTTCACATTATGTGGAAGACATATCAAATGTTTTATGACACTATACAGTAATTTCAAAACCTTAAGCTGGATCCTTCATCAAAACTCTCATTTGCATACTCTGACTTTACATATTTCTTTCCTTTCTGTATTTTTGGCCACCTTAACACAGCTTTTTCTCCATGGCTCCATCTCGCTGGGTAAACAGCTGGATACGCCACTCATTGAGGGAAAGGAAAGTCAGAAGCACAGAAGCTGCTGCCAGGATAGCCATGATCTTATTGCTGAATCTTGAGTTATTTAGAGGCATTGAGAGTCCACCGAGAGCTTCTTCAGTTTGGAAGGCAATAGAGCTATGTCAAGAAGTAACTACTAGAGGAAATAAAGTTAAATGTAAGGCTACTTCAAGTATGAAGTACAATTATCCTTGCTCTGTTATGAAAGGACATATCCCAGCTCTTGCTGCCCTTTGAAATCACATGCTTCTCACAGTTACTGGGAGGCTTGAACTACTTACTTGTCTGCTGTAACACGTGCAATTCCTTGTAAACCCTTGAGTTTTAAAAGAAGAAACAGCCACTTCACTACTGGTACCAGATGAACGTTTCCAGGACAGATGAAAGTCTGTGTAAGCTTGAAATGCTCTATCAGTAATTGTTTACATTAGCTATTAACATTTTTGCTTGGAGAGATGAAGGATTGTTCAGAAAAATCAGTGCTTAATGGCTTAGTCTTGCCACAGAAAAGCCTCTGGCATTTTATCTTTAAGATTCCAGCATATTTCTGTTGCTACTTTTATACTTATCTGCAATAAAAAGCTGATTCCTCTGAGTGCTTTGGATTTGCTTGAATCAGATTTATAGGCCAGCTTTTTAGCATTGCTCCTAGGTATTGCAGGGAAGGGGAAAGCTGCTTCAGGTCCTGCAGATTTCCATTTCAGGGCACTGATGTTTCCAGTAGCTTCTACTTTCCAAAAGCAGTGGGGATTATTTACTGGGGATCCAAGTATGGGGGGTAAATGGACACATTTATGGAAAGGAGTAGACTTTTAGGTTGTTCTGCCATTTGACAGAGTCCTGCCCTTCCTCTCAAAATAAATGTTGAATGTGAGAAGAGTTTGGTTTTAGGCTCTACCTGCCTGTAAGCAATAATGTCAGTGTTTTTATTAAAAAAGTAGTCTCCATTTGATGCTGTGAGACAACCTTATGCTCTCTGCAAAGCTATTGAGACTGATGAAGATAGCATCTCCAGGTGATGGTTAAGACACAGAAAGATAGCAATCCCAAAGCACATGCTTGCTTTGCTTGTATAATTTTTGAGCACAAGGCTGTCAGCTCTGAACAGTGACCGTCTAGCCCCTTACACAGGCAATGGCACCTGCCTCTAGAGCCAGCAAACATGCAACAAACAGGCCACAAATGGCAAGGGGACTTCTGCAAGCACATATCAGTGTTCATGCACACCTGTAAATTATTTTCCATAAAAACATGCAATAGGCAACCTGGATTGTTTAAAATGCCTGTTTAAGCTCAAAGCTAAATGAGAAAAAAATTAACTAGATCATCCAAGACCGCACACTGGATAGTCACATATAAAACACAAACTGTAGGAGACTTGGCCAGGTTGCTGCAGGCATCTCAAGTGGCACTAGAACTTCACTAGAAGTGAGCAGTGCTAGGTTGCTATGAACTATGCTGTGACTGTAGATACATAAGTGTAAGACTATTAGTATGGGAGCTAAATCCACCCTAACTCTCTGAAGATACCTATGTTAGTCTGAGAATTCGGCAGGGTTGATAGTCATTCTTTATTGTTAGAAAAGGTCTTAACTTTTTTCTTGTCAAAGATGTGGACAGCCCTTAGAGACAATGGCAGTAAAAAATCCCTTAATTTCACTTTAAAATACTCTGGTGAGAAAAGTCTTGCTTTTGAAAGTCGCCTAGCTCATTTGTTTTATTTCACAAATTACCCAAGCGCCCATTTGTGCTTTATAACTGGGATTCAGCGTTAGTTCTTGATTAGAAGAGCTGTCATCTGCTTTTCTGTGCAGAAAGATGAATCATGAGAAGGCAGTTATTGATAAGCTCTGAACCATTTAAAGTCACAAAGACAAATCTAAAAAAAAATAAAAAAAAAAGAGTCAGAAAACCAAAAAGTGTTTGTTGCGCAAGAAGACCTGGGTGAAATTCTCAGAACTCCTCTGCCCTGAGAAAGTATCAATAACCGTAAAATTTCACAGCCCCCTTTTTAGACCCACAGCCTTAATGTTTTGTAGGGAAAATAAAGCTTTGGTTAACCTTGGCACTGGCAGACCTCATTAAAATAACAGCCTGTCACTTTCGAGTTTAAAAATAACAGGGTTGTCAGTTTTATATTCAGCGGAACAATCTACGGTCTTATTCTCTGGGAAACACAGCGGGTGTGCAGGGTGGGGGGAGACTGGCAGCAGCATAAAGACTGAGCAACACTGCCATCTCGAGGGCCCCCCAAATCCAGGATGCTCCCTGGCAGCTGGGGCAATGCGATGTTCAAATCCTGCTGAATCCATGTGACACACATTTCACTTTTTAAAAGGCTGAAAATAATCCACCATCAAGTGTGGGGTGGTTCGGCAACTGCTTGGCATTTAAATTTATTTTGTGAGAAAGTATGGAAATGTAAAATGTATGAAAAAGTAATCTCCACAAAGAGAAAATAAAGTTCTGCTTCACTTGTTTTGTAATCTAAGCAGGTCGCTCTCTCTGAGGTACCTAATGTACGCTGAAATTTTGGACACCTAATGAGCTGTTCTAAACAAAAATATGTGCCTAAGCTCTCTACATCTAATCAGTGAAGAAATGAAGGTGCCTTTAAAAAACCTCTGAGAGAGATCTGCTTTAGCTAAATAGCTGGGTGAGATAGAGGAAGCGCAGTTCAGTTGCTTATACAGAAGTGCCTAGTGGCTCTGAGACATCCATGCAAAGATGGCAGATGTAACAAAGGACATACAGCAGACACATCTTTCTCAAGGGACAGCCCCTAAAACTTAGGGGTCCAAGTTAACTGCTTTTCATTAAGCTCATTTTGCAAGTAATACTGTGTGTAAGTTAAAATACCCAGCCATCCTATACTTAGCTGCTTGTGACATACGATTCTTGCCCTGACTGTGACACACACATGTAGCAGAGACATAAACATAACAACTTAGTTAGAAACAGTATGTATATGTGCTTGCTGACCTAGTCCTGTTAAACAAATTGTTGGTCATTAGTCTTAGAATGCTTTCAGATTAAATCCCTAATGGACATAAATCGATATGTGAAAGTCCAGCACAGTTTTTCTGCTGGTACAGCAGAACGTAAATCAGATGGTGATGATCTGTTGGGTCTTCCTACCTGGCCCTGCCCACAATGAAGGGCACGCTCTTCACGAGCCCACTTGTGGCTCAGGTGGTCAAGCACCATATCCATAAATCCATTATCCAGCTGCCCACCATTATACAAGGTCTGCATCATTTTTAATAAAGACTGAGAGGGTGCTGGATGTGTGGCTGGGTGTCTTAGACACTCCTCTGGGAAAGTAAGCAGCAGGCAGTAAAAAACTGGTTTTCCACCTGGAAATAATGTAGCATGAAGAAGTGACATTAGTTAAATGCTGTTTGCAAATTAAAGGGCAAAGGAGTATGTGACTAAAGAAACTACACAGACACAAACATGGCTTGTGCTGGCTTCTTTCGTGTCTCTTCCCTGAGACAAAATGTCAGGCCCCTTTCTACTCACTGTCTGTAGCTGTTCTGTCAGTGTGACACACAGGTAGGAAACACTTTACATACGCAGTCTGAAGTCCCTGAGATTACAGCCCCTCATCACAAATATCCACTTGAAACATCTTCCAAGTGTCTATGCCACCAGATAACCAACCCGTGGTACAGCACCCAGAGTGGCAGCCTGGCACAGTAGAGCAGCAATGTCCAGTGGACAACCAGAAATGTTTGTACATTTGTCCACGTCATAACGACTTAACTCTCCATAGGGCTTTTCAGTGAGGTGTTTCTGAGCATCCACAGGCAGAAAGTATTGACACAAAGGCAAGCTGAATATTCTGCTTGCAATTCAATAGGAAAATCTTCTCAGACTGCAGAATAAACAAGGAAAAAATGCAATGCAAAAACACCAGGAAGAAGAAAAGGTTAATGAGCACTATTTCTCCTTAACATAAAGAAAATAGTATTTGGTTTCATTTATTGTATTGAACGTGCATCAGGTTTGGATGCATTCCACCATCTTTGAACACTATTTTAGCATCTTCTGATATTCATCTATCTGGGACAGCAAGTATTACATTAATGGGGATGATAAATCTGGAAGGAATATGAGATGACTTGCCAGTGGAGAACTTGGCAGAGGAGGAGAAGGAGAAGGAGGAGAAAGAAAGAAAAAAAAAAAGGAAATTACTTTTAAAAAATTATTTTAGGGCCCCCACTGTTAAAATTTGGGGCTTGGGCCCCATTGTTTCTGAGAACACATTATCACACTGCCAAAGAAGCATGTTTCCATCAGAAATTAAGTCAAAGTAATTCCATTGGCAGTTGTCTCCCACTTTACAAGCAAGTGTCTTTCTGAGATCTTTCATGCCTTATAAAATTTAATCATCTCACTTTTAGTTTTGCATGGTATTTGCAATGCTTTTTTGAATTCTTCTGGTAAGTCTTTCAATTTATCCAGATGTCCTGAAATGAACCAAGGAATGCTAAGGGCTGATTCCTACTAAAGGGATGGGCTTGCTTTTAGCTTTCTTCATTACTTTGGAATGCAAGGTGAGTAAAGAAGATAGAAACGTGTCAGCTTTATTTACCTTGTAACTGAGCACATGCTGGTAGGACTGGAACTGAGATCATGGGTGCCCTTCCAAGTTGTGGTGAGGAATTGCATAACATTTGTGACTGGGATGTGTAAGAAGTCAGTGACAAAAATAAGAAATCAACTGTATTTCTCAGTTGTAGGACATGTAACTATACCATTCCTATAACTCTGGATATTAATTTCCCTTTGCAAATGATGAAAATATTTACCTTTTCTCACTTACATGGTAATGACTTTCTTCTGTTAGCAATTATACATCAAGGTTATTTTAATATCCATTTCTATATATTCCTCAATAAATTAAAAATGTAACTCTGCATGGCTCTTGCTATATCTTTTTTCTTATGAGAAAGTATTGTGATTCAAAACAAATTTCATACCTTCAAAGTAGCTGGGTAAAAAAAAAAAAAAAATGGTATTTCAATATAATATCAGGGTTATGTCAGGAATATAACTAGGAAAAGTTAGGCTAACTATAGCCAAAGAGATCCAGCTGTCTTAATCCCTATAAATCTCTGCTAGACAAAGTGGAACGGAAATATGTAAAATATCAAAATTGCATATGTCTCATGTTTAATGTTTCCACTGAAGTCTAACCAAGCTTGAAAGTTAATGTTTAATTCAAAGAATAGGAAATACCAAGGAATCATTTACAAGGCCACAGGTCACCAGGGGGATACAGTAGTCTGACTTCATAAATCACAAGCAAGCAATGTTAACAGAATCCTTAGTGGTTTTTATCTCATTTTCAAGGGTCCGTACATCTGCTATATATTTTTTAAATGCTGGTGGTGATCAAAACGATGTACAGAGGAACATGTGTAACCATGGGGACTAATAAGAGAATTTCTGTGGTCATGGTTGGCGAGATCCCAGAACTGAAGCCTCCAAAACCCACAGGCAAAAGTTTTACATGTCACAGTAGGCATTACATCACCTAATTCTATTCTGCATTTAAAGTTACATTAAAAGTACTCCAAAGTCATTGCCTGCCTAAACATTCATCATACAGAATTGAATGTGGCCATCAGGCTATTCCCTGAAAGAGGAGATGAATCAATAGGTGTTCCTAATTCCTTTTTCAAAGCCATCAGACACCACACTGCACTTGCAGAAAGTTTCAGGATGAGGTTCAAGGAACGACATAGGTAGATGTGTAAGCTCCACTGCCAAAAACTGAAGGTTGACAGAGGTCCAGTCAGACAGCAGGAAAGGGCAAGATTTCAAAGTCTGAGTCCACACAAGTTGTTTAAAGTGCAATGGTGAAATAATGCAATAGGGGAGGTGGGGGTGGAGAATAGCTGTGAAGGGAAATATCTGAAGGTGATAAAAAAAATGTTAAAATGCACCTGAGGCATGTAGAGAGGCTGAAAATGATAACCTTTCCCTAAGCTGTAGTAATTTTTACTACTGACAGTTTTTGTGAGTCATGCAAGTGTCTTCTTCCCCGCCCCAGGAGCTAAAATGAGAATGACACCTCAGGGGGATGTCTCTGTGGTTTAATTAGTTGTCATTTACCAACAATCCTGAGTAAAGACCATCTTACTTTACCAGGTGTACTTTTCTAACACAAATTAAAAAAAAAAATACTGTTAGAAAATTTAATAATTTTTTATCTAATATAGAGTATGTAAATATCATTTAATATTTTCAGAAGTGACTGTGGAATGGGAGTCCTCATTTTGATTTTCAAGGAGTATCTGGAGAGCATGTGCAGCATGTGAGCTGTGAGAACCTCTCTCCATTCTTTTGGTGGCATCTAGGGAAATGAAAGGTTTGTACTCCAAACTGCAGCCCTTAGGGAGGGAAATCACTTTCCAATAGGTGTTGAATCACTTGTGGTTCAAAAGAGAAGTCTGCAAGTCCTAAAGCACCTGCTCTAATTTGATTATGGTCAAAATTTGAGTGTAACTCAAACATCTGAGTTTTGAATAGCTTAAAGTAACTTCTAACAAGCAAGTTACTGCTTTGAAAGCTAATTACTCACCACCAATACCAATGAGATTGCTTGTGCAAATAGTTATCCAGGCACAAGCAATGGATAGGAAAATCCATCCCTTTGACTCATGTTCTCCAAGCTTACATGAATGGACCTTCCCCATATAAACTCTCCTCCATACATTTTCTATAGGATTTCTCTATCCACACTGTGTCCTAGCAGGAATTTACACACTGTGAACAATGGACAGTTTAACAGAGTTGTTTGTTCTCGTTAGCTGTCCCACTAGGGATGTTAGGGTTTTTACCTCAGCATGTGCAGAAGGGGAAGAAGAGGGGCTGCTGTCTGCCCAAAACCCCTGGTCCTGTGGACCAAAGACATCAGAAAGGGCAGGCATCCTGAGACTTATCTCCACTTTCTGCCAAAGGCTTGCCCACAGTCTGTAAACTGGAACTTAATTTTTGGCTTTACAGAACTCCCCTATTGAGACTTTAAAGGCTTGCAAATGCTGCTAATATCTCATATGAAAACCCCCTGGCAAGGGGTGTGGAGGAGATTTATCAGGTGTCTCATGGTAAGGAACACCATCAACAACCCATACAGCCAAATACTGTCCTACTTATTTCTCATGGATGAAAATTCAAACAGTGCTTCTGAAATAACATCCTCAGCTGTTTCTACCTCCTGGTTTATAAAGTGACATTCCACAGAGTTTAAGTATGGCAAAGCAGCATGGGCCATTTGCTTGGAGAGCTATCATGTCCTGAGAACAAAAGATAAAAGAGATAAATAGCCAAGTACAATATTGTACCTCAACAACCTAAAAGACAATCTCAAAACTGAATGGAAGAATGGAGAGCTTTTATTTCTCGTTTTTTTAAAGAACAAAGCTTAGTGATTTCCTTTAAAAGCCATTCAACAAGCTCCCTGAAATCCTATTACAATTTAATGTGAAATGCATCTGTTTCCATAAGAACAACAGTGGCAGCATTCATCCTTTGTAGTCTGTCCTTTGTAGTTTTTCCTATCTATTCTTGTAGATTTTTCCACTCTAGTGTACCAAACACAAAACAAGAACTGATAAAATTTTAGTCAGAGCATTTATTTTTTAAGTTGATGCTAGAAATTCAGTTTGTTCCTGCTTGCTGCCTGAATAATGCCAAATTAAATTATTGCTCAAGGAATTTATAAGGTAAAGTAACTGCTTCGATATTGTCACAACATTTCTGGCATGTGGATTCTGTATCCAGCTACAAATATTTGCCTAACACCTAACAGCAAAGATGGATATAGTTTCTGTGTGAACATATATACACAGGCTTCTCACCGTTGCTGAGATCCAAATGTACTGCAATATATTCAGCCTGTGTATCTTATATCAGTTCAACATCAGCTCAGAACTGCACCATTTTTTAGAACTTGCACATGTAGCTCTCTATACAATATATATATATAATATTTTTCTAAGATATGACCAGCTTGGTGGGTGAGAATTTTTATCTGATGTACACTGTTTAAATGAATTCACATTCAGCAGACTGTGAAGCATATTAATTCTTAAAGATCTTAAAGATGTATATTTAGAAAACCTTAGACAAATGGACACTAGGAAGAGCAAGATGCAGCATGGTTTTATTAATGTCTTGCCTGTGGAAAAAGGTGACTTTGATTGTATGTATGTTCTGAACTCAAATGCTGAGTGGCTTGCTTTTAAACACAGGAAAGTAAGTTTTAGCACCTTTAGCCCTTTTAACCTTCACCACCATCACCATTACAAACCTAAACAACGTATTGTTTAACATTATAGTTAAGGTGGCTGGTGTTTTTAATCTCTTTTCCCTCTCACTGTCTTTTAATCAGGTAACAGATATTAAAGAAAAGCTAAAGCTCTCTAAAAAGTTCTGGTCAACGTTACCCTACACAATCTGCAAGGATGAGCGAGTGACAGCCGGTCCGTCGGTGGAGGAGGACTGCTGGAATGGCCACACCAAGGCCAGGTGAGGTGGACCCCTCTCCACCACACTTGGTCCAAACCCCCATCTGGCCTGAAACAGTCATGAAGCTGGGGGTATTTCGCAGAACTGTTTAGGAGAGTGAAACAGAAATGGGGAGAATGTGTAATTGTCCACACACAGCTTGTAGCCAAGATTACTTATTGACAAAGTTACATTAAGGCCGGAGTGTGAGTCAGGGTAAATGTGCACAGTGTGTCAGCATGTGAACACAGAAAATGTGCATTGGTTTGGCTCCAGAAGGATAATTTATCCTGAGACTTCAAAGAGCTCTTTAGGTCCATTTAGCATCCCTGTGTTGGTCCTGACAGCTTGTGAAGCAATTGCACTCTCGGGATATAATACTGGGATGAAACAGAAATTGGAATTTCAGCTCCATTTGCAATTGGCTGGCAAAGCTTAGGGATATTTACTAGGGGGGGAGGGAGGGAGGGCTGAAAAATAACCACCAGGGACTTAATGTAGCACTCCTACTTATCTTGTGTTGAAATTTGACCTTATGTTACTTCATCAGAGATAACTGTGGTCATCTGCCCTTGTTTGTGATGAGTTTTCTGTGAGTTACAATTTTGAAGTTTGCTTGGCCCTGGCTGCTGCAGAGCTGGAGCCAGCAGATGAGCAGGTGTCTCCAAAGGTCCCAGTGTGGATTCATCAGCTGACAGAGGAGAGGATCTGATTATCCCTGCTAAGAGAGGGAGGAATTGCCTCGAGGACTGCACCAGGGACAGTCTGTTTCCAGGTCTGCAGCAGTAGCCTGTGTTTTTGGGTAGAGAGGAGAAGTGAAGACGTTTGAGTGTCTGGTGACTGCTGAATCTGGAGAGCAGTGATGCTTCCTGGCACTCACAGACTGGAGTCTTACTTTTGTTTTACCTGACAACATATATGAAGAAAGAATATAAAAATGACTCAATAAGAAAAGCCAATCAACGAAACAAACAAACAAAACAAACTAGGGTAAAAAATTAGACAAGCACATAAAATATAAAAATTCAGTGAAAATAACACAGCACAGGAAAAAAACTTACAAACCTGCTCAATGTCATTTTACATGGATGTATGGATGGGTCAATGGACAGATAGAGAGACAGATTGCACCCACCCCATCATCTCATCATCTAATCATTTTGAAAAGGAGCACAGTTTATAGGAGCATGTTTTACACTGAATGCACACCATTTTTTCCTAGCCTTACTACATAACCTTTAAAAGAATTCATTTTACAGACAAGAGAAGGGGGCTGTCTGTGATGCTGCCATCCCCTTGAATCCACTTTGGGATGTGTGTGAACAAATCTGTCCAAAAGCACAAGTCACTGCTTAGTTCCTAAGCCCCAGATCCAGAAAAAGCCCCTGGGGATTTGAAGACAGCTAGGAGGAGCGTCTGGCTATTACAGGGCTCATCACAAAGGAACAGTGTGAAGATAGAAATAAAAATGTGGTGTTTATCTTTCTTTATTTTATCTTTTCTTCTTAGTGAGTTTTAAAAGACATGAGCCCAGGCTGGTGCATTGCAGTAGTTAAGCAGAGTTTCCAGGCATCCCAGCTAGACACCACGTGTCACATCAGAATGCAGGCACCACTAATTGATACGTGCTACTCTTTCTACAAAAGAGCAGTCACACCCACTAATATCTCTTTATCCCTCCTGGTTTCCATGACCAACGCTAGTGTTTGTACCACATCTGGCCAATACTTTTCAGCTCTCTTCTGCTTCTGCACTGAAGGGTCTGGCACACCTTCCACATTTGTTGAGAGTTATGGAGGTGCATTTTACGTATGTAGATTTTCACCCTTCTTTGCAGTATTTATCTTATGAGAAGCCTGGTTGTTTTCATGGTGCCTTCTGAGATTAATGTTCTGGAGCCAATGCGGATGGCTCTCCTCTGTTAATAATGTCGTTGATAACTGAACTCAGACATTTCATTGAATGTACAATCACAGCTGCAAAACAGCACCTGAAGATATGATTTCAGCAGGTCCAGCCACTGCTCCTCTGCCCAGTTGCTGTCTAATATCCATTCACAAAGGAAATGTATAGTCATAGGCTAATAACAGAATTCAATAAATCCTTCAGGTGAAGGCAATAATAATGAATCAGAGAAATACCACAGAATGCCATGGCCTGTATATGAAATAATATTGAAAACAATGTTGAAAATGTTATTAAAAACAACTAGCTTTAGATGCAAAATCACCTTTTGGCTGGTGAGCAAGGACATTTACTGCAGCATGAAAAAAACCCCAAAAACATAAAGGTTGCCTAGTTCAGGCTGATTAGTATCTGATACCAAATACCAATTAACAAGAACAAGCATGGCAAAATCTAGCCAATATTCGTATATATTATATATAACTGCTCACTGTGTCAGCTGTCGTAAGCCTCCCTGTGTTATATGAAAACTTTATGTTGAATTCCAGAGACTATGACAACAGCGTATGATAGAAAAAAAGGAAACTTAGCCATCTCCTGTTTTCCTAGACATTAATACTGTAAGTAAGAAGACAATGTGGTGTTGGCTACTGTTGCAAAAAGAAATTATTACAGATTGTTATGGAGTAAAGAATTAGAAACTTTGAATTGCCAGATAGACATTATGCCTTATGTTTCATTTTACACATCACCTTTCAATGCTGCTTTTACAGGGGAAAAGTTACAAACCTGAGATCACAGAAAATGAAAGCTTGGCTTTCTCCTGAGAGAGGCATTACACCAAGGTCGTTTGTGGTTATTACACTCCCTAAATATCACTTTGCTGCCATGATTAATTTACAGTGACACCAGGTCGCCAAATGGAGGTCGCCAATTTGTGAGTAACCACGGAGTAACAGAGTCATCCATTTGGCGTTCTGGAAGGATGCACTTGGCTCATTGCTGATCCTGTACAAAGAACGGTTTTAATCAAGTCACATCAGGTAGAAACCAAGTGCTGTGGAAATGGGAAAATATTTATTAGATAGATGAATTTCTCTTTTTGAAAAATCCATATTAAAAAAAAATAATAATAGCTACTTCAGACAAAGTGCCTTTCAGAGAGATGCCCAGCAGGATTTCTCCATCTCATCTGTATTCACAAAAGAGCTTGAACATAATTTTATGTTTAAAGAATTAATGTCTTCTTCCAGATGTACCGAAACAGATTTTTGAAAGCTATATAGGATCTAAAAAACAACATTAAGATCAAACTTTAAACATTTACATCCCTCCCTACATGTAATTAAATTCTTAGCAACAGCTGATAACCTTTTCACTAGTAGATGCTCTCTAGAAATGAAGAAATTTTCCCAAGAATTACGGAATTCAGGCTTTAGGATTTAAACCAAGTCCAAGGTATTAGTCCTTGAACAGGTGACTCGTACTGAAGTGAGAGCAGTAACTAAATCTAAAACCACTCTGGTCTTCAGGAGAAGAACCTTGAATTATTCCAACCAACTCAGCCAGGTCATTTCAACCAGACCATGCACTATCATCCTGGTGCTCATACTCACCAGGACTGTAGACTTATTATTATGTCTTAGCTCTGAAAGGCTGTAATCCATGGAAGAGATGAGACCTGCATTCCCTTCCACAAGGGACCTTTCACTCCTCCAAGTACAATGTAGAAGAAGTAGAATTATGGTGAAAAACAAACAAAAAAAAAACAAAAACAAAAACAAACAAACAAAAAAAAAACCAAAACAACAAAAAAATGAAAAACAACAACAAAACACAACAAACAAAAAAAAAAAAAAAGAAAAAAGAAAAGTAATGAATGAAAGGAAAAATTAACATTAGAATTTTCAACATATAGCTCAAAACTACACAGTATGTTACCGAAATGAACACAGGATAGATTCTCAGCTGTCCTGAAATTCTCTTTTTCTCCTGCCACACACACAGGAATGCCTACTTCCCTGGCAGAGAGCTTTTAATTCCTTGTAAAATTCAGGTGGGAAGAAAGACTCACCAGATCAGTGCTTTCCCTCAGAAAGTTGCTCACTGCTGACCAGCAAGGCTTGCAGTGAGAATGAGTTGAATGTCCTTTTCTTGGACCTAGCACAGATAATTGTTTAGCACCAGTAGTGAAAGCGTGAATAAACCACTTCTCAGTAAGTGTGAAAACTGCCTATTCTTAATTGATGGCTCTAGTTTATTTTTGCAACTTCCTTCCAGCAAAGTGGCAGATGAACTGTTTTCTCCCTCTCCTTATGTCTCCTCAAGCTTTTCTCTAAGATGAATGGAAAAAAAATTAAATAAAAAAAAAAAAAAAAACTGAAAATATCCTCTGGGGATTACCTTCTGAGCAAACAGAATCAGTTGAGGTGATCTAGTTAGCCAAACAAGCCAATTTTCTACTGCACTTATCTTTCTGGACCAGATATGACTGCCTACCCCCAGCCCAGCCTGAGTAAGCCTGTGCTGCATTTTGTCCTCTATTGCCTACAATTCTGTGCACCTGGAAAAAATCCAGTACTGCCTAAGTGCATGCTCCAGTTGTACTGTAAGCAGCTGCAGTGGCAGCAAAACATGGAGAATGTTGCCTTTTAAGACAGATGTCTTCTAAAAATTAGAAGATTTCTCTTTTTTGGGGTTTTGTTTTTGTTGCTGTTGGCTTTTTTTGCAGGGGCCAGGACAGGGGAGTGTTATATCTACAGCCTGTGTATAAATGACCTGAAAGATTCATCAGTCATTTTAAGGCTTGAAAAGGAAGTAGACACCCTGGAATACACTTTGTGATTCTTGGCTATGATGTGCCAAAAGACATCTTTGCTGTGTCTGCTGAGACAAGCAAGAACTCCAGAACTGTGAAAAGGCTAAGAGGAACAGAAAGCATTAATATTTTAGAAAACAATGTAAATTACTCTAAAATCTGGACAGAGCTGAGCAAGGAGCAAACAGCAGAAAACAAACAGTATTGTTCAGCTTCTCTATACTCAGAGGGCTAAGAAAGCTTGATATTTTTTTTGCTCAGAGAATGCAAAGAACAGACGGTGATTCAGGTTGGCACTTCTTTTCATTTATAATGGGTATACAGTTCCTGTAATGGCCAAGCCTACAAAGAGATCATTAACAAGAGTAGAAGCAGCAGCAAAGCTCAAAATTCACAAGGGTGTCTGCACTTACAGAACTGCAGCAAAAGCAGCTGTGTTCAACAACTTTGCCCAGCCAGCAACAAATCTTCTGTCAAAAAGTGGTCCCAAGACATGGCTTCCTATCGGTGTGACTTAACCCTACCCCACACATATCAAAATGCTTTTGTCAGAACATGTGCCGGGCTGCCTCTCCAATGCTGCCACTCATGAAGCACCTTGGGCTGCATGTTCCCATATCTGCATTAGTCCTTTAAAGAAAGGAAAACAATTCAAAGATATTTACATTCAATATAGGCTTTTCTGACTGTTTTTATCTCCCCTAAGGAAGCAGGTGGACTAGTTCAGTAATGAGGTCAGAATCCAGCTACACATTCAGACATGTAAATTCATGTACTTAAATTTGCGTGAGACAATAACAAGTGTGTTGCCTTTGTGATAATAATATCATTGGAGACTCTCTAGCACATCTGAGATGAGTATGACACAGCACACTACCTCCCATCTGGACCAGAGGCTGGGCTAAAACTGCTTAAGCATTTTTAAAACTACCGACATTAAGGTGCCTGAAGACAGCCCCAATATCCTGTCAGTGTACTCAAAAGAGGCAGTTTTGCACTGCCAGAATACACTTATCTACTGTTATGTGAGTTGGTCTAAGTAGTCAGGACAACTTCATGGAGCTGGCAAATTAGACCCTGGACCTATGGGATATTCAAACCCTGCTGAAAAGGCAGCACAACACCAAGCCTATGTCCTGGTGGCTAAAGTGGCATTCAAGACTCAATTCAGCTGACACACACTATAATTTTAGCTTCCCCAGATGCCCAAGACCTCCCCGTCAAGTTTGCAGATATGATCCAGAAAGCCTCACCTTTCAGAGCTATTGATGAGAATAGGAAGAATAACCAGGAGCACTCAAATGGCACCAGATGTCTATGTTTATACAATAAATCCCAGCAGATGAAATATAATGAACTAGTCATTTGGCCAAAGGCACATGGGATTCTAACAGCTGTCCCCACTCCAATGATGAATAAACTCCTGACAAGCTCTGACTAGATCTTGTGTTGACTAGATCTGGCAAGAGTGTTACTCTGCTTATATGCAAACACTTGCATTCAAACATACAGGTTTTGGTATCTGTGTAAACCTGAAGATGAATTGTCAGCCTCTTTAGTTCTTTCGCTCTTATGCCCTAAATGCCAAGGAAATTTAACTATCCACCTAACCACTAGGTGATCATAAAGCCATGGATTTCTTGTAACCTACATCTAGTATGACTGTCTTGCACACCTAGGTGAGGTACACTGGACTGTTCTCCTGAGAGGTTAAGCTCTTCCATACCAGGAATGTCTTGCAGATCACCACATCCCAGACAGATATAGCATGGCATTTGGCAGTTTGACAAAATCACTCCTTACAACCGAATGGGCTGTCCCACTTAAAGTTAGATGGTCTTCAGAAGGACATAAGGTCCACACTAGCCACAGTGCAAAATATGAACCTGGATGAAATGTGCATATCAGAGCACTCTCGAATCACTTTAAGTCAGAATATTCTTCTTTTATTACTGATGACAGGATAAAATGAAATTGAACAGAAATCAGTCAAAGAAAGCCTGTGAGCTGCAATGCAGAGCTAGCCATAGCTTCTCATGAATGGGGTGCAATAAAAAGCAGATAACCTTTTCTAAACAAGGAAAACAATCCACGTGAATATTTGGCAATTTTAGATCACTTCTAGCTGCTAACCACTATGGCCATTGTTATGGACAGGATACTGGGCAAGACGAAAACTCTCTCTGAGCCAGAAGGTCAATTCTTATGTTCTTGCTTTTTTTAATCAACTTTCACCTTGAAATCACTGATTTACTTCTAGGCTGAGTAATTTATCTACAGCAGCCATTTCATTTGTAGAGACGTGTGACAGATGGAGATGCTGTTTCTTTGCAGCCCAGAGCATCCCTGCCTGCCAAGGTCTCCATCCTGCTGCTTCCAGGCAGCTCTGAAGAATTATTTCCTGTTCTATCTTTAGTGATTCACAACATTGTGGTCTGCAATCCTCCATGCTAGGGGTGGTGGCTCTGTATTGTCACTGTAATAAGCCTGACTGCAGGAGTCTGAATGGGATCCCCACAGAATTGTTATTTCTCATCATGGTACTAGTGAAACAACAGGGCATGCAATTTGAGGCTGGATATTTTTGGCACTCGTGTTTTGTTCTTATATGTTCACACTCCCCTGAGATTATTCTCATGTAAGCTTTCAAAGGCCACTGGTGACAAATGAGTCTCATCTCACAAAGCTAGAACCTATTTTGATGGGACTAAACCCTTCCTTGGTGCAGCAAAGCAGTTGTCATTCTGTAAGCCTCCAGAAGCACTATAAAACTTATTTTCCCTTACCCATGACTTCAGTGGAGAAAGTCCTTTCTACTCCCTTACTATCTCATTTATTTTTAAGCTGTATTTATTTTTCCAGACCAGTATGAACAATGCTGTCATCAATGCCAAATTTGAATACTGACAGAGAATTGGACAAGCACAAGTGAGAATGATGTGAAATACTTTTAAACTATGTTTGGTACCAGGCAGCACGAATGTTTGTCATTAGCAGGCTAGACTGTGCTATCATTACTTACTGCCTGAGCACATATCCACATGAGAAGTCCCACAAACATCAGTAGGATACCCTGGTATGCAAACTAATTACAAAGTAGATCATATCCTTACAAAAAAAAACATATACCAAGGGTAGATCTCTCCCAAATCCATTGCAGCCTAAATATGAGACAAAGATAGAAGGTAAAGACAGATGAGAGAGAACAGGGAAGCAGTGATACACTGTTTTCTCAGGGTATCATGTCAACCCTTTATCAGCCTGGCAGCTGTAAAACACACTGATAATTTTTAACTGAGATTCAAAGCAGAAAAAAGGTAGCTTTGCTGATGTCTGTAAGAAGAGTTTCCTAAGGACAAACAGCAACAGGGCTCAAAGTGTGCATCTTTGTAACTAAGGGTGATGGAGATTTTTATTCTAGGATGGTTGAAGGCATGGGTTGCTTTTTTTGTAGGGGAGAGTTACCTGCACACTTGCTGCCTGTGAGCAGCCTAAGACTGCATTTGTCAACGTCAGAGAAAGGATTGCTGCAGTAATCAAGAAAGGCTAAGAGCCTGAAAAAAAGATTTAGATGTGTGGATGTAAAAGAAATGCTGTATCTTAAATGTTATGCACAAAGTATATGAGAGATCCAAGTGTAGCCTGCTTTTAAGGAATAAGGAGCAAATCAAAGAGAATACTGGATTTTGGTAAAATCACAAGTTTTATGGGCCTGGATGTCATATAGGCTGGAGATGTTGTTCAGGGTGGTCTAAAACAGGGATGCAAGGAAGAATTAGAGAAGAAAATTAATTAAATGCTCTTTTAAACAAGGAAAGCCATAATGCCTCAAGATAAGCTTCTAGACTGTCTCAGAACAAGAAATATGCTATATATAGCAAAGGACTTCGTGTTCTCTAAGAATAAAGAAATAACAACAAATGAATACAGTTAGATGCTTAATTTGATGTACAGCCATTCATGTCAGTAGAGAATATGAGCATGCAGTGACTTACTGCTGGCTTCTGAACCCTTCCCATTGTTCACACAGTCAGTGCACTTGCTGAAGAGTATATGGAAAGTGAAGAGGTTGAAAAACTTAAATCCTTTCTGCTCCCCATACAGCTGAGCTACTAAAAAGATGCTTCAGAGTCAGTTTAAAAACTATATTTTTTAAATTGTTTCACTGGATCTGTTTAAGAACTGCATATTCAATTACTTAGCACATCATTTACCATACAGTGTTTTATTTCTGAAATTACTGCATCGCAAACTAATCATTCATCCTGCTATATAGATATTTGCCTGAGATTATGAACGATGGCTTGACCAACCAGATCAACAATCCAGAAGTAGATGTGGACATCACAAGGCCAGACACCTTCATTCGACAACAAATCATGGCCTTACGTGTCATGACTAACAAACTGAAGAACGCGTATAATGGGAACGATGTCAACTTCCAGGATACAAGTAAGAAACCGTTAACTGTCATTACATAAATGTATTCTGAAGCACATTTATAAATTGGTCCTGTTTCACTGAATTTCTTTAGTCTTTGTGCTCTGTGATGCTGACAACATAAGGATTCCCTTTCTGTTGCATGACACTCCAGTTATATAATTCTTTCTTTTGTTTCTCTTATTTATCTTCATGTCTAAGGAATCAAGACACTGAGAGCTTTCCATAATGCCAACAGTCCACTCCTTCATCAGAAGAGCATGTAATCATCTAATTCAGTCACATTAGAATGCTTTACTGGATGAAATTTAGCACCACCACCACTTCCCTATTCCCAACGTGTTCATCCCACTGGGATGCCAGGTGGAAGGGGAATGGAGAAAAGGGATGAAAGCTGTAACCTATGGCGCTCATGTTGTTTCTCTCACTCCTTTGTGCCAGGTGATGAAACCAGCGGCTCGGGCAGCGGAAGCGGCTGTACAGATGACATCTGTCCCACTGAGTTTGATTTCATCACCACTGAAGCACCACCTGTCGACTCAGACAGGAGGGAGGTGGAGGCTTCAGCCACACAGCCTGGCTGGTCACTGCAGACGTTGCTCATCACCTTCATCAGTCTCATACTGCAGAGACAGTGGAGATAATCCTGGATCTGGTGGGAGAAACTGTGTTTTAGCTACAGAAACAGCCAACTTTCTTCTTTTCTTATACTCTTGGACAATGGACCATGCCACAAACACTTGCAGTTTTATACAAGAGAGCAGTACTGCAACCTGCTTCCCATTTTAGTTTTCCCAAAGAGTACCAGGTGCCAGACTGAACTGCTTCCTGCTTTTTTCAGATATCTCTGAAGACAATATCCACTCTTGAGAGAATTCTTTCTCAAACCTTTATTACAGGAGACTTTCTGAGCTTCAGTTCCTTTTATGCTGCAAAAGGGAAAAAGGATCTTACAGTGTGTTTTTCCCCAATGAGAAAAAAGAGGGGGGAAGAAACCAAGTAAAGAGTTTTCTTTCTGAATCAGACCTGATTCAAGGCTGCTGCATTTCAACAGAATATCAACAAAACAAAAACAAAACAACAACAATAAAAAAAATCAACACAGGAAAGAAACAAAAAAATTACAACCGTTCTTCACTGACAGCCAGGTTTCCTTGAGGAACTTCTGTAGGATGATTCAGGTCATCAGAAGGATCATTATTATAGGGAGGAAGGCTGGATTTTTATTTTTTTTTTCCAACACAAAAGTATGTCTCAACAGTGAATGTCTAGCACTCCATCTCCCAACCACATCATATTGGTATGAAGGTAGAGAAGCTGAAAAATAAGTTTTACTTTTTAGTATGGTATTAGCTCCACTAGCTTCAGAATATCATGTTTAGGATTTAAATATTAATGCCCAGTAAAAACATGAATAGTAGCACAGTTCCACCAAGTTTCTTTTAGGATTTGTCCATGTTATGCAATTGGCACAGTTTTCCACTTAGCTCACCACTGTGAGCTCATCAGCCACGATGGAATGTTAAACAACACTCCTGACCCCTCAAGGGTTCAGATAGAAAACAATCTCTTGTGATATAATCTTTTTCCTTTTGTTACTGTTCTGACATCAATTAGAACTTTCTCTAATGGACTAACACATCAACAGTGTTTCACACCTGACTACATCTTTCATATCAGTTAATTTCGGTGTCACAAGGATTTCTTCTACAAAATTTCAGAACAAATATATAGTACTGACATGGAGATTTCTTTCACTTTTTTAGTCTTAGTATGATCATCTATTTTTATATATATAAATATATATAAATCACAGATTTTAACTTCTTAATTACAAGCTCAGGGTTGACACTTCTTTGTAAGGAAAAAAAAAAGTTTGGTCAACCAGCTCTTCTTTTTTTGTGCTGCTCTGAAAAGTAATCCTTTAATGACTGGTGAGCATGAAAATCAAAGAAGAGAATTTTTTACATATCCAGTCATCCATTTCTTAACAAGTTTGCAGGATGAGGGAGAAAACGCCTCTCATATGTATGTATTTGTGGGGGGCACGTGAGTTTGCACGATAGGCCTAGAGAGGGACTTGGATGTCAATTGTGATGGCAATTGTACTCTCAGATTCTTCAAGAATGCATTGCTTTAATAATCATTGCCTAAATGACCATGGTCTTCGATAGAGTTTTTTACATCTGGTCATAAGACACAAGATGACAGCTGTTTAACTCCTGGACAAATGAGTGTAAACATTCAGACATCAAAATCTTCCTTCTTCTATCAGTCACAGTCAAAGGACTTCTGGGACAATTCTGCATGCTGTTGAAGTAATTTGCCAGAAATTTATTTCCTGATTCTTACACTGACTGTGGAAACGGTATAGATAAATTGTGGTAACACTGTAAAGCCACCAACCACATTATAATTCAACAGCAGAGCAGATAGATTGTAACCATTGCAATGATTTTTTCTTGTCAAATTATAATTAGCTATCGATTTAGGCATGAAATTAAAATAGAAAACACACAGCACGTTAGCATAAAGTATACTTAAGCACTTTTACTAGAAAGTATTTACAAACTATTTATATAGTATGTTTAATAACAAAAAGCTTAGGTTTTGAGCCACTTGTATTCCATTCTTTTTCTTATTCCATTTGTTTGTTTACTTCAAAGTATAATGACAACATTGTAGAATCATAGCACCATAGAATCATAGATGGTTTGGGTTGAAAGGTACTTTAAAGATCTGCCTGCTGTAGACAGAGGTGCCATTCACTAGATAAGGTTGCTCATCCAACAGCCTGATAGGTGATCTATTCTTCTGGGCCCAGACTAGCATGCATGAGTCACTGTCTCAGTGTTCAGATCACATCAATCTGACACCAGTCATAGTAATGCTTCCCACTTCTCCAAAGCTTCCCCCTGGAGCAGGTCTTGTGATTCAGCATTTACTGCCTCCAGGAAGTTTAAGCCAATTCTTATAGGCTTTCTTTTGCCCTGGACAGCAGGTACCAAGCAGAGGGTCTTTGCTTTTAATTTTTTTTCTGAACTTGCACATGCATCTTTTTACAAAGAGAACTCTTTAAAAAATCCACTAGTCCATCTCTTTCTACCCATCTGCACATCCTTTCTATATTTCTCCTCTTCAGCAACTTTGTTTCAGGAGAAGTTGAGTGTGATTTTGATTTCTCCCATTGTGTCTTTGTTCAGTGGTAACTCCTGCTATTTCTGTCTGATTATTCTGGTTCTGGAAGCTTATCAACAGTCAACAAAGTCCAAGCCCTTTGAACAAAGTCCTCTGTTGTACCTGCTCCACACTGCTGGTGAAGTAGCTGATGGACTTGTGAGGTCTTTGTGTTAGCCTCAGTCCACATGTAGGTGATCTGATGACTATTTTCAGCTGCTGTAACCAAGGTGTGTGTCCAGAGTGTCCTCAGCTATTTGTAGACCTGCATGGGCTTTTGGATAAGTAGTATGAGTGATCCCTAAGAACTGGGGAGTTTGCTGAAGGCTGTTCTCTCTTGGGGAGCTTGCAGGAGGGGCCCTGCTCTTCTTGGACTTCATCTTACAAACTGCCTCTCAAAAAACAACCCAGCCTGATCTTAGTCAAAATGTAATTGTCTCAAGGGAGTTATGCCAGAAATTTATGTCTTCCATATTATTATTTCTTCTTTTATTTTCCTACTATGCATGGTGATATCATGTCAGGAGACGAAGATGCCTGTGTGTGAGGTATGGTACATACATTTCTTTAATAGTCCCTAAAGGTTGAGTACTTTCTTCATACATTACATTTTTCTGAGATTAAGAGAGCTATTAAATCTACAGAGCAAATGAATTTGGGAATGAAGGAAAGAAAAGAAAGAGCATTCATGTTCATAAATGTGAGACTTTACATAATTTCCGATATTTGCACATCCTTTGCATCCAATAACTCTTCTTCTAAGGTAATTTTTTGGTGTGCCACAATTTAAATATTTCTCCTCTGTTAGCAGCTGATAAAGTAAGAATTTATAAAGAACACAATTACCTGTTCAGGGAAGAGGAGTTAAGTCCTAAGGAAAAGTCCTTTGATTGTGTAAACCCTCTAAGCTGCACAATCCAAAAGTTCTTGACATTTCATGTTCTTTTGAAGCAGAGACTAATAAAAAATTAGATGTAATTAATTACATAACCAGTGCTGCAGACCCCTGTGAGGCTTTCCTTTTCAAAATTAGCTGAATTGCATTTGCATCATCCTCAAATTTTTGATGTTCATTGCACTGCAAATTTTTCTACTCATGACTCAGTACACAGTACTATAACTGCAGTGCAGAATTCCTGAACTCTGGCCAAACTTAGGCACTCCAAAAAAGAAAATCAGAAAAAAAAAGTTGAAAAAAGAGGATAGATATTTCCTGCAAAAGAGGGAAAAGAGAGGAACCTGTACCTCAGTGTTCTGGTAAGGGTTGATCTGTCCCAATACCCTAAGAGGCATCACAAAACTCTGTCCATGGAAAGCTCTCAAAATCTGAGTCTCAGACACAGAAATCATCCCAGTTCCATGGAATTTTCATGAAGGATGATTCCCACAGATGTGTGAACGAGTTTGAGCTGCTTCCATGAAAAATGTCTTTACTGTGTGAGTACTCACGCACTGGAACAGTTTGCCCAGAGAGGTTATGGAGTCTCCCTCACTGGAGATATTCAAGAACCATCTGGATGCAATTCTGTGCAATGTGCTCTGGAATGACCTTGCTTGAGCAGGGAGGTTGGACCAGATGACCCACTGTGGTCTCTTCAAACCTCACCCATTCTGTGATTCTGTGATTCCCTGAGCTGGAGCTGTTCTTGGGAGCTGGACTGCACGTGCAGTGTCTCAGCAGGCAGCAGTTACCTTCAATTTACTAACTGACTCTGAATCATTATCAAATGTAACTATACTTATTCACTGAGATTTTTATTACTTCAACATGAAAAATAAATTACAGCACTGATGCAAGTTGTGGTTTTTGTTTTTAATTTGCTTCCAAAGATAACCCATTAAAACAGAATACATAAAATTTTAGAATGATTATGCATGTTTCTGCAGATTTCATTATGCATATTAGGAAGAAATCCACATTTCAAAGACCACAAAACTATATTTATGATATTAACCCACAAATGTTCAAACCTACTCGAGAAGAATAAATAGAGTTAATAACAGTGGAATATTACATAAAATTGCAAAAGCCATAATTTTAAAGTGAAATTCAGCAGTCAAAGGCTAAATCTTAGCATCAGAACTGAGATTATGTTGTCAAAATATGGCAGACTCAGCAACGCCTACCTTCAAGGAAGTTAGGGCAGGTGATGCACTGAACATGGCAATGTTTTCATTACAGCTGCTCAGAGGGATTGTAAGGATCATATTGGCATGTGCAATTATGATCACTTTTTTGATAAAATAATGATAAAGACCAGAGTACCATTGTAACAGGGTACATGAGAGATAAATATTATGATAGTAACAATTATCTCATTTGTGAAACAGTATAGGAGATGTAATGGAGAATGAAGGACTTTGATTTTTAAAATAACATTTTAGCATCTCACAGGAGTGATGGTCTCAAATTAGTTTAGTCAGAACATTTTTCAACAATCTATCATATTCAAGTCTGCTAACCAATACAACCAATCAATCATTTGAGGTGTAATTTGCCAACATAAGAAGAAGTGTTCACTTACTAACTTTTTCTACTAAACTCAGTATATAGTTTATTATTCTGATTGTGCATCACATGTGATCATATAACAAACTTGTGCATTGCACCTCTGTGAAATCCTGTCATTGCACCATGACGAAGCAAATGAGAGCTTTGTCATTAACAAGGATTTCAACTACAATCAGGGAGAAAAAGAAAGTCCCTTTTTTTCCGGAAGCTGTTCATATTTGGTTTCTTTCAGACTCTCAATAAAAAACAACATTGTCCATAAAAGAAGTAACATTAGCATCATCACCTGTAAGTTTCCAAACTTTACTCCAGAACAGTTGCAGTCTTTCTGCCTGGCTTCCCCACAGCGAAGGTCTCTGGACTGTCCAGAAGTTGAAGAAAGTCATCCATGTTTGTCTATTGCTTAAAGTCTACACAGTTGAATCAAATCATTTAAAGGAAATGGGTCAGTATTTCAATCAGCTCTCATTTCACCTTTATTTTTAATTATGTAGCATTGATAACTAACCATGTAACAACATGGAAGGCTTTTGTGTGCTAAAAAAAAAACAAACTTCTTCCTTTTCCTCCTTTATTCTGACACCAGAAAATCTGTGAGGCTTCATACTTATAGCAGTAGGCAGTATCTGTTGTGTAGTTGGTTTATTAAATTCAGAACAGCTGCATTACTAAGAGGAGTTGTTGTCTTTTTCTTGAGGTGGAATAGGGAGTGGGAGTGTCCATTTATCAGTAGCAAAAAAGAGGCACAGAATGGCAACTACTACTATTTTAGATATAGTAGCGGTCCGTCCATCAGCATTTCTGACATTTTAAAGCCAAATTTCCAGGACAGATGAATCTCTTCCCACTAAAATATAAACCACTACGATTTTCTTCCCTGAAAAAATACAGAGTATGTGGCTTTCAGTTCCAAGCATCAGGGAAGATGGAAAGAAATTTGCCTTCTCCAAAGTGGGAGACTAGCCTTTTAGACAGCTCTGCTGCTTTCAGGTCCTGGAGCTGCTTTTGTACCTCTCCAGGGCTCTCCTAAGCTCCAGTGCAGATCACCTGAAGAAAGGAGCCTCCTGGGTATGCGAGTTGTCCCTGTCAGTGATGGAGTTTGTTTTTCCAAGATAGTTAGAAAGACAACTGAGAAGTCAGGGGAGCAGTGACTTCACAGTGAGACCCAGCAGATATACATGACTGTAGGAGATTAACAATAAAATCAGGTGAGGGACAGCTGGTGCTCTTCACATGTATCCAGCTTTTCCTTTCAACCTACTGCCTATGAATTTTTGGTGTAATCTAATTATAACCATTGACTGGTGGACATAGCAAAGGCACAAATGTTGCTTCACAGGTCAGTGGTGTTTTGGTAGTCTGCTGAAAAGTTTCTCTCTTCTCAGTTTCCTGGTAGACTGTCTCATTCTGTGTCTTTCAGAATATGAGGAAAATCTTGCTACCTAAAGCAGATTTTTGTGTGACAATAGTACTTTTTTTCTTTAAAAAAAAAAAGTGTTATTTAAGCACAAAATTGTTCATATCAGTCATAAAAATTTCTCAATTTCACTATGCATCTAGTGTGTTTTCTTCTCAAGCCTGAAGATGACACTCACAGGGGCTCTGGAGGAAGCCAAACTCCATTAATCCTCTAGGTTTCTTAGAGGTCTGCCGTGTTCCACTAAATACCCCAAACACTGGGTTACAGGTGGACTGTGCTCCTTCTCCTCCCTCCTCTCCTCACTTCTCACCTCAAAGGATCATCAAAAATCTTTCCAAATGAATGTTTCATCAAAACCAGTACATTAAAGAAAAAGAATCTTTTTGTCATATCTGTTTTTCCTGATGTTAAATATTTCTAAGCAAAGCGTCCTGTGTGCCACACATCCTATCTGTCTTTGAGTCACCAGTGTCGCTATGACAATTTTCTCCTCCAAGCTGAACTGTCTTTTCAATCATTTTTAGCTCACTGGATTTTCTTTCTCCCTTCCCTAGATTTCTGTGCCTTTGGTAGCACTTAGAGCTTCTATTTTCAGACAGAGCAAGCAAAAAAAAGATTTGGTTCACTTACTTTGGGTTTTTTTTTTTTTCAGGTTTTATCAGATCCCACCTTTAGCTTTTATTCTGTACTCTAAACATGCTCTGCTGGGTGTACGTTCTTGATCATCTGACCTGAATCCTGATGACTCTTCAACCTAGTGTGTGATTAGAACTTGTAGACTAGGTTTTGGGCCATTCATTCTGTCATGGCAAAATTCTGTTTCTTCCTTATAATATACCATACACTTTCTGTTTTGTTGTTTGCCATGCTGATAAGCCAGCAAGGCAAATGGCAAAGAATGTGGATTTTCTATAACAAGATTAACTGAATGGGCAACAGCTTCATGAAACAATTCATACCACTTCTACAATTTATTATTCTGAGATCTGGTGTTGGCCCTTTTTATTTTCTTTTGTTTTTCTGGGCTTCACATGATTTATTATATATGTTGGCTGTGTGTATATTACATTGTACACATGTAATGTAACTACAGATTAACCGTTTAAGTCTTAAGATAACAGAGAAGAATTTTAAGTAGTTGGTCAATCTTAGTCTGTTTTTAAGAGCTACAGAGTGATGATCAGTCTTTTAAATCTGCCCAAAGAGAAGTCAGAGGACTTCAGATTTCAGCCTCTTGCTATTAGTTGAGTTTGAGGCTCCAAAAATATGTTGTAAATAATTTGTGAATATGTGCATATATTTGACAGGGGAGAAAGAAGCATTTGCATCTCCTAAATATTCTGAAGCTTCTTTTCAACTTCTTCTTAATCTAAACACAAATTTACAAATGAGGAATTTGCATTCAGATCTTTTGGGATGTCAGACTACATCAATTGATGGACATTTATATACTGACTCCTCCCAGGTTACTTTGTTTTGTTGAGGAGCAAAATCATTTAATGTACTTCGCAATTTTATTACATTTATCAAATTCAAAGAAAGGGTGTTGTTTAAGTATGTCAGATGTCTTAATTTGGGTATCAATTGACATTTATACTTACTTGTTAAACTTTTATGGCTCCAGACATATGAACATTACTTGAAAGCATGCAAATTGTTAGCTGCAATTTTTATGCTATATTTGTAGATTAGTATTTATCATAGTTAAATGGAAATTTATAAGGATGATATTTGAATGCAAGTCAATTTTAGAATAATTAGTTTCAGACAGAAATAGGTTTGAGTTGAAAAAAATCTCATTGAGCATTAAACCTCCTTTTCTACTTATCCAGTTCTAACATTTCAGCCTAATCTGACGTGAAAAAGAAACAAAACCTACAGATCCTGTTTACAGATCATACCTGGAACTTTACTAGTAGTTTCAATTTTCAAGGAGTTCCAATCAAAATGAAAGTCAGAGAAAAATCTCAAGTTCTCCCATCTCTAAGTACTACCTACAAAGATACAATATTCAGCAGCATATGGCAGTATGTGTATATATATAGCAGTGCAGCAAGGTGGAGTTTGAACTTTTACAGAAAAGATTCTTTATGACTTTGTAACTTCAGAGAAGTGGACAGAAATAGAAAAATATATACAATCATTTTGATACATTTGTGAAATAGGTTTCACAGAACCTGATATTTTTTGTGCAAAATGCCTTAAATCACTTTCTGTAGGGCTAATGCAATTAAATTTATTTCCGTATATAGCCTTTTATAGTAATTACTTCGGATGCAACACTCGACTTTTCTTTCCAGTGCAGTCATACACAGCCTTACAATTACTGACAACAACAGACAATGAGAGCTCTGCTTTATTAGCTGTGAATGCACTTTTGGTCCACTTGTAGACTGAGAGCTTGGAAGCAAGAAGTGGTAACAGTGCCAAGAGCACTAAGACCTTCCTGATGTGCAATACCTACATTCTCTCAGACTTGAAATCCTTTCTCACCAACTCCTTTTCCTCTCATGCCATGTGTCTTCATGAAAACTGGCTGTGACTTAGGGCCTCAGGTCATCCCTCCAAGCACTAGGCACTTCAGGGAGCACATTACCTTTCTAGATCTTTACAATTAGTCAGAAGAGATGGACTCCTCCATATCTGTGAAGGGGCTTACCTCTCTTTCTAGCACAGGCAGACTGGAATGAGGTTTGTCATGTAAAAATCTCACTTAAGTGCCTGGGGGTAGATGCCACTGGTGAGATAAGGGATCCAAACTTCACCCAGACTCTCTCCTGCCCTTCTCTTTGTTGGCCCAATGGTACCTCTTCATCATGCCAGGGCTGGAGTGAGGAGCCTGGAGAGAGGTCCCATCTGGGGAAGTCACAGTACAATGACTTTGTTTCTGGGCCGAACCAACCCTGATGTAACTAGATGTACAACCAACATGCATTCGTTGTTCTGAATGCTGTCCGATGTTATCTTTTTCTTCTTCCTTATAAGTCATTTGAACCAAATACCCTAGTTTCAAACAGGAAAGGCAACTTCCTTCAATGTGCATATGCACAAGAGATGGAGCTCAGACAGGTCTTTCCTGAAATCCCAGATGTCTTTCCAAGCTGGTGAAAGCCGTGCACAGGGCTGAAGCCAGCTTAGAGGGTAAGCAAGGATTGTGATGCACATGGCCTAAGGACAGAAAGCAAATTAATACAAGTTCCTCCTCAAGAGTGAGGAGCTGCCATAAAGATACCCTTTGGGTTTAGTCATTAATGCACTTAGTCATTTGTCAGTCTCAGCCTTTACTGCATCCATGAAAGCGAAATACATATCTAAGAGGTCAGTGCAGAGTGCAAGGTTAATATATACAGGTTAATGCTGACAGACTGCTAACGTCTCTTGAAAAATAGCTGATTTTTATGACAGAAATAACTTGTTAAAACCTGAAAAATAATTAAATGCAGCTTCTTCTGTATCCCACTCCATCTCTTGGATCTTCATAATGAGGAAATTCTTTTTTGTTCCCCAACATAGTTTTTTGGAGTTGGCGCTTGAAATGAGGCAGAAAACAAAAACCCACCTGTAAAGCACCCAGTCAGTTTCCAATTTTCTAGGTCTCCTGCTCTTCCACTTTGCTTTTCTTTTTGCATTTCTGAGAATGGAACATGCACATAGTATATGTAAGGATGCATCTCTCTCCCTGTATGAAAATTTATTTGCACGCATACACACATATATGTATCTCTAAAAATACAGTCACAAACCAGTAAATTTCAAGTGCATATGCTATAAAAGAGTATTGGAAAGGCTCCATTTACCACAGTACTTGACACAGAAGTAAGGAGAAGAGTCCCAGGCAGGGACTTGTGCTTTAGAGATGATTACACAGTGTGTCTCTATAAGTGTTGTTGAAATTTTCTGAAATAACTGAAAAGGGTGAACCTGCAGAACTTAATTTGGCAACATCTGCTGGTACTAGTAAGGAAAACATTTTAAGAAATGACAACTATCCAGATAAAAACAGCAACCTAGATGGTATCTCATTCACAGTATTTTGGGGCTTTACTGATATGAATTTCATTATTTTTGGGGGTTTATTTGAAAAAAAAAAAAAAACCAACTGTAGAAGCCACCAAGATTTTCAGAACCCCTACTTCCTTCCTTTCAGGCTAAAATAATTGTTAAATTATTACTTTTCTACATTTATGGAAGTATGTTCTTTAAAAATTAATTTTATAAAATACTGATGATCAAAACCATCATCCTAGTTGGGTTTTTTTTAAAAAAGGAAATTCATAATGCAGGGGGAGTGGCTCTTACTTCTAATGGTATCATCTGACTCCCTTAAATGAATTACAGATTTATAATCATACTGCTACTGTCCATCACCCAAGAATGACGTGACACAACAATACCCGATGGATTATCCCCACAGCCACTGGGTATTTTTCATTTCTTTCTTCTCCACACACTTTCTTCCAGAAAGTTTTGATTAGTAGAGATGCATTCAGATTTCCCTGTGGATAAAAAGAAGGGAAGTGTATGACATTTTCAAGACAATCTCAGATGGTACTGCTCGGCCCATTGCTTTTTCATTTCCTTCTGAGTCTTTACTAAGTCCAGTGCACAACAGTTAATGTGGTTTTCACAAAGCAGTGATCAGTAATGTAAATACTGTTTTCTTCTCTCAAGACTTATAATGAATTCTGTGTTTCCTAAGCTTGTTTCTTTCACAATTTGTCATGTCAAAGATGTTAAAGATGATATTTGGAAATCACAGAACAGTTAAGCCATAAACCGTTGTGTTTCTGTTCATTAGTAAAAAAAGTTTGACTGCAGGGATATTTTGTTGGAAGGGTTGTATTAACAGTCATTTACACATAAATATATATATATATTTGTAGAGCTGCACCTGCTTCTTACGTAGACCTTAAAATTAGTACCAGATAATGAATGACCTCCTATGAAACTCATTTTTTGTACTCTTTCTTCCTGAAATATAGACATTAGAAGACCTTGCTGCTCAGCCAAGGCAATTTTGCCTGCTGCAATATTATGTTGCTAGACAAAGGCATTTGAAAAAGGCCATACATTTTATTTTCTAAATCAATACTTTCTTTCACTGCCTACAGAAAAATCCTTTTTTAGTGCTTACAACACATTTGAGAGTTAGGATAAGATTGTAATATTCAGTAACAGACCAAGACAATAACTAGCATTCTTAAAGATTAATTTTATTTGCCCTGCCTTTTGCCTGCAAACGTTATCCACATAATGCTTTTCAGACAGATTGCACCTTGTTAGTTTCCCTGCTTGATAGTATACATATATTAATGAATATGTATTTCCGTTGACAACAGTGTAAGGCAAGTTATTTCTCTCATAGTGTTATTCTACTGTTTATTCATGTGCATATTTTAAATTTGCAATGGCTTGTTGGAAAGTCTAATTGATTGTCACTGATTACTAGCCAGATTTTTTGTTTTTTCTTAAGACACTATTACATAAAATTCTGATCATTACATGAAAGTTTAATCCTGATTATGAGAGCTTAATTATATTCTTTTCAAAATCACAGCAAACTTTTTATCAGTGAATCTCCACAAAAACAGTGTTCAAAATATCAGAAAACACAGTTTTCCCAATTGTCTTATAATACGAAAGAAACAGGCTTTTCTCAGCTAAACAAGAAGATATATTGACCTTTATATTAATCTTGCCGTAATTGGACTGGAAAAGCATTAGAATAGAGAACCCACAATCAACTAATTTTCTGTGCAGAGAGAGCAATAGCTCAGCTAAAAAATATCAGACTGGTTGTCAGAAAAGTCTTACTGATGCAACACACAGAGTGATCTACAGACCATCTACAACAGGTATCCAGTTACAAGAATCACTGTCAAATGCAAGATAAGGAAAGAAATGAGGGCATCAAACTATTTGTCGCCCAGTGCCATGGGATCTTTACTGTCTACACAATCAACAGACAGAAATAGGGAAACACATTCTTTCCACCTGCTGTAGGTGCATATACCTTATGTTCCTCCTACTTCTCTCTGTTGACAGTACAGAGGATTCTTGGTATAGCATGAGGGTATAATAAGCTGTGTGAATGATGCATTACCATCCTCAGCTTAGAAACCTTTATAGATATACCATAGTAGGTGGCTTGCACACAGCCCATTAATCCAACTATTAAAGATAGGTGATCAGAAGTAATCACTTTTGGTGAAGTAACTAACCATTTTTGGTGAGGTAACTATTCTCAAGATGTATGGATTAGGATTCCCGAGTGTAACTCCTTTCAATTCAAGTTTAAAAGTGTTACAGAACCTGGACAATGTAATTTATGCTGTGTGAGGACTATGCAACGGAGGATCAGAAACACCTTCCCCAGCCTTTCTGGTCCTCCTCCCACTGAAGCTAGTGAGAGTTTGCTGTCAGCTCCAATTCCAGGAGAAGCATATCTAACAAATTTGATACTAACCATTTAAATCTGTGTTTATACCCTTGGTGTCTCTCTCTCAGACAACACTGGTGACACTTAGTAGTTCATAATTACAACAGAAATAAAGTGTGGGACTATCTTTTACACTGTTGCTTAATATTCAGTACTGTATGTATATATCTACTTGACACCTCAGTGAAGACTTTGACATGCCTTATTCGTTCTAGTTATTTTTATGGTATTGGTTTTGTTAGATTGCTTTACCTTATAAAGAATAAATCTATAACTGCTCTGACTTAAAATTGTCCAATTCATTTTTATCCAAGATTTGATAAGTCTCAATCATGTTCATCAGTTCTTCTCATTCTCATCACCCTTCACTCACACCATGAAGGCAATGTATATTGGTGGTTTAAAAACAGGGATTTGATATTCTCTGATGGACTACAATAAATATCTGAAGTGAATACCTGCCTTATGGCTTGTGGTTTCTTTTCTGCAAAATGAAAAGTGCTGTCTGCAGACCAGTAATGTTAATCCCATGTTTGGCAGCTATTGGAGAATTATGAGGTAAAATGAATCTTTAAAATAACTTAGGAGAAGTTCATTCTACAGCATTCTTTTCCAGCTACTTATGTGCCAGGCATATTCCCCTAAAATCTGTCAGAGAAGTAAAGAACATTGTGGAAGTGTCCAAAGTCATGACATATAAGCATGAATTTCAGGCAGAATCCATTTATTTATTCTCTTGCCAAAGGTGAGAGCTTTCTGTGATTATACATAAAATACTTTAAAAAATTATACTCAATTGTTATTTTGAATTACTTATTAGTTCTAAGTCAGTCATATTGGGAGCTAATTTAATAGTAGCATTTTATTGCAATTGTTGAACATCCTGGGGTTTTTTCCTTTTTTTCCTTTTTTTTTTTTTTTTTAAATAAAACTGCCCATGATACAGAAGTCTTAAAATGTAAGTTAATCTTGTCCTTTAAGAAATATGGGATCTGGCAAATTAAAGGGGTCGGTTTCTCCTTTTTAGTTTGACCTATTCTAACTGCTTCAGTGGAGTCTAAGATTTCATACTAGTTTTTTAAATTGTTGATACAGCTTCTTTAAAATTCTTCTATTGATTAGGTTTCAGGTTTAAGAGGTTTGTTCAGCTGCCTATGTATTGCTGTCTGCCATCACCTGAAAAAGTTTCTTGCCCACTGATTATGCCTTTCTAGGATATCTCAAATGGAACTGGACACTTTTGTGAGGCTTATTGAGTCATGGCTTGTATTGCCTTCAAGATGCCTGTGTATAGCTGGAAAATACACAGAGCAGCAAGAAATCCATGCCTTTCTGGAATAGGGGCTGTAGCAAATCCATGGCACTGCTGAGCATCTCCAGTGGCACTACATTACCTACCTCTGGGTACCCATGCTAGGTGTCCAAAACAGATGAAGCCTGATATCTTCTGGGAGTGTCTGTCACCAAACTGAGAGAAATCAGCTCATTTTAAAATCAGTCTTTGTGAACAAATTGTTTGAGCAGGGTTGGGATATGTACTCCCTTCTTTAGAGTGGACTGCTGTGTTCCACTTTCTAGACACTGAGTTTTCAAACTAAAAAAAATACTTTGCAGTTTTCAGCCTCTGAAGAATGATTTCCAGCTTCTAATAATTTACAGTATTCTTTATCTTATTAACACAAGAAAAACCTTGCTCTGCATGTTTCATGCTCTGTGAGGAGGTAAAAGCAATCACTTGTCATAGAAGAGCTTAGTGAAAGCATCAATTTAAAATTCTGCTACTTGCCTGAAGAGACATTACCTGAAACAGTGCATAGAGTCTTCTGTGAATCATGGAAAATCTGATAATTAATAACTCCTTTTAATTATTATTCTCTTCTTGGGCACCTACCAGAAGGTTCTGTTAATTAATAGTGCCTTGCTTTACATCCTGCTGGAACAGAATGAAAATGTGACTTGCTAGACATTTGATTCTATTAAGTGTTCTAAACCTACCTGCCCATTCAAACACCACTGAATCCTTTAGTCTACAAGTACTGTAGCAACCATTTTCTCTGCCAGATTTCTGATACTTGTTTCAGGACTGTATGAAACATTGCAAGTCTATTATGATTCCTTTGTCTCATCAGAATGCAAATAAAATTCAAGGAGAATAAAATGTGAGAAAATATTTTAAAAAAAGTGAAAATATAACTATCAAGCTGTTTGAAAACAACAGACACTTTGATTTGAATGGCAAATAAACCTTCTGGTCTGTTCTTTTACAATTTAGAGATAATATTTGAACACCAGCCTTAGCACTGAAATGATATTGATATACTAAATTCTGAGCCTTTGCTGAATTTATTAGCACACTCTTGGTTTAATACACTATTGAACCTAATATCGCACTTGCATCTGTGAAATGAATGTCCATTCACTTGAATGTTTGGGTAGTATAGATGGCAAACATTAATAAATCAAATCAACTGTTAACACTAATGGAGAAAAAACTGTGAGCTAAGAAAATGTTTTCTGATGCATTGTTAAACTCAGGCACACCAGAGAGCCATCAAATATATTCTCAAAAAGATCCTGAACTAATAAAAAGAATGTGCAGGTGTCAAGTATTTGCAATATGATTCAAATGCCAAAAAGCCTTCCCCAGAATCTGGATCTGCATGAGGAATGTCTTACAGACAGAGAGACAATGGCCCATTTTTGTGCAGCTCCACGTGATAGATGATGCTCACTTTTGCCATCAGCCCAACCCACAGGATGAAGTGCAGGGCTGGGCAGCCCATGCAGCCAGGAGCTCTGGGGATGGGGCAATGAGAGAGCATGAAGGATATGAGGGGCTTGGAGAAGAGAACAGCCTGCTGTCCAAAGATGGCTTTGATACTTTTAATTGCTTCAAATTATTTTATGAGACAGTGATTATAGGAGAGAGAGAGAATAAAATGAAAGAAGTCCAAGAGCTACAGAATAATAGAATTAAGAGGAAAAAAGTTGAGCTGAGTATCAGGAAAAATATCCTTGAAATGAAGCAGATAAAGATGGCAAGTCTGGCTCCAGATTTTAATTTTTGTGACAAAGCTTCTCTTCCTTGGCTTTTTTTTTCCCCCCCGTCAATGATTTTCTTCAGTTATGCATTTATTCAGTTTTGGTAGAGATATGAATTAATTCCAAACAATCAATAAAGTTATAAATACAGAAAATCTTCCCATACACTTAATTAGATGTTATAAACTTCCAACTTTAACGGTAACCCTGACTACACTTAAAACAGCAGAATACATACAATAAAAAGGGCTAGTACATACGACAACTATTTGTTCTACTCAATCTATGATGCTTTTTTAAAATACAGCTAGATGTAAGTATCATTCTACCCTCTCCCACTGGTACAAATACTAATAAATTAGAGGAGGGTGAAATAGACATATTTGTCAAGCGAGTCAGAAACAGCCCAAAAGACAAGGCAAGCAATGTGGAAGAGAGAAGGGAGACTGCAGAAGTCCACAGAAGAACCAACAGAAAACACACTAGAAATTCAGATGGATGTTTGTTTTTTCCCCAACTGTTATGAAGCTTGGAAAATTCTGTTTCCTAGTTGTGAGGCACTGGATGACTTTATTGTTGGGTTGGAACCAACTCCAGTATGAGTGTGGGAGTAGGATTCATGGAGCCCACATGGTAGCCTTGAGGGGCAGTCCCAGAGCAGATGTCAATCCAAGGGGCAGTCTGGCAGCACACCCACACCACACACCCTGGAACCCCTGGCCCAGTCTCTGGTTGGCCACACCACTCCTCCCTCTGGCCCGGAGCCACATAGTGGCCAAAATGTCAGCTGGGAGGGGTGGCCAGAGGGGGCCAGGACGCATAAAACCAGCAACAAACACCTCTATCTTTTCTCTCTCTCTGGAGACCTGCCACCTACCATGTGAAGCTGGGCTTTTTGGTGGTAGCTCTTTAATAATCTAGTTTTCTCTTCTTCTCCTCTCTTCTTACTCTCTCTTCTTCTCTATCTTTAATCCTTTTCCTTAATCATTTTCTTTCTTTACTCTTTTAATCTCTTTTCTTATTTAATATTTTGGGTAACTTAAAACTGGCAGGTTGGATTTTGCTTAGTTGTGTGGGTTAGTGTGTCCTGAGTCGGTGCTTTGTGGAATGCTTTGTCTTAGTGGTATGTTACGCCTTTTAAATGTTCACCAAAATCGTTATTTTCTCCCTAAAAGTAAAAGAATTTCCTGAGAAAATGTGTGCAGCATTCTCTCTTTACACTCTCTCAAGGTATTGGTGGGCAAACTTTTGGACTCTTGTATATTTTTTAAAAGTAATAGTCCTGGTTGAGCTTGTGTCTCTGTGGCCAGTGTCTTACACCAATTCACTAATTCTCACTGTATGTGTAGTTATAGTGCCCTGATATGCTGAAATATTTGAGGGACTTCTTCCTAAAACAATTTCAAAGATCCTTTAACCATGCCACAGGCACAACTGAACACTAAGGGATTCCTATTCTAGATCAAGATGTTCCTCTATACATTCCATGAAATGTGGAAGGAAAAAAGTTTGACATTCCCTGGCTGCGAATTGAATTTACTGACATTTGCCAGGCAAAGGCAATATTCCAAGTAGTCATTTTTTTGCTCAATAAATTCCCATTCACTTTGCTCTGTAAAACCTGCCCCTACCTTGCTTCCAAATGAAACAAATCTGAATATTAGCAAAAAGTAAAGGGAGCAATTTTGTGAAGTGTTACTAAAGATGAGTTTTCCAGATAAAAACCATACCAATATTGAATGACTGACAGCAACTAAAGCAAAAATGAACATGAGACAAGCTGTTGTGATGAGCTGACACTAATTCATCTGTCTAACACAATTAAGAACACATCAGAAAAACACAACTAGCAATCCCCAGACCAAGCTAAAAAATTTAGAGAGACAAAAGACTGAAATGAAAAGTATCACTTTTTTTCCTCCCTTTTCAACTGCAGGTAGAAATATATCTTTTATCTTTGTTTGTCTGTCCTAGCAGAGCCACCAGGGTATACTTCTCTCTTAACAGCAGATAGACATAATATAAATGAACACTGAGCTCTGTCATCTCTTTCTCTATATGTCATGTCCCTGATCAAATATTTTTAGTTGGGAGGTTGCATGTTAAAAAAAAAAAAAAAAAAATCGATATTAAAAACAAATGCTTTCATTGTTTTTGCAAAATCTATTTATCCTAAAATTACATGTGGAAAATGTTGGAGGAAAAAGAAAAGGAGGTAGGAAATAGTATATATATTTGGCCTAAACAAAAGGATGGCTTTTCCTTCTGTTAAAAATCCAGCTTTTTATTTCCTCAGGAAGGAGTGTGCTTTGCCTTCACAAGTGGTATTTTTCAAAGCTGTGAGCTGAATTCTAAATCCATAGGGTTTGGCTCACCAAGAGAGTGTACACATCTGCAAAAGAAACAAGCTTTCTACATCTCATCGAAGCTCCTGTCTCCAGGCTTGAGAAGGAGATACAGCTGCCCTGGGATGTGACACACATCTGAACAGCCTTAGAGCAACTCTAAATTAAGCTGTTTGTTCACATCCTTGCCAGACAGCCATGCTAAGGGGACTAGCAAGAGCACAGCATGCCAAGCAAGAGTGCACCTGCTAATCATGAAGACAGTTGTTGACATAGGTCCTAAGGACTGTAAGTGAACTCAATGTGCATCCCCGAGGGCTGAGCACACCATTCCCCCTCACGATGCCCTCACCAGGCACAGCCAACTAGAGCAACACAGGAAGAAGCAGCTCTTTGGCAAGGTTTCCCCAGCCTGAGCAGCCACTGACCATGGGATGGCAGGATACAGCAGCATGAAAGAAAGCTGAAGAATTTACTGATATAAGCCAGGCTGGAGTTTGGAAGACTTTGGTAAGAATTAAAGAAAAACCCAGTGAAGAAGGTTTAATAAGCACTTCAGGTTCTATCTGAAATTGGTGGCAACCAGCCTAAACAAAGCCAGTCACCAGTCTTACTGCTGACAAGAACAGCCCTGAGCATTTAACCTGTTTAGTAGCTTTTCAGATAACTCACCTAGAGAAGGCAACTGTGAAACTGTTACAGATATTTAAACAATAATGTCTCCACATAAACATGAGGCTGCTGAAAGATGTTTTCAAGTAAAAGGCATGGGGTGGAGGGGGAGGGGATGGTGCAGCAAAAGCCAGTGAAACATCAAAGGATCTTCTTCTTAGTCAGAAATTTAAAAATCTGGTAAGAGACAGGATGGAGCAAACTCTTAGAGATGGACAGAAGGGAAACAGGCCTGGAAGCAGCCTAGGACACAGCAAAGAAATCACACAGTGGAGGAAAGGGGGGAACTCTGTGGCCTCACCACTGAACTTTTAAGCACTTGTCTCCCAGTCATCAATTCACATAACACAATTCACCATATCCACCAGAACAGACAGCTGAGCTCTCTGCTACACAACTACAGAAAATCAGGAACAACAGGAGACCCATGACAAGCCGAACCATAGTGCTGGGAAAAGAGCCTTTTAGTCTAGCCTGTGAGGAAGCCTGAGGACAGAGATAAGGGCTGAAAAAATTCCATTTGAGCTGCAGACCTAGTGACTGCCTCCTTTATTCGGGCACTTGGAAGTGCTTCCAAGGGCAATGGTCAGAGTCCACAAATACCCTCTTTCCATTCTGTCTGTTGAAGTTGCTCCAGGGTTCATGGGTTTGTCAATAGGCCAGGGACAGTAAGGCAGCAAAAGAAGAGATGAACAGGGATGGATCATATGAAGAGGAAGAAACCTGACTGCTTATTTGCTCTCTACTGAATAGCTTAGTGTGTTAAGGTTTCTCACGCTCATAGATTTACTAGCTTAGTTGCTATCCTGTACATCCCCTCTGTCCTGGCACAAAGACAAGTGAGACCCTTGAAGTGTTACTATTGCACCTGGCAATAGTAACAGCATCACAAGTGGACACAGGATTCATGAAGAAGATCAGAAGAGGCAAAATGAACCAAGCCTGCAGATTCTGCAGTTAGGTGAATACTAGGAGCTTTCTTCTTGAAGAAGAAAAAGCTGAAACTTTCATCCTTGGAGTGTGTCCTGCTGGTATTGGAGCATGGTTTTAGATCTATACTGTGTAAGGGCTTGGACATTGTCTTAACTTGAAGCCCAGTATAGAGGTAACTTTTGATGACTATAGTCTATCAGCTTTTAGGAGAGGAGGTGAATGCCCCCTCACAAGAAGAAGCTGGTTTGCAAAAAGATGTCCAGCACTGGTATCATTTCTTCCAGCCATTCAGGTCTTGGAAAGCCTAGTTTCAGTAAACAGCTCTGGATAATGAATATCTGCTGTGTCTCACTGGAGCAGCGCAGGATCACTGATGCAGCCTTGTTGGTAACCTGACTTTCTGCAGGCAGCTGTGTGCAGGGCACTTCACTGGTTGCATGCACTGCATAACACACCACAGCCAGCACTTCAGGAAAACAAGTTTCCTTTCTCATAGCCATCAGCCTATATGCCTAGTTCTCTAAGTGTATACCTTCACTACTAGATTTAGCTGACAGACTTTCAATCTGCTTGTCTTCTTTCTCTTTTCTCCAATCACAAGCACAGGCAGGTGTCTGTCCCAAAAGAAAGTCAGTAATGGTATTGCAACTTCCAATTTTACAGTAATAGCCATGAGATGTGGTTGCTTTATTTCACTTCCTTCCTAAAACAGGGGCAGAATTGGAACAGATTCCATTTTGAGCATTTAGCTAAACAGCCAGCACTGAGATTTGATTTAATTCAGAAAACAGGTTCTCAGTAATTCCTTAAGAGTATTTTCACAATAATCATTTTCACAAAGGAACAGGCCATGACTGATAATGATGTGGCTGCCACCAGCTTACTACAGTGTCAAAAAATTAGGCACCTAACCTACTGGGTGACTCAGAAAGAGGCATTAGCTGTCCATGGATCCAGTACAGCCAATTGAGAGAGTAATTAACTAGTGACTAGAGAGCACTAAACGCCTCAGAAAGATAATTCACACAAAAGCCCTACATGCAAAGCTGAAAGCTGCGTGGGACTAGCTAACAATAAGCCTGAGAAAGGGATGTTTTTGAGCACTTTTCCTTCTCTAGACCTCAAACATCCCATTTACCGTTGTTACATGCTCCTGTGTGGTTCAGAGCCTTTCTCAGAACAAAGCAGCAATTCAGTAGGAATTGTTTTAAAGAAGGGCGGGGATGGTGATGGTTACACTCATCTCAGCTTGAAGTCATTCAGCACTGTACCTCCCATCTGTCAGCAAAGTGCCTTGAATAAAATGCAGCCACAAAGATGGATGTCCTGATCCCTAATCCTGCCTCCCTGGGCTGCGCTGTGTGACTGTTCAGTTATCAATGTGAGCAGAAAAAGTGACGGGCAGAGGTGGCCCATGGGCACCAGATGAGGTTATGCTTTGCACTGATTGGTAGGACGAAAATCGCGGAGGGGGGTGTGTACTGGCCTCAGTGGAGATTGGGGATGTGTTTTCAGCATTCTTTCCCTCAGTTTAGAAGTCTGTGGGAGCCTTTGGGCACCCCTCTTCATCCCACCCCAGCAGCAATAGTCTCAGGACAATTTAGGAAACAAGACATGGCAGGTATTTACTGACACTTGCATAAACCAGCAACAAAAAATACCTCTTCTGTAGTTTGGCAAGAATGGAACATTAAAACTTGTAAATTCAACCTTTACAAACAAACTTGTTGCAGGATTTCCTCCATCCGTTCTTTAATGCTCAACTTCCTTTCTTTTTAAGCATTTCATATAAAGTTTACCCGTGTTTCTTCCATTCACCAAGGACACAACTTGGTTGCTAGACCAATATCGTACTTTCTTAAAAGGAAGAAAAAGCTTTCTGGTGTCACCAGGTAATTTTCCAATAGGCCACGAGAGGGCAGGTTGTACTCTCGATAAAGCTGCATTTTTATAAGCAGCTGTTAAAGCCAGTCACAGTTTTAAAGCCCTAATTACTAGACAAAGGGCCAGCCAGTGGAAAAAGGAACTCACGGATCTTTGACCTTAGTATTTTTTTTTATGTGCATAGTAATCTAATCTAATGCCCTCATTGCTTTTCTTCTGGAAAGGAAAATACTTTTTCACTCGATTTACAAGTGAGAACAGAACAACTCTCCTTTGCTTTATTCACCAGCTCCTAGGCAAAATCTGTTATATCAAGTTACCTGCTGTGCTATATTTTTTTACATTTCTCCACTTTCTTTCCTTCTGCCGTTGTTACTTGCCCATAATCAGGGCAGTTTGCAAAGCAAACGCTTGGGACAGCACTGTCCAAACCTGCAAGGTGATGAAGCTAGTCAGTCCTCCTGTGATCCCCAGGAAAAGACTCGTTCAGCAGTGGAAACAGCAACCTAGAGTGCCTCCTAAACTTTGGCATCCACATCCCATGAAGGACGAAAATGTGCCCATCTCCATCCAACAGCACCTACCTAAATTAGTATTTAGCATGAGCTGATGTGTGTTCTGGGTTGTTCACCTTGGAGAAGCGAACGCTCCAGGGAGATCTTATTGCAGCCTTTCAATACTTAAAGGGGGCTTATAAGAAAGATAGGGATAAAATTTCAGCAGGGCCTGTTGTGACAGGACAAGGGGTCCTTCAAACTAAAAGACAGTAGAATCAGACTAGAGATAAGAAATAAATTTTTAACAATAAGGATGGTGGAACACTGGAACAGGTTGCCCAGAGAGGTGGTGGGTGCCCTGTATCTGCAAACATTCAAGGTCAGGTTGGATGGGGCTCTAAGCAACCCATTACAGTTGAAGATGTCCCTGCTGATTTCAGGGGGACTGGACTAAATGATCTGAACCCAAACTCTTCTGTGATTCTATGTGAAGATCCATAGTCTTGTAGTGCTGGAAAACAGCTGACATTTTCTTGAGAAAGGCACATGGAAGTCTCAGACTCAGCTACAATCTGACACTGATCAGAGTCCAACTGATGTGACACGTGTACTCCAGGTCTCTGGAGACTTCATCTGATGTCATCAGCACCACGTAACACTGGTCCCTAAGCAATAAAAGCCCCCAAAAGGCAGGCTGGGTTGGTAGCTAGGGTACTGGGCTGAGCTGCTGTACAAAAACTGCTTCAATCTTTGATAACTTGGGCATAAGCCAAGCACAAGTGCACTGTGATCCCCCAAAGGCACCATAAAACAGCAAAAATAGCGGATTATTGTCTCCCTGAAGCAGCAAGGGCTTATCTGAGTGTATGGTGAGCAATTTACTTTTTTTTCCCCAAAAAGTTCACATTTTCAATGTAAGTTTTGTGAGTTACACATATTCAAAGCTAAGTATATGTGAAGACCTACTGACATCTTCTTTCTAGTCCGTATGGGCAGTATTGAGCAGGCCCAGAAGAAATACCAGAAACTGTTACTAACAGAATTTTTTTTTTTATTCAAGGCTACAAAAGCAAGGTTTTTATAAGACTCAGGACCTCACAATACACAAAGTCTGAACACTCCATTAATTTAATATATCAAGCACCAAAGCTGACATAACCTGTTCAGGACTTCATTTGCTATATAAAAAACCTGTCTCAAGATAACATAGGAAAACCAACCAAATGTGGTTAAAATAAAGAAATATATCAGGAATGTATAAAGGAATGTTTAAGATGGGGTCTAGTGAGTGCCACATCCAAACCTGATTCTCCACCTTCAGATGTGGGTAATTCAAGCTATCTTAGCTTTGTTACCTTGAGTCCTGGGTCCCAGACTTTGGGAATTTAAGTCTAGATTCATGAAACAGTGCAGCAGAGACAAGAAAGATGAGCACCACTTTCAAATTCTGCCCCAGGTACCTAACACAGAGGTAAAACACAAGTGTATATCTAGGTGTCAGGGAACTCCTGCTCTTAAATTTTAGGAGAATTTGAGTTTCAGAGTTTGTCTACTGTTAACATCAGCTTGATTAGAAATAACATATAGAATGAACCATGTTTCTGAAATAAACTGTAACCAGGGGGTTCCTATAGTATTTCATCAAACAGTATGAAACATTTTAAAGCTAAAAAAAAGACTATGTTATTCAGAATATTTAGTGATAACTGTAAAATAATATGTTATTCAAATATTTATGTAGAGTTAATAACTTTCAACACATCTTAATGCTGTTAAATGAAATCAAGACACATTGAGGAGAAAAATTATCTTTGTTATTCAAGTTGGTTTTCTTCTATGTGGATTCTTAGCTGTCTTGATCTAAATCTATAGAGGACAACTTACAAGTGTCACACACTCCAGATAACATTTAGTAATGAGAAAAATCTAGGCTGTCTTGGGCCTTGCTCATATGTACCCAGAGACTTCACACATTACAATTCACAAGATAACGGGGAAAACCTGAAAGAGAACAATTTAGTCAGCTGCCAAAGGAGTGTGTGATAAAGTCTCCGCTAAGATCTCAGTAAGTCAATCAAGGTCACCTCCTACAAGAGTAAGCAAAGAAACAAAATGAGGGCACTAGGCCTCTTCCATGTATTTTTTGGGGCTGAAGCTCACATTCATCAGAGGTTCAAAACCTCTTCTCTGCCTTCGGTGCTGGAAAAGTACAAGCAGCAGTACAAGCACTGTCAGAGCTATAAGTGCTCCTCCAATTGTGGATCCAACCATGACAGCCCATGCTTGGGTTTCTTCAAGGGAACCTGGAAATATGAAATGACTGAAGTGAGGACAGCCCTTCTTCAAATTACACAGAAGAAATAATATTTCCCACAGCCGGATAATTACTACTTGTGCTGCTTAGTGACCTACAGGCCACAGGGGAAGCTGGTAATGCATCATGTAACCAAGACATATACCAGACCTGGAGACATTTCCTGCCAGAGAAGTCTAGAGCTGAATTTAAACTTCAACATTTCATACAAATTAGACAAAAAGACCATCCTTTCATCTAATTTGACCAAAATTATGAATGATTTAAGCAATTCTCTCTATAATGACATTCCAAGATAGCTGCTTCCAGGCTATTTTGGCCAACAGAAAACCCTCAAATTTTCCTGCAGACCACAAAGCAGCCTATTGTCAAACTTTTAACTGAAAACACTAATTAGTGTTGTTCTGCTGACCAGCTCCAGATCGCATCTGCTGATTTTGCTCCACTTCTGAGGAACCCCTGTCTGCTAAGATAATGTTGCCCATTCCAATAATAACACTGCTCCACTTAGCTGAATTTTTGTTTTCATTTATGCTTTGAGAAACAAAAATTGCCTGTTCTCCTGTTCTGAAAAATGTTACATATACTGAGATGGAAATAATTACATTTGACTAAATATTCACAAAAAAACTCTCAAGAGGGTTTCAGGTATTTAGAAGGTATCTTGACAAATGGGCTTAAGGAAACAAATGGCTCAGGGAGATGGCACACTAACTATAAAAGCAACTAAAAGTCTTGAGACCAATCTGCAGTCTCCGTCAACAAATAGTTGAAGGCAATCATTACAAAATTCAGCAAAGCCCCAGAATGAATCGCTTACCACTTTACCATCTTTCAAGAGCCAGCAACGTGTCAGTGTATGTTGATTTCTAATGTGATTACATGAACTACAGTCAACAAGTTATATATTTAGATAAAAGAGAAGGGTTTGGATGTAAAAGCCTTATTGTCTGAACACAAGCCATGAAGACAGGGATGGATATGCTCCTTCACATAAAACTAACAATTTATTTAAGTGGAAGTTGAGAAGCAACAGAATCACAAGGTGCCTTTTTTCCACTCTGGGTGCCTCATGACCAAGGGGCAGCCACTTTTTTAAAGCAGAAGGAGCGGACAGGAGTCCAAAGGGAAGAAAATTTAAACTCCATAAAAGGAGAAGTTTAAATTTTCAGGGAAAATTCTGGGGACAATCTGGAGAAAAGCACTGCAAAAGCAGCTACCATACCTTCACAAATCAGGGCTCCCCTGAATGAATGCAGCTCGAGGACAAGGGTATCAATCTTTTTTTGTCTATAGACCTTTAAACCATCTCCACAGATTAAAACCACAGATATATGGTAAGCATTTAGAAGAAATTCCTGCCCACATAGGTTAGATAAGCACCTACTGCCTCTCAAAGTAATACCAAGGTGGGGAGACTGCTCAGATTTAATCTTTTGTAAAGCAGCTGAAGCATAATTTTCATGCATTTCCTACACTTCTGCCTTTTATAAATATTTGTAACTCTTGTTGCAAAATTTGGATTTTGCGCATAAATACTTTGCTTCCTTGTTATTTTGTCTCTATCTAATTTGTATCAAAGGTAATTTCAAATGAATAGAGAAACCCTAAGGTACATCCCACCCATGGCCATGGAAAAACTTTAAAATTGGGGGTTCACAACCCAAAACATCCAGATACATCTCTCCAAGGTATCCAAATATTAATGGAGTTCATCTGTAATGAGAGCCATGATGCAATGTTATTCAAGGTCCCGGGCTAAAAAAGTACTTTTTTTAATGACCAGCATTACCCAGAGGAACTCCTCCGAGAGTGTCTGACCTCTGACATGTTAAAGGATCCTCTAACAAGCATCAACAACACCGGGAAATGGAGTCAAAGTCAATGACTACTTGCCCCGAAGGAGCACCATTCAAAACGCTGGAGCAGTTCAAGCTAATGTGTTTTGCAACAGAGGAAACTAAGCATGTGCAGACTTGTAGTTACTATGGCTTACACAATGAGTAGTGACTACCTGTCTTTGCTACCACATGTGTTTGCTAGCAAGCAGGTCAATAGACCTGTGTGTTTTGTGAAAGATTCCTTGTTTTATATATGCCTGTGTCATTGAAAATGTTAGCTGTCTCATCACTTGGCCTGGAACAGCATCCACACCTCTGAGACGTACCTGGCAGGTCAATAGCATAGGTGTAGCCAAGTTGCTCCGCGGTCTGGAAGAGCTCATTGTTGGTCACAGGAGGGAAAAATGGGACCATGTTATACCGTCGGTTGTGACCGATGGGGGCCAGCTCATCAGGCCAAGCATTGTCATGGGGCTTAAAACGCTTCATCCACTCATCAAAGATGGCATCAGTAAAGGAGTGAAGAACCTGCAAATTCAGGTATGGGCATACAAGATTATTAAGCTCTTTCAGAACTCAACAACCTTTAAAACACTCTTACCCAAGGTGGCTGGACCTTCTGAAGGAGAAAGAAGATGGCAATCTAATTTAGATGGGATTTACAAAATGGAAAACCAGAAAAGCTCATGAGAAGATTAAACTGATCTCCTGCATGGGATATTGTACTGTATACATCTTTGTTGCTGCTCGTTTGTAATAAGTTCTTTCTCCAGACAGTTTAACATCAGCTGACAATGAATGAACAGGTCCACCTTCTCAGGTGAGGGACCACCGAGCTCATTCAGGTGAATGTACCTTTCAAAATTACTTTAATCTTTCTCATGTCTGAACAAGTATGGAAAATTGCAGGAAGTTTGATTCCATCACGCTCATTTTAGAGTGTGCCACCAGCTCCAGGTGCCCATGAATTTGATCAGGTCTTTCCCAGGGTGTTTATAGGTCTGTAGTTAACTAATACAGGAAAGTTGTTTCAGACAACTAATACAAATGTCTGGAACAATTCAAACTGATTTCCTATGTACTCATGTTTTTTTAATTACAACCCTGGAAAAAACTTAGAAAACATCATATAGAAAATAATCTTGTATGCAAAATCACAGTATAGTGAAATGAATTTCACTGTGCCAGAAAGAAACAAATGTAGGAATTAAAGAATTCAAGAACACAATCTGGAGAACCACTACGTAAGTATTTGGACTAATTTCTCCAATAAAATATTGCAAACTTAAAAGAAAGGAAAAAATATATCTGTATAATATATAGACATATAAAGAATTTATATTTAATGACTGTGGCTTAATCTAACAAAGATGAAAACAAATTGGCATGAATTTATTAGAAGAGAAAAATGTATAAGCAAAGTCGACTGCTGGCTTTCTATTTGCACACTGCTGTTTGTGCTGCTCATTGCAGTGCAGCACTATACTGATGCACCAGTGAAATCACATTATTTCTATTTCCCAAGAGACTTTGACATTAGATGTTCTTCCTTTTAGCCTGTACATTTTGAAACAAAGAAATAAACTACTCAATCTACTGCTTGAAAGTAACTAGCCCCACTTTCAGTTTATCTTCTTGCTATAAAATTGTCTGATATAAGCCATTAAATTTAGATACCACGTAATGAAATGATTCAGGGCAATGTGACTTGGAATAGTAGCTCTTCTCCCTAGAATCTTATTTGATATTTTACAAATCACCCTGAGATTTCTTTCCTTTTTTATTTGACCATTATGCAGGTGTGGCAGTGTTCAAGAAAAAAATAATAGATTCCTCCTTTTCTATTAAGAGACAAATTTTTAGGGAATTCACTTTACTTGTTCTGCAATCTCTGGTGAGAAAGGTGCCTTTGAACCACAGCCACTGGCAATCATGCTGCGGATAAAAGACATACCACAAAGATGGGATCGTTGGCAGCTGCATGAGGGAGAGCACTGGTCCCATTCAGAAAAGAGTGTGCCAAATTATGAAGGCTCAGCATCGACGAGTTCAGGGCTCCGTCTGGTTTATCGAAGCCCTCCAGCGCATTCCTGCAGATGAGTAAAAGCACCATCAAGGAACTATATTTTGCTGACAAATGTGCTCATAAAGAAAACCAGTGACCCAGTCGGCTCTCGGAGAGCCGAAGGACAAACCTGAAACTGAAACTGGAATTGCGGAAAAAGGGGGGCCTGTCAAACTCCTGCAGGGAAAGGCACCTCCTGACGTCCTCCACGGTGGGCAGCTGCTCACTGGAGCCCCTGGGCGGCCGCCGCCGCAGCGGCCCTTCATCACTCCCATTGCACAGCGTGACCAGGCGGTTGTAGTCATCCAAGCTGAGAACAAAACAGAAAGAGGCACAAATCAGAATAAGGTGATGACTTGCTTGTTGGCTTTTTCTCCTGAAGTATAAAGAGGCCTTGGCTCTTGTGTGAGAGCTCGGAACACACACCTCCTGGGGCATCTCATTCCACCTTCCATGGCCTGGGAGATGAATTTATTGCAGGACTGTCACCATGCCAGGGCTTTCTGTGCATCTGCATCCTCTGCGGACCATCAGTCATTTGGACCAAGAGCTACCAGCTTCATTATTCACAGTGAGAGGATGCTTTAGAAAAGGGAAGCACACCTCCTGTCATGCTTCCTCCCTTCTCCAGGGCTTTAGAACAGTTTTTGTCAGGCAATCTAAAACACTCTTTGCAATTTTAAATTGACAAATTTTCACCCCTGAGTAAGGACTACTTTTTAACTCTTAACAAAAAGGAAAAAAACCCAAACAAATAAAACACGAAAGTTCCACCATGGTCTGAGCTGAGAAAATGCAAGAAATCAAGAAAACAGGATTTCACTTTCCATCTCTCATCCCTTTTAGAAGAAAAACAACTACAATGCATGACATCCTCTTTTTTCAGAGCCTGGAGAACATCCTGCTGTTGCAGGAGTTGCCCAGTAGCTAATGCAGAGCAAGCCCTTTATGTCAAGAAGAGAAAGAGGGAAGGAGGAGAAAAACAGTGAAACACTTTAGAAAAAAAGAAAAAAATCTGTCCTATTCAGTATGAAATGAAACAGCATTTTCAGAAACTCCTGAAGTAGAAAAAAGCTCTTCTCTGTTTAACCTTGCCAAGGCAGAAGTTTAGTCACTTCAGTTTTCAAGAAAAAAAGAAAGCCCTATTTATCTTAGAGAAAAAGTAGCAGCAAAATTTAAAGCCAACTGGTGCCTAAAGCTGGAATTTCAAGTAGGTCTTTAGGTATCCACAGAATGAGACTCTTTTGAAAAGGCCTGAGCTTTTGGTACTTTTCTATCTGACTGACTGCATGGTGCCCCTGAGCTGAGAGAAGAATGATACATAGGTATTATAACTAACAGTATCTTATGTCATATTGGCCCAGCCCTGCATCTGAATCCCCTGTCAAAGCCCTGCTCTCACACAAATCAGTATATGCTGGCAGCAAGCTCCTGGCTGGCTCTGTGTTGTTTTTCATGTGAAATCTCAGACACTTGAAGTCAATCCCCAAACTGCACTAAATATATCAGGGTTAAGGTCTCACCCAATACAAGGGAACAGATTTTTCAGCCTATCTCTAGCTTCCTACATGCCAAAACAGTTTTCTGTTTCTGCTGCCGAGATCAAGTGGGTGTATGTTACTGAGAACCAATACACAGAAATGTCTTTTTTAGAAAGATACTTGCCAATGTGCAAACTCTCCAGACTTTTGGCAGCCCCAAATTGGCTGAATCAACTAAAATCCTGTACTAGAAGAATCATCTTTAAAAAATATACTTTCATAATACCAGGTGAGAAAGTTTATACAGCACCACCTATACACAAACTGACAGAAATTTCAAGTTTTAAGCAGGACATCTTGGCTCTTTTCCTGCAGCTCACTTACACTGGGAGAGCAGCCCGCATGTGAACGCTGAATGAATGCAAGGTTTGGTCAGTATGCAAGCTTGCCCTAGATATTCTCATACCTGTTACAAACTACTTGCCAACGGGAGAACCTGGAGCTCAGGTTGATCAGTCCCGGGTCATCTGTCCGTGATGCTCCAAAGAACTGGTCCGTGCAAATGTCACACTCATTTCTACCCGTGGCAAAGTTCCAGTAGGGCAGCGCAAAGGAGTCATTGCCCATCAGTCGCTGCAATGGACAGAAACTTGTTAGCAGGAAATTACCTTCAAAGGCAAGAGAAAGAAAGGGACTCCTTCAAGCTATTTCACTGGGTATTTCACTGGATATTCTGTTTTTCATTCTGCATTTCAACTACATGCATTTCACAGTGGTGCTCTAACTCCTTTCAAAAGATTTGGGCATTAAGTCAGTCTAAGCAAAGACATTGTCACTAGTTTCCCTGCTGTGGAACTGGACTTTTGGCCATGTTAGGCTTTCTGCCGATTCAGAGACCAGGCAGGAGAGCAGGAGCAAAGATGAATTGAGCCTTAAGCAACTAAGAGGCTTTCTGAGTGATGTAAGTGGGTAATGGGTAAAATTGTGCATGTGGTTGGCTTTCATTCCAGAAAGGCTAGCCCTGGGGAGGAATCTGAGCCGGTATTAATAGGGCAGTACAGTGAATTTGCTTGTGCTTGCTTGTTAGATACAATTTCACGCAAACAAGATCCTGCAGCTATTTTGATAGCAACCGTTTTCATTAGAGATCTGCAAGGCTAAAATACAGTAATATTGCCAAGGTATGTCATGCCAATGGAAATGAGTCAATGCTTCTGTAACTGGCTGTTGGACATGTTAACATATTGTTATTGCTAAATATGTATGTATTAATTGTACAGTATGGCACATTTAGAAGGAGTAGTGACATTTAGAGCTGTTTCATTGGAATGGCATCTCCAACATCAGCAGACAATATTTGTTACCAAGTTCTACATGAAGGTGTTGCTTTGATTTTATTAATATATACAGTTATTTCACATCTTCTATCCTCTGTTGTGGAGATAAAGGGAAAAAATCTCCATGATAACCTTCACATCATTGTTCACAGTGAGAAACTGTTCAGTTCTCCATATCCTGAAAGCCCTAATTTCACTTAAAATGAAACAACAAAAAAACAGATCAGTGAGCAAATAATTCTGGGAGTTTCGGTAAGAAACTATCCTAGGAAATAGCTTACCCTTGGCTGGCTCACAGTCAAATAGTATAAGGGAGAAGCTGTGCAAGGAAAGGGAAATGCTGTTCAGCTAACCTGCAGGTCTCTCTCCAGCAACAGCAAATGGTACCTATGCCAAGTGACAAAGGCAGGTCCTTGATGGGAGAAATCGATGCCTGTGAAGGGGCGGCCAGGACCTACAAAGGGGAGATAAAAGAAGCATTTAGGCATCAAACAAGGCTCGAGAGAAAGACAACATCTTCTTTTATTGCATGGAGTGAAGTTAAACAAGGACCTTCAGCTCTGAATCTTTGAAAAGAGTACACACATCAGAAGGTACATCACTCACTTGGGAAAAGTGAAACAAACTCCTCCAGGAATATTTGCTTCAGTGCTTCTCAAAACTTCACATTCCCTAAAAAGTTGGGTATTGTGAAGATTTCTTCTCACTTTAGAGGATTTTGATTTTAAGAAGCAGTTTTACTTTCTAAAACCCTAGCTCCTTGCTAATAGGTACCATATTATCTCATTCTCTTGCTCAGCTGCAGAACTTACACCATGTATCTATCACGAGAACCTCAGCGTTTTCCATACCATGACAACAGGAATATCCTCTGCCAATTTTCTTCAAATTGTGCTTGTTATTTTTTGTATTGTGCTTTTGCTATTACACAAGAATTAAGATACTCAAAAGTAAGAGGATTTTGGATTTTTTTAATCCCTGCTGCAAGTTTCAACCCACATATGCATTTATTTACTATTGCAGCAGCACTAGAAGTTGCCTCTTTCCCTTTCTGTATGACTGCCCTGTCCCTCGAAGAACCTTTGCTCTCGCTAGGCCAGAGACTGCTTCCTTTAGCCCTGTAAAATGGAACCGTGTTAGAGGAGCAAACGGAACGAAACCCAGTGCAGAGTAGCAGACACCCTCCAACAGGGAGATAGACATGGGTTGTTCAGCTTGCACAGAGGACTGCCAGGTAGAAAAGCCATACTGGTTGGTGCCTCCTCCTACAAGAAGTAGGCTTTGTGAAATGGGGCTGGTGTAGGTATTTGTGCCTAGAAAAGTAATCAGGACTAGGAATCTGGGTTTGGGAGAAAGCATGGGGTTAGATACCCAAACCTCTTAGCTAGCTTGGTTTTAAAAGCTGACTGTGGTTACTCAGGCAAATCCCACCCTTAGTGACTTTTTGAAGACCACAGAAAGCAGTAGCACTCTGGTCCCAAATATCTCTTCATAGTCTGTGCCTTCACCACTGCAGAGAGCCCCTTTCCCACTGCCACTGCATCTACTTTGTCCTGTGGACAAGAAACATCTTTTTGAAGTCAGTGACTGCCTGACCACACTTCAGTTCACTCAACAGTGAAGCCTGTGCACTGCCCCCCTGCCAGATGAAAGACACATCAGGAGCACAGCTGGTGTGCTCCAGCTGCCGCAGGATGGGGGGACCAGACCACAGCAGGTCCAAAGGACATCTCCCTTGACTATGGATGACCACCAGTTTCTCACCACCATTTTGTTCCACAGCTCTGTGCCTACTACTGAGACTCACAGCTGTGTTAAAGCATATATCTTTGTTCTGCAGTGATACTCTTTACCCTTTCCTTTACCTGGAGAGCCCATTGCATAAGAAAAGCACTAACCCAATAGGGTGTCTCTGACTGAGTAGTAATGAAGCCAAACAAAGTAGTTATAAATACTACAGTTGGCAATTTGCGGTTCCTCTCCAGTTGGACCAAGCAGACTTCTCCAGTGCTGAGTTGCAATTACATAGTCCGGGTGAATGGTTGTCTTTGCACGGTCTAGAGCATCAAAGAACTGCTCTCTCTCCTCTGCTGTCAGGGAGTGGACATCCTTCCTCACAACAGCTGGCTTCCTCGTGTTGCATTCGGGGCCAGTCCAGCCAAACTTGCAGTCACCACAGTTATAGCCACCAAAATTTCCTGCATCAAGAGAGAACAAGAAGTCATGACATTATGAATCAGGGGAAACTAACAGTGAAATGCAGAAGAATTAAGATTCAGCACTCTTTTTCACCAGAGATGCCTGTTCCTGGAAGGGACAGCAGCTGAGCAGACTGGCAGCTTTGCCAATTGCCTAACCAGAAGGAAGGCTGGCTTGATTCCCAGAGCCATGGCAGGGCCAAGAATCACACTTAGCCAGCTGGGGAGATGAAGCACTGGGTAATGGGCTTGATGCCCTGAGGTGCTCAGAGCTCTGCAAAGCCAGTCCTCAGGCACGTGAGGAGTCTCACTGAATAGTGAACTGAGCAATTGAGGTTAAGACCGTGATGAAGTGCTTTGCTGGATTGACTCTCAAGTACTCTGTTCTTCGAGGATCAAACCCAAAACAGGGTCAGTTCACGTGGATCATTAAGCATAGAAAATAATCCCCAAACAAAACAGTTCTCTTAAGGACAAAACTTAGGAAAAAAATTAGCGACTCTTAACAGTGTATCTGGGGCCCAACACAAACCAGGACAAGCACCAGGGGTGCTGCTAGTCACGCATTAAGCATTATTAAATGGTGCTGCAATAGCAGCCTGAGAAACACTGCAGTACTATCATTCCCCGCTGGCATCATTCCTAAGGCAAGTAATCAGATCCACTCTAGGCTATTAGGTCAGACCCTCCGATGTGATGGAAGAGCCCGGGAAAGCAGAGCTTGCTTTAAGTGTGGCCTCTTCCACACTGTGGCAGACAGCTGGCAGCAGGAGAAAGGCCCTGCTGCAGCTTAATCCCCCATTGTTGGGGGAGACAGGGAACAACCAACCATTCCTGCAGTGGACACCGGGCTCCTGCCTGCATTGCCGGCAGGCTGCTGGCATAGCAGCAGTGTAGGACAGTGGTCATTGCTGCTAGGGAAGAGGGAAGCAGAGTGGCAACCACAGGTCCCCTGGGATCTCCACTCAGTTCCCAAAAATCAGCCCTGAGACTCCTTAACCCCATCCTCCCCTCCAACTCCCTGTGCACACTCACTCCGCAACACTCATGCCATTTGTTTTCCAAAATGCCATAAAATCTCACAGCTCACCCCACATATCAGTGCTGCTAGATCCAGGACAGGCTTCAAGCTAACATGGGGATGGGCAAGTGTCTTATGAAATGCTCCTGGATGGGGAAATGTCCCTAGGCTTTAGGCTTTAGTCTATGGCCACAACAACAGTTAACACTAAGGTAAGATTTCAGATTGTCAGGTGCTACAGAACTTATTACCAAATTCAAAGACCCACGAGGTTACAAGGGCTGTTACCAAGATGGCTCTGTAGGTTATGGCTATCTCTTAGGGTAAGGGCTGCGGAACTCTAAACGTTTGTGACAGGCTCCTGTGAGACCTACCAACATGATATAAGGACTCTTAGATGTGGGTTTGGATGGCTTATGGTTACTTCAGGGGCCCTGAGATCTATAACTTTTACATCCTACCGTGAAGCCTGGGACCAGTGCTAGGGTTAGGGACCACTAGCATGAAGACTTCAGCAAAGTTTTGGATCATGCACATCCTGATGGCATTTCATGAGGACAGTTTTCAGTTGCATGGCTTATGTTTTGCCCTGATGCAAGTTAGGAGCAGCTGGGTTCAGCTGCCATGTTCCAGCTAGGGCAGAAGGCACACAAAACTCAGGGTTTGCACTGGTTTAGAGGGATGACTACATACACCAGAAAAAGCAAGTAGGTTATAGTTTTATAAAAGAAGATTGTATGGATATGTTAATATGATGAGGGCAGAGAGGGCAGGGGGAACAACATGGAAGGCTGATTTGATCACAATATCCTGAAGGTCCCATCAGAACAGCACAATTATTGTTATCAATTCAATACTACATTGAATTGATACAAGTATCTGTGTACTTGTTTATTCTTCACCACTCAGCCTAGCTGTTAGGGCCCATCACACAGTGCAGCTTGTACTGACCAGATGACCAATATCAGGAATATCTTGTAACATTGCCGAATTAAGCCATATATATATCACTCAAGTTTCAATCATGGACCATGAACTTCTGGAAAGCATCTGTTGATCCTCACACTCAAAGGTACACTTCAATCTTTTTTAGGAGGAGGAAAAAGCAGGAATTAACCAGAAAAGATCTGTCAACAACCTCTTTTGAGAGTGGCAGTAGCACTGACAGTCACTTAAAGGACCCCTCTACTCACAGTGCTGGATAAGCATCCCATTGAAATATAGCCCCATCAGAGCCAAATTCAGTGCAGGACCAGGTTTGCCCTGTCTAGTCTTGGTCAGGGTCCTTTGAATCTGTGTGGGTCTCGAAGCCTGAATTCATTTTATCATATTATATTATATATGCAGGATTTTCTTCCTTAACCACCCAGTCTGTGAAGGAATCCAACGGGTCCATTCTTTCCATAACTTCCCCAGACACTTTTCAATGGGAACTGAGCTTTTACTAAGTAAATAGGAGGGAGGACTGCAGGGAAGGCTGGCAAACAGGAGGAGACGATATAAAGGGAAAGTGGTATTTCACACTGCAATATTTCTGCTGATTGTGTTGAACATTTCTGTCCCATCCTTTTTCTGTTGTCAGAAACACACATAATAACAACAATTCATGATATCAAAACTTGATTTTTGACATTTCCTTTCAACAGACTTCATGCATCACAGGACTGTCATTAGGCAGCAGCTGAAATGGCAAGAAGCTGATGGAGGTCAGTGAGATTTCCTATACTGCAAACAGGAACGACTGCAGTAATCAGACCCAGGGTTTTTATGTCCCACCCAAACCACTTTTTCAGCATTTGTTTCTAAAGCACTCTACAAGGCCACTGGTCTGGAAATGATGCATTGCTGTTTTCAGAAGGTTCATTTACTGCCTTTTGGACTTCCCACATGACAACACTGTGAAATCCATGTCCTGGTCTCTTCCATGTCTGCTATGCTGGTGATCACAGACTTCAATGGTAAAGCTCTAGGAGAGCAGGAAAAATAATCTCATTATAGCAGGACACAGCGCATGGTAGATATTTTCAGTAAGGCAGTTGGACCCTTTCAAGATCCTTTTGCACTCAGGAACCACAGGAACATGCAAGGATCTATTCCTTAGCCGTTTTTCACCTTCAGTGACTAAAACATAGCACCTCAGTCTACTACCTCCCTGGGGCTATGCCAAGAACAGCAGAGACTATTACCATCTCTTGTGGTTCCCAGATAATATAGCATGGGAGCTCGTTCTGATGCACAGGCAGGAGATCATGTCACTATTGGATGCTCTGACCTTGTTCCACTGTTTCCAGGAATGACCACTGTACTGCTGTTGGTCAAAAAATTCATCTGGGATGTCTTCTCCACTAGCCCTTTTGTATGGATATGGGATCACATGCCTTGGGAGCTGTCTTCCTCGGTGCCTAACCTCATGAAAATTTATGGTGCTCTTTCTCAGTGCAGTTGGGTGAATCTGGCTGTTTCTGTAGGCACTGTGGCCATGTTACTTCTCCCAGTGGGTCAGGCCTTGGGCATGGCACTGAGAAAAATGCACTTCTTATGACATGACACTTGGTATGTGTTCATGCACATCACTGTTGTGTGCTAACATTGGTCATCACGTACCACTGTAGCTGCTTCTCAAGCCCAGAGGTCACCTGAGCTCATGGATTTTTCTGCCTCTTAGTAGTCATAGTAGTAGTCATAACGTGGTTTGCCTTCAGACACCAAACAAAACACAAATTAATAACTTCATCAACTCAGTGTCTTTCCTTCAGTAAAAATGAACCCAGTCAACACTCACAATCTTCTGCCTTGTTTTATTGCACCAAGATGAATCCTGAGCAGCTGTCGTGCCTCTTCCTTCCACAGAGACCAGCTTAATACACATCATTCATCGGATGGGGAGAAGGGAGTCCTTTTCAGACTTCTTTAGATATTGCATTAAAGCAGGACTGAAACAGCAGCATACTGCAGTATCCCAAGGGTAGGATCGGGATTGCTACCATGTGAGACAAATGGCTAGTTTTTCTCTCTCTTCTAGCTCTTCATTTAGATATCCTGATAGGCTGTAGGATGTGGAAGATCTGTACCTACCACAGGATTTAATGGGATCATCAAGGTATGGTTGTTAGTATTAACCCACAGACATATTCGCCTACAATAAGAAAATTCAAAAACTCCATTTTATCTCGTGGAAAGGTCATCATATCAGCTACATGGCTTAACTGGCAATTTGCTTACAGCTAAAGAATAGACTTTAAATCATCTGTCCCCAGCTTGAATTTATATTGCACTGGAATGTGAAAGGATTTAAATATTTTTTGCTAAAAAAAAAAACTTCTATTAAAAATTGAGCAATGTTAAGCACATGCCCACATGCAAACCTTAGAAAGTGGCAGCAGAAAAAAAGAATTATAATTATGTTTAACTCCTCAGTGAACTCAAACTACGTCATTGTTTAATCACTGTCACAATCTGTACTAGCAACCACCTGACTGACTGCAGTGGTTTTTCACAATAGTCTTCTGTACTGAGTTTTTAAAGTGCTATACCAGATCTGTGTCCCCATAGTACTAGTTATCATTTAGAACTCAAAAATAGCATTTAGTTCATAAGTCTTCTAAAATAATTTTCTTCTAAACTAAATTTATCTCACTGAAATACTGCTTTGTTGTCTAACTAGCTACAAGTCTCAATATTCAAAGTTAGACCAGTGTATCCAACACTTTGTCTAATTCAACACGTACACCTTATTGAAAAACAAATTACCAGATTCCCCTTCACACAGTACTGCACATTGCCAGGATCTGTCATCAGGTCATTTCACTTTAAGAATTCATATAAATTAAATTAATATTAGGTGCACCCAAACCAATTGTAGAACACATTGAATTAATTCAAAACTGAAATTAGACAGGAACTAAAACCACTCTGCTACTTCCCACCTACATTCATGCCATAACCCCATATTTTTATAGAGATTATATTTTTGCTGGAACCAACACATTGAGTGAAACATGCAGCAAACAGCATCCTGACAACAGACTTGCTCTTGTCTATTTGACTATGCCCCCTGGTACAAAACGTGGGAAGCAAAGCTGGATCTTTCTATTGTACTAATCTTATTCTATTTTTACCTGGCTAAAGAAAGACGAATGAATATTATCTGCTGAAGCCTAGAAACTGAAAAGAAATTAATCTGATCCCATTACCATTCATCAGTATTTGTGTTTGAGATATTTTCTTCTTTTTTCTTTTCTCTTTTCTTTTTCTTTTCTTTTTCTTTTTCACAAAAACCTAGCATCCAGAACTGGATGGATATGATTCTAAGACATTTTCCCTCAGTGAAAAACAAATGGGCAAATTTTTAGTGCTCCTTTTCTCCTTAGAGAAGTTTTTTGTGGAAAACTCAAATGGATTAATTTTTTGCGAAAATTCCAGAAACCTCCCTTTGGAAAATCCTAGCCCTATTCCTCACAGCTCCTCCAGGTTTCCAACCATACAGCCATAAATTACATGACACATTTAAATGGCACTGTCTAAACCAAATAATCAGCTACATTGTAGTTGGAGTTCCCATAGGTTATCATTTACACCATGTCTAAACTCTAAATTAAACAGTGCCGAGATGGCACTGGAACACAACAATTTGTATTGTTAAAGTGCTAGAAAGAGCCTTGGCAGGGTTGGAGTTTGCACAATCCAGGAACCATTTCAAATAGGCTGCTTGCACATAACATCCATTTGGAAAATAAGATACCTTAATAGTAGAGATATGCACTGTGCCATGTCCTTTTGAATGAGCATATTTAATTTATGTTACGTAGGTACCATATGCTACCTACCATTATGTTACATAGGTACCACTGCACTGGATGCCTAATAAATACCACACATCATCACGTCACTTAAAACCCTGGTATGCAGACAGCCAACAGGTGTATAAAACTGCGTGAGGAAAACAAATACAAAAAAACCACTAATAGACACAGAGCCATGATCACCAGCATTGTAAAAACATCAGTGCTAATTCAAATCCCACGCAGCTGTGAACTTCTTAGCATTCTCCTAGAAATGCCCTTGCATACATCATCAAGCAGAGTACAGCCCAGGAAAACTTTCTGAAAATCATCCTTAAGGATGCCTTCCACCTTAATGTTTTATCACTGGTATATTTAGATTTAAAAGCTGCAAGGAGAAAGGAATCCAAGTGAAATAAAAATGCAGCAGAAGAAACCAGATTTAAAAAGACAAGGAGAGGAGACAGGTCAGCAGAAGTAAGGCTGAATGAAACAACACTACATTCTGCTCACAGAAATTGGGATCCAGTCCTGCAAATATCAACTACCACCTCTATCTCTACTTGGATAAGAAAATTAATATCTGCCTATGCAGACCATTCTGTCTCCACTGCTCAATTTACTTCCAGGTTTTGATGTCCTAATCACTTTAACTGCGTAAATATGGGTGTATGCCCATGTGCTTTAGCATTCTTCTGACTCAGGGTCTGTGCCTGGATGTGATTCCTGACTTAAGTTTCAGAAGTATATAAGAACCTTTAAAATGAAAAAAACTGCATTCAATTTTTTTGGTAAAGTATCTGGAAAAGTCCTTCCACACTTCTATTTCAAGCCCTTGAAATCCAGTCAAAGGAGAGATAAAAGCTGATTTATATTCTAAAGTCTGTTGTTATTATTTTGAGGAGTTTCAGTAATGCCATGTATCTGTTTAAGTCATCTGTCACTATCTCTCTGTTTCCAGTTGATAACAGCGCTGGAAAACTTAACCTCTTGGGCTGAAATTTTCTGCAGTGCTGCCTTCTCAGATTGATCTGAGCTCTTTTGATAGTGAGAGCCAAGATATATTTTAGACTAAACAGTTCAACTATTTCTAAGAATCAGGCTGAAGGAAAGTAGTCTATTCTTCCCATCTTATAAAGTTCAAACTACTTTATGTTTTCAACAAAAAATCCCAGGCTTTCTTTGAAATCTCTCTAGCAAGTGACTTCAGTGCCTGAGACGTGCCTTTTGCCCAGCTCCTAGTGCCATCTCCTGTCAGCTCTGCATGGCAGTCTGGGCTGAGGCTGCAGTTCCTGCTCATTATAACTCCTTCAACCAGGGCTATTGCTAAGAAAATGTCCTATCACCTTATCCTGCCCTGACCTTATCTTCCTACCCCCTTCCTCCTGCTAGCATGAGTGAAGTGGTCTTATTAAAACCTTATCCCTTTGACCAGATTAGGCTTCAAGCACATCTCTTCCCAGACCTGTTTCACCTCCAGAACACAGGATCCCATGAAAAGTCATGGGTGAGAAGGAGCAGCTGTGGATGGGGAAGAAAAGAATGGGATGGCCTCTTTTGTGGTTGTATAGACATATTTTGGATCAATGTAAGTTGTAGACTCAGTTAACAACCCTGGGAAACACCATGGCCAGACACCTGAACCCCTTCAGTGCATAAGGCTATATTGTGCTGCCAAGTACTACTCCATGAGGAATAAATCTCCGACCAACGCACACTGACCCAATGTTCACTGCACCATGATTAGCAGTGAGAGAGGTTGGAATGCAGCACTGAAAGGTTCAAAAGCCTGCAGAGAAAGGTAATGGGTGGCTACAGGGACAACTCCAGGGGCAAAGAGGAAAACACAAAAGTTTGCATGAGAGAAAACACTTCTTCAACCCTGCTGCTCTGAAAAAATCGTTGATCTTATAATGAACATAGCAGATTTCTTTGGATATTAATAAGGTTTCTTGATGCCTTATGCCACCAGAGATGTTTCTTGCCTTTGGAACAAGGTTAGAGGATGCATCATGCCCATCCCCTCCCTCCAGCACCCATCTCACCTGTGCATCGACAACTCTGGTTGAAGAACTTGAGGGGCCACCGTTCCCGGTCATCCACATTTTGAAGGGTGTAGGGGCCACTCCAGGGTTGAGTGTCTGCATGCACCCCCTCACACTGTCCCCTGCCCTGCAGGGACCCACAGATATTGCCTGGGTCCGTCCCTAAGGCTGGGCAGCAGCGCTTCAAGCGAAGGGCTTCCACCGTCATACAGACACGAGGAAACTGTGCCTGTGCGGGACACCAATAGCTCAGATAGCCCAGCCCAGCCCAGAAGAGCCACCTCAGGGTGCCCATTATAGCTGGGTGCAGGCTCTGCCTTTCCACAGGACCTGAGTGAGCCGAGCAGGGAGATCTCTGCCGTGGAACAACCTGGCCTTGCTAGAGCTCCATGCCCTGGCCAACCAGAGTAATCCCTCTCACTGCTGCGGATGCTGGTGTTGGGCGTTTGTTTAATCTCAGTCTCTTAATTGCCTTGAATGTGGTTCAAAAGGTGCTTTGACTCTGTGGTGCCTGCCCAGCAGCCACAGCTTTGAGCAGGGTTTATATAGAAGCTGGGAGAAGCCCTCATTAGAGGGATTAGCACAGCATAAATCCTCGTGTTTTGCACATGACATCAAGGGCAGAAAAGATGCCAGTGTGAAAGCAAGTTCTGCAGACTCTGGCAGCTTGTCAGAAGAATGAATGCCTCAGATTTATTTCTTCAAGTCTTTTATGAGCTTTGAGAAATTGATGGTCTTGTTTTAGCTGAGGTGACTGGATAAACATGTTTATTCTTTTAATCAAAGCCCGGTAAACAGAAATAAATAGAAGAGGAAACCCCTTCTCCTTTAGCTCATTCACTGCAAGGTAATACTTTCTACTAAAGCAGCAGCAGTAGAAAACTAACTGGAAGTGCAGAGGACATAGATGCATCATTAACAAAAATTAATAAATGTGATAGTATAAGTTTGAGATGGGGACTCCACTTGATGACTGCAGAATTCCAGTGCTTATAAAGAAAACATTTGGCAAGAAAAGAAGAATTCCCTTCCTAATAGCCTTTTTTGCATGCAAAATAAATTATTTAATTGTTTTTAAAGGGTGAGTGGTCCTTGTTTGTTCTCTAATTCTTTCCCCATCATTACACTAGAGGTTGTTTTGGAGCTAGTCTGGCTGTTAGCCTTTCAAAACTGCCACAGCTGAGCATTTATTACCCACCTGGCAGGAGACAGTCTATGAGATCAATACACACACCAGACATGCATGCAAGTGGTTCTGGTCAGGACATCGACAAAAATAATTTTTAAAAGCTCCTAGTATGCAGCAGTTCTTGCCCACAATGCAACTCCTGTGTGGTAGAGGAATATAATTCATAAATCAAAAAAAGTAGTTATAAGTGACTCTGTAAACCTGAAGCAATAGCTATCAGTTCAGGGTCATCATACTAAATAAAAACTGGCAACTTGCCCTGTTTCACTGAAAGCTTTCACTACCTTCCCACTCTGTTGTTCAGCCATTTTTGTAAGCATGTGTAATTAAAACAGCCATGGTTGTGTCTGTGCTATTCAATATTTCACTGGATATTCAACCACACCATTCTGGCACAAGAAGTCTACGATCTATGCAGCAAACTATTGCCATCATGCAGCTATAGAGTTCATCCACACTGCAGACACTGTCATGAGCACTTTCAGGTTCTCAGATCTTTGTATCAAAAACTTACTGTTTGCCAGACAAATTGAAATATTATTCTACTTCATTTATGGAGGCACAAAGCCAGGTTTCAACACATCTCACTATGGATTCAGTTTATTTGGAACTGACTTTTGCCTGCTGCTCTTGACACAACAAATGAAAAAGACAAAAAGTGTGAACAGTTGCTGAAAAAATATGTTGAAGAAACTCAGGAGTTATAAATAGAAACACTTACTCAAAAACCCTCTGAACAACACTCCTCCCCAGACTACTCAGCACCTGAATATATCTTTCTTGTGTAGAAAGGATCAGCCCTTGAATCTAGGCTAGACAATGTCTTGTACCAAAGTTACCAACATACTATCTGAAAGCAATTAAAGTGAACACATTTACCAGCATCACCAAAATAAAATCAAAACATATGGATAGGATTCAGCTAACCTATAAAATCCCTGAACTGGTGTGTCCATACATAATATATGTGTCCAAGCAGCCATTATAATAAAAGCTGGCTCAGTTCAGACACCTATCAGAAGGTTCCCACTGTCATTTGTGACCCTATATGAGACTAAAAGAGTATGCACAGAGTAAGACAAGGTACTGAGCAGGCAAGTCAAGGAAAGGCAAGAAAATGTGCTTCTAATGTAGTACATGAGGAAGGAGTAATCTGTCACTTTCAGGGGTGCTAGAGTGTAGGGAAAAGGAATAGCAGGCAGAGGATAACATGGAAATTACTTAGTGTGCAGGGGAAGAAAAACCGTGAGTAGAAGAGTCGCATATATGTAGTTTTTATTACAATTACTTCCCTCCATCACAACTACATAATTTTACGAAACTGGGAGCACGCTACAGCATGTAGTCTTAGTATAGATGTAGAACTAGCATCTGGTCCTCACTAATGCATCAGCATTTTAGGAGTGCCTTTCCTGTCCAGGCAGAGAGCACCAGGACAAAGGACAGAGAGAACCCACATCCTGACGCCACCGTGTCGTTCACTTCAGTGGTTGTCTGCTGCTGCGTGATATGCTGTGAGGAAGACACTGAGCAAAATTACAAAAAGACAGTTGTCTTTCAATTAGTCATTAGGAAAACAGCAGGCACTGTCCATTCCTTAGTCCATTGCTGTTGAGAAGCTCCCACACTTTTCCCACAGCAGTCACACTCAAATAAAGGAGCCATTGTTGGGGCTGCATAGTATCAGCACTATACCAGTTTACAAAATAGTACCCTGAATAACTTTTTATTTACTATGGAGTCTTACTCTGCCTTGAAAAATGACTAGTGCTGTGTGTTGGCACTACTGCCCTGAACTATCAAAGGACTTTTCAGGCAGCAAATCTGAGCACATGAGCCATGGCCAGTGATCAAAACTGTGACTGCACTGCCTTGCCCACACATGTTGGGCTTGCGTGCCACAGTCTGGCAGCCAGGGAGCTACAGAGGTGCCTTCTGTGAAAAGCTTCTGGAAACTTCCCCCATGTCCAACAGAGCCGATGCTACCTGGCTCCAAGATGGACTGGCCACTGGCCAAGACAGAGCACATCAGCAATGGTGGTAGCACCTCAGGGATAACACTTAAAAAGGGGACAGAAGTTACTGCATTACGGCAACTGCAGACAGAGAAAGGAGTGAGAACAAGTGAGAGAAACAGCTCCGCGGATACCAAGGTCAGTGAAGAAGAACAAGGTGGAGGAAAATGAGCTTCAGGCACAAGTGCAGAGATTCCCCCTCAGTGTGTGGTGAAGACCAGGGTGAGGCAGACTGTCCCCCTGCAGCCCACAGAGGTCCACGAGGAAGCAGAGATCCACCTGCAGCCTGTGCAGCACTCCACACCAGAGCAGGTGAATGCCCAAAGGAGGCTGTGACCCCGTGGGAAAGAGGCTCCTGACAGCACCTCTGGACCTGTGGAGAGAGGAGCCTGCACTGTAACAGATTTGCTGGCAGGACTTGTGACCCTCCACAGTGGAGCAGGCTGTTCCTGAAGGACTGCACCTGTGGGAAGGACTCACACTGGAGAAATTCACGGAGGACTGTGTCCTGTGTGAAAGACCCCAGGCTGGAGCATGGGCGGGGTGTGAGGAGTCCTCCCACCGAGGAAAAAGGAGGAGCAGCGACGTGATTAAGTGACCACAATCCCCATGCCCCATCTCCCTGCACTGCTGGTGAGGAGAAGGCAGAGAATTTGGAAGTGAAGTTAAGCCCAGGAAGGAGGGTGGGATGAGGGGAAGGTGTTTTTAAGATTTGATTTTATCTTTCATTACTCCTCTCTGATTTGGCTGGTAATAAATTAATTTCCCCTATTTCAGTTTGTTTTGCCCACGACTGTAACTGGTGAGTGATCTCTCCCTGTACTTACCTTGACCCACCAAACCTTTCGCTGTATTTTCTGTCCCCTGTCCAGTTGAGGGTGGGAATGACAGAGGGGCTTTGGCAGGCATATGGCATCCCAGCCAGGGTCAACACACCACATCACACATCTGAGCTACCACAGGGTCAGGCTACCACACCTGAAACTGGGTGTTTAGTAGTTATTTACTAGTTATTTAGGTTTTACACTGAAAGTACAGGAAAACAGTATTTCAGCTACCTTGTCATCTGGATTCATGACCAGGGTCACCCCCAGTAGCAAACTTCTCAGCCTGTCATCAGAGGCTGGTGAAGAAATACACACATATGGACGCTAACACATTTTTTGGATTAGTACATTCACATATTTTTGTGGCAAGAGTGGAAATAAAGAAAAAGAATAGTCCAAAGTACAGGCAAAGAAATCACTAAACACAATTCACACGAGTAATACAGAATTCCTGAGTAGTAAGTAGGCAGTAGGTTCACATTTTTTTTTCTCAATGACACTATTGTTTCTCAGGCTCCTTCTACTGTACTCAAGCACAGATTAGCATCAAGCCAGAAAAGTATTTAGCCTTTGGAATTTTGGAAAGAATTTTGGTCAAAATAAAACATTCTGCATATAAACTTGTGTGAAAACCATCATATCAATAGAAAGAATAAATAAATTACATGTTAATTCCTAATGACAGGTGGAAACTCAAGAGATAACAAGAAGAAAGATAATTCTATAAGGAAACCTGTAGCAGAGGCTTCCAGACACCTGTGCATGTTCTAGATTTCCTGAATCTCCTAGAAAATTTAAGTTTTTGAGATCTCTCAGCAAACTTACTGCCCTTTCACCACCTTGCCCTTTGTCCCCCTGTCCTGTATCAGAGAGAATGAAGCCAAAGTCTGAGCATGCCAGAGCAGCTCTGAAGATCTCATAATCCTGCCCTTACACAAAATCCTTCTTCATATGAACAGGGTTTTCATCTCCTGGTTTCTCATATTTAAGTTATTTTCCCACCCCTATCTAATTTGTGGAATCCTTTTCCTGAAAACCAATTTATATGCTTCAATACCTTAATATATTTTTAGAACAGAAGACCAACTCAGAGAACAACAATCTGTTCAGGTCTCATGGAAAATACACAATATGAGTGCAGCCAGGAATGTAACCTTAGTTAAGGACAGTTTCATAATCTTACATGAATTTTCTTTCCTCAACAACCACAAGGCTGCTGTACTCATAACCTCTCAATCTGGATGCTGGATTACTCAAACTTTCCTTGTATTGCCAATTTCACATCACCTGTTTGTGGATTTACCTGTCGGCTTCCTTGTGACAGAGGATGAGATTTATCTCACCTAGTGTTAGACATCTATTGATTATTGATATCTATACATAATCAGTCACTCGGGGTTTTCTTTGTTTTTCTCCTCTCTTAATGGACAAAAATAGATGGTTTTAGGGTGCAATTCACTTGGCCTGTTTTCTGTACTCACATTAGGAAGGGGTGAACTGCACCACACAAGGCCTAAACTCAATTCACTTATTTCTTGTAAGGGGAGAATTGAGCACCTACCATTTTTCATGGTAGATACTCAATTTAGGTAGATGAATCCCACCTGGATTCCTCACGGATTCCTCACTGGGTCTTGTGGTTCGGCTGAACTTGCCTCCCACCAGTCTGGAGCTGACTGTAATGGGAATTCCTCATTAAAGACATTCACTTCAAAAGCTCAAAATTTGATGGCACTTTGCTTCTCACTTCTCCAAGGACATGTGCTAGCTGAAGCATGTACTATATACAGCTTGCAAAAAAAGGTCCTAAAATCATACACTGCTTTAGTATGGTGGATGCCTGTGTCAACTCTGTTAGATATTTCCAGAGCCTTAAATAAACATTCTTTGCACACACATATTTATACTTTTAAGTCAGGTGTTGCCTTACTGTCGTTTCATTCATTTCTGTCAGACATAATGACAGAGTACTTCCATTTCCTTTGTAAGATCTTTCTTCCATCCTACTCCCTTATTTAACCTGTCTGAGAAACTTCTTCAGTGATCATGAAGGAGTATCATCATTTGGTTAATGAGACTCTGTACCCTGTCACTTTCTAACTAAACAAGCATGCTTTTTCCACTGTCCATATTACGCAGGAACACAGAGGAAAGCTTAAGCTATTTATGGTTTAGATAAATACAATGCTGACTGACAGATTAAACTACTGGTGTGGGTGATCACTACACAAAGACATCTTTTTGTCTGGAATTATTTCATCAGCTTCTAGTCTGGGCTAACTATAAAGGCAGTCATAGAATATAAAGTATGATTCACTTAAGGAACCCAGACATCTGGAAGGTAAGAGAGCTAAATGTCACTTAGGCCGGAGTTCCCCAATACTCTATGAAAGGAAAGAAGCACCTCCAGGGAACAACACACGCCCCTCTCACACAAGCATCTTGGCAAGTTCAGATGACCTCTCTCTGTCTTAATTTCTCTACCTTGAACTTAAAAAGAGGTGAGGGTGACTGTCTTGAATGCAGACAAACACTGAACTTCTAAATGTCTAAAGTGAAGAGAGATGAATGTCACTAAATGGCTGTGGTAGGAGAGGACCTATATAGAATAGATTTATGTCAGTTTACATAACGTGAAATGGAATAGAAGCTGATGTAATATCCTAGTTTTGGCACATGTGGAGCTTTACAGGTAATTGTGCAAAGCTCTAAGGAGCCTGAAACCCAGTGAACATGCAAGCTGTCTTTGTGGCCCATGACTTAGGGCATGATCAGGAAGGTGTGAGCCTAAGGCTTCATCTGCAGCATGGAAGGGTAGGACAGGGGCTCTTATCTCGACAATTCAGCTATGCAACAAATTGTCCAGTTTACAGAGGAGAAAACATGAAAAAGAAAATCCCTATCTGCTTCTGTACCACATTAAAAGAAAGAATCTGAAAGATAGGACAAACACAGTATTTGAATTCATATTAGAACTTACAGAGTCCTGGTATGGTTTGGGTTTGAACCTTATATTAATCTTTCCAGAGCCTGTTCCAGAAGACACTCTTTTCTCACAATTTTTATTCAAAATACTAATGCTACTACTTATCCCAATGGAAAATATAAAATGGAACAAAAGATATTCATACCTCATGTCATGTGGGCTAAATCCCGAGACCATTGTTGGGCAAACTAATGAATGCTCCCTTGCTTTAAGCAAGAGGATGTATGTACATTCAAACAAAAAGTATGTTTCCCCTGAGGTTCACTGCGGAATAAAGATAGCATTGAAAACCATAGCAGGACTGGAGGTTAAGGTTTCACTTAACTGCCCCAAATTTGCCTTGTTAATTGTACCATAAATTCTATAGTTCTACATTACTACAGAATATGACTTCCATATTCCTATAAAAGCACAAGGAACTCTGAGATATATTGCAGGGAAAGAAAAAAAATTAAACCAAAACTCCCTAGGTACTGGATCAGGAAAAACCTCACTATATGAGGTTTCTGAGCTGTTTTCAAACAGCTTTCCTAGCTTCTTCACTCACAGGGGGCAGGGGTGGGGGGGGTGGGACTGGGGAATAAAAGACTTGAATGTAAAGTATTATATTGTAGAAATGCATTGTTAGCTGAAAATTTTTGTTTTCTTTTTAACTGCATTTATTTTCCAGAAAGTTGAAAAACACAATTCTAGTTCTTTTACAGGACCAGAAACCAGATAGACAATAACTAAGATTTGGTATTAAAAACATACAAAAATCAAACCCACTAAATGTGACTCCTGACTTGTGTTTTCTAAACCCCTTGGATCTATCATACTACATAACTAAATGAGATTTGCCAGATATCTGTAAACAATGAGGGAGACAAAGTCAGAAATCTTTTAGTCATGAGACAGAAACAAATATTGTCTATCAAACAAACCCCATTTTCAATCCAAAGAGAAGGAAATTTTACTACCTATGAGTACCATTTTTTCACTGCTGAGAGGCAGGCAAGATAGTAACAAATATTAAGTGCAGAAATTGGCATCAGGGACAAGGAGAGGATTTTTTAAATCAGGTAGATATGCAGTTCAGGGGACATGGAGGAAGAGGAGGATCATCTTGCATGAGGAACACCTGAACTGCTAAAACCCTCAGGAAGCCTATGGAAAACACCAGGCACAGCAGCTTTCTCCCACCACTGTCACAAATACCAAACACTGGTGTTTCAAAGTAAAGCTTTAAGCTTCCTATATTATTTGTCATGTTCTGTGATTGCAAGTTGTTGCAGCCTGCAGCAGAGCTAGGATGTGGGGTACACCTCTCTCTGAGCTGCTCCTTCTGCCCCAGTTTTCATTCACTTAAAACAGGAGCCAAGGATGGTCATGGAAAAATCACGTGAATCAAATCCACCAGATTCTGAATATTTGCATAAGGCTGAAACAACATTGTAAAATGTGATTTTTCCACTGAATCCCTGTGAGATATCAACTTCAGCATTTGATGGTCATTTAAAAAAAGCATATGTAACCATATCTGTAGGGGCAGAGAAGTTTTCCAGTTTCAGAGAAGGAACTTTGTGACTAAAACATAATATCTCAGAAAGACATGAAAGTAGCCTGTATTTGCATCCTAGCAGGGGGTTCATCTTGACGGAAGAAGCTGATAGAAAAATAAATTGAAATATTTGCTGGTAAGAATAAACCTAGAAAACAGGAGGGGAGGGAGAGGGGGGGGGGAAAGCCTGAATATTGTGTGACAAGCAATAAAGTAGCAACACCTAGGGTTATTCTCACAGACTTTGCCAAATCACATTAGAAATCTGCATCAAGCCTGCAAAATCAAACAGAGAGATGGTAAAAAAATACCAGATTTAAGTTTATATCTTAATTTTATCCTCTTCTTCCACATAAGACCACAGGCCTCACTCACTGTTGAAGCAGCATCTGAGCCCTTGTGAGCTGCAGTGCTGGGACACAGAACCCCAGAATATGCTGAGTTGGAAGGGACCCACAAGGATCATTGAGTCCACCAATCCAAATCCCGTACCAAACAAACATGAGATTTTCTTCTCATTATCAGTGCTATCACCCTTACTATTTCAGTGTTCCACAAAATTTCTGTTTAACATCACAAAACCTCTGAGAAAGGAAGTGCTGTTACAGGTAATATTATCCTTAGTTTAAAAATAGAAATTTCAGATACTACTGCAGCACATACTTATTATATATCCTTGTGCCTGGGTACTCCTGCAGACACTGTGAGAGGGCAAGAGTGACCCACACCTTTCCTGACCCTCAAAGAAACTCAGTGGCAGAGGGGAGCAAACTGCCAGAGCAGCAATGAGGGGGTATGGTCAGACCACTGCACAAAAGCAGTCTCGGGGCCACATCGTGGCCCCCCAGCTGAGCAGCACCAGCTGGGTGGTGTCTGCAGGGTTTGGGGCTGTTCGCTCCATAGCAAATGTACCTTGGCAAGAGCTGTCTCTCAGGATGCTGGTGCACAAGCCAAGCAGCGAGTCAGAGGTCCAACATGCAAGCTTGCTCTGTGACTCTCTTTTATTCAGCAGTATGGAAAAGGCCAGAAAATAAACAGTCGTTCTCTCTTCTGCCTCTTTGATAACACATCTGCAGGAAATTAATACCTCCCTAAGCCATTCCCAAAGAATCATTAATGTCTTTGATAAGTAATGAAACACCTTTTGCAAAAAAAAAAAAAAAAAAAAAAAAATTATTTTTTATATCAAACGTGCAAAATTACATATGAGAAGTCACAAGTGGTCATTTTCATTTTAAGGTTTCTTTCCATCCTCAAGTACTCAAGCATACAGTCCTAATGTTCATTTGAAAGCTTAAAAAATCTTTAGGAAAAATAGTAATAAAAGCAGCTATACTATCCCTTATCTGCCTTATTAGTAGGGATCTGAGTAACACTATCCCTGCAGGGATAATCATCTGTAGTGAGTGAACCTTGGCTTGGACAAGTAATTCAAAATCAGTGCTTGATGTCAGGCTGTGACCAGCAAAGGACCAGTGACACCTTTCCAGGAATAAATGAAAGATGCTGAACAGATAGGTAAGGAGCTGTTCTACTGCTCTGTTTTGGACGGGTGACATCAATACTGAAAGTCCTTTTTCTGTGTATTGTTCTGGTATCAGTATATTTAAAAGGCTACAAAAAAAATACCTGAAAGCTGGCGACAATGCCTTAAAATGAGAGTCCCAAAGAGTTTGATTTCTTCATCTTATCAAAACAAAGCCGGGTGAGAGTTTCGTGATGACCAAATGCCAGGTACCGTGAAGATCTCTGATCTAACAGAGAAAAGGTTTAACACAAGGCAGGTCCAAATTAAAGGAATATATTTGAAACAATTGCAACAAATCACCAAGGTCAAGTAATGAACTTTCTGCCTCTTCCTGGCTTCAGATCAAAACCAGATGCCCTCCTTAAAAATACGCTTCAGAAAAAATCCAAGTGATTCTTCCCCTCTTGTAAGTAAAGACAGGATCAGTAGGAAACACAGTAAGGTGGCACTAATTACCGGAGTTCCCGGGCTCGGAGCTATTCCTCTGCCCCTTTCTGAGAAGTACAGCACTTTCAGCCACCTGTGGACAGCACAGGGGCAGCGAGGTCTGCGCTCCAGACTGTGCCAAGAAGTAACCTCTGATCGTCCCTCCCCTGTCCCAGTCCTCTGGAGAGACTCCCTCCCTCCCACTCCCCGCGTGTTTCGCCTTCTCCACCACCGTACTCTCCGCTATCGGCAGTGGGACACAGCGAGGAGCACAGAAGGCACCGGGAGCGAAGCTTGCTGCTTTCGAGTTCTCCCACCCCAAATAAAACACGTAAACCTAGAGGAGCTAAACAGAGCAGCTGGAGAGCAGCGAAGGGGCTCGTGTCGGCCGGGACCGGCTCGGCCAGGCATTCCCGGGGTCCGCACAAGCCCCGGGATGGGGACCCGGCAGCGCCATCCGCTCGCCGCCTCCCGAGCGGGGCGGGGAAAAGGAAAAGGGCTCTGCCGAAACCCGGGATCGAACCAGGGACCTTTAGATCTTCAGTCTAACGCTCTCCCAACTGAGCTATTTCGGCCGCCGTGCTGCCGCTCCCCGCGCGATGTCACTAATCGGTTCTGCCCCCGCCCGGCACTCGGCCCGGTACAGGGAGATCTGAATGAAATAGATGCTGCTCGCCCTGCAGCGCCGGTGACGGGTCTTTGCGAACAAAATTGTGCCGTAAGCCAATTCAGCACTAACACAAAACTATCTGTATGCATCTATGCACAACACATGTGTTTACCATCAGGATAATGGTGTTTTGGCTGTAGCTCCCTCGATTATTCCAGGGGGGTAACAGAAACGAGAACATTCTGTGGGATTCAGGAATGTTAAATTAGCAGTGTTTTAGCCTCAATTTCCAGGGACTTTATTCTGAAGCCTGACAAATTCCATGCAGAGATGATGTATCACAAAGAGACAGCAATACAAAGGACACCTGCACCCTCGTTTTTCAATGGTCTTGCTGGGAGCTGCACATTCCACAGGAGAAGCTCCATGCATGCGCATAAATCACGAATCCTGACTAAGCACATTTGTAAGAAAAAAGTAGGCATTTATTTCAACAAGCTACTGCTATGCCACTCCTTTGCCTACAGGTCAAAGGTAAAAGATATACCCAAGTGCCCACATTAGTGCACACTGCGCTGGTGCTGGATGCTCACCTCCCGGGTTTGTGTTTATTTGCACGTCCCATGGCTCTAGAAGAAAAAGCTACCTGTGAGAGTGCCCTCTATTCACACTCTCTGCACGCTGTGTGAAGAGAAAGGCTGCTTTGCAAGATTGTTCACTGCTGCTCCCTCGTGTTAGTAAAAAAAAAAAAAACCAAAACCAAAACAAACCCCCAAAACAAAGAAACAAAAAAAAAACCCTACAGCTTGCTTTTTTTTTTTTTTCTTTTAACCTCTCTCTCTTCTGCAGTAACAGAGTTTAACAAATCCCTCCTTTTTCGAGTGGGGAAGCAGAAGCATTTTCTCAAACAAGCCACATGAATATTTGATGACATACACCCCACTATTTCCTTTTATTTTCAGAGTGTATTTTTCCTCAAGTTGTTCCACTTTTGGGAAGTCTTTTGGGAGCAAACACTGCTCAGGAGCTCATATATTTTCAGAAGTAAAAAAGCTGAGAACTGGGCCAGCAGTTTCATGACTGAAAACAAAAAATTTCAGTTAGGGAGAGGTTAAAAAAACCACCCACGCCATCGTACTAAAGAGGTGTGCAAACAACATTCTGACACAAAATCTCATCTTCTCATGATTTTCCATCGCCACTGGCAACAATTGGTTTGCTGAGAAATGGTGAATGTAATCCCTTAATAAGTGTGCCTCCTACTGATGCATCTAAAGCAATTTTGTGATCTTTGCTAAACTCCAAATGTGCCATGACATGCATAGAAGCCAAAACACTACTGACTTAAGAGTTTTCATACATTATCACAACAATCAGAGATGCTATGGACCAATGAGTTATCTTGATTTTCATTATTTTTAGAAACCTTTGTTTTGCTAGTGGAAACGGAAATAAAAACTAAAGGTAATGCAAAACAAAATGAAACAAAGAGAAGGGCAATTCAGTCTCAGATATAGTATATTTAACATAACAGTCACCTTTTTCTCCAAATGAGTTTGGGGAGGGGTTTTGTATTATTCCTCCTATTGAAGAGTAGAAAGATATTTCCACTTCATGGCTATTTAAAGAGCATAAGAACATAGTTTTAGCAAAATGAAGTAGTCTAAGTATAAAAAAACAAAAACAAAACCACAAACACAAACCCCACATTTTTTTTCACCCACAACTTTTCTCCTACATCAAATAAAGTACAGGTGGACAAACAAAAGCTATCTTCTAGCCCATCATGACAATGTAAACCAGCCTCAACCACAGCTGACACCCCTTTATGCCAATCAGCATACAAGCATAAGCAAGTGCCAAGGTCAGACCAGAGAAAGACTTGGGAGAAAGTAAGGGTTATCTCTCTTGCACAAACTGGAGCCAATACACACATGCGCAAAGGCCCCACAGGCCACAGTTTGCAGAGTAAGCTGTGGATGCCCCATCCCTGGAAGCGTTCAAGGCCAGGTTGGATGGGGCTTTGAGCAAGCTCGTCTGGTGGAAGGTGTCTCTGCCTGTGGCAGGGGAGTTGAAACTAGATGATCTTTAAGGTCCCTTCCAACTCAAACTGTTCTATGACTGCAGATGGCCCTGCCTCAGCTGCCCACTTCAGTTTCTTCTAAATCCTTTCACTTACTGCTGGCAAGGGATGTACCGAATAGCAGGTGTGGTACACCACAATAATGGGGTAGCAATGCTGATCTTCCCTAATGCACAAGGCATTTCAGGAGCTTCTTCCCAAAGATCTGACCCAACTCAACAGTAATTCCAAGAACAGATGCAAACCGACAGCTGTTTCCACATAACTTCCCAAGTATGTGATGGAACCTGGATAGAAAGCCTTCGCTGAAGGTCAATCCTTCTTGACAAAGTTTTAGTAATTTAAGTGGCATATACTTCTATTCCATTTATTTTCTTGTTGGTGTAACCCTTTGTTCTGTGACACAAACCTTGAGAGAATGGACTGAAAGACTAGATTATAGTGTTCACAGTATTTTACATCACTCTCCGTTTGCCTTCTGCAGAAATGCTTCCCAGTAAAAACAGTGAGAAATAAAACCTAAAAGCATTACACTTCTCCACAGTGACAGTTCACCAGTTGATCCTTTGTTCCTTTCTTCCTACAGAAGTCAGAAGGTTAATGGCAAAATAAGCTGTTTTCTTTGACAGGAAAGAGAAAGATTTTTCCCTGTGAAAGAAATGGTCCTACTGGAGCACTCAACTGCTAAGACAACCTGATCTACAGCAAAATGGCTCAAAGAAAAAGCCTCCTAGACTTTTTAAAAATACATCTTTAAATATTTTTTAAATGTGCATGCATATATTTATTTTTATTTATATATAAAGAAAAGTAGGAATACTGAGTCAATAATCTCAAATGTTTGGAAGGATTAAATCTACAGAAACTAAATAAACCAGAACAACTTCCACTAAAAATTAATTGATCCTTTTGAAAAATACACTGCCAGTAATATCACTTTTTTGGACAGGCACATAAATATCAAAGTTTGCATCTTCAGCATCTAAACATTCAAAACAATTTTCAAAAGATGTATCCAATAAAGCAATCACACACTACTGCATTCTACTATGTATTTCTGGTAATATTATCGTAAGTTAATTGATTTTTAGTGTTCCAAAGACACTGTACCTATTGTGAAGGTTTAAAATAATAAGATTTTAGTAATCTGTAATCTCTCCTCCTAAAAACACATCACAAGTATTCCAGTATAAGCAGATGTGAAAGATGCAGACATCTCACCCAAAGCAGCTGCCACCATCACCATAAATACAGCTAGAACAGCTCTTTGCAGCACTTCAGCTGTTTCTGGTACTGACTTTTGTAAAATACAGAACATTAAGATGGATATTATAAGGAAGGATGCATACTGTGTGGAAGCTGTATGTCAAAAAAAAATATAAAAATTAAAAAAATATTTGAATGTCACCAGCAAAGTGTCTTCAACAATGAATTAAGTGATTCATCCATAGAAGTACATCTGGTAAGTCAAGTATGCTAAAAGATCAATACATACTAAGTCCTGTGACTTCTGTCCTTTGTAAATGGAGGTTTTGACTTCCAAACCAAGTTTCAGAAACCCAAAATATATAATTGCCACACAATTATTATGGCAGTTTGTCACAGAAAACTCACCTTCAATAACATGCTCCTAGACTTTAGAACACATACTTGGCACTATGGTACACCTAGAAACTTCCTGCTTAGCCTTCTTTTAGGATGACTCTTGCCAACCAGAAGCGTCATTTTATCAACAGCACCATACACCACACAAGAGGTGTGATGAAGTTAGGAGCACTTGTGTTTTAAGAGTTAACTCCCAATTTCTGAGACACTTTTGAAGTCACAGCAACCTCTGAGTACACCACAGCATCCCAGGCTTCTTTTGCAGCTCTACTCAGGGGCCACAGAAAGATCTGGGACTGTGCAAGTACAGAAGCTCAAGTGATAAAACCAAGAACAGCCTCTTCTGTATCTGCCATGCCACATCAAAGACAAAAAAGTGAAGGTAATTTTTTCAGGATAGAAGCAGAGGTAAAAAAAAAATATTTTTTAAATATCTGAATTAAGAGAAACCAGTTGCACCATAGCTTTTATTACTAAATCAACTTAGAAAAATATTTATGGACATAATTCTAGAATTAATTTTTTTTCCAATTTTTACATTAAAACTCAAATATTGTTTTATCTTCAAAGTGTTTGTTACATGAAAAAAATTGTGAAACACTGCATTGAATAAGGTCTGCCAATCCACAAGTCACAGAAAAAGAAGCATTTAAAAACATTTTCTCCATAAATAGCCTTTATATCACAGGAAATAATATCATTGGAATGTTAACTGTGTTCCAGTATTTCAAGTTTGTTACAATTACAGTTAAGAAAAGAAAATTAACATGTAAAAGACAGTAATACAGTAAAAAGAGGTCAAAGTTTAAGAAAATCTTCTGGAAATCTCAGTGAGAACACCTGCTACTTCTTGACCCCTTTCCCCCTCTCACTCTCCTCAAAAAGGGGCATTTAAAGTTATACAGTAGGTAAGAGTTTAATCAGCCATCTACAGGAGTTAATACTGCATCAACAGAGAAATGGACAGAACCATATGGGTGCCATAACTAGCTTTTATCAACCAATTTATATCCACAAAAAAATATAACATTTCTCCCCTTGATCAAAAATAAAACTCAACTCTTTGAAGTGACAAAAATACATTACAGTGTAAAAACAAACTGAGATCAACGATTCCAGAACTAGAACAAATCTGAAAGTCCCACAGCTGTAATTGCAATTAATAATTGTTAATTAATAAGGCAGATTTTATTTTAGTTGCACTAATTTGTGGCATTATAAATATGCTTCACTCTGTACAGTTCTTTGGAATCAACACCTAGTGAGAATAGAATATTGCACCAAAAGCTGAAATTATCAGGTTCAACTTAGAAAGCACTGAAACTGTTCCAAAGTTGTGCCACACTAGCTCTGTACTCATCAGGGTTCGTGCATCTTGAAAACATTAAGAGTTCAATGTGGCCACTTGATTGCAGGCTTTGAAGAAAAGACCGTATGAGGTAGAAAAAAACTCCTTCAGTTCTGCGTCACCCTATGGACCACTGAGCTGTGCAAATGGCTCTGTCACAGGAAAGGGCTCCAAAGCTTTCTCCGAGTTTTTCCAGTTGTGAAAGTTTTCTTTGTACCATTCAACTAGTATGGAAAGAATGCTGATGAGTCAAGCTGACCAGAGATAACAGGGAAATTCAAATATTCCACAGACATTGTAAGACAAACAACATGCTAATAGTTCATTATGCAAAATTTTAACCTATAGTATTATAAAAATCTAGTTTAAGTTTAATGAATTCTTTATCCAAGATTTATTCCAGAACAAAAAAGTGATCAAATTCTCTTTTAAATCATATAAATTCACTACTTTAAAAAGCAAACAATTCTATGTAAAATCAAAGTCTCAAATTATATCTCTAGCTTCTCATTAACTAACCCCTATACCCACTGCCCCCACTTTCCCTTTCCCTCCTCCCATCACTTGTATATCTGTGTAAAAGCCGTCAGTCCTACTTGTTTCCTTTATTCCTTCTTTCCAAGGCACTTTAGGTCTCCATCCTAAGTTGTGCATCTTTTCTGAATTCATTGGATATCTCAGGTCATTCGTAGGCCTGATGAAGTATAAAATGCATACAGAAAACAATTTGATTAGCCTTCTTCATTAATTAGAGATGCAGTACATCACATTGTCTTCAATGAATATTAGGTATGCTTCAATTTTGAAAATTCCCATCAACATGAGCAGATTGCATTGCCTACAAAAAACATGTGGCAGCTGAGTGCAGCTACAACAATACAATTCAGTTTGTACAGTCAGCTACTTGGAATTGACTAGAATAAATATGAATTATTATTTTATTGGCACAAAAATGAATGCAAACCTCAAATCACTGCCAACGCAATTGTGCAAGGCAGTGCATTTGCAATGCAAAGCCAGTGTTTTCTAATATTAGCATTTACATATTTCATCCTGAAAACCCACAAATTCACATGTACTTCAGATTTAAAATACACAGGCTTCCAAAGGTTGTCATTACAGTGCCTCAGCAGCTACACAAACTTAGTCATACTGACTACGTAGAACCTCAAACTGCAAGATTCAACACAGAAAGAGATATAAATAAGCAGGGTACAAACTTTCACTTCCGCAGTCTGGCAGATAGGTAGCCTAGTCCAGCATCCCTGCATTATTGGCACTGGCATATTGAATAGACAAAGTACACATGCAAACACAAACCAAGTACTTATCACTGTTATAACATATGCTAATCTCAAGCAGAAGCAGAACTAATTTTTCCATAGCAAGTAACCCCCATGACCTTTCAGTCGCTCATTATAGAACTAAATAATCAAGAGTTAGGTATCTTGAAAATCTTTTATAAGACCTCAACATTCTTTGAAGCACATATTCCCATGTGATTAGTTTTCCCAAGCCCACTTATGTTTAAACATAAGCAGACAGGGCCCAATACACAGGAAGAAACATCCCAAGCTGAATTATATGGAAACCTACTGAACAACCCCATCACGTGAGCCAAAGGCAATTTGTTCAAAGTCCTGTGATAGATTCGCATCAAGAACACTTCCTTTTCAAAACAAATGTTAGTACATTTAAAGACACAAGTTGCCATGATAATGATCCACATGTGAACAGAAAGTGAGAATTCTAAAGGCCATAATACTTAACTGCTATCAGTAGACACGTCATTTCTAATCACTCTGGAGAGAGTGATATCTAAAGTAAGCAGAGACTTATTGTTACTGCAGAAAAGAAATGGAGATAAAAGAACAGAGCAAAGCCAAGCCTGAAATTAAGGATGGAAACACACAGCAAAAGCACATCTATAAAAGCTACCTATTTTTACCATCACCCTAACTTTGCCACCTTAGAGATTTACATCAACTTTTGAGATAGCAGCTTCAGCTTAAGACAGAAATCTAAAACTCACTACACTCCATAGGTGCGTATTTCTGCCTGCAGAGAATGGGTCTCACTATAAAGTACATCTAAGTCTGAATTAGTCACATTAATGTGAAAATACCAAAGCTAAGGGAGAGACAATTGGGACTCATCTCACTCAGTGATGCTGAATACAAAGTACTGAATAAACCATATAAACTACCATGACGAAATACTGCTGTGTAAAACCTGTCCTCATCCCAGAAGGGGCTTCAGTAGTGAGAAGTATGAACAAAGTTCAAAGACAGACAGATTAGCATTACACATTCCTCTTCAAGACATGCACTCTGAGCTAAAGATCCAAATAATAAATGGAAATACTGTTTTTCTACACAGTGCTCTGTATAGATCATAGATGTCAAATCCACTAGCAAAGAAAAAAAATTAAGAAAGCAAAACAGCTCTTACTCCCTCAGAGGTGTTCCCTCTTTCAGAGCAGAAACACTTTCACAGAAAACTATTTGGTAAAAGTCTCAGAAACCTTCACCCTGCATGTCCTTCACATTCCTTACCTGTCTTTGACATAATCCATCCAGTGCTCCATTTCAGATTCTGAACTGGTCTTCTTTATCTGTCAAGAACAGAAACAGTTATCACCCTCATACATCTTGCACTGCCTAAACATACATTTAAAAAATAGGGGGGGTTAACAAGATTTAAGTTTGTTAAAAACAAACACACAAAAACAAAAAAATACAAATCTTTTGTAAAGTCTTTTGTAAACTGAGTTTTCAAACTACTGACATTACCAAAATTATCTAGAACAATTCCAATACTTCTCCATCATCTGAGCACTCCCAAAACATCCATAATCAAATTGTTAGATTTTAATAGTGCCACATTCTCAAACCAAAATTAAAGCAGCTAGCATGGAAAAAACCTTAATAAATGGTATTTAATCATTATGCCAGTTATATCCCAGATAGGATAACTGATGCAGCAGTCCAACACTGAACAGCCTGTACTGCAAACTTAGACAGTACAGCTGCCACAGAAAGGGTAGCACACCATTCTTCTACAATTACCTCCCAAGAACCACCACAAACCTAAGGTCTTTCAGAGTTACAAAACGTTTGTAAAGGAATTATTCATATGTGCAACGAAAACTGCTAAAAAACCCCATCAGAACTGTTTACTCACTAAATGGATTAGTTCCTTAGCAAGCTGGGCAATGGACATCTCAAAGTTAGTTCCAATGTTATAAATTTCACCTGGCTTCCCCTCCTTCAGGACAGTAAGAAATGCTTCTACCACATCAGCTGCATAAAGGAAATTCCTTCTTTGAAGTCCAGAACCATGAATACAGCTTAGGACAAGAAAAAGACAAAAATTTTTTTGAATTCTTAGACACATTCAATTTATTGGACTGTGTTTTAGAGTTTTGCTGCTAGGTGTTACCTGAACGTGTCTTAAGTAGCTGACATGCAAACAATCCCTTAAGGAAATCCAATTATTAAAATAAGTGATTCATAACTTAGTTATGAAATTATTATTTTACAAACTATAGCACACATTTATAACTGTAATTACAGTTTTATAGCACAAATACCACAGACAAAAAATGCAAACTACCTACCATTTTCTGTTCTGTTGCAACAAAGATATAAACTTTGGAATAACCTAAGAAATCAAACAAAAAAAAGATTATTCTGCTGTTTTAGACTATTAATCTGCAAATAAGGGACTTCACCAGTCAGGCATCTTTAAGTACTTCAATAAGTTCCCTTAAATACTGTTCAGTTTTATTAAGTGTAATGAAAGAATGTATCAAGCCTAGAAACTGCAAGGATTTTTGTCTTTAAGAGTAGATGCCTCTATTTTATTGTAAACCTTATCTTTTTGGCAGTTACAAATGTAACATTTTCACAAAAATAAAAAAAGTTCCCATTACTCTTTGCACACAGCAGTGCACTAGAGTCTAACTAGAAATAATTATAGCCAACAGTTTAGAACAAGTTTTAAAAATCCAGCAAATTGAAGTAAATCTATAAAATCAAAAAGTAAAAGTTGTTAAAATAGTTAAATTTGGAAGAGAATCAATAGAGAATTTCAAGGTAACTAAACACAGATGAAGTGACAGCCACTAGCTTGCTGCACAAAGATTTACAATGTTATGTTCAGCTACAAGCTTGGATCCATTCATAATGTCCCAGAAACTTCAGAACAGTTGGCCCCACTATTAAAGTTCTTAAACTGAAGCCACTAGAAAACTACTAAAATTATTTTAATTTCATTAACTTACTACTTTAAACATAGGAGCAGACATACTAAAAATTCATCTATCCCAATGCAGTGTTTTTAGCAGTAACTAAAATTGGGTATGTGAGGAAGAACATATATAAGTCAAAAGCAAGCATACAGTGATGCATCCCCTGAATATACTCCCAATAATGATGCAACCTGTAGCCAGGTACTTGCCAAATCAGAGAGCAGTGAAAAATTTATATTTAAAAACCATTGCTTATCCACCTGCAGTAATGTAGGGGGAAAATAAATAAATAAATAAATTAATTAATTAAAAGGCCATTCAAATTTTTTTTAAAAAAAACCACAGTAGAACTGCAAAATATAGTTACATTTCACGCAAGTTCCAAACTCCAAAGAGTATGTGTGATTATCACTTTCATTCCATCTGTATATTTCCACCTGCTAGCATAGCAGATTTTGGTATTGACTTAAAAAGGCAGCTCCCTCTCACTAATAAACATTTTAAATAGTTACCCTGCAAGGTTTGTATGAACAATGCAAAGAGAAGTCACTTTGCACTACTTCTTTTCTGTACAGGGTAGAACATCACTTTCTATACCATACATATTGTGCTCTTGCAGTTTACTTTTTGAAATATTTACCTTAGTTATTAAACACTCTCAGTTACAGAACGTGACATATGAGTTAATGTAATCTGTAGGTGAACCCTGACAAAATATCCTTTGGAAAACAGAAAAATTATGAAACAAAGTCATCGTCATAGAAGTCATGTAAATAACTACAAGTCTCTAACTGAAGTTTCATTGACAACCAAAAAACATGTGTCTGTGGTAAGACATGTTAGTGTGAGTTCAGAAGACATAATCACATGTTAGTTGCAAGAGTGTTTTTTTGAAAAGTCACCACATTCATATAAGAAAAATGTAACATCACTGTGACCCTGAATGATGGTACATTGAAGCTCAGAGTAAAGCACAGTTTAACTTACTTTTTCTGGATACTGATGTGGTCCATAAACATTACTGCTCCGTGTGATAACAGCTGGAAACTTGAGAGCATTAAATATACATGTGATTATAAGAAAATATATACCAGTAAAAATCTGTAGGCTTCTTGCTGATCAATAAACAATGAACTGACACATGGACAGTGCTTATCCAAAAATCTGCAAGCCTTTACAAACATTAATGAATTAAGCTACCTATATTTCTGCCAAACAGGCAAGGGACTCCAGCCTTCTCTGCCTGTTAGAAGCACCACAAATGATAAATGTTTGAAATCTGTCATGCTCTGGAACCACCATGGGACATTACATACATATCTGCTTGACTGAAGACTGGCTTATACCTACTTATTCTAAGATGATGTTTCACGTCATCAACCTCCTATTCATGTCCACTTTTTATCAAAAACATCATATGTCAAGAGCAAAAGCCTAAAGTCTTAAAAATTTTAAATATTTTTCCTGAAGCAAATCTGACTAATACAGCTTTCTTTCTTTTTTTTTTTTTTATTTAACTATAAGCCTGGTTTTAATACAATTTTAATTTTGCATGTTCTACTTTTGTATAATACTTCTGTATTTCCTTCAAGCTTAGCCCTGGACTATAAATCTTAATGCTCACTTTGACCATTCTATCAAAGTATAATTTTAGACATTACAGTTCAGCTTTAAAAAACAAAAATCAAAAACATCTGACCTGTCATGCAGTGTAGCTCCACCACTTATTGGTGGACATGCTCCAGTGCATCCAAACTAAAGGACTAACAATAAGGAAAGAGGTGGTACTGTGTGGATTAGTACTGATTTTTCTTTTATACATAATACAGACACTTAAGTATGGGCTTCATTGTTTTTGAAGCTTCCATCAACTTACTTGGTACCTTTCCCAGTAAGACTGAACAAAACACTCTGCAGCTGCTTTAGAGGAGGCATAGGGATTTGTTGGACGTTTTGGTGAAGATTCATCAAATTCCTAAAATGAAAAGAAAAGTTTGCATTACTCAATTTCTTTTGCCCAGATAAGCCTTAAAATTACAAAAGAAATAAAAATCCCTAAATATCCAAGCACATCAGTCTGACAAAAGTCCACAACAAAAGACAGGGTATTTGTGGAACACAGGAGGCAGCCAGATTACCAGTAGTATTATTTTTGTACTTCTAGCAGAGTACCTCAAGGTAGCAGGACCATAGATTTTTATCTTGTAAAATAACCACTGTTGCTACAGGGAGGATCAACCCTTTTCAGGTTCATACTGCCTCAGAGTGCCACTGCAGCACCACTAGCATACTGACATAAGTTAAAGGGGTCTTTTCTTAAACTTTTCTATAAATTTTATTTCTGTAAGAAATGTAGAATTGCAACCCAAAATCCTCTAAAGCAAGGCTTCAACAAATCTGACCACTTTCAGAACAGGTAGCTTACAGGCTATCTTGCCACTTCAATCTACTGCTCACCTGGAGGGGAAAAAACCCCCAACCAACGCAAAGAAAGATAAAGAGGGATACTACACGAAGTGTGATTTGTAACAATCATCATAACATGATTAAAAGGCTTACTGTTCTTGTCTGACCTTTGCCTCTGAAATTAATTGGCATTTCTCCCTTCAAAAAAAACTCTACAAGAACTTCTAGCGTGATTCATGAAGAGAAGAAAAAAAAACAGATTAAAGTGCTCTTGTCAATGCCTAGAGGCAGAAAAAGTTCACTTGAAGGTATCAGCCAAACCACTGGTTTACACACAAGAAAACATTATCCTTGGGTATCACGAAAGTCTACAGATGGAAGTGGTGTTGAAGGAACTGAAAAAGACATTGCAGCAACACAGAGTGCATAGGACTTTTTTGAAGTATATTAATAATTTCATGAACTATGGCACAAGGCTCCTTGACTGTTATTTATGCCTCTAAAAAATGAACATGCATATTTTGCGTTTTTACTGAGCTAAATTACATTTCCTGAATTAAGGTCAGGCATAAATTGTCAAATCAAAGACTTTCGTGGAACAACAATAAACATCTGAATATTCCTTAGGGTAATACAGGAATTGTTTCCTGTTTGAATTGTCACCATCTACAGTTGTTAGCATTTTAGCTACAGTATAAAAGTAGTTCCCTGCCTGTCAAATTGTGCACATTACTGAAGTCTCAAGAATCCTCCAAGACAAAACCTGTATAATAGTTTGATACTATCTCTGAGGAGTATTCACGTCATTAACAACCCCAATCTCACTGCTTTAGGTAATAAACATTCAATATAAAACACACTACAGGAAATAAAAAAAAATCAGGACAATTTTGATACTCAGCTTTCTAGTGCTTATTTACACACTCCAGTACTGTCAGAAACAGCTTGAAAATCACACATTTAGAGAGGTCAAAGAAAGTTAGACTCTGTTTTCACTATTAAAAGCAAGTAAAGGTAGGAAAACCCTCATGCACTTTCAAACTCACCTCATCAGTGCTACCTCCATATACTTCATCCGTACTAACATAGACAAACTTCTCCACATTGGCTTCATGTGCAGCAGCAACCAGCACATTAGTGCCATAAACATTCACGTAGGTGAATTCCAGGGCATGCCAAAATGAAAGATCTACATTAAAAAAATCAGACAATTCAGATTAGATTTAGGCAAGACAGGGCTATTGGTTCCTATTGAATCATACTGGAGGCTGAAATATAGACTTGTCAGATAGCAAGATCATTATTAGATAAAGGGACTTTCTACACTTAATTGAAAACAAAAGTCCTTGCTCTCAACAAGAGTCTGGAAACAAGAGCAAAAGCGTATTAGCTATGGACTTTTTAACCTAAAATAGCATTATCTAACTTTATTTAAGCACAGCTACTTCCCTTCTCACTAGGAAAGGTTACACTCTGTAAGAAAAGTCTCATTCAAAGAGAGTTTCAAGATGCAGTATTACATTCCTATTACTGTTAATTAACAAGCACCTGTTTTAATTCTTACAATTGTCCCACTAGCCTAATGACTTTGTGCATATTGAATCTGACAATTTCAAAAAGTATTTTCCTGGGGAATTCTTTGAGGATTTCTTCTCACGATGGAAGGAGCATGGCAGGGATTGTTCTTAGTAACAGTGATACTGAAGAGCAGTGACCTGAAATAGGCACTCTTAAGTATACTTCATTCTCTCTTCTTGGAATTGAGGCAGGATTCTGAAGGGACTTAAGTCTAATCCTTAAGCTTGCACACTGTGTTTTTTCATGTGAAGTTGAAGTCAATCAAGTAAAAACTTTAGACTATGTACAAACTCTCTCTCCATTGTCTTTATGACTCCATCAGTACGCTGTCAGTTACATGTGAGTCTAGATGGAGTTTAAAAATGTAATGCAGAAGAAAAAAAAGGGGGGGGGGAGCATTGCCATTTATATGCAATGGAAACAGACAACAGCTAGATGAAGCCTTTTTGAAATCAAGGCTAGAACCCCGTTAAGTTAAAAAGGCCATCAGACAGTGAATCACACAAGTTTGTATGTAAAAACTGGATCCTTGATTTACATGAAGGGAATAGACAAAAAGCACCAGTATATATTTCAAGCAAGTATGACCATGGAAAACAATACCAAAACGTGCAGCAGTGCTCACCTACATGTGTTTGGGCTGCAAAATGAAGGACTATATCTATTTTCTCAGTTTTGAAGAGCTGTTTTATAAAATCAGGTTCACAAATATCTCCCTAAACAGGAAAAAAAAATTAGAACATTATTTTTGATAGAAAATAGTCAGCTTTCATCAGACAATCATTTCTGTATGATGAAATCACACAATCATTACAAAACAAGCATAGGATATCAACACCACTACCAATGGAGTTTTGGGTAATCTATCAATGTCATGTCTAAAATAAGACCAGATATAAAAGTTCACGCATTTTGAGAAACATCCTCAATGAAACTTATTTCAGGATTTATATTATTATTAACATTAGAAAGACTAATGTTAATAAAACTACACACCACAGCAGTATAGCATGAACTTCAACGCTGAGGCTGAAATGCAAAGCACTCAGAGCAAGTAAGAGTTACTGCAGTCTCACTAAGCAGACAGGGACATCTAGTGGTGAAGCAATTCCCATGCCTGTCAAAATAGGTAGCTGGATGTCTTGCAATTTTCCTTTTTGTTGTTTGTTCCAGTATTTTTTTTTTTAAATTTATATGTTTACAAAAAAGAGACAGGTATCAACCCAAAAACTGTTCTTTCTCTGACACCGTCAACAGCACCTTTTAAAGGTAAACGCAAGCTGACAAAAACATTTTGATATTTACCTGTTGGCTCAACTTAAACAAGACAGTACTTGAGAACAGGTGCCTCGTGGAAGAAGAATTTTATATTTCAAAAACAAAGCAAATAACTAAAAATAGTTCAAATGTACCTATATTTCAAGAAGTTCTCAAGTAACCATTGTGAAGAACAGCCACAAAAAAGTATTCTACGTCAGTAGAAAGGTGAACTGATTTTTCCTATTTCTCATCCCTGAATAAAAGCGAAACACTCTAGTAAATACAGTTCAGCCTCACACTTTATTTTTTAACTAAATGGTTACATTTTTATTTTTTTTTAAACTGAAATTCAAGCTTAGTACATGTGTGGTGAGCAACAACCGAAATTTTGATAAAAATACTCCTGATGCAAATTTTCTAAACTTTCACTTCTCTACTTTCCAAAACAGGCTTACTTTCTATAGTACCACTAGAGCATATATCCTTCTTGCAGTCTCCTATGGTCAGTAACAATGTTAAACAGTTCTAATCAAAGGGGTTGCACATCAGAGATTATTTTTTCCAGTGTACTTTTTCCCCTCAGTGTAAACTGGTTGCATAGCAGCTGCAAATTCAGCTGTGATAAACAGTCCCTAAAAAAAAATCCCACACACACAAAAACCACAAAAACAAAAACAAGCAAAACACAAACACACACACACACTAAACCACAAAACAAACAAACAAAAACCCAACCAAACAACAAAAAAAAAACACATTGAAAAATTGGAATTATTTATAGCGGTCTAAATTTTGTGACAAGATATTTCCACCCTAGTTCAAAAGCAATATAGCCACATCATTCCTTGTTACTGTTCCCCCCACTTCGCACAGGGATCTGAATATTTAGAGGATGCCTTCTGGAATTCCATGCTCTCCCAAGCAATTAAATCTTGATATCTCTCCAGGTAACAAGGCTTTTAGGTGGCATTCATACATTTCATATCACATACTGAAAACAGTCAAACACCTTGAGAAAAACAACCAAACAGCCAGTCTGGGCATGCTGAAACTGCATATATGTGCATGTCCGCACACAGTCTCTTTCCCCTCATACAACTTTTATCCCAATAGCTCAGAGATAATCCCTTAGTGAAATAAAGAGGTAGGTTCACAAAAACATAAACAGCCATGGGGGGTCACCTAACAAGTTCAATTCCCAACTTCACCTGAATCTAAGAAAAAACATAAGCTTACATCTACTACCTCCAACCAAGTTGCTATTTTAGAAAACTAAACTATATGCATTTCTCAGATGTCCTGCAGCCTTGGGCAGCCTCTGAGACTGAGACCAGCACCAGCACTGACTTTTGTAGAGAGGAAGGACCTCAGCATAGAGAATATTGATCTGAACAATAAATAAGAATCAAGCTCCTATCTGAAGACAAAACTGTGGAAGCAGTAAATCAACTTAATTGGCAAAATTTTAAAAAGACAGGGTATACCATGAATGTTACCATGAGACCCTGTTCCAAAATGACTGTGAACTGCACAGCATCCACAGCACCACAAGCAAGAACATAGCCTGATGTCCAGTACTGACAGAACAAGAGTATGTTGCACACCATGGAATATGACAAGTGGCAGAGTTTAAAGGCGCAAAATCTGAGACAGCATCAGAGAAGTACTGAAGAGCTGAATCTAAGTCTGTCTTGACCACACCGCACATCAAAAGTGAAACAACTATCCCTAAAACTCATCTCAAAATTACGCTTTTACCACTTCTGTACCTTTATGATACAATCAAATACATCAACTTTTCAAAGGCTACTTCATGTAAAGACAGAATATACTGTATATTCTTACAGACTTCTGTGAATGAAACACAAAGATTATTAATATGACAAACAGGTGAGGTAAATGTTATGTCCACTGAACTGTCACCTGCATTGACATATTACATACACTGACTCATTTCTGACAGTGAAGGAGTAAAAGTAATTGCAAGATCATCATAAATGAAAGCAGTGGCTTCCACTTTGGGGGCCTCTGGAGACCACATTACCTCATATACAAAGGAATTAAAGTCAGTAAAAAGTCACGTTTCTAGAAGAGATGGCTTTATCACCTGGATAAACTTGTAGTTTTCCTTCCCAGAGACAGTTTCAAGATTCTTCAAGCTTGCACAGTAGTCGAGCTAAAGAGAAATAACCACACAATATCAATAAGTGGGCTTCATGGAAGCAAATGAGCTAACTCAAAACCAGCCTAGTCAGTAGAAAGTCTGGGAACAAAGTAAAAACTTACTTCACAAGAAAACTTATTTTGCAAGCAGATGTGACGAAGCTTCGAAAACACAAAACTCAAAAAAATACCTTAAATGCAAAAATTCTTAAATGGAAGTTCAGAGCTTGCAAATTTTCCCATAAATTTCAGTATGTTACACGCTGCATTAAAAATCATTTAAAAGTTTTCCACATCAAGAAAGAAAACAAGCTATTACCTTATCTAGATTTATAATCAGATAGTTTGGATAGTTTTTCACAAGAGAGACGACTACATGTGAAGCGCTGCAAGACAGAAGAAAAACATATTTTACAATTATATACATAGGTTTAAAGTAACAAAGAGATGACAAATCACAAATAAGTTCAGCAATATCAAAAGCCTTTGGGGGAAGAAGGGGCTATACTCAGGTGAAAGAGGTATTCAAAAACATATTTTAAGATATATCAACATTAATATATATTATATATATAGTCTATAAGTTATTGTAACATAATCTATATATAACTACATACTGTTAAGAAACAAAGTCAGAATAAAATTTCATGCTATAATGAAAGAAAATCAGCAGTGCTCACAGCCACATAAAAAAAACCAATAAACTGTTAAATGCTCTATTCAATAAAATACTTTTACATTCTTTAGCTTATACTTTCGGTATCAGAGAGAATCAGTCAAGTCTCCTAACCCATAATACTGACTCCTATCACTCAGCTCTCTGACACGGCTGCAAAGAAGTGACAACCAGATGACATTTCTCCTTTGGCACAGTCTTGTGTACAAGAAGCTCACCCCAAGAACTCAGGTTTACCAGGGGTTATTCACACACCGAAATCTAATCCTCTCACAGCTTCTGAGTCCGAGCTCGCTGACAAGCTCAAGCTTACGACAGACCAGACCTTTCTCCAACTCGAGCAGAGCCAACAACACTGGAGGGGTGACCTGGGAAACAGCAGCTGGCTCAAAGCAGTGCCACTCCAATCCAGAGAATCACAGAATGGTTCAGGTTGGAAAAGGCCCCTGAGACCACTGAATTCAATCTATGACTGATCGACACCTTCTCAACCAGACCACGGCACTAAATGCCACATCCAGTCATTTCTTGAACACCTCCAGGGACGGTGATTCCACCACCTCCCTGGGCAGCCCATTCCAATGTCTAATCACCCTTTCTGTGAAGAAATTCCTGCTGATGTCCAACCTGAACCTCCCCTGGTGCAGCTTGAGTGTAACTTCATTTGTCCTGTGGCTGGTTGCCTGGCACAAGAGGCCGAACCGCACCCGGCTACAGCCTCCATTCAAGTAGATGGCAAGAGCGATGGTCTCCCCTGAGCCTCCTTTTCTCCAGCCTACACAAGCCCAGCTCCCCCGGCCCCTCCTCACTGCGCTTGTGCCCCAGACCCTTCACCAGCCTTCTCGCCCCGCTCCGCACCCCTGCAGTCCCGGCGGAGGCCGAGCTCCGGCTCCCACCGCCGGCGCCTCAACTCTCCGCCCAGCACTCACCCCCCCCCGGACCCACGACGCTGCCGCGGCACCACCACCAGGCCCTGAGCCAGCAGCCCCTGAGCCAGCGCGGCCCGGCCCGGCCCGGCGGCGCCGCGAACAACCGGCCGGGCACGGGCACGGGCACCGGCACAAGGCAGGGAGCCCAGCCCGCAGCGTCTCACCCGGGGGCACCGACCCTTCTCGACGGCTCACTCGGTGGATCACTCACATGAAGCCGGCGCCGCCCGTCACCAGCACCCGCTTCTCGAACCCGACCCAGTCTGAGGGCGCCGCGGGGCCCACCTGCTCCGACATCGTCCGCGCTTTACGGCACCGCCCGCCTCCTCCCCCCGGCTCTCCCCCACAACGCGGCTGCGCGCGCGCGGCACGGGCCACGGGCAGGGTTGCAGCACCTCCGAGAGGCGCATTGAGTTAAAAACCCTCCCTCCTCGGTCCCGGCGCGGGCCCCACAGCGGAGCTGTCGCTGTCCCCACCGGCGCCATGGGCAGCGGCGCGGCCTGTGCAGAGCGATGAAACTTCGCCCCCAGCGAACCGTCGCCTCTTTTACGACGCCGGGTGTCTCAATTTACGGCCGGGCCCGGCAACGGGACACGTTGTGGCAGGGGCGGGGCCTGTCCGCTCGGCCACGCCCCTTGGGCGGGCGCGCCCCCTCATTGGCTCTCTCTCCGCTCGCGCCCTCCCGCTCGCGCCAGCCCGGAGGGGCGGTGTCACGTGACGCGGAGGGGCAGCGCGGGGCGGGGGGCAGGGCGGGGCGGAGGATCGCGGCGGCCGCGGGTCCCCGTCTTGATCCTGGTTCCCATCCCGCTCCCGGTCCCCGGCCCGGTCCCCATCCCGCCCCCGGGGATGCGGCGGCGGCTGCTGTGGCTGCTCTGCGCCGCCGCCGCCGGCTGCTGCTGCTGGGGCCCCGCCGCGGGCAAGACGCTGCGGGGCGGCTTCGCCAGCGGCGCGGCCCGGCTGGAGCCGTGGCGGCCCGTGACGCGCTTCCAGTTCCACGGTGCGTGCCCCGGGCCCGGGGAAGCGGGAGGAGGGCTGCTCCGCCGTGGGACGGGGCCGCGGGCCGTGCCGGGGGAGCAGCAGCCGCGGAGACACCGGGAGCGAGGCCAGGAGCGGGGTCAGGAGCGGGGTCAGCCCCGCTCAGCCCCCCGTTCCCCCCCGGCCCTCCGCCGGGGCGCGGGGCAGGCCCGGGGCGCTGTGCGGGCAGCCCGGCCCGCTGTGCGGCCCGTCCGCAGCGCTGTCGGCGGCAGGGGGCGGCAGCCAGGGATGGAGCAGCGCTGCCCCCCCGGTGCCCAGCCCGGGTCCCGCTGGGCACGGGAGTCCTGGCTGTGGGAGCACCCCTCCTGCCCTCCGATGGCAGCCGCGCCTGGCGCTGCCCCATCGCCCGTGCTCCTGGTGTCACCGTGCGCCGGGAGGTAAAGGCTCACCTGCTTATTCCCAGTGGCTTTTCTTCCCCGTGCTGCTAACTCCGTGTTAGTAATAACTCCTGACTGTTAGCTAAGGCTAACTCCACCTTCTGGAGTGGCCATTCTAACAGAATTCCAGCCCATTGCTGGAATCCTGTTAGAATGGCCACTCCTGAAGGTTGGGAACTGCTCTCCTTGGTGCAGAAGTTTTACTTTGCAGGAGGTGTATGGAAGCTTGTGTATGACGAGTGCCATACATGGTCAGCATGCTGTTCCTATATGCTCTGCGTTTCAGTAGCCTAGGCTGTTTCCTTTCTCATTGTGCCTCACGGTAGAAGAGTTTTGCAGAATGCTTGAAAATATAATGGGGTGAAAGAAAACGTGACATAAGCCAAAGGGAGCTGGAGTATGACCTACCAGGACTGAATGAGATGATAGATGGGGTGAAGATAGCTTGTGGAGTGACTTGAAAGCACTTAATTATCTCTGTCCTAGAAGATAATTGTAGAAGTGCTCTAAATAGATCTAAAGGAAAAAAAAGGGCACTGCTTAAATTTAAGAAAAGACTGTTAAGATTAAAGATGTGTGGTGTAAGTGTTCAGATACAGTTCTCTAAGTCGATGTTGCATACTTGCTTAGAAATACTCCTCTTTTTGGATGAATACCAACAACTATTTTGGGTCTTAGTGAAGCTTTTTTTTTTAATATTTCAAAATCTTAGGTAAACTGTAGTTCATACAACATTTTACAGATGCTATGAGATACCTTATCTGAGGTTTTCTTGCAGGACCATTGTCTTGCAGCTGGCTGTGAACAGGCAAACATTCTTTTATTTGAAGCTAGTACTAGGCTATTGACTCACATGTAGCAGGTGCCTAGGTTAGAGGGAAAGGTCACTGACAGATAAACATTCAAAGTTTGCTTAAACTTGAATGGAGTTTCTGCTCTTAGAGTACCAACTGATTTTTCTTCTCCATTAAATTCTACCTTTTAATTTAGGATACTCTTACGTTAAAGAAGTCTATGGCAATATATGAAAGAATTTATCAAAATAAGTTTGGGGATTGTAGAATTACTGAGACAAGATAAACTGGGTCAAATAAGCAAGTTCTAAAATGTCTGAAATATTTGTATAAAGATGCAGCCTATAGTGACAGGACGAGGGGTAATGGTTTCAAACTGAAAGACGGTAGGTTTAGATAAGATATTAGGAAAAAACTCTTCACTGTGAGGGTGGTAAGTCACTGACACAGGTTGCCCAGAGAAGCTGTAGATGCCTCATCCCTAGAAACGTTTAAGACCAGGCTGGATGAGGCTTTAAGCAACCTCGTCTAGTGGGAAATGTCCCTGTCTGTGGCAGGTGAGTTGGAAACTATATCATCTTTGAAGTCCCTTTCAATCCAGGCCGTTCTGCGATTCTATAGGTAGACTGACACACTACAGAACATTCTAAAGTTTGATTTTCTGTGCATCAATTTGACATCTGCCGTCTCTATAATTAAGTATTTTAGCTCTAATCCATCCATAACATGAAAGTCCTTTTGCATAAGTTCTTCTGGTATTAGACTCTTAAGTGCTACCCCATGATGCTCATAATCATGCCACAAAGGTCATAAAATACAAGACTTTGAACCAGTTATTGAGACTATTGAGGTACTGTCTTTAACTTGAGAAAATAAAATTTGGGGTGGGAGGAGGGAAGGAAGAAAAAGTTATCTGGAAGACTGTTTAAAGCAAAAAATGGGGGGGCGGGAAGGCGAGACTGCTCGTACTAGAGAAGGTTAATGACATTTGGGTTTTGGTGAAGGTTTGTTTAAGTACCATCATAGGGAATCATGCATGCAGTGTTTTGTTAATGAGTTGTATAGAAATTTTTCTTGAAAGTCCATAAATATTTTCTTAGGAAGTAGTGGTAAAAATTTAAGAAATTACGTGAAGTTGTAATATAACTACTTATTAAAAAATCTGTGCCACACTATCTTTTTGCTGGTAACTGATATCTAGGCAGACTAGCTGATTTTATTTTTTAAATATCAAGGTGACCATGCTGTACTGTGTGTCAGAATCAAGAATGTAGCGGTAGCTGTGACAAAAGCAGCTAGACTTCAGCTCTTTCAAGCACAGGAATGGCAGAAGCTGCAGAACAGTGTCGAAGATCACAGCTGTACAGAGAAGTTCTCTAAAGCTCAGCTGACAAGTGAGTTGCCACTTTTTTCCCCCCTGTGAATTAAGTTACTGGTGTATTTAGAACCCTGTTAACTATGTGTTTAGAATAGTCATTTCAGTGAATTTTTGCAGCAACCAGTACTTTGGTCTTCTGCAATTAAAAAATACTACAAGGAAATAAAATTGATTTCTTTGCATCACTTCAGGAGACTTTGTTTTTAAGTCATTATTTAGTATACTGCTGGAAAATTAAATCCTTGGCAAATAATGATTTTAATGCAAACAATCAAACTTTATGACCAGTTCTAGGCTAATGCTCTCTCTTGGTTGCAACTCAGAAAGGGTACAAGTTTGGCTGAAGTTTTCATTTAGTCATTCAGTACAGAGATTTTTCTTTTACTATGCTTGGAGTAAAAGTCAGGTTTTTTAATCTCAAATTTTCCATTTAAAAAAGTATTATCTTGAGTATATGAAAGAATTTACAAAGTATAGCGTTTCACTATGAAACCAAAGAACTTGAGAATCTAAATGTTTGGGACAGTCAAATGTACAGTTTGAATTGTGACTTTTATTGCAGTGGAATGAAAAAAACTAGAGGTAAACTGATGGAACCTGCTGCAGTTACCTCTAAAATTCTGAAGCGAATGCTTGTAAGGTGGGAATATATAGCCCAAGTACAAAATAAAAGGCTAATTTTGTACCTGTAACCCTTCTCTTTAACTATCATAAAAAGTTGGGGTTTTTCTGCAAAAATTAATCTGCATTATGTTGCATTACGTTATGACTTTCCTCTGTCATAACTTACTGCTCTATCACACTTTAATTTTGTAATTTGATATTTATCACCGACTCTCATATTCAAATGTTTTTAATATTTCAGCTGAGAATCATATCAGCATACAATATGGAGGTTGTCTTTTTGTCTCTTATTTGCAAAGGAACATTTCTTATTTGTCAGGAGGCTCCTGTTCTCCAGTTCCATGGAAATGGCGTTTTCAAACCTGAGAAATCAAAAATAAAATTATATTTTCATGATAGCACAGATTTGTCATGCTTTGATGGACAAAACATGTTACGAAATTTTTAATATGGTATCAAAGATGAGCTATTTAGAATAAGCTTAACTCGAGTACCTATCCATCTAAACGTGAAAGACTAGTAAAACAGTGAAGCATTGAGTTATGTAACTAGAAGGCAAACAGACTGAAATAATAATTTTTTCACTATTTGTTCATTGTAATGGTACCAAACCTACTTAAAGCATAATTTTTCCTTTAAGAAATTAAATTAATATTAGAAGCTTCGTTCAAATATGTTGTGACTACAGCTTCTCTTTGAAATTTCCTCTGTGCAGCCAGAACCGCCACAGTAACAGATTGATCTCCTCTAACATTGTCATAATGAAATCTTATACAGATGTCACTTCCAGGGATGTAGTTTACTTCCACTTGATAAGAGCTACACAGAAATGCAGCTGAAATAACTAGCAGCTGGTCCACCATTCCTGATGACTGTCCCAGCAGGGTACTCGCTGTTTTCTGCTGTGTTAGAGGTTGTATGACTATAGGCTGAGTTGGATCTGTTTGCTGATGTTGGGCAAAACCGAGTACATTTTTTTTTTTATCTTACTTCATTTCCTCTGAGTTAGCTTGCAGATTTGATGGAAAACTGATTAAACATGGTCTGTGTGGTCCTTAGTCTCGACACAAGCAACTCAGTGTCAGAACTCAGCTGAGAGTTAAAATGGAAAGTAAAGCCACTCCTGTCAGATGCCGTTTGCCTTTCATTTGGATTAAGCACCATGTGAAATCCTGGTTTGTGTGTTGTCCAGATTTGTACTTCATGGTAATTGCTGCAAAGAAACATATATAACAAATCTTCCTGGATTCCCATGTTGATCAGTTCATACCTTCAGAGAACAGAAAATAACTTCTTGTAGTTGAAACAAGTTTATTTGAATTACATAAATGTTTTTCACAGATAGGCTTCAAGTTAGAAATTAGTTCTAAATGTTGTCTACAAAATATTTGGGGAAAATGAGTTTGTTAAAAGGTTGGTTTGTATGTATGTTTGCAGCTTTTTCATTTAGAAACTCCAGTGAGCAGATGAAACATCAGTCTCTTACTTAGTTGTTTTTAAATGTGACCTGATTAAAACACACAGTTTTATTAGGCAACGGTTTCAGCCCTTAACTGTCAATTGAAATTTAGTATATTACGTTTTGGGGAAGTGCTGTGAAATATGCTATGTTGCACCTTTAAAACATGCATACTGTCGTTTACAGAGCTCACATGCAGCTCTTTCTGTTTGGTGTTCTAAATCTCTTTGAAAACAGTAGAATAAATTTCACAAAGGTATGTTTCATGCTGCAGAGGTACCTGTTGGGTAGTACAGAATAGCTAATCCTGTCAATACTGTACTAGAGGATGGAAATGTGTTAAGCATAGGAGACACAGTTTGCATTTACTGACTTCTGGCAGCAAAGTTAAAAGCTAAGAGGTGGAATGCAATACATACCCTCACCAACCTTTATCTGCACCTATTCGAAATGAAAGATGAAATTGAAGGTCTGGTCTCTGGTGTTATGGCTAGCTTTCAAAACTAAGACTGTTTTTTATTGTATATAATTTATGACCTTGGGTATGACATTGTGGGTTTAAGTTTTATCTTCATTCAAAGATGAGTTTTCTAAAAGCGTACTAATGGAGTATTTACTCCTATTTTTGTTTCTTTATTTTCTTCCAAAGTGACTGTGAACCACACAGAGCAAAATCTGACAGTGTCCCAGATTCCTTATCCGGAAACATGGTATGTGTTTTATGTAGACAAGTTTACCTGCGAGGAGAATTATTCTGAATCCGAGGATATTCAGTTTGAAATGGTCTTACTAAACCCAGATGCAGAAGGGAATCCATTAGATCACTTTAGCGCAGGGGAATCGGGTAAGATTTTTTTTCTTAAAATTAGATTTCTAAGTTAAGGATCTGGTCACTCAAATCAGTACTTACTATGCTTGGAAGACTATGGGGAATGGATAGCAGAGTCACTGATATTTCACATTCTGCTTTCTCATGGAGATTAAACTTCATTTTCTGTCAAGACAGAAAAATCCTTTCCTTTCTCTAGACTGACTTTCCAAAACTTGCCTAAATGGAAGTGTAGATGCACAAGGAAAGTTAGTGTTAGAACCTAGGAACGGTAGTGTTAGCATCTTTGTGTATTTTTACCATGTTGAAATTCAAATCTTCCACTTGAATGTGAATTTCATCGCTGATTTTAATGAATTAATGAAATACCTGTGTGAAACTTGATTCTGTGCAACATGAGTACATGCACGATAAATCACTTTGCCACTACAATTTCAGTTCAGTGTTTAGCTTTCTCTGAGTGTCTTAGTCGCAGGCTGTAGATTAATCACTCCTGATTCTTTTTTATTTAAGAAATGCAATTTAAAATCTTTAAATATCCAAAAAATAACTACTAGATGTGACTCAAGACAGCAGCTAAAGAAATGCCCACATAAAATTGTGTGCTTTGTAGGATCCAGCCTAGTGCTTTGTTGCAGTGAGTAGCATCACTGTTCTGGGAGTCCTCATCAACATGTCACTCGCCTGGGTCTCTTGTAAGGGAAGGACCTTATAGCTTTAGACTGCCTTCATATAGAGATTCAACCTACATACCAAGAATGAGCCTAACTGTTACGCTCAGAATCAAATGCCCTGCTGTCATTTGTGGTCTCCAGAGGATATAGAGGGAACAAAGGCAGCTCTCTTTTTGAAAGGAAGAAAATATTCAGTAGAACATTTAGCAGAATCTGTAAGAAAGAAGCACATTAATAATGTGTTTTTTCAAGGCTTATAATTGGACTTAAACTGTGTCTTTAACTTCTTATTCTACAAACTTAGTTGGCAGTTTTTATTTCATGAATTTGGTTTTCAAAAATGAATTCTAGGTTAATTTACTTATTCTCAAAAAGCAGGAGTGGCATTATTTTATTAAATCAAGGGGCAAAGCAGCTGCAAGGCATCACATGGCCCTTTAAAGTGGTGTACAGACCTTCTAGAGAGGCATCTCCACTCTGTACTAATTTTGTAGGAAGACTGCGCACTTGGAAGCTGCACTCTGAACAGCTTACACGCTTAGTAAGGAGGTGTGTAAATGTGCTGCATGCATGTATTTATATCTAACAAGTAGGAAGCAAGGTGAGCTGTACATGCCATGTCTTCCACAGTTGCAGAACACCTCTGTTTATTCAGAATTAAAACCCACATCGTTGCCGTGAATCCTGAAGTTACACGCACATATCTGCTTTCAAATAACCAGGGAGAATTTCATCTCTCTGTCATTTTTAGTTTAATTTTTTAATGCATGTTTGGAAAATAAACTTTGTCATTTTTCCATAGACATTTAAAACATGAGGGTACCAGAGAGAAGATCTGGCTTCATTTCTTGCTTCTTTCATGCAGGCAACTAAAAACTACATAGTTACGTATGGTTTGAGTTTAGGTCATTCTGCACTTTAGTTACTTTAAGCTGTGGCCTGACGCAAGAGATCTGAAAATTCAATGGGCTATAAGGAAAGAATAGGAAAAAACTTGAGACCGTCACCTTGTGATTAAGATGTTTGCCTTGAGAGATGAGGAGTCCTTCCTTCTGATCCCTGGCAAGTAATCTTTCATCATTTTATATGGTAGGGTTTTTGTTACATAAGAAAAGGTATTGGTGGAATTTAGGGTTTCTAAAGGCAGCTGAACAGGAAGACAACATTTTGAAGATCTTTGAAGTTAGGTATTTTAAATTAAGGTATATATGTTTTGTTTTCTCTGTCAACTCTAAGTTCCTTGAAAGTTAAGAAGCTTAGAGAAGACAGGTTGAAAATTACGCTTCTGTATTTTTTACAGTTGGTTTCCAGTGCAGTTTTCTCATAACTCCTTTTGGTCTCAAGCCAATAATCCACACTTTGTCTATGGTTGGAAGAAGCTTTCTATCAAAGATGTTTTGTGTTTATTAAAAGGTAGTTGATTTTCCTAAAAAGTTTTCCATGTGTACTCACTCATGATAAGAAATATTACTACCGAGTCCTTGCTGACTTCAGTGAGTGTCTTTTGAAACAGGAAGATAAAGAGTGAAAGAAAGAAAAAGTGATTTGATCTAAAACACATATTTCTGTCATTCATAAATCATGCTTTTGTATTGATGTACAAGAGAAGCAGAGTGGCCCTGAATTTTTTGAGTCTTTATTACCTTGTTCTCTTTTTCTCCCATTTCACTGTATGTATGTCCAAAATGTTTAATTTTAACCATATAAGTTATAATGCTAGCAACTATTTAGAACTCATCCAGTTTTAATGTTTTTCAACTTAGATATTGAAACATGTATCCAGTCTGGGTGGAATTGGTTGGAAGGTTTTAGTAGATTTATTTTGTTGCTGGAGAAAAAACCATTTTTTAGAATCCGATTCTATGGGCACCACTAGGTTTCAAGGAAGGTCAGAGAAGGAAAACATGTTTTGTGTGAGAAGTGTTTACCCATTTTCACTTGTAGCTCTCTGGCTTTTATCTGAAAGCTCATGACGGATTGCAAAACTTAATGACAATAGAAAAGATTTCGAGGACTGAGGTCCTAAGGGAAGCATTTTACCACACTACTGCTAGATTGAAAATTAGAGGACTTCTGTTTTGTAAATAATCTAAAAAACTTTGGGAATTATTTTAGACTAGTGCAAAAAAAGTCACGCTAAGGACTATTTACTGTTTTCTGTGCTGTTTATCTAAAACTTTATGGGCTTGGTCAAGTGTGCTTCTTGAACTACTTTATGTGGAGGAAGAGTGACACCCAGTGGTTAAAAAAGATTAGGTAGAAGTCTGTTCTGGTTTTCTTCATCTGATTGTGCCTTTACAAATTGGAACAAACAATAAAAAAGAGCTACAAATGAGTCCTTTAATAAACGTGTTTTCAACTGCTCAAATGGGCTACAATTATTTTCTGTGTATCAAGAAACTGTATTCCACTTTATCCTGTTTTGTTAATTGCTGCAAACCTTTCCTATACCCAGAAAAGGTATTATTGAATAAAAAATACTTTGTGAGACCAAATAATAATCAGATTCCTGAAAAAATTCACTGACTTTCTTGGATAAAATTGACTAGGATTTAGACATTTCATCTGTACTACCAGATAAAATTTTATATCTGGTAGTGTTTTTGGGGGTGACAGTTGCTAAGTATTTCCCAAAGATTATATATTAAAAAATATATATAACCTATTTTATTTTAGCTGTTTGCTGCTAGTTGCAATGTCTCTTTACAAAAACTAAGCTCTATTTCTTTTTTTTTCCACAGGATTACATGAATTCTTTTTCCTGCTTGTCCTAGCATACTTTGTAACTGCTTGCATATATGCACAGTCCCTATGGCAGACAATTAAGAAGCGTGGACCTATGCATGCTGTATTAAAGGTGTTGACAATTGCATTACTGTTGCAGGCGGGTTCCGCTTTTGCCAACTACCTTCACTTCTCAAGGTATCTTTGCTCATTTTTGCTTTCAGTCTTTAAGAACAATATATTGTAAAGAACTGCATATAGGCCTGTGATGATTGTGACAAAACATAGGACTGACCTTTGAACTACATCATTGCCATGTACATAAATGTACTTTTAAGAGAGAACACGTGTTTAAGACATACCCACTTAAAAAATGTAATATTTTTATTCTTTTCTCAGTTACTCTAGAGATGGGATAGGAGCCCCTTTTATGGGAAGTCTAGCAGAACGTGAGTATGTTTGTCTACTGTTTCTTACATATTCCTACACATGAATCTGTATAATACATTAGCAAATGCTGTTGTTGGACTGTATTATGATCTTGGACCATATCACTGGATTTTTAGTATAAAATACTAAAAATTGCTCTTTCAAGAAAAAAAGCCCAAAAAAACAAAACGCTTTTTCAAGTGTTTACAATAACTATTTGTAGCTGTACAGTTGTGACATTGCATAGGATTTTTCAAAGGATTTTCTTATCTCGAGATTCCTTCCTACAAACACTTAAATACATGCATATCACATAAGTAAATGTTTCAATGTGTTGAAGGGCTTTATGGAGTTTGCACGATCTAGAGAGGCAAGCTTTTTAGAAAACTTAATCAAATTTTCTCAAGTGTGTCATTTCACTAACAAATACAGCAATTATTATAATGAAAAAGTATTTTCTAGCATAAATTGTATGATTAGCATGATGCAAAAAATGCTTATGTAAAGATTTTGTGCCAGCAAAGCATTTTTCTCCACTGTAAAGATACTCTGAGTTCTCACTGGAACTGAATTCCTATAATATCCCTTTCCAAAATGCACTAATTTACTCCTGTTGGATTGTTCAGTGTTAAACATTGTTGTCGCATAGTTTGGGTTTTTTTCCTGGAGTTCACACTTAAAGCATTGGGCGTTCTTTCTAAGCAAATATATTGCTTGAAGCACCCAAAGAAAATAGTATTGTGGTCGTGAGATAGTGTTGGCGAGTAACAGCCCATATAGAAACGTAAGTCCCTTTGTAGAGTTCATTTAGAAGCCTGCAGTTGGAATTAACAGCCTCTTGATGGCACTTGGTACCACAGTAATTGCTTCTTTCTTGTTTTAACCATTTGAGTTAGCAGCTTCTTGCAGTCTCTCCAGCAACTGTATTAATAAACCTTCCCTCTCATCTCCTGAAATGAAATTAAATGGAGAATATAGAGGTAGTGATAACTCCTCCGTGGTGTTGACTACCAGCCAGAATTTCAGAGAGAATAGCTGCATGCTACATTTTCGGTGTATGTATTGTAGTCAAGAGCCCATTTTTATCTGGGTAAAGCAAAGATCATAATGAACAAAATAATATTTTTGAATCAATAGCTGAATTTCTTAAATTTCTTCAATTCAGCTAAGGAAGTTTTCCTTTCCTACTGTCTTTAAGGTTTCTGGTTTCCAAAACAGTGAAAGAACATAAGTATTAGTAAGGCAGAAAGCTTCAGTAGCAGTTACAGTTCTGAAGAATGGCTGATGGCAAGTAGTATAGTTTGAAGGTGCTACCATTTTTCCTGTGTCACAACAGAAATCAGAGTTAAAAATAATTGTTAAAATTTCTGTTAGCTGCAGTGGAGCCAGAACAGCTTTTTAAAAACCTGTTCAGATACTATTCCTAATATGATTTAGTCTTTACCATGTATAAAGAGCTGATCCTCAGTCTAATTTATCGCCTAAGCTAATCACATAAATCACACAAATAACGCTGGCACTCAAAAACATTGCAGACAGTGGCCTTTTAATTTTTGGTAAGAATGAAATGTGAAAAGTCAAAGACTATTATTATGCCTGTTGAATAGCCAAAAAAGATTAATTATGATGAAATCGGACAATTATGGAATCGGCTCAGTAACACATGACTTTACACTGACACTGGATATCATAGGATTGTCGTGATTTTTTTAATCATATTTTTACTTTCTAGTAAGGTGTATGAGATATCAAAGATTAAAGCCAATGCCAAATTTTTGTCTTATACAATTTTTCTTGAAATCAACTTGAATTGTTGCCACACTGAAGCAGAGAGGTATCTATATAAAGGATGGGATTGAGAGATGATGTCTGGCTATAATTTATAGGGCAGGTTATCTTAAGGAGTGACAGAAAATAAAATGCTCCCTAGAACATCCAGATTTGTTCAATCATTTCTCTAGCTTGGATTTTTGACACTAGTTTGGCATACCTGGGGTTCATGTAGCAATTCTTTTTCTAGTGTGTACTGTGTCTCCACAGGTAGCATTGGAAAATAATTTCATTATCATTTTGGCCAAAATCTTTAATAAAGCATGATCAAGTTTGTATTTACTAAAAGCTCTTGATACATCTTAAACAACAAAGGTGAATACATTAAGAAGCACTTAAGCATATAAACTGTCAGAATACCAAACATATCCAGGAATTACACCTTGAAGTCTGGTTTATATCCATATCTTGCTAGTGTTGCTGAACTGCTGGGAAATGTTGCAGCTAACCCTTGTTTGACACACTTGCCTTATATCCATATTAAACTCTGCACAGCATTTTCTGTGCCAGTATTTTTAGTAAATGTGGAAGTACATTTATCTTTTTTAATACAGTCCAGTTGTAGAAAAATAGAACTTTGCTTTTTTGTGACAGAAATACTACTCTTGTACCTGGTATTCTAACTGAAAATTAAAAATTAGAAACAAATTTAATTAAACTAAAATATTAATCCTGTGAAAAAGAAAACATTGCTGTGTGTAGTGCCAAAACTGTAGTTTCTGAACCAAATTTACAATTTACATAGTATAAGAATCAATTTTTTTTATGTCTCCACTGTACCAGTACAGTGAGTCAGATCCCAACACCAGCTTTAAGATTGCTTGGTAAGTTTTAATCAAAAGCTCACCAGATCTAAGGCTAACAATCACCCAGTAAGAAATCTTCAGGTTTTTCTACTGTCAGTAGAAAGGCTAACAAGTAAAGGCTTTAATATATTCTAGCTGGAAGTTTTATTTATTCAGATACAGCTTCAAACACAGGTTTGAGACGCTGATTAAGAATGTAACTTTATGGAGTATGTGTTAATTGTTCCCAAACAGAGGTAAAAATGGACATAGCAAAATGAGGCAAAGGCACTTTGCATTTAATAAAACGAAATACAGGCAAGTTGTTGATCTAAATGAAATTTATGTTAGGGTTTTTCATTATATTTTCCCCTTTAAGTATTTCAGAGTGGCATTTATCCTAAATATTTGTGCTTTCTTGTGTAAGCTACTACATCCTTAAGACAAAGTGCAGTTAAAGTACAATGCAACTATTTGATTTTTGAACAAAAGTTTTTCAGAGCAAAGAAAGGAGTTCATTTCATCATGTTTCATATTTGCAGTAATATTAACATACAAATGATTTTAGTTTGTTAGCATTTTTAAGTCTATTTATGTAGATGGATGCCTGAGCCCAGACTCCTTTGACACAAGAGTGGGATTTGGAAGGATGTGGCACTGTGTCTGTGCAGAGCTGCAGCATAACTGGAGGAAAGCTGATAGTGATCTGTTTGGTCACTGAAAACTTCACAAAATATCCACATTTTGTTTCAAAGCAGTCTGAGATATTCAAACCGTCATCAAAATTATGACTAAAGGTGATACAGAGGTGCAAGCGTCTTGTGGGTATATAGAAAGTTTCTCTTTGCTGTAGGAAAAAACTTTATTTTTGTTGTGACTCTATTCATTTTTCTTTTGTTTTCAATAGTGTGTGACATAGTCTCACAGATACAAATGCTGTATTTATTATTGAGTCTATGTATGGGTTGGACCATAGGCAGAATGAAGAAATCTTATGGCAGACCTCTTCAGTGGGATTCCAGTCCAACATCTACTGGCATTGCTCTAGTAGTTGTTGTTACACAGGTTTGTATTTTGTAGTCATTCTTACACTGAAACATACAGCTACTATTAAGTATGACAGAACTGTGAACCAAGTAATTTCAATATTTTAATTTTATGAGGGAGGGAGTATCAAGACTGGAAAGAAGCCCACAGCATAATGTACGCCCAGTATGTTTAATAGGTAACACCACCTTCTCTTTAACAATTTAAGGTGTAGCTCCACAGTATGTTTTTGTTCAGCAGTAAAACCACTTAAGAAGTTCCCACAGGTTTCCAAACTGCTGTTTGTGTCAGTTGTTTGTAGCATTGTATTGTGAACCGGATCAGTGGAATAATCTAGACTGGGGAAAAAAAACCCAGATACTTCAGTGACTCATTTTACTGATCTGATGTGTAATATGGTCCTATAAATAGTTGTAATCAGTGCAACTGAGGCATTGTGAACTATGTTGTGGGTGGTGACAATCAGCAGCATGAGTGGAAAGAGAAGGGAAGCTGATGGGAGGAAGTCCTTCTGTCACCAAGAAAATGGAAATCTTCAGTGCCCTCCTTTTGGAACCACTCAAATAGAATGTCTAATGGTCCTTTCAGTCAATATAAGGGAATTCTTGAAAGGTTCATGTGCAGGATTGGTCTTGCAAATATACAAATGGTCTGACACATAATTTCATTCAAATATTTTCCATTAGTATAAATTAGAAAGTCAAGTACACCAGTAACTTAAAAGTAAATTACAATGGAGATCATTCAACCCTGGTGGTGCCTTTTGTAAACAAATTTTTTTAAATCACATCACAAAGACAAGAGAATCTGAAAGCCATTGAGAAAGAGAAGAGCAGGGAGAAACTGGAGACAGTAATGAGGAAGAGATTATACGGAAGATTTTGTGCCATTTGGGTAGTATCTGTAATTAGTGTGGCTTCCAAACTGAGTGAGTGGACTGCTAAAACATTCAGAGTAGCTGGGAGCTGACATTTCTTGCTAATGAAGTATATAAACCAAAAGCTATTAAGGTCAATGGGACTGTTGAAATTTAAAGATAGGTTCATTCCACCTTACTTTGACACCCATCTAGCACCAGAAATTTTACATGCTGGTAGTAAAGAAGACTTCTAAAGTATTTAATTTTATTAATGCCTCTGCACTTGTGCATGCGTATGGGTGTTTTAGTACTCTGCCACTTGAGACTGGAAAATTTTTTGTTGTGTGCTTTTACTATACATAGAAAGGACACTCAGTATAATCAGCTCAATCTGGTTTTGGTTGTTACTTATGGTAAAAGTTGAGGCACGTATCATATGCTGTTTCCCCCAAGGCTGGACCATTACACATTTGTGTCAGCTCTCGGAGCTGGAGGATTGGTACAAAGTTGGCTATCTTACTTTTTCCCTAGTAAGACACAGATCTACCACATCTCCTCTTGGTAACACTGGGAATGTTAGATTTGGCAGGAGTTTAGTGGGAACAGAGTATGGATGTGGGAATGTCATTGCCTGAGTGGTTTTGCATCCCAGTCTCAGCGTCTACTGTCACCTGCAAAAGTTCCCTGACACCAGGAGTGTGCCTGCCACTTCTGAAGTGGATATTGTCCATCTCATGGTTCAGTACATAAAAAATATACCATCTGCCAGATTTGTTCTTAATACAGAATGCAGCTGTTGAGCTCAGGGTAGCAGGATTTAAAATATCACCTCTAGCAAAGGTGTTGAGTTTAAGACTTCAGTTTCCGGATTAGTCAGTTGTTCACTTGTCTGTCTAGATTGACTTGGGTGTTTTACCTGCTGTAATCAATCAATGGGCACTTTCAATGGTTAAAAACCTAGAATAACTTCCTTCCTGTTCTGATCTTTCCCAGAGATTCTTATGGGAGAGCCAGCTTCCTCCTATCCCAGAGGTCGGACAGACTTATGTGGATAAGAGATGTTCTGAGGATTTGCTGTGGAGGCTGCTGGAAACCATGTGCATTACTCTAATGCAGGAGATAGAGATTCCACCGTGTTAGTTTTATTGATGTTCTATTGTACCTGTCCTCATCTCATCTTCAGGAAAGTCAAACAAGTGGACAGCCTGGGAAAACGTGTTATTCTTGAGTTTAACTGTAGTTCTGACTGGCAAACTCCTGATCCTGTTTGCCTGCTACTACTTCAAATTCCTCAGCAAATTTTCAGTGTTTTTTCTGTTTGTAGTGATGCTATGGATTTTTTTTGTTGTTGTTCTTTCAGAAGCACTGGCAATTTCCTGGGCTGTGTTTACAGGTTACCATCAGTGTAGGGTGGACACAGCCTCCTAGTCAGCAAATCTGTTGTGGTCTTCACACCTGCAGAGAAGTAACATCTCAAAGGAGGGAGAAGTCTGCCATTCAGGATCTCCCTTTGCCTTAATTTGTTCTTTATTTCAGCCACAGAACAAAAGATTCCCAGGCTGCTGTACATTCATGAATGATTTCGCTCTCTGCTGCTGGGGCACAAAGCTTGTTCAGAATTTTACTGATGGGAGGCCCTTCCTGTCACATAGATCTGAGTAGTTTCAGCTTTCAGGGCTGATTGGAACAGAGGCAATGATTCTAGAAAGACAACTGATTTCTCTGACATCGCACTTCCCAGGGATTCTTAGGTGCATGCCCCAAAGGTGTGCTCAAAATGAGCTCTACCTCTGTCCTTAGATCTAAACTGTTTTTTACTGTGCTGGCATTGCGTGACATCAGATACTTGAGTACTAGATATGGTTAGAAACAGCTAGTTAATCCACTTTGCCTTGCTGCTACTTTTAATCTCCCTTTTGTTTCCCCTTCCCCTTCCCTCTCAGAGATGATCTGTCTCATGAGAACCTGCCTTTGCTGGAGATTGATATGTTATCTTTGCTTGTCATAAAGTCTATGTTGGCATAACGAAAGGAAGGAGGAGTTCTACCATAATTGTTTCCTCATGACAAAAAGGAAGTATGTCTGGTTCTTCATCATATGGATGTGGAGGTTCGGCTTGTATATCTGGAACATCAGGATGATGTCCATGGCCATCATCCGTCTAGAATTTGAAGAGGTAGGCCAGTACTGGACAGTGCTTGGTGTCCACTGTGAACCAAGATAGGTCAGGTAATATGTGCAGGTGAAGTCAGGTGTTTCGAACAATGTATTATGGAAACAAGGAGATGGTCATTCTCTTTGACCTTATGAAGAAGCATTTGCGACCTTAATGTTGGACATGGCTGGTGCAAGTCAGCTCTTTAGCCACCTGTCTCATCCAGTTCTTTTGTCTACAGCCTAAGCACAGTTATTCTCCAGGATAACAATTAGAATTGTCCCTCCTGATTTCTTCTCAGAGCTCAAATATAGTTGTGCTTGCTGCCAGCGAAAAATAAGTCTCTGATACCTACTTCAGCAGGTTGGTATCTGGCTGTTTTTCAGCTTGTTCGTGATATTGCAGCTAAGTGAGCTGATACTTGCCTTTCTGTGGTCAAGGTAAGGAACTTCGGGGCTTATTGACCTTAATTTCTCAACCAAATTTTAATTAATTCTTTTCATTTTCCCAGCTAAAGAGATTTTTACTTCAGGATCAAACTTGTCTATGAAAGTTCTTCCTTCACTGAGAACAATTACCTAATCCATTTTTACCTAGAAACATTCCATAGTAGAGATTTCTCTCTTACAGGATCCTAGTGAGTGAGAATAGTCCTGACTCCTAGTAAGAGCAATGACAGATTCACCTTGTTCAAGTTTAGACTGTGTTGCACTGACACTTCTGCCTCTAATGCCTTTGCCTTCTGCTTATTTTGGGATAATCTAATGAAGTTGAAGGAAGCTGGACTTCTGTGATCTTACATTCCTGTCACCATACACAGCCTTTGATCAACTGATGTTGTGTTGTTTACACTCTTTAAAGGGCTAGTCAAGAGCATACCGTGCTGTCAGACACTATTTTCCTGTGAGGACCTGGTCTTTGTTCTCATGATTCCTTTACTCCAGCTCTTTGTCATCTTCTCATGAAAGTGGCTTCCTTCATTGCTGTTGCTATTGGTGCAGATTAAGGAAAATTTAGACCTTTGTGAGCTCTGGTTTTTAAGGTTAGGTAGGTCCTAGGGATAGCTTAAAGTTTGCTCTTAAAGCAGTATCACCATAACATCTCCATCAGCCTATATGGTTTTCCCCCAGATGCTTGCTTGAGTCAGGAAGATTCTATACGTAGGTTGGTTGGGGTTTTTCTGTTTTCTCAAGTAGAATATGTACAGTCCAGGGAAGTTAAATACTTTGGCAGTTTCCAAGTGTAAATATCAAAAGCAAAAATGTTCACAAGACTGCAGTGATTCTGTAACTGGTAGAACCCTTGTTTGTTGTCTGAGCATGTTCTAACTGGACTGAAATAACTTCTGTGATAGGAATTCATCAATTTCATGCCAAAACTAGTGCTGTAGACACAATGTTACCAAACACTAGTGCTGTATCTCAGGCATTCAGGAGCAATGTAGTCTTACTTCAGCCTTACTCCTTGACAGAATTCTCAGTCAAGTAGCTCGATCATTTGAAGATGTTTGCTTGAAGTTACTCTATTTCTGAGCATTATGGTGGGAACGTTTAAAGCCTGTTGTAGTAATCACTAGTAATCAGTGATGCTGAAGACACTCATACCTTACATCTGTCCCTCTTCCACCCTTCCATTTTCTGTGCAGGTAGCTGAGGAGTGACTGAAACGACAGCAGCTGTGCTTCCTGTGTCATGGCCTAGGTGAGGGAGGGGGAAAGCGCAAGAGTACTCTCTGAGTATATTCTAAGCAAAAATTATTCTAGTACTTGACTGATGAGACTCAAGGACATCCATTTTTGAAAGACACAGGTGGATTACACATTTTAAAAAATGTAATATCAGTAACCTTTTTGTTTTTATGTAGTTAATGTAGTGAGAAAGCTTTTGAATGTGCTCAGAAAGGAATCTGACTAATTTATATTTCTAAATTGAGCCATACAATGTCTGCTTATGAAGGTCTTCAGAGCTACTTCACTCATAAATCAAATTTGCCTACCTTTCTTCAGAAAGTCTACTTTATTAGGCACCTGAAGCCTCAGTGCAAGTTAGATATGTGCAGTAGGTGGACTGGATTCCAGTGTACATTCAAGTCTTAAAATTTCATTCATCTGCTACATGATGCTGTGAGAGTCTAAACTTTATGTGTATTCTAATTTATAATGTTAGCATTCCTAACGTCTTTAAAAGGTGTTCTTCAGCAAGACACGTTTTTTTATGCAACAAGTAGCCTCCTGTCTTCTTCCCAACTAAGATTCAGAAACTAGGCACTTGTTAGTCTGTTTTTCCTTGGAGTATATCAAGATTCTTTCTCAGGGTCCTCCTACAAAATTGGATTCTGCAGTAAATGGATACAACAGTGAGAGTTAAGGAGGATCACTATCTTTTGTGTAGTTATTTTTTGGCCAGTGTTGTCCAGATGGTGGAACAGTATTTGGAACCTGTGACACTCACTTTCCTAGACCCTAGGAGGTTTCTGAGTCAGTTGCTTGTAGTGAGGCTCGCTCAGTTTCTGACCTAGCTGATGTTGAATTCTTTTCTCCACAGTGGCACAGCTTCAATAGAAGGGGTGGAGAGTGGCCCACCCAAGAACACCCTATAGCCTGGCAGTTGCAGCACTCTCCAAGGAGGTGGGAGATGTGAATTGGATATCCTTTAGGCAAAGAAGGGAATTGTGGGAGATCCAAGTTCAACCTGGGTGAATGCTTGAGCCTTTAGGCTATTGTATAAAAGGGGCAGCAGCACCACCCTCTTACTTCCCCATCTTTGAAAAGAAAAGTGAATCCTGTTAGGATTTTGAAAGAAAAGGCGTAGTCGACTGCCTTTGAAACAAGCTTTACAGGTTGTGGATCACAAGTGGAAGGAGACACCTCCCTGTAGCTCTGTGAAATCATTTCAGTGGTCTTCCTGCAGAGTAGGCTGAGTGTTTAACGCGGTGATATTTTAGAACTTCTTTTAAGGTGCCACATTGCTTCTATCCAAATTAGAGGAAACTTAAACTTGTCAAACTTTCTAAAAGTTGCACAATTCAAGAAGTGAGACTCTGTTCCTGCCAGTTGCAGCTGGAGTAATAGGTTATGCCAAAAAGCAGTTCAGACTGAGGAGTTCTTTGGGTGCAGCATGACAGTTTCTAACAGGCAGAGTGGACTGTGACCAGATAACTTAATCTGTGATGGGAAAGTTAATTAAGATTTAATGTAACCTTGTTTACTCTAAGTGTACTTTGCTGTCATTTTTTTCCAGAGCGTTTTATTAATTTGGGAGCAGTTTGAAGATACAAATCACTACAGCTACCATTCGCACCATGGCTTAGCGAGCGGACTACTTATTGGCCTCAGAGTTTGTCTAGCTTTGTCCCTGGCTGCTGGTCTTTACCAGATTATCACAGTGGAGAGAAGCACGCTGAAAAGGGAGTTCTACATCACCTTTGCCAAAGTATGGGTTACATCAGAGAAACTGATCCCTTCTTCTGTAAATAAAATTGTGGCATGCAGTTGACTGAAGCACTAAACTCTTTTCCTCCATAAGAAAGTTAGTATTTAAGTGTCTGAGTTGACTACATGGCACCCTGTCATCAAACTCAGAGTAGTCATTTTAATTTGACAAGGAATATAGAGCTTTTTAAAACAGAAATCCCACCTTTCATTGTGTGGTTTTCATTCTGTTGATTGAAAGTTAAACAATGGGTTCATAAAATAGACAGAAATGTAAATGTAGTTCCTGTAACTGTCATCTCTTTCTTTTAAGTTGGCATGTAGTCATTTTACAATTTATACTCATTTTCTTTTTCAGGCCTGCATTCTCTGGTTTTTGTGCCACCCATGTCTTGCAACCATTGCTGTAATATTCAGAGAATATCAAAGAGAAAAGGTATGTACAGGCAAGATAAAAGAGATGGAATTTGAATACTAGTTGTTCTTCATCTTTAGTGTTTGTTAGCAAACTCATGCTCTTAGGCTGTTAATCTTATGACCCCAAAGCAACTTGAAAAGTCTTAGTCACACAGCTCTCATTGATGCTAATGTGAGTCATATTTTACAAAGGCATACAGGGTTCGAATCATCTAAGGGTAATCATTTCTAGGTTAAGTGAGGGAGAGGGGGAGATTGTTAAGTCAAAGGAAAATGTGGAGGGGGTGTTTTGTTTTATTGTTTGCTTGTTTGCTTTTAATTAAAAACACCTTGGGGATTCTTTTAACAAAGGTCGTAGAAAGATAAATCAGTGGATTTTTTTTGATTTTTTGCTTTTTAGTCTTCCTCCTTTAAAAGCTTTATGTGGCTAAGTAGGTCAGGGAATCTGTAGCTCAACTGCATTCTTTAGATCAAGAAGTCTGTCCAAATATGTTGTTTGGTTTGTAAGCTCTAAACAGTTGAAAACAAAGGTGGACTCGTTTGGTTTCTTGGTTTAAACATATTGGGAACTTGAGTGGAGCCTGCCATGTTCAGATGAAGTGCACTGCTATTCTCAGGTGATTGACTACCTCATTCCAGGGTAGGGTTGGCTTCTTTTCTTTATGCTTATAACCATCTGTGCATTTGTATGCAAATATATTCAGAAATTGAGCTTTTATTTTGGTAGAGGATATGTAAGGGAAAGAAAAAGGTTCCACTAAAAATATATAGTAAATTAAATACTATGTTTGATTTACCAAAAAAAAAAAAAATTTAAAAAAAATTACTCCTCTAGAGTTACTAATGAAGAGACTTTTTGTTGTTGCTTGATGAAAACATCCTCAGGGCAGGAGGACAATCTCTAGAGGTAGGATCAGTAAAGGAATGTTTTTGCAGTATTTTGAGCTTACTGAAGGGAGAGTACAATTGCTCTGCTCTTGCATTTAAGCAAGTTTAACCGTTGTGTGCAGCTGCAGTTCCTACACTATGATAATTTAGCTGTGTTTGCTTCTTTAAATGCACTTCAAAACAATAAAGAAATGCACAATCAATAAATGCCATATTTACTTAATAAAAGTGTGTATTTTAAAATACCCTGTGCATAAAGTGAAGACTTGTTTTCTCAGAAACAGTAGTTAAATCTTTATGCATTTAATAAATACTGCCGTACACTGCTTTTACAGATGAAGAGATTTGAACTGAAAAGGGCTCTGGCTAAGTGAGATTGATAAATCACTATCCTCAGAGCTCCATGATTGTGCTAGTGCAAAGTGCTTGCTTTTTTTTTTCCCCCACTCTGTTTGTTGTAAGAATAGAATATCTAAACATCACCTCTGCTTGTGAAACTGCATGGGTGGTGAATTGCAAGTCTGAAATTCCCCAGAACAGAGACTGCCAGAAGGGTTATGTGACTTGCCCAGGGCTATCTACTGATTTAAAAACAGCCAGGTGTGAGAGTCTGAATCCTGGACTTGAGGTACATGCTCAAATCTTTTGTAACTGCAGCAGTATTAAAAGGTTTACAGTTAAACCTCAAGCACTCACACAGTCTGCTGACAGAAATTTATTGTGCATTGTTTGGTGAGAGGGTTTTTTTTCACTTTTTTTCTCTTTTTTTTTTGTCTCTAGATTATTACCATAGGTGTTATCCTCTGTCAGTGCATCTCCATGGTTATCCTCTACAGACTTTTTCTATCTCATAGTCTATATTGGGAAGTATCTTCACTGTCATCAGTGACATTGCCACTAACAGTATCCTCTGGACATAAAAATCGACATCACTTCTGAGATGTTTAGGAAGAATACATTATGTAATAAATGTGCAATAATAAATATACAAGTATTTTTGTCACAGGTGCGTGATACATTGGTTTCACTGGAAAACTGAGTGATAATATTAGAACACTTCACAGACCTTTGGTCTGACAAGGTTCCTAGATTAATCTATTAAAAATATTGTGGAGTGTAAAAATCTGTAATTTTAACAGTTTTATAAATGTTGTTTATATGTAACATGGGGTGCTGAGCTGTATCACAGAAGAGTACAGTGACTCTTTTCCATTCACGGACACCAAAAATGCTCTTAACTTTCTGTCAATTCTAGGTTTAAAGGTCTTACAAAATGCAGTTCTTAAAACATGTACATGCTCAAACAAGTCTAAAATAGGCCAGTTTTGAAACTGGTGTGATGCATAACGATGAGTACAAGGGGTTTTTTTATTTTCTTGCTTTAGAGAAAATGCATCATGTATCAGTATAAAAGATGGGGAAACAAAAGAGGGAGAATCCTCTAGAAAACACATGTAAAATGTTTACAACTGACTGCAAGAAACTTTCCTTTATTACTGATGTGAAAGAAAAGCCTTTTCTGCAACTAGTGTTCATACTGGTTAAAATTCTAATGGGAATATAAATAGGGTTTATATCTGCCTTTTTATATGTATATATATATATAAATGTACCTAAAAATTTCATCCAGTAATGAAGGTTTAAACAGTTTTTGAGGCTTAGAAGACATAGCAACATAAAGGTAATTAAAACAGCAGGCTTGCATCTTTTAAAGAAAAAAAAGGCAAAGAAAATGGAATGGGTGATGTGGTACTAGAATTTTAATCCTGATATAATTCATTTCTGTTACATTGAGGATTCAATCATAATTAAGCCATATACACAGATTAAATTAACAGAAGCATTTCAAATAAATGTTGGTTTCAGTCATCAACTACCCATGAATTCCTGCCCAAGGATACTTAATCAGGATTAAATTTTCTATGAATAATTGAAAAACAAAATACTCACTGGATTTGTTATAATCCATGTTGGCACTGGGTTCTAAGTAGTTGCCATCTTCCATCCATTGTAATAAAGCCATACTACTTTGTGATGCCCTAGCATTGAGAAAGCCAGTGTAAATATATACTTTATTGAAGTGCCTGTTTATTGAGTATGATTAAATCATGCTGACATTTTTTTCCTTCATAATAAGAACATACCTATTAAAATTGTGAGCGAATTCTTTTTTATTATTATTTCTTAGTTTAGTATTTGTCAAATTTTAGACTTCATACATGTGTGTTTCTGTGTTTCTTCACAAAATAGATTTTATTTTCTAGTAAATGTGTTTGTTTCTTCTTAATAGTGTGTATTTAATTATGTCTCTGTGAGAATGTGAAGACACAGGTTCTAGCTTTAAAATAGCCCTAACTTTTCCATTCATGTTTGTCTCAGTTGTGAGCATAGTTAAAACATAAGTCTGTTCTATTTTAGTTTAGAGGCAAAACTAGACATTTGCCTTTGACTAAGGCAAAATGGCAACATGACAAAGTTGCTCATTAAATCATCTCCTTTCTTATTGTTTGTAATTCAGATCAAGAATGGCAGGTTGAGGCTGGAAAAGATGAGATATTATGATTTCACACAATCTTCAGAATGATTAAAAGATTAATTATTACATTCCTCTGATAACCATACAAAAATATTATTGGTTAAAACTTCAGTCTTTATTTCCGTGCTTATCTCTGTACTTTTCATCTTCTCAAGAAAAAAGCATCCTGTTTTTGATAAGTCTCCAGTAATGCAGTAGAATAGTTCTGTCTGTCCTCATGTATAAGACTTGAAATTCACACATAAAATAGAACTTTCTGATAGACACAAGTACTACTTTACAGTTTATGATCTGTCATGATAAAAGTTTTAATCTATGCAGAAAAACCACTATGTGACTTTCAGAAGAGGCATTCCATTTGTTTTATTCTCAGAGGCACTTCCTTACTTCCTGTAGTTCCTCTGACTTCAATTGGTCAGTTATGATACCATTTACCTTAATTTCACCTTATAAATATACCCTACAGTAATTCATAGTTAATTAGTTTAAGCATGAAACGTAAGGTGTCTCTTAAATCTTTCCCAGATTGCCCCTTAAGTCAACAGGTAACATGAGCTTCTTAGTTTGCCATTGAATCCAGTTATGTGAAAATAAATTTTAATTTTGCTCATAATGTAACTAGAAATTAAGTATCACTTTCTCATGGTAAGTGGTACAAAGGACAAGCATTTCTGCCCGGGTCTATTAGCAGTCTTTGATAGCCAATGCTCACCAACTTGATGTTAAATAACTATTGTGTACTGTAGCAGTACATCAGTATGACTGCAGTAATGTTCAAGACATCAGTTAATTCAGTGCAGGATATCTGGGGGGGAGTCTTCAAGTACGACAAATTGACCAAGTTTCATACTTACCTGTGCTCTAGGTTGAAGCTTACTGCCTCTGGACCATGCCCAAAGAGTGGTTCTAGTATGTGACAGCCTCTCTCTTCTTTCTGACTTGCATCTCCTGTGAGACCAGCTGATAAGACTATGCTTTTTTCATGCTTATCCATAGTCTTACCTGTTCTATCAATTTGGTTTCATAACCTCATCTTGGAAAAACAGCTTCCAGCCATCTTTCAGTTTTCTTCAATCTGTGTATCATGACTTGAAAACTTTTCTTCTAAAATGTGCTTTCTGTCACCAAAAAAAAAAGTTTTCTGTCACAAACTGTGGCTTCTGGGTACACCCGAAGAAGCTGTGATGGGCCCGCATCAGCTCTGTGTTAGGTGACATCAGTGGACAGAAGCACTCCTCCGGTATGGCTGTAGCCCCAGTGTGTATGTGGTGCAGGTTTGGGCCTGCTGAAAGCTGCTGCACACCTGGGGAATTCTCAGGGAGAGCTGCCGCAGCTCCAGGCTCCCTACCAGCTCGCCACTGCAAGGGGCTGGAGCAGGGACCCCTCTGAAGGCAGCACTGCTGCTGCTGACCACGGTGAGCAGCACTGTGGAGTTGAGGTCAAAGGATGACGTCTCACTTGAGAGCTTCTGTGCGTTGTGCAGTTCTGTTTTAAATACAGTTGGGTTTACAGTGTCTGCTAATGCTATTGCCCACACATTTCAGTGCTCAGAAAAGATGGATGTGTACTGACACAGCTCTAAACTGAAGTTGGTTGTACTCTGAAGAAATCCACCTCTATGTGCGAGAGGGCATCTCCTGGCCAGCCATCACCTTTTCTGCTGGCACAGGTGCCAGTTTGTGTCAGTCATGATTTATTGGTTGAGAGGGAGGATCCCAGTTCAGGAGACATGAGAGAGGGTGAGATCACCAACTTGGTCTACAAGACCCCCCACAAGCTGTCGGGAGAGATCATCCTGCATTGCTCCCAACCAGCGATGTGGAGGCTGGAGCAGTTCTGGGGCTCATCACAAGTCACCTAAGCTATTTGCTCCTGTTATGCTTAGAAGGTGTTTATTGTATATTTATTTAAAGTGCTTCAGGTAGGAAAATGAATATTTACAATTAAATATATGTAAATAGAAGTGGAAAGGCTTGATTGGAAAAATATCAAGTTTCTAATACATATTACAATACTAAGACCTCCCACACAAGACAAATGTTTATAGCCAGATCTAATGAATATTTCTTTCTGATTCCTATGCCAATGGAAAGCCATGGAAGTATCAAAATCTTTTTGTTTGCATCTCAATCCTTTACAGAACTGGAAGAATATTTTATTTGATTTGGCTCTAGTTTATTCTGTGCAATGTTCTGCCTCCAACTGAGAGAGTAAATGTTTATTGGGCTGGCCAAGCCTGATGTTATGCTGTACCTTTTAACTTTTTGTGTGACTATGCAATGTACACAGAGCAGGTGATCCTTGTGAACGTCAAATATTAAAAGAGAAAGTATTAAACCATTTTTCAAAGGGTCCTTCTTTTCCAACTGCAGTGATCCAACCAGGCTGTGATTTTCTAGTGAATACTAAGTTCCAATTCCAGTTTTTCTTAAACCATTATTTTCTGCAAATCTATTTCCTGCATTGCGAATTCTATCTCTCCCACTGTGCTCTGTCTCTGCCCTCCCTTCTCCCCCTCTCTCATACATATGATTTTGAGTGTAATGGATGTCATTTCTCTCTCTATCTCTCCATCTGTTCCCACGATCAACACTCTCAGTCCAGCCCCTACTTTACATCTACTATGTGTATTCTCTTTATCCTTGGCCTGTTTTGATTTCGCACTTTTCCTGTCTCTCCTTTGCCCTCTCTACCTTAGTTTCCCTAGCCATCAGAGACCTGAGGGTGTGGTTTGACAGCACAGCTAATTTGGGCTAACTGTTAGCTGTCAAAAAAAACCAATGTCCCTCTTCCCCTGGCTACACAGTGCTCTCACTTCCTTGGAACTACACTGGCTGGTATAAAATTCAGCCTTTAGCAGCAGTCAAGGAAAAAACAACTTAGTTCTCAGTGGTTTTAGTTTACCAAACCAGGTCATCAGGCTTTGATGAGTGCTGGCACTGCTGGGGATGGGGTAGAAAAGGCACATTTAAGAGGGGCCAGTTCACCTTTAGGAGGGTGGCTGCAAAGTCGGTCAGTCTTTTGCAAACTATCAGCCTTGTAATTCCTCTGTCTCTCACTTTCCTACATTTTGTGCATGCTTTTTGCATGCTAAGATTTGGACTGTCCCTGCCCTCAACAGCTGTCTTACAACAGGATTGTGTCATTAGGGGCAGGGGTGTTCAGCAAAAGGAAAACTCTGGCTGCTTTAAAGTATTCTAAATTGAACGTGGTCAGTTGTGCCGCTGCAGCCTTTAAAAAGGAGGCAGGGGGCGTCACGAGCAGCCTCCAGTTTACAGAAGTATTTTTGAGAGGAGAAAAGCCGTGAAAACAGCCACGACTTGAGTGGGGGCCAGTTTTTTCAACAGATGAGAGCACTGTGGTAGAAGGCAACCAAGGAGGTCACACGGCTTTTCACAAGGTCTGCCTGTGGGTAGGGAGAGACTTAATCCAAACATCTGAAACCGAAAGAGCAAAGGTTTCCAGCAGCGGGTACTCTGGAAAGCTGCTTTTATCTATCAGCTTGTTAATCTGCTGAGACGAGTGACTTTGGGAGGCTGTGGTAGGATGGCGAGGATCTGCCTCGCCTTGTGGTCAAGTACTGGTGAATTTGCCCAGGCTGGTGAGTTTGAGTTTGGCTTTTGATGCTGCTGCAACAACAACCTCCCCCCCAAAAAAATGGATTAATGGAAATCAAGCAATCTCTGAGATCTCCTTCTTTAACACAATAGTTACAGCTGAAAGACTTGATGTGGACCTTGTTAGAGTGGATACTTTTTTTTGCTTAGTTTCTCACCCTTCCAGCCTCTTAAAACTGTGGCATTATTTTCAAATCAAATTTTATAAAATGAACACTGGAGTTGTTAAGAAGAGATCAAAATTTACATAAGACTTCTATTTAACCTATTACCTATGAAAATTTACTTCAGGCTGAAACATGTTTTCCAAAGTTTACAGCATACAAAACAAATGTTTTTTTAAAATTTCTTAACTTAAGAGTACCTTAAATTGTGTTTTCTAAAAAGGGAAAAAAAAAAAACTCTTGGAATCTTACCAGTTTAATTTGCATTTTGGCTCTGATGTAACTCAAAATAGATTAGATTAAAAAAGGAAATTTGGCAAGTGATTACTCAATTACATGATTTTACTGCTTTGGTATTTTGAAAATAAAAATGAACAGATCTGTTTTACTTTGAAAAGAGCTTGGTGCACGTGTGCTGTAACCACTTTTCAGAAACCATATGGAAGGTTCCCTACACTGCATATGGCGATGCTCAGATATGTATTCCGGTGACAGACTATACAGGATCGAGTCGGATCAGGGATATTACTGTCTACATTCAGATAGTACTGTTTCAAAGCAAGGCAGGGTAATGAGTTTAGTGTGTAAAACACAAGAAGTTCCCAGTGACAGGGCTGCATTGTGCCTTTTTCATAGAAAGTAACTAAAATTGCTTGGAGCTAGTGCCGAGCCAGGAAACGGTGGAATTTGCAGAAGGGCTACAATTTATATGGGATCTGTATTTTGCAAGATTTCATTTCATCATCTAGAGCTATGGGTATTTGAACTTCTCACTGCCTGCCTTGTTACCGTTGATTCCCATGCATGTCTCCAGTGCTTTTCTGATAGCTGCTCATCTCTAGTCTTCGTACCAAGGGAAGGAAGCCTCTGCTGACTCGTGGACGACCAAGCAAGTGGTGACAAACTCCCTAGAGTAACAAAGCATTGATCCTCCACGTGGTGAGGTATGGGGTAGTACTCTGCCTTAAGCTTGGTATCATCAGGGCCATCTGTTATTCCCATCACCCTGTTTTCATTAGCAAAGTGGTAGGAGGAGATGGAGCCTCTGTCCCTCTGTCACTGGTGTGTCCCCTTGGGACCCCTAAGGCTATTTGTGGCTTTTGGTTCTCAGATAAATAAAACAGTTTTGCAAATGTATGTTTGACACCATGATTGGTCACTTGCCCATCCTGCTCTATAGGCCTGGTTTGGTTCTTGAAAGCTCCTCCACACCCATGTGTGCAGCTGTCTCTTCAGAGCAAAGCATCACAATATGTGTCTGTTCCTCCAGCACAAAGCCAACTTGCATGGCGAGGTGGGGAGAGTGGGAACTGACCAAAATAAAAACAACTTGAGATGACAGAAAACTTACTTAGTGCCATCCCCGCCCTGGCAAACTGTAGCTCTTCCAGTTGGTTTTAGTGGGTATTAAGACCTTCAGAACACTAATCTTGGTGTAGTAAAGATAGTGCAGACCCAAAGTCCTGACACACAAAGAGCAGAATTTGCTGGGGAGTTGTTAGAAATTAATAAATTCCTTTTGAAAGAGTGATGTGGAATGGAGGTGACGGGCTACAGGATTTCACTTGACTATTGAGCCTGTGGACCTTCAGATCCCTGTCTGAAGAGTGACCATTACTTAGATGTCCCTCATACAAATGGGTGTTGCAGAGGGACAAGTGTTCTGCTGCTGCAGCAGGAAGATCCTGCTTTTATCTGCTTCAACATATCCTAAGGTAAGACTTGGTTTTCCCCTCTACAGGTTTGTTTCTTCCTGCTGCCTCTTAAACGTAACTGAGTTTGGCTACTACATAGCTAATATTTGCCAGACCTGTTTCTGAGAAGTCAGTGAGACAGATCTTTGCTGTCCAAAGTGAAGTGTTTCTCAAGACTCTGAGGGAAATATCTTCACTTTTATCCTGTTTAAATGGGAACCAATGGCCTTCAGGAACCTCCACTGCTAGGCCATTGTCACTGATGGCATCAGTGCACGAGGTTCCTACTGCTTCTCCTCAAGAAGAACTAAATATCTTTGATTTTTCCCTCCTTCCTACCTTTGTGAGGACAAATGATGAGCTCAGACCCTGGTCTCCATCCCTGCAAGGCAGCAACCTGTGCTAGCAGTCTGTCAATGGCCTGAGTCATCCCAGGACTGATAATGGACAAAGTGCAAGCCTTTACTCAGTGACAGGAGAGGAGCTGACAGCTGCCACTGGCCCAAAGCAGCCATCAGCCCAAAACATTTCTGCAAGGGGAGAATAGCCATGCACTCGCCAGAAGAGTTGACCAACTTCAGACAGAACAAAACAAAAACAACAACCAAAAGCAAACCAAGTTTTCTACCACTGAGTTTGAGACATGTAGATAGTGAGTTTCAATTTCTTATCTCTGAGGTCTGTTACTAGAGACCAAAATGTGTGTGGGTGTGTGTGTGTGGGTGTGTGTGTGGGGGTGTGTGTGTGTGTACAGATGTCGTTGTAATGGACTTAGTTACATCATGTTTCTGTGTTGGGGGAAGCAGCAAATCTCGGGCTTCTGTTCTGGAGATCAAAATAGGATGATAGAACCAGGGCAGGGAGAAATCGCTTCCCGGTGACCATATCCTGGTGGAATCACTGCAATTCATGTATTATTCAAAGTCTAGATTTCATGGCCAAGTTTTGAATTAACCTCGAAGTTATCTGAAAAGTCTCTTCTTGCCTGTCGAGTATGCCGGTTTCCCAAGCAAGCGCCCTCGCTCCTTACACACCTCACCCCCAGCCACGGCTCTCGGTGTGCCAGGGGGAAGGAAGTGGAAGCAGCGCCGTGGCTGAAGATCCGGCTTAGAAGTTTATCCCGGTTAATCCCACGAGAAGCACGGCTGTGGCGTTCGGGTCGGCAGCTGCAGGTTCCTCCGCGACAAACGAAGCCCCCGTCTGTGGAAGCCTCTGGGCTGGGGAAGGCGTCTCCGGGCGGGGTCCCCGGGGCGCTGCGGTCCCTCCCGAGGCGGGGGGCGGCCGAGCCGAGCCGAGCCGAGCCGGGCGGGGCCGGCGCCGCCAGGGGGGGCCCTTGGTCCGCTCCGCGCTCCGCTCCGGCCCGGCGTGCGCGGGGAGGGATGCGGGGCACGGCACGGGAGAGCTGCCTCCTCGGGAGGGAACCTGCGCCTCCCAGTCGGGGCTTTAGGCCGGCTTGTGCCTCTCCTTTTTCTTTTCCCCCCCCCCCCCCCCCCCACTCCAGCCTGGAATTATTTTAATACACCTGCCCCGTTATTTCACACGCTCGGGAAAACCCAGAGCGCGGCTGGCACCGAATGAGGAGGGAAAGGAAGGGAGGGAAGAAGTTTAGGAAGAAAAGTGCGAAATAATAAAGAAAAAACACAAAAAAACTCCCACAAACAAATTAAACAAACAAAAACAAACAACAAACAAACAAACCGAGCCTTTAGAAAAATCTTGAATGTCTGAACGTGTGTGTGGGTGTGTGTTTCCTTCCTGCCAAAGCAGGATGTCAAATACTGTCCTTTTCCCCTCTTTTTTAAAGCAGGCTGAAAGGAAAATTCTTCACAGAATCTTAAAGAACTTTTTGACACAAGAGCTGCAAAATCTATTTTCTAAACAAAGATTTATACATATTTATACGAGCTTAATCCAGATTTTTTTTTTTTTAATAAATCATTCTCAGAACTGCAGAGGTAAACTATATGTAAATACCTCAAGTAATAGGCTTGTAGTGCAAATCACATCATTTTATCTTCAATTTTGCATTCGTTTTTCTGGCTTAAAGGTGCATCAGAGATATGCATTTTAGCATATTCAGAACACGGGGCGTGAAATTAAATGTTTGACAGAGTGAGAAAAATATACAGACTTTGGAGATGCCTTAAAAATAGTAATTTATGCAGATCTAGAGGAGTGAAATCATTTGCAATGGAGTGACCCTCTCTCCAGGAATTTTTTGCTCAGTGTTCTTCTCTAATCTCCTGCTGTATCTTCATTTTTCATTGAACTAGCCAGTTTTCTGCGAAGCAGTCTTGTAGATAAGGGAAGTGCTAAAAGAAGAAGAAAGAAGAAGCTCAGTGGGTCCGTTTCCATTGCACTTTTACCCAAGGCAATGGGCAGAATTTAACGGATTCCTTCCAACATATGTTTTTGCCAGATAAGTAAACAGTGTGTGTCGGAAATGAAAAAGCATTTGCAATTTAATGACATTACAGCTCTCAGCTTAGGCTGGCGTGCTGCGAGGCGAAAAGCAGAAAGAGAGAGGAGAGTAGAAAGAGAAAAAGAACAAAGTTCATCTTCCCTTTTGTGCATTTTTATCAAGGAAAATATTACTTCTTTCCCCCTCTTGTTCTCTTTTCTTTTTCTCTTTGCTTTTTTGTCTCACTCATCTACATTTTTTTCTTTTCTCTCCTTTTGTCTCCTCTGTTCACTTTTACCTTTTTCTTCCACTGCCACCGACTCGTTTCCTTTCACCACCACCCCCTTCCATTGTGTCACCTTATTCATCTATTTGGCCCATTCAGTTTTTACCTATAAGGAGCTGTTTATCCAACAATGTATCTTTTTTTTTTTTCCGCCGTGTTGTACTCCCGGCGCTACAGCTCACAGTCAACAGGATTGTTGGAGGGATTATAACGTTTCATTTCAAAGCGCGACAAATCTGCTCGCCTTCCCTCCGTCCCTGCTCTCCCCAGGCTCGCCGGTCCCTCGCAGATGCGCGGCACCCTCGGGGCCGGCATCGCCCCCACATCGCCCCCCACCAAACCCCTCTCAGGGCCGCCCCGTCGGGGCCGTCCCGCTCCGCAGCGGGAGCAGCGGGAGCCCCCGGGGAGGGGCCGGCGGTGCCGGGCAGGGCAGAGACCCTCTGCTCCCGCTGCCGCCGCCGGACGCGCCTGCATCTCGTCCCCCCCGTTTTCCCCAGCCATTAGGTGAGCGCTGCAAAGTCACAGGCTCCCACCCCAGGCTTTCCCTGGAGCTCGGGTGTAATTGAAAAATACCTCCAGTCAGTGGCAAGTCCTATCTTATAGGCACATATCTGAAACGATGTTTAAAGGAAAAAAAAAAAAAAAGAAAAAAAAAGACCTTGTCTAAAGATCCGTGCATGAGTTGGTGTGGGTTTGGTTTGGGGTTTCTTTTTTCTTTTTTTTTTTTTTTTTTTTTACCATGAAATTACATCTTTCACATCTCCCAGATCCGGTACTTGGTAAGTAAAAAGGGAAATCTGTTTGGACATAAGGAGGTAAAGTAGCTAGAGGTGGTAATTTAATCAACCGAGGATATATTTCAATGTTTTCTCTGGTCTTCTAGGCATTAGCACTTTAAATTCATTATGTCTGTTTGACAGATATATGCAGCCTTAAGGATCTAAAAATGAAATCCAAGAAGTATAGCCTGCTAGAGGACATATATTGAAGTTAAGAGATTAAAACGGTCTAACCATTGCAAACAGAATGGAACATCTTGCATTTCTCATTCCTTATAAGCATGACTATTTTGCAGATGTTAAATACGGTCTGCTCTAATTATGAAGGAGGGGAGGGGGGACCCGCTCAAGAGCCGAGGCTTTCTAACTTTTACATTGATGAAGTGGATATTAGAAAGACAATATTAGCTCCTGTACCGTCTCGGGCTCGGGAAGTTTTACATGGGGGATTTTCCCTATCAACAATTTAATAAGGAGGGTGCAGCAGCAGCCTCTCTTACATGCTTTAAAGACTCAAGAATCGTGCATGAATTTCCTATAAGGCAAATAACAAAAGAGCCAAATGAGAAGAGCGGGTCTTTTTTCTGTCTAACTGGGACACTGAGGACTCTGTGTCATTACAGTAATTTAGCAATGTTAATGATCTGTAATATTAATACATCACACTTGAAAATGGGGAAGAGTTGTCATAATTAAATGCATTAAGCCACAATTAAAAAGTCATCTAAGCAGTTGTAAAGATACCAGCGACGATAAGGCTGTTCATTACACTGCGAACCTCTCTGCCCATGGAAGCCCTCGCTGGCAGGGCTGGTGCCGCAGCCCCGGCCCGGCGCAGCAGCCGCGCAAGAGGGCGGTGGGGCGCGCAGCATGCGCGGCCTCATCCGCCTACGGGGGCGGGGGGCGAGGGGGCTGTACCAGCGAGCCCTTTGGCCCATCCACCCTAGTTCTGCCGGGAGGGGCGAGCCGGAAGGGGGACACCACAACGCTCTCGCACCAGAAACTTGTGTCCGCATAAGCCGGCCACCTTTTCAAACCATGTCCCCAGCACATTTCGGCTGCGAAGCCGTCGTGACATTTAAGCACAAGCCCGGACGCGGGCTGCCCCTCAGCCGGTGGCTGAGAGCCCCTGCCGCCCCCTCGCACCCTGCCGCGGGCACGCAGGGCCGGGCAGACACGCAGCACAGGGGCAGCGGCCGTCGAGGCAATTCCTGGCCGGGCCCCGGGGGCAGCTGGTACCCAAACCCTTCGTCCTGCATCCCCAGCATCTGCCCACTTCTGCCAGCAAGGGCTGAATCCCTGAGCTGTGGGACTGAGCTCTGAACAGTGGGACTGAGTACTCCACCCGTGGGGCTGAGTCCTCAACCCAAAGGGCTGTCTCTGCTCATGTTCTGCCCTGCATAGTCAGCTTCCTAGGGAGTCAACTTGCTGCTGGTAGTGCGTGAAACCATGTGGACACTTGGGGTTGAGGTGTGAGCAGACACACAGTCTGATAGTGCGGACTGTAAGGACTGACCCTTGTCCTGCCCAGTAGCTGCCAGTCATCCCATGGGGGCAAGAGCTCCACACGTTTCCTCCTGTAACTCATGAAATCTCAACCCCAACCTAGTCCTGTCAAAATGATCCAGCTTTCAAACAATCCATTAAAAAAAATCACATTCAACCAGATCCCTGCTGATAGACAGAGTGTTTCTTTTTCCATCTCTGGAAGATTTTTCATCTCATGGACACACACTGTGATTTTCAGGATGGTTTAATAATGGAGAAAAAGGTTACATTAGCAGGCAGTGTGCTTATATAGGGCTCTCTGGTGATCTCCTCCTGAAACTGGTTTTTCTCTTTGGCCAAATTCAGGAAAATCTGGCTGAGGGAAGATGGTCTCACAGCCTTTTATTATGGAAATGAAAAAACCCAGTCTGGTGATTCCAAAGGAAACGACTCTAACACAAGCTCAATCCTATGAATCAGACAGAGATGAGCCTTCCAACCCAAGGAAAATTTTCAGACAGATCTTGAACATAATTCCAAAAATTAGGCCCGTTTCCAGCCATAATCCCCAACTCCATGTAAACACAGGCTTGCCTAGCCTAGAACTGCCTGGGAAGCTACAACACATGCACATTGTCACCTTTATGGAATCCTGAGAGGAATGCTGTGCTGTGCAGCTGCTCATGCCTTTCCCTCTCCTGTTGATACCAATGATGAATGTGATTGTTAAAAACAAGAGGGAATAGAAGTAATGACAAATGGATAGGAGTGAAGAATATGAAGTAAAAGTAACACAATTTGCTCAGTCTTCAGACAGGACATTTCAATACTGTCCACAATTTTGTACTTTGTTTTGTATTACTGTTATATTCCAATATACCCTAGAAATACACAAGATTAATATCTTGGTTGGATATTACTATTTACACCAATATACTGATGAAAATAATTTAAATACATGATTATTTACATATGTTTCCAACTTTCATATACAGCGAGTTGATTCCTCTGAGGCCCTTGCCTTCCATGGGCATGTTGCTTCTCTGAATGACAGCATGATGATGAGAAAGTCTTCATTTGGATTTGTAAAAAAATCTACAGGTAGAAAATGGATTTATCTTGCAGATAAACCAGGGAGAGCAGATAAAATGACAATGTCAAACTGATAGAATATTTGCTTATGATGGAATTCTTAAATGATTGAAGGGAGCTTTATCTCCCCTTCTCTTCCCATATCCATTGATGCTATATGTCCAAATTATATGATAGGGTCACAGCTGTGTGACTACATGGCCTCCCATTCAGATCAGAGATGGATTAATTTCTTTGGTGTATTGGTCCATCAGAAAAATCTCATGCATCCTCAGCTTTTTGTGTAACCACTTTCTTGAGTTTGCTTAAAGCCCATGTTTGATCCCAGCTGGATGCAAAATAACCTTGGACTTGAGCTCATGCTTACATCCATAGTCAGAGTTCCTTGACACCACTCAAGTCTTAAGTTGGGAAGGGGCTGTTACACTTGGAAATGAGAATGGGTCTTTCATGGTTTCTAGCCAAGAATGCATCTCAGAACCATATTTGTGTTCCATTTTTCCAAACATGCCACAAGCATGTTTCATAAAGTATCTTATTACAGAAGATGAATGCCCCACGGATCTTCTGTGATATCCTGGAGAAGACTTTTCGCCAGTGTGAAATTCTGGAAGATATCTCTGGTGGACCTTTCCTGGAATTCAGCCCTGAAAATATTGACCTGAATCCAGCCTCCCTAAAAATGATCTTTATGATCATCCCCACTGCTGCAGGGCTGGGATTCAGAGCCCAAGCTCTAGAGTCATGTCTTGGGATCCACAGTCCTGGGTCCATTTGGGCACTGGAAATATCTTACAGCCACATGTTCTGGGAGCTTCCACAGGTGTCTGGTGACAGTGTCTTGAAAAAGATCCATGAAAGAACAACACTTACCTCATCAACTGCAAAATGCAAGGTATGTATTTTATTTGGAAACATTACATTTTGGTGTTCTAAAAGAAATTAATTTCTCTGAAAATGTCCAAGCTGTGGAGAAAGATTTTTCACTGAAATGAAAGCTATGTATAAATATATGTAAAACAAACCATGTGCATGCTTGAGTCTATGTTTAAGTTTCAACAAATAAAAACTGTGCTCTTTAACTGGCTCTGTTGTGCATGCAACCTGAGATACATTCCTGGCACTAGAGAGTGAACAAACCTGGTGCGTGATACAAGACCACATGCAAATAGGATGGGGAAATAATCACTCATGTCAGAATAAACAACCATACTTCTCATCAACTGCCTTGATTTTGTTGAGTGTTTTGCTGGTGCAATTGGGGAAGTCAGTTTTAAGGAGAGATTAGGAGGAGTAGGCTAAACATTTAAATCCCATAGGATGCTTCTTACACCCAGAACTGGGCTAAACTCTAGGTGCATGAGAGGGAAGCTGAATCAATGACTCATGAAGATGTTATCAAAAGAACCGGAAAGGCAGAAGCACCTAAAGCAACACTGTAGTTAAGGAATAAGATTGGCTAAGACGCACAGTTGTCAAATGCTAGCACAACAATTACGTTGAATCTGTTGACAGCTGTGTGGAGAAAAGGGGTGCAGAGAAGAAAAGCATAGGAATAGGTGATCACATGGGTCAAGGAGACCTGTGCACTCTCATACAAGGGTAGAGGGAAGGTAGACAACTCATATTTGCCAAAGGAACTTATATCAATATAAATTATGTAATACTTGACTGGGGTTTGGTTTGAAGGACAGTAAGGGAAGGTCAAGGCTCGGATATGTTGGTAAGAATATTAATCAAGGGATGACAATGGAAGAAAACACTCAAAGCCTGAGAAACAAGGAACTCATTCTCAGCCATCTGCATTAATGCTGATTAAAAGCCATAAAGATAAGATATTTTGAAAACAACTACAAAGAGAGAATCTGAGTGGAGAGTGATATTCTGTGTTGTTGCAGTGAAGGTAATAGACAAAGCCATTTTCTCTAGTCACCAGGGAAAGGATAGGTAAGGGAAAGAGGGTGAAAGAGGCAAATCCCTGGGACTTAGCTAAAAGTGTCAGCAGCTCGATGGAGTTGTTGCATCGCTAGAAGAAATAGATCTGGAAAAAGTGGCCTCAGAAAAAAAATCCTGAAAGAGATACAGGCTGAAGAGTGTGGCAGCAGGAGTCAGAGGCAGCTGAGATTTTGAAGATGATGAAAACAAATCATGGGGCAGAACCTGAAAGAGCTGGATGGAAAACCTTCAGAGAGCAAACACAGGTGGCACGTTCTAGGGAGGAGGTTGATTGGAATATATTCTGCCATCAACAGGAGGTATTTAGCAAGGTGGGATATTGGCTCATCTAGCAGCTGTAACTAGTACTAATTTGCTACTAGATGTTCAGCTCTATCAGAGTTTTGTGGTGTGCTTCAAGGCGACAGGTGTGTTTGTTAAAAGTATAGTAATACTTGACTAAGGCAGACTTGCTCTGAGATTATCATTACTTCTCCACAGCTAATCATAAATATATAAGTAGGTGAATTAACTCCCCTTCTAGACAGGTAGCACAAGAGAAAATTAATGTTTTCATTTGAAACTCATTTCTTTTGAGTTTTGGAGATTGATAAAAATATCAGCAGTCACGTGGAAGCAATACCTACAAAAACAGTGCCTCATAGAAGGTACCCTTTCCCTAAAATCTTGCAATCTTATACATGCATCCTTCAAAAGTGAGAGATCTTTTTCTTCCTTACAAGCTAGAGGTGAACTATTCTGCTCATTTAGAGGTAACTTGCCTTGGGTTAATGTAGTAGAAATTGTTATTGAGGATTTTAGAGCAAATAAATGAGGGAAGGGGGAAGTTAATATGTCTTCAGCAATTGTTTTGATTAGTAATCTTTTAATAACTTGTCCTGGTCAGTCATTGAGGAGCCAAGTTTGTCATTAGCTCATGTCAGGAAAAGACCATTCTCAAGAATACTTACAAGATGTAAATGAAAGACTAAATTTTCATTTAATCCAGTACCCTCTTCAACATTTCACTTTAATAAGCAGTAAGGAACTTCCACATGAATTTTTAAAAAAGTTCTTAAAAGTGATCCAGGTGCAACTTCAAGAAGAAGCATGTTTTCATCAGGATTTATGACCCTCTGAAGAGTTTGGAGCCCAGAAACTAATTAATTTATTGCAAAGCATCAATGAAAAAAAAAAAAGAAGTTGGGTCCTAGAGAAATCTGTGGTAGAGATGTCATTTTCCTTAGTGTAGTCTGGGTTTCCCCTAGTGTCTTTTATCTGTACCCAGTGTAAACCTGACGCAGTTGCTTTCTGATTACTTCTACATTTGTGGGTTTTTCTATTTAAATTGCTGAGGTTATGTTCAAAATACAGTAAAACATCAAAATTAACACTGCTTATTTTTAATAAAATATTATGGATGTGACAATATATTTTGATTTGTGCAGGTATGTATGAATGGGCATTGTTTGTACAAAATGTTTTGATCAATATTGGCCAGCAATACTGGTTCCTGAACTATTTGAATGTTGGCTTCCTAATTGTTAAATTATGCTGATGATGAGATGCAGGAACAAGTATTATTTATAGTGTATGCAGAATATTCAGGCCATAAAAACAAATTTCAAACATACCTTTATTCTTCAGTAATTACAGTAACAAGGTCAAGAAAGGCTGGTCAAGAAATTGCCATAGCCCAACCACCAGCTGGACTTGGGCAATTAACAGGAGGTTTTAATGAAACCTCATTGCCCAGTGATACCCAAGAATGTGCATTCAAGCATTCAGCAGTACATGAAAGGCAGAGGCCAAAGCTGTCGATGGAGTCCCATGGGACTGACCATGCACTTGCACAAGCCACACTGGGTGCCCACACCAGGATCTGCAAAAGAGACTCACGTAAATAACATGCCTCTAATGTCCATCTCCTTTAGCTGTCCCTAGGTTGTAGCTAGGCAGCTCTTTGAAGATGAGTATCAGAGCCTGAAGTCAGTTGTTTGACCCAGATCTGAGGTTTCCCCTGGAGTTCTGCATTTTAACCCATACCTAACGAATAAGAGATATGGAAATAAAGCAGCTGCAGAGCAGAACCCCAGAAACCCTGCAGCAGGAATGCTTTAAATTCACTTTTCTTCATCTTTAAGCTTTTCTATCTTCTGTCACTAGATCTCACCTTTCAGCCCACCAAGTGTCAGGTGAAAAGAAAGCCCTCACCTCCACCGCCCTATGAACAGGTGGGGCAGACCAGGAGCAGGAGCTGGAAATTCTCCCTAGGCAGGCATGGCCAAAAACTGGAGACCCATCTATTGGGTGAAAGCCAAGCAGGAACAAAGACAAGGAGCACACAGGACATGGGATAAGCCTGAGGTTTGCCTGATTTGGGGTCACAGGTATTTGCAGGCAGGCTAGAGGTTGATGGTGCAGCAATCAGGTCTGTGAGGAATCCCAATTGGCCCAAGCAGCCGTGACAATTGTGCCACAGCAGGGTTTTCCTGGCCCAATCCCACGGTTTTAGGATGCCAGACTTTAGCTATTAAAATCTTCACCAAGTTCTGAGGAGGAAAGTACACAGGTGTGTGTGTCCCTACAGGACTGCGTTTGGGGTGTTGTTTTTTTTTATTTCTGAGAATAATAAATCAAGCCCATCTGGGTTGCAGACCCCGAAGGAGTGGGGGGTTGTTGCTTGTAGCTCGGGGCAGTGCAGCAACCCCGATGCGGTGGGGAGTGGATTGCAAAGCACCGCAAAGGTGGGACCCCACGACGCTGAATGCGCCCCGGGAACCCTTACCTGACTCCACAGCGGTCAGCAAAGACCCACGAGGCAAAGACCTACAGATCTCTGTCCTCCACGTCCCCCGACGCCCCCCGAAATTCCTGGGTCCGCAAGGTCCGTGCCCGGGGTGGCCTTCGGGGGGCCGTGGCTGGCACGGAGGCATCAGGGAGACACGGGGGAAGCCCGGGAGGCGCGCCGGGGCGCTGGCACAGCATGGGGCCACCTCCGGAGTGAGGCCGGGGCGTGCGGGGCGTGGGTCATGCGAGGGCGAGGAGCAGCGCGGGGGGTGACACAGGAGACATACACGTACTCGAGCTGCCGCAGCACGGGCAGCCGCTCTGCCACAGCCGCAGGAGCCTCAAGGCTTGGTGCGGGGGGTTCGGCTGCAAACCCACCCTGTGCGGGAGAGCGGCCCGCAGCCGCCACCCCGGGCTGCCCGAGGGGGATGCGCCCGGCCCTGCTGTGCGGTGCCGCGGGGCTATTTCACCTGCCCCGGAGCAAACGATGCCGAGAGCTGCGGCCAGAGGCAGCGGTCCGGTCGCCAGCCCGTGCCCAGCCCCGGCGGGGCGGGCGGCCGCGGGTGAGCCCGCCTCCCCTCGGGACGCGGGGCACGGCGGGGATGCGGAGGGGGCACGGGGGAGAGGGGGAGGATGCGGAGGGATATGTTTGTATCCCATCCCAACTTCTCTGCTCTCCCCAAACTGCGGCATGGGATTGTGTGGGATTTCCTCAGCAGGTGTGAAACGAACGGCAAGGGAGAAATAACTCCCTCCTGGTGATGGAGACTTTTCCCAAGGTTATCCCGCTGAGAATTGTCAGCGCCTCCTCATGCTGAAATGTTTGAAACGTAGGAAGAAACAGGGTCAGAGCTAACGATTAACTCCAGAAGTATGTTGAAAATGCAGTGTCACTTGTCTTAAGAAGGGCTTGGTTTTGTCTGTGGTGCTAATTGATTTCTGTTCGGGCTGATCCCTCTTAAAACATGAACAGATTTAATGGTTCTTACTCCCGAGCTCTACGCCATAGAGATAATTTCGGTTATTAGGACGCATTAATAAACAGTTAATAGACAACCTTTTTTTTTTTTTTCCCCGAGAGATGAGTTCTTCATCAGTCCAAAATAAATGAACAGCCTCTACCGAAGGTGTCCCGCACTAGGGATCAGCAGTTACTGCCCACATGTGTCAAAAATACCCTACAGCTAAGGAAGTGGAGGTGGCTTGTCCCATAGAACCCAGGGAAGTCCTTCTGCGGCATCGCACGGAGCAAAGGACTGTAGCATCTAAACAAAGGGCTGGTGACTAATTCGGTCTCTGACTCTGCCGATGAGAAAATAGCTCCCAACAAGTGCATCGAGCCCGGCTTCAGCCCCTGAGCAAAAGAGGGCGAGTCAAATTCCTCGAGTCAAAATCTGTGATGTGCTAGAAAGCCTCCTCGCTGTTAGGGCCAGGAGGATGAATTCATATTGTAGGGAACCTGAATGAGTGCTGGGTTAGATAACTTGTCATTTTTCTGGCTCCAACCTGCGCTCCCGCCTCCTTCCCCTCCACCCCTAAAAAAAAAAAAAAAAAAGGCTTATAAGAATTTGCTCTAGCCTTCTTTTACTTTCTCTCTGGTAAGGCTCATATTTCATTTCTGGCAGCCAAAGAAATCTTAATAAAAAGAACGTGTAGAAGCATTTCCAGGGGAATAATTTGATCAGGAATTATTGCTGGGTTTGGAATTAGTCCTAAAACTTATTAAAAGTTGAACAATCCCAGCACATATTCTTCTCTTTCTGGAATCCTTTTCCTACGTTAATAGCCCTTTTCCCCCTGATGCTCCGCATGGATCCCATTGATAGTAGCGGGGGTGGTGTTGTTCTACCCTTCCCGATCTGTTTGGTGGTATTTAGTGGCTGCTGTCATTTGGACCCACCAGCAGCAGCCACCAGGTTCCCTCCCTTTTATCTCGTTATTATCAGGGTGCCCAACGCTCCTGAGAGCAGGTGGGAACCGCCACTCCCGGCGGGAAAGGAGGCCCCTCCCGGGCCGGCTGTCCCCGCCGCACTCACACTCGCCCTCCCGGGGGCAGCGCTCGCCCTCAGCGGACCCGGCCCGGCCTCGCTCCTAGATCAGGACACCCCTATCCCGCACTCCGGCCGGCGCCCGGCGGCAGAAGGGAGCTGGAGGAAGGCTGCCCTGCGGCTGTCCCCTGGTGCCCGTCCTGGGGTGAGAGGAGGCTGAGGTTGGGTCCGGCTGCCGGGGCCGGAGAGCAGCGCTATGCCCGGCTGTGTGTTTCACCAACGCCTTCAGGATCTCAAAGGTTCAGCTGTAAATGGCTAATTACTTTTTGTTGTATGGAGGGGAGAAAAGGGAAATGCTGGATTGGAATTGACATTCCAGCAATATATTTCCGTGAGAAGAGTTTTAAGATGTCCTCTGTAATTTCCCATAAGAAATCTGGTTATACTGGTTGATTTCAATAGGAGAATTCTCTGCCTGGAGGCATAGGATGAGTAATATGCCGTATGTTTCATACTCCCTTGCTAATATGATAATAAATGTATTCAAAAAAAGCAACGAGGTGTTTACAATTAATACCTTCACTTCTCCGGCTTGCCTAAATTTCCCAGTATCGGGAATCGAAACGGGTGTCTTAGAGGGCTGGAAGAGGTGCGGGAGAGGAACAGTCAGCCCTCCCCACGCCGGCCTCAGCTCTTCTTTGCGAGGGGAGGCATGACTGACAACTCGGGGAAGCTGTGGCTCAAATTCTTGAAGTCAGCAGTCAGTGCATCCAAAAGGAAAAAGGTGCAAGAGTGGGCAAGGAGAAATTAGAAAATTGCTATCGATCGTTTCTCAGGCGCGGCACAGCCGCCTCCTCCCACCTCGAAGTGTCAGTCTCTTCCCGAGCACGGCAGGAGTTTGCGGGAGCCCCGATAGCTGCCTCCCGTCAGCAGATACAGAGACAACAGGTCTCGCACTCGGCAGAGACCA
>JAWWTY010000001.1:77062162-77066890 GCA_035222235.1 Margarornis squamiger
GGAAGGATTAAAAAAAAATCTCTGGGATCGAAGTGGAAGGAGCAGGGAGGTCACTAAGATTTAGGGCTGGGGTGACTTCCAGGGAAGCGGCAGGAAGTTCCGTGTTGAGAAGTGATGGGCTGCTACAAAAGGGAATGGTGGAGCTCTGAAAGGATTTAATTAACCGTGTCAGGGATAATTACCCCTGGACAGTCCAAATTAGTTTTGCATAATCGCTCAGAACCATATGAATTAACTTATAATATTGCAAAGGGTTGGGAGAATAACAAAAGCAGGATCGTTTTAATTAGTGAATCAGGGTCAGACGAACAGACTGTTCTGCAAATCTTCCAAACTTCACACTTTTTTAACGTAGTTCCAAGGCAAAGGCTGATTTGGAAGACATTTGCTCGGGAGCTATTGTTATTGCCATAATTAAGAGTGCAATCAACGACTCTGGAGAGAAAAAAAAAAAAGTACTTCATACATACATATACCGCATATATACGCACACAGACATACAATACAAAACGAGCTGAGGGTTCCCTCACCTCGGTGAGGGAACTGGCTCTGTTCGAATGCCTTGTAGGTATTCACGTTGTGCGATGCTCACAATTCCCTTGCTAGAAGGATGGACCGCTTCATCCTGCTCCCGTTTCCCTTCTGCATGCAAATCTCCGTGCAGATCTTTGCTAGATTTACCTTTGAAAACACCATTTTTGGGTACCCAAATGGGAAAAGCCGTTTGGAGGCAAAGTTGTTAGGTTTTAGTTAGCAATCAATGGGGAAGGCCCGCGAAAAATACTCCAGGAATAAAGCAGCAATATTGCTAAGATAGGTGAACAAATTACATGGGTTAAAGTGGCGAAGCTCTTAGGCTAACCAGATAAAGCGGTCAGGCAACTTTCCACTCTGAAAACGTTACTGGAAACCGATGAAACGCCGTGAACACTCTCAGTGTATTCAGTGAACTCTGTTCTGCTGGTCCATGAATGCTCTTTTTTTTTTTTTTTTTTAAGATAATATGACAACTTAGGGTTTTTTTTATCTTCTTTCCTATTCACGATTAAAAATGTGATAAATCAGGTTTTTGGCTCTGAATAACAATGACTTGATTTAGATTTCTTAGTAAATCTATTCAAAAGTGAAACAAAGACAGCCTTTAGAGGATACCTTACACCTCACCTGGACCAGGCACGTAAGGGCAATTCAGATAAAAATCTTGTTAGCAATTCAACAAGAAATAGAGGATTTTCTCTTTTCCCTGCTTCAGGCTTTATTTAAACTCTTTGTTCAAAAATGAACAGAGTGGTAGTCGGAATCTAATTTACAGATATAGTTTAGACGTCTAACTTTAAATTAGAAGATCACACAAGAAAACCATTTACACGTAAATGTTAAAACCATTACTTAATCATTTTTTTTACTTTATATTACATAAAGCCAAAATGAAACTAAATACATGTTAGCCAGCTTCATTCACAAACATTAGTCAAAATATACACATTACAAAAGTAAACCAAAAAAAGAACTCTAAACTGATGAAGGATTTTTTTCCTCTAAACTTTGTTTTTTCTTTTTTTTTTTTTTAAATGCCATTTGCAATTGAATTGCAGTTGCTCTAAAATAAGCTAAACAGGTAGGGTACTCCAAAACACATGTGAAACACTTCATGTTCGTGGGGGAGACAGATTTTCTTTTAAATGAGAATACTCTCCTGTCAAAGCAAAGCTCTGTTTCAGTTCAGCTAAATAATAAATAGATAATTATCACTCAGACAAAAAAGTCTGATTTAACCTTAGATAATATTGCGATCCTCGAGCAGTCTCGCAATATTTTTATTCCCTTTGAAAGGCATTCCTTTTTTTTTCAGGTTAAAACTGAATCGACCGTGGGCGAAGTAACTAACAGTTTTCAATCTGTGACCTAACATTTCCACCAAGATATACAAATTTACAGTCTGAGGGTGAGACTTAATTAGTGAAAGGGAGGGGGGGGAGACACATGGGGACCGAGAGTCACGCATCTTATCCTCTCGTGAAAATCACGACCCGTGCCTGTCAGCACCCTGTAGCTGCGGAGGGCAGAAATCCACGCGGGACGGGGCACAGAACAGGGCAGGCAGCATCCCACACCACTGACTCTTTCTTTGCGTGGATCCCATGAGGGGCTACGAACCAAGGACGGAGTGACTCCGTCCTTTCCCGGGTCCGCACCTGACCCTGCCCTGCCGAGCCGGGACCTCACCGATCCCGCCGCCCCCCCGCTGCCGTCTCTCCTCTCGGTGGCGGGGGTGCTATAGCGGGACTGTTCCGTATCCAGCACCACACAGGGAGCGACGGAGGGCAAAGCCGAAGCCGGCAGAGGGACGTTGCTCCCCGAGTCTGTTCCGAACAAGCACCTTAGGGGGCAGGGTGGGTCAGTTATTATCTTTTTTTTTCCTTTTTCTCTTCTTTTTTTTTTTGCATTTTTTTCTCTTCTGTTTCAGCTGGGCTATCTGCACAGACCGCATGCAACACACACAAGCTCTACCCGGGGCAGCGGGCGGGGGACGCGCAACAGGTCGGCCGCCGCCCCGGCGCTCCCCATGGCTTGTCCCGGCCGCCCTCCGCGGCCCCGGCGGCGGCTCGCCCCCCTCGCCGTGCGCACGGATGCGCCGGAGCTCTGCGCGGGCATCCCCCGGCCGCAGGTCATAGAGCCGCGGCGTAGGCTGCGGGATAAGGGTCCAGCTGGGGCTTGCCCATGCCCGGCAGGAGGATGTAGGCCAGCGGCGGCTGCAGCCCCGGGCCGGGCCAGGCGCTGCAGTTGCAGGGGATCATGTAGCCCGGGTTACCGGGCGACGGGTGCGAGTGCGTGTGCCCCCCGGCGGCGGCCGCGGCGGCGGCGGCGGCAGCGGCGGCCCCGTGGAAGGCGCCCGCCCCGCCGGCGCCGGGGTAGCCCAGCGAGGAGGCGTAGGGCAGCCCGGAGCCCGAGGAAGAGGAGGAGGATGAGATCTCGGCCATTTTGGAGCCCAGGTCCAGCAGGGAGTAGGGGCTGCTGGCGGCGGCCGCGGCGGCGGCGGCGGCAGCGGCGGCGGCCGACTGGGGGAAGAAGACGCGGGCGGCGGCGGCGGCGGCGGAAGCTGCCGCCTTCTCGGGGTTGGCCAGGAGCGACTCGGGCACCAGCCCGCCGGCCGCGGCGCCGTGCAGCCCGCCCGCCTTCAGCCCATGCGGGTGCTCGTGGTCCGCCACGCCGCCCAGCCCGTAGGGCACGGGGAAGGCGAACTTGTCCTTCTTGAGCAGCGTCTTGGGCTTCCGCCGCGGCCGGTACTTGTAGTCGGGGTGTTCCTTCATGTGCATAGCTCGCAGCCGCTTGGCCTCGTCGATGAAGGGCCGCTTCTCCGACTCGGTCAGTAGCTTCCACTCGGCGCCCAGGCGCTTGCTGATCTCCGAGTTGTGCATCTTGGGGTTCTCCTGGGCCATCTTCCGTCGCTGCGCCCGCGACCACACCATGAAGGCGTTCATCGGCCTCTTGACGTGATCCACCGGCTTGGACATGGTGTCCCGCCGCCGCCCCGGCGAGCTGCCGCCCGCCCCGCGCTGGCGGCCGCCTCCTCCGGGCTCGTCTCCCGCCTCCTCCTCGCCCCCGCCGCGGTCCACTCCTCCAAAACCAATCTCGGCGGGGACCCAGATGCGGTGGCACCGGCTCCGGCGGCTGCGGGGCGGCGGTACCCGGTGGCCCCACTCCGAGCGCGGGGCGCTGCCGAGCGGCGGCGGAGCCTCCCCGTCAGGGCGCTGCGGCGGGCGGCTCGGGCTCCTCTCCCTCCCTGGGCCTCGGAGCCTCTCTCCGCGCCGCCGATCTCCGGGCCAGGGCTCTTCCTTGGAGCTCCCCGCAGGCGACAGCGAACGGAGTCCAGGCGGGACCGCAGGGAAGTCTCGACGGCGAGGGCGGGAGCCGACGGCAGGCGAGAGGCGGCGGGGCGCGGGGGGTCCTCGCTTCGCCGCGGACGCGGTGCTCCTCGGCGCTCTCCGGGGAGGCGCCCAGCCCTGGACGGGCGGCCGTCAGAGCCCGCCCGGTGCCATCGCCGCCCGCGGAGCTCGGAGGGCACGGCGCGGTGCGGGGTCCGCGGCTCGGGCGCTGCGGTTCGGGCCCCGGGGGGCGCGGGCCGCCCCGCTCACAGCCGGCCCGCTCCGCCCGGCGGGGCGCGGCGAGCAGCCCGCTCCTCGCACATACTCGCTGGGCGCCGGTCGGCACCGGGCACCGCCGGGCTCCCGGCTGGCGCCGCCGGACAAACTTCCCTAAGTTTCGGCGGGATACGGGGCGCTCCGCCTGCCGCGCGACTCCCCCTTCTCCGGCAGCCGCCAGGTCTCTCTGGGTTTTCTTGGCCGCCGACTCGGAGGGGCGGCGGGGCGGGCGGGAGCGGCGGGGGGCGGAGGGAGGAGGAGGAGGAGGCGGCGGCGGCGGCGGAGGGGGGACACACCTAATTACACTCGGCGGCGCCCGGCAGCCCCGGCCCGGCTCCGCACCCGGTGTGGGGGGGCCTCGGTCTCGGTCTCACCCTCACCGCCGCCCCCTCCTCCCCCCGCCCGTCCCGTCCCGTCCCGTCGGCGCGGCCGCAGGTAACGCGCGTGCCCCCGCGCCGCGATATATGCCCGCACGCGGCCTGCGCGCCGCCGGCGGGGCGCGCGGGCGGGGGCGGGGCCCCCGCCGGGAGGGGCGGGGCCTCGTATGACCACGCCCCTCCGCTGTCCGGCGGGGCGGGGCGGGCGC
>JAWWTY010000001.1:77067139-77169336 GCA_035222235.1 Margarornis squamiger
GGTGTGGGTGGGCGCTGCGGGGCTGCACCGCGCGGTGGGCTCGGCGCGGGCGGGGGGCGCGGGGAGGGCTCGGGGCACCCGCGCCCGTTCTCCGCCGTGCCCCCCGCCCGGGCTCTCGCCGCCCGCCTGTCAGTCACGGCGAACTTGCTCGCCTTGTTTGTGCCTCGGCGGGTCGGTTTTGACTTACCGCTGTGGTATGTGGAAGCGCCGACTCCAGTAAACCATTAACTCTTCCCCGTGCCGGCAGCAGGCTGGGCTCTGCCCGGGACGGCTCCGCCGCCCCGCTGAGGGACAGCCGCTGCCGCGCTCCGCGGGTGCGATGCACGGGGCGGGCTCGGCGGGCACCGATGGCCGCCCGCCGCAGGGACTTGCTCGCCGCGCCGCCCGCTGCCGGCTCCTCCGGGCTCCTCTCCCGCCGCTCCCCCTTCCCCGCTCCCGCCGCCGGGCTTCGCGCCCTCCTCCCCGCCGCCGCCACCCGCAGCTCCTGGGATGTTGGGAGAGAATCCCAGTGCCCGCCGGTGAGCCCGCCCGGGTCCCGCGACAGCCTGTCACCACCGGAGTGCCCACTAAAATACCGAGCAGCGCCTCTGTGAACCGCGTCTTCTCCCGTTTCGTGTTTTACGACCCATGCACTGCTACTTAAACGTAATTCTCTCAGTCTCAAGTCAAGCCACCTTGCCAAGGCTTGACCTCCTACAATCCAGTTAGCCGTGGGAAAAAAAAAAAAGTCCCCATCGGTTGTCAAAAGCGGGGAGATTAAGATATCTGCTGGCGTTCAGACTTGGCGGGGAAAAGGGATTTCTCGAAGGTGAGAGCCCACCAAGTGGGGCTGATCCCGGAGCAGGTGACTGCCGCGGAGATCAGGTTATCACTCCATCGGCGAGGGCATTCCCCCTTTGGTATGAACAGCCAATATTTTCAACTGGGTAAAACCAACCCCCCCCGCCCCGTTTGACCAGGGAAGCGCTTTCCTTATCATAATGTAGCGTTATTGCGTTTGACTTCTAAGAGGCGAGGACTCATCCCCTGTCTCTCTCCGCACAGATCGGATGCCGGCATCACCGACTTCCCCTCGCATCGTGGGTGCCAGCGGGACAGTGCCCGGATTAAGTCAGCTCAGCGGCAGGCGAGAACGTGGTTCATACGTCCTGGCCGCCGCCATGAGCAGGGTGAGAACCAGGAACATCTACTGGAGGGGGCTCTGGGTGGAGAGGAAGAACGGGGGGAGGGGAGAAGCAGCACGACTCACTGATGCCACCACCAGTGGTACCCCCGGCTCCCGGAGGCTCCGGGCCCCCCTTCGCCAGCCCCCCCGGGAGAGCAGAGTGGGGGCTCACTGCCCCGCGGGCTCGGTTCTAGCGTGGCTCTTTCCCCGCTCTTCCGTCCCACCCTGCCTCCTTCACGACCCCACTCCCCCTGCTTGTGACCCCGAACCCGTCTGTGCGAGAGCAGGGTGCGGTGTAAAGGATCGCGATGCTCTGGTGTCGCGACAGAACTGCGTGAAGCACTGACAACGGGCACATGGGTAAGCCCCCGCCTGACAGTTTCTACACAGATGAAGTCCCCCACCACGAACTCTGTCCGTGGGTCAGCCCATGGGTGCCAAGGCTGCCGCTGCCGCCGGGCTGCCACTCTGGATCTGCAAGCGCGCAAATGGCAAAGCAAGGTGCAAGCGGAGCGGCACCTGTGCCACAGAAAACCTGTGGGGAAGGGTCACGGGTGTCGACACGGGGCTCGGGGAGCTTCCTAGGGTCAGTGGTCACTGTCTGTCCGAGAACAGCACAACCACCAACTCGCAGGTCCCCACAGAGTCGCGAACAGGCGATACGGTCTTTAAAAAAAAGGACTTGCATAACTTCCAGTCGAGAAGATGCCTCAGCTCATGGACTGCTGTCTTCCAAAAAGGTCACTATTTGCAAACCCGTGACTTTGCGCATGGTTCTGATTACGTTCAGTCCTCCAAATAGTGAAAAAGGTAATAGAATTTATTGGTCATAAATTACTGTATACGAATCTCACAGGCTGAAATTTATCAGTGGCTCAGTACTGGCTCAAGTCTATATTTCTAGTTGCAAATGAAATACTTTATTCGAAGGTCTCCTTTACAAAGTGCTTTCCCCCTCCCCTTACCTGAGTTTTGCGGCAACCACTGGCTACTAAAACAACCTCCCGTGGTTATTCCATCGATGCCGGTAGTTACAGGTGGTCTGCCTTTCCCGAGTAATCTGCTTTCAAGAGGGTTTGCACTAAGTGATGGAAACTCTTATCAGTTCCGGTTGGAGCGGGGTTGGACTCGTGTTAGGAACGACCGGAGGGTCCCAGGTCTGCCCCCGTGTTGAGGCAGCCACGGCGCGGAGGAGGAGGCTGTTCTCCCGCGGGGAGCTCCGTGGCCGCGGTGCGGAGCGGCTGCCTGCACAGCCCGCGCACACGGGCACACAGGCACACAGGCACAGACACTCTCGGAGAGACTTCAAATCCCCAAACACAAAAAGGGAAGGCTTTATCAGAGTTTAGTTACTTATCTGGATTTTTGTTAAACCGCTACTGTGATCTCCGCGTAGTTGTGCGAGTGTGTTAATTGTTCTGATAATGTGTTGTTATCGATACAATAACAATACAATCGTGTATAATGTGATTTACTTGCCTTTGACCTGTCAATTCCTGATGCATTCAAATTCAAGGGCGGAATCTTTCCTTCTGCTACCGGAGGTGGGGGTGGGAAGGGGGGGGTTGGGGTGGAGAGAGGGAACAAAACCCGAGCAGATGCATTATCACACGGAGGCTAAACAAGACTTTCCAGAATGCAGTGCTGTATTTCACCAAGCAAGATCAGAGCGCTTCTAAAGTATTAAAGGAGGTTAGACTATCTTCTCGATAACTGTGTATTAATTATGTCAGCTTGCTTACAGTAGATGTAACTACGTCCCACTCCAAGTAGTGTATACTCCAAATACGACTTCTTGTATTCTGACCACCTCATCTCTGGTGCAGACAGCTTTAGGATGTTGCTCGTATTTTTTAAAGCCGAGTTTAAAGTGAGTTTCGAGGAAGCAAGCTAATTTCCTTCTAATTTTTATTTGAGCTTAATTCCTTCTAATTTTTATTTGAGCTTAACAATCAGGTGGCGAGTCAAAGAGATAAAAAGAAGCTGAAGAACACTGGTCACTCCGATACGATCTCCGCCTCTCCGTGCCTCCCGACTGAAAAGCTGATTCACGGGCTCGTCAGCCCCAGCGCTCCCCTGTATTGGCAGAGCCACATCGCGTTTTCACGGCTCCCTTTGTGCACTGAAGCATTTCCATCCACTAACTTTGAAAGCTGACATTTTTCTTCGTGTAGGGTATCAGTCACCGATTCCACATCACTTTCAGCTGTCTAAAGTTGCCGGGCAGGCTGGAATCTTAAGCACACCAACAAGTTGGCAGGCTGATTGTTCTGCTTGTATGGAGCTTGGCAGGTTTGTGAGCGCTCCTAAGTCTTTTCTCCCTTGCGAAGTCCAATACACCTGTAGCAAGAAAGGGGATTTTACCCTGTGAGCTCTTTAGTGTACATAATACCCTCAACTCATTCATTTGCTTTTACAGAGTGCTTCCAAATGCTCGGTATTATTATTTTTCAATAACATTCACTTATTATTAGAGCAGCTGGTAGCCCGAGCTCTAGTGAAGTGCCTGGCAAAGGATTCTATCATAAAACACTGGTTTCTAAGTTTATAGTTTCTAATTTGGCTGTGAAAGGGTGATTCTGGATGGAACTTGGCACTCAAATGCTCAGCTGGAGAGTAAACTTTTTATAATAAAAACATTGGTTTATTGAATTTGCTATTTTAAGTTAGAAGAGAATTAACAAAGTTTTTACTAGTTTGGGAAGCACAGAGAAGCCCTGTACTTTTTTGAAAATTAAATGTTATGATTTTGGTAAAGGTGGAATATGTTCTATGATTTAATGTGGTATTATTTTAAAAGCAAAGTGCAATCTATGTCTCTGTGCTTCAGGACACTGGGGTTGCTCTTACAGGAGCACCACACCTAGATCTCACACAACTGTTATGGCAGTTCTGAGCAGAAGGTGGTGATGGGGTCCTTACTACATTTACAAGTAAAGAGAAGTTTAAAATTCAGTCTATTCAGACTTGCTAATAGACTAGATAAAGTTTATCTGTTCTACATGCACTCCATTTGTAGGCCAAGCTATTTTCATGTACTTTAATGAGTCAATTTTTTGCTGCTTTTTAATCCTGTTAGACTTGCAGTGGCTATGCCGCCTGGGAAGAATGATCAGAACAGCAACCAAGGAAGTCTTAGAACAAAAAAAAAAAAAAAATGTTGGGTGGTTACGTGCTAGTGCCTGACTGCTAGATAGTAGATAGCTAGTCCCTCTCTGGGGATGTGGAGATGAGGATTAGTCTCACTGCAGAGTTCCCAGCCAGCTTGTATGCTCCAGAAAGGGCAGCTAAATAGCTCTCGAGCTACTGAAAGCTCATCAAGTAATGCAGATGTGTGAGATTCCCCTCCCTCACATGATGAAATCAGAGCTCATATGGATGGAGACTGCTGACCCTAGACTCCACATTTCCCTTTTTGAGCAGTTGTCTAAGACCTTTGCTTCAAAGGCACTGAGCAGTGCTTATGCTTCCTTTTTCTGAAGAAATGGACCTTAATCTTGCAGTGTCCCTGCCTTTTATGGAAGTATAGTGTGATTTTATAGTTCACTGTTAGAAGAGGTAAGCCTTGCTTTTTGGTGTCTTCTACAAACTTCTTTATGTATATAATCTCTGAAGACTTTTACATTTGAATTCAATCAAAATTTTACACTGGCAATAATCATCTTGTTTCACTTCTTAGGGCTGTCCAGCAGGTATAGAGGATTTTTTTCCTGGAATAAATACATTTTAATGACCTATCTAGTTTTGTCCAAGGTTGATACATATAAACCTAAACCACAAAAGATTTCTTTGCTAGTCATGAGTGCTAGACAGGTCCCAAAAAATCCATGTAATTTTGAAGACAATGTCTTAGGTGTCACTGGATAAGACTGTGGTTTGGAAACCTGGAAAGGCATTTCAAGATTTGTAAGTGTACACAAAAAGCCTAGAAAGAAGATCAGTGTTTGGTCCATTCCCCTCTGAAGAAGAGTTAGGCATAAGCCTTTGCTGTTAGCCTTCTGATTATAATGACTTTTTAATTGACTACAAACAACTAGGGAATGGAGGCCCATAATGGAAAAATCTATATATCTTTCTGGATTTAAATTCGTGGCCTTTATTTCTTTATGGTCACTGTCCTGTTTATCTGTTTGTAAGAATGGGAAGTTTCTGCATTCCATTTGGTTAGGAGGAATCAAAATATCACTCAGGAAAGTTCAAAGTCAATGATCACAAGCCAGTTCTAGTGATCAGATTAGTTAAACACAGAGGGTGCCTACATGTGCACACCACACCTACTTTAGTACCTGCACCTGCATTTTTAGCTCAGATCAACAGTGCCACAGCTTTTCAAGCAAATCTCTTCACTCTGCTCACTCACTGCTTTGGTTTCTATTGAGAAGCATTTTCAGATGAGAGTAAACTGCAACATGCTCTTCATCTGCTCATGGGAGTGTAGTCTGCAAAGACTCGAGCTCAGCGTAGATCAATTAGACCTTGATAGCATAAACCAGATTGTATTTAGTGTTCTTGATTCAGACAGATGACAATTCCACTTTTTGCATCCATTTATTTTAGGTGCTTCAGGATGAGCTTTTCTGCCAGAGGGTAAAAAAGGCATTTCTGCCTCTGCATGGGTGTTCTTCTGGAAAGGAGTCACGTCACTTTGTGGCTGGTCTGTGAATATAAGCATAGATAGCCAAAACCCAAGGACCAGTGAGTTCATGGTTTCCTGGCTCCCATCCTTAATATAGCTTTTGAGATTTTGCTAGGCCTTTCATCATCCTCACAATAAACTTCTCACTGTCCACAGTAGGATACATAATGGCTTCCCTTGGCATGGACATTGAATGGAAAATATTCTAATTTTCTCAAGTCATTTGAATAGTTAAATCTTACTGTGGTAAAGATTGGCTAGATATTTTTATTTTCCTCATTTAAGTGTACAGTTTCAATAACAGTAATTGCTGGACCATTGTCTGTAAGTGCTTGTCAGGTGTGTATAATCATAATAAACAAACACACTACTACTACTACTACTACTACTACTACTAGTAGTAGTAGTTCTGAAACACTGAGATCTTTTACTTCATCAGCATCATAAAGACTTCTGATGGAGTATATTGTCCAGTGCTAGACTGCAGGAAAGATGTAGAATCTTTGGACAGCAAGCAGCAAGACTGATCAGATGTCTAAAAAACTTGATATACAAATAAAGATTGAAAGCAATGTTGTTACTTAAGCTGCAGAGGAGAAGGAGATAAACTGGTCTTTGAGGGTGTAAAAGGTAAATGCAAAGATGATGTGATAAAATTGTGTTTGTGAGGATAAGCAAGAGGTAATGAGCTTAAGATGGGGATAAAAAAAAGTTTCAAATAGTGAGTATAGATACACAGAGCCTGCCTTTGGCTGGAGAGGCTGTGGCAAAACTGAGGGATGTTAAGAACAGATGAGACTAACTTGTCGAGAGTGACAAAGCCCTAGGACAGGAGTTTTCATCCGCCTCTCCTTGTGTGGGTCTATGACATGGGAAGAGTCAGTTTTAACTTAGTTCTTCATGCATTCCTTTCCACTCTTTAGAGCCCAGACATCCTGTCGGTTCATAGTCCCCAACTTTGCTGTTCTGCTCCTACCCAAGTGTGATCAGCACCATTGCAGCTCCCCTATATGACCATTGCCAACATGCTCATATATGATCATGTCTTCCACTGACATGGTGAGGAAATGTTCTGTTTTTCTGTCTGGTTTAGTTGGCTCTGGTCTCCTCTCTCTTCTTAGTACAGTTTTATCACTGTCTGTGAGAAGTCCTATTCCTGACATGACTTTACTACTTTTTTCCCCACTTTATCACCTCTCTGTTTTGTTTTGAATCTCTGCTGAAAATACATTTTCTGCATCATTTCTACATGAATTTCTTTTCCAACTGTGCTCCCTAGATCTATGGCTCAAATATTTAATCTTGTAATTATTGTATAATCATTTATATGACATTTCAATCCAAGTTATTTGCATTGCCTTGTGCTACGCATCATTGTTATATAGCATTGGCAAAAAGTTGTTAATGATCTAGCAAATTAGTGACAAATTTGACTCAGTGTATAAAATTTGTTTAGGTTATCTTTGCCTGTAATATGCAAGGAAGTTTGCAATTCTTTAAAGACATTTTAATTTCTTCCATAATATTCTCTTATGTGATGATGTTTATTATCAGTGATATAAAAGAGAAAGGTGTTTTTTGTTAGTGTTATAGAAAATCTGACTTTTATTACTGATTCTGTAGAAAGGGTAAGAGAACAGAACATACATTAAGCAATAGATCTATAAAAGAGCAATGAGTTTTGCAGCACTCTTGGAGAAGCCTTTCCATTTGAGTGGGAAAAATAAAATAAAAATTTCCAGAAGGAGTTCTTTTGGTTTTCAATTCTCTCACCATCTTTTTCTTACATATTATCAGATGTTGTTTACAGAGTATGAAGAAGGTCATGCCAAAAATACTCATTTGCCCAGCAAGTAAATAATTCAGACTTGGATCTTCTAAAAGACACAAAAAGAATTAAGTGCAGATCTTTCAAAGTATGAGGGTGCCTAATTTCCATTGATTTTAATTCCCTCAAGGAGATTCAATGGGATTTTATGCCCTAAATTCCTTGAAAATATCTGTATACTCTGAATGGAATCGGCCCAAAGCACATTTATTCTTTATGATAGAAACAGATTGTTGTATTGTTTCTTGTTCACCCCCTCCAGTTTTTTAATGCTTCAACTCTTTTCCAAGTAGGATGGTTAAACAATGGTTAGAACAAAGACTATATAAAGTTCAATTTTCTTGGATTCATCTGGGTCTTTACTCCATCTTCCAATTGAAGCTCAGTCCTGCTGTGCTAGGAGTTACCTGAACAAATTTCCGTGAATTAAACTGGTATTTGAACATGCCCACATAGTTCCTCAATGCTAAGTGCCTATATGCATGGCAAACTTGGGATAAAGGAAGGAAAATAACACAAAAATATCCTTCAGAGGAGAAAAAAAAAAGTACAACCCACCTCACAAGCACTGTAAGAGTAGGGGATGACTGCCAGTTACAATGGTGTAGATGATGTACTATGGTCGATCTTATCTTGCAAGGACCTGCTCCTGTGCATACAGCCTTTGTGTAACAGAACGAGCTGGAGATGATGAGACCTAAAGTGAGACCTTGTGGATGGCCTAGACATGGTCTTTTGCTGAATTGTCAGAAGTGCCATATTTTATTTTTATCATGTCACAGAAAGACCAGAAGAATACCTCAGAGGCCCTGGGCAAACAGATCTAGTGGATGGCATTCTTGCCTGTGGCAGTGGGATTGGAACTAGATGATTTTTAAGGCCTCTTCCAACCCAAACCATTCTATGATTCAATGATTCAATGGTCTTAGCCACAAGATATTCTATCTCTGCTTTTCACACAAAAAAACTTTTCTTACAGCATGTGTTAAGCCCTTCTTTTGGAAAGTAATTTAACACAGTTGTTAAATGCCAGGAAAAAGAAAAGTGGAATTAATGAATAATCTTCTCTTGCCATAATCCTATAAGAATGCTGCAGGTATACCCATTAGATGTGCTAATATTGCCATACAACAAGGCGATGGCAATAGTACCTGTGTTTGATCAACAAAACACCATATGCTTTCACTTGGTTCATTTGAAATAATGGTCCTGTTGAAAACAGCAATAAAACTGCTATATTTCAGAGGAGCCATTCTTTAAAACACAGTTCATGATATGCTGGAACAGGCTCCCCAGGGAAGTGGTCACAGTACCAAGCCTGACAGAGTTCAATAAGTGTTTGGATCATACTCTCAGGAACATGGTGTTGCTCTTGTGGATGGTCCTGTGCAGACCCCGGAGTTGGACTCGATGATCCTTGTACATCCCTTCCAACTTGGCATATTCTGTGATTCTGTGATGTCACAAACAAAACATATGAACCCAGCCTACTAAAAAGAAGAGAAATATTAATGTTGGTTCATGGAAGAAGTGAAACTGGTGTCCTTTTCTTCTTCTGGTCATTATATGGACAGGTAAAACATAAAGCACCTTCATATAATCCACATCAGCATTAATGTTGGGATTTTCTAGAATAAGATTATTACAAAGTTGTTTGTTCCTAAGTGTTATATATGTGATAGGAAGATAGAAAATAAATTGTTTACTTGTTTGCTGTAAAAAAAAAAGTGATCTTGGACATAGCAAATACAGAAAGCATGCTTTCTTCTCTAGGGGCTTCACTCAAAGCATGCTGAAGTACATGGGCTTCATCCAGCTGCCTCCCAGCTTCACTGGAGGCAGGCAGTAAATTAAATTGACCAAACTAAGTCTTTCATGACTTCACTGTTGACTTCAAGCCTTCCTAGGTAAAAGGCCAGTTCATGAAACCACTTTGTTACCAGCCTGCTATCCTCTCCCTTTTTATCAGCATGACTAGTTATCTTAACAATAAGGAGTCTGTTGAACTTTCAGTTCCTACCATTGCTGGAAAGACTCAAAGTACATAATCCTTTCATTTTGCCTGTTGTATGTGTTAGTATGATTCCTTCAAACTTATGGATGTTTTGATTTTTTCTAGGCAAAGATGAGTTTAACAGGAGAGTTTCACCTCAGAGTGTAGATGCAATTAGTTTATTTTGGCTCACAGCAGAGAGGGTTTAAGACAAAACAATAAATTAAAACTGGCAGGATTCCTTCAGGCACTCTGACGTTTTTCTTTTTCTTTTTTTTTTTTTCTTTTTCTTTTTATGTTTAACAGAAGGTGGCAGTTGTAACATTTGCAAAATAATAAGTACAATAAGTTGACATTGTGATATGATTACTTATGTAAGTGCTTAGACATACAAATACCTAAGCACTAGTGTCATTATTGAGAGTCATGGCAATTATTCCAGCCAAGTTAATAAAAGATCATTACTATAACTATCTACACAGGACTGAACACGATGGGGAATCTGGGATATGAAAAATCTAACAATAAAAAAAAACACACTCAAAGTTTATTCTTAGTGTATTTTTGCACATGTGATTATTCTAACAAGGAATCAGAAATAATTCAGTGGATACTTGATCTGTAGAGGTATTTAGAGATAAAAATATACAAGAAAATGTCACTTTTCATATCTATGTATTTCCCCCCCTATTTTCTCTAATGAGGAATCTAAGCACAGTTAATTTAAGCATGATTTCTCTCTAGTTTACATGCTCCTGGATCCTAACATAGAGATGTAAATAGCTGGGTGTGAACTTGCCAGGTATTATATTCAGCTGACACAAACAACCCAACCAGATAGTTCTGTATAGATAACAAACGCATTTCTGCATTGGTTGGGAATCAGGGCTCAGGTGATTGTTGTTCTTTAATGATTATTTATTTAAATTGGTCTAATTCAAATACAGGCCCAGACTATGACTGCCTGGACAAAATTCACAGGTAGGGCAAACACTGGGGCAGGAGTTCATCCCCTTTCCCTGTTTCACCTCAAATCTCCCAGCCAGGACTTTTCCATGTTGCTCTGCTATCGTTCCTTCTTTTCATCCAGAAAAAACTTGCAAAAACAAGTCTTGCTGAGTTATGCAAGGGCCAACAAATCTCAGTCCTGGCAGGTAGGAGGGGAGGTAAATAACAAAGTGAATTTCAAAGCAATATCAGTGGGCATGCCTCATTGAATGGGCCTGCCTCCAACCTACCCATAGGAATTTTAGACTGTATCTCTCCAGGCTCTTCAGTGCAGAGAAAGCAGCTGTCCCTAAATTAACCAGGAACAATTGCATCCAACACATCTGCTAAAATTAGTATTTCCTACTGAAGCCTAGAACTCTGTCCAATACTGGTCTGATGTAAGCACTCTGCAAGCCCCTCCTTGAACTGGACAGCCAAACACTGCACCAGTGAGGTTTCTGGTGGAATGTAAGGCTAGTGCATATGAGACAGACTGCAATGTCGCCCGATGTCACTGCAAGTGTTTCCAACCTTCTTTCAAAAGGAAGATCAAACTCTAGACAGCAGCATCAAGACTGAAACTGGCAGCCCATTTTTTTAAAAACCACCAATGCCAGAAAAGGATCTAATGCATCCCAGAAGGATGTCCATACTGTAATTTGAAGACACATACACATTCCTGGACCCTTTTTTCCAGAACGCATCTCCTCCTCTGCATCAGCTGTGGTCAGATTGGTTGACTGAACAGGCTAAAAACCAATCATCTCCAAAAGAAAGAAAACACTAGTTTTCACCAGTCACACAAACACACATTTGATTGCTAACACTGATGAACAAGCGGCAGCAGAAAGGTGAATGCAAAGAGAAACAGAGGACCTTCCATGTCAACACAGCACAGTCTGAGATCCACGTAACACACTTGTGAAACCTCATCCTGTGTGCCAATTGCTGAAATTCACACAAGGAAGGCATCACGTGTACTCCCTCAGGGAGGGTAATGCTGGGATGGAGTCAAAATTATCCTAAAGTTAAATTCTCCATTGAGGTAGAAATACCACCGCCACTAGCTCACAAAGCTGTTTGCCATCCTCAGCAGCCCGGCTGATCACTGTTTCACAGCTGCTGTGGTGGGAGGAAGGGAGCCTTACCTCTTTTGCTCTGCAGCCAGCAAAGACTGTTTCAAAATCAGACGGACTTGGCATAGATCTGTCTTCACTGGCAGTTGGTTTGTATACTATGTTTACTTACGACAATGAAGTATCAGAGAAAGACGTTTGAATCTTGTTTATCAGTAATTGTCAATGTCTAAGGCCATCACAGAGCAGACTGTAACAGGCTTTCTCAGTCAATGGGATCTAGCCTAGAGCATCAACAAGGCATGAATGGAGCCTAAAGCTTTCCTTTCATATCTGGAAACAAAGAAGAAAAATCCATGTTATGACTTCTACTTGCATCCCAGTCCTAACCAGAATTTCTCCCACCCAGCAGACTGGCAGGAGAGGTTCCACTGCAGTAGGATCACTAGCCAGGAGAGGTAGTGGTGGCACAGATAAAAGGTCCAGGGAGACTCTTTTGCCTTGCTCCTTGCACTCTCGCTCTGCTAGCTCAGGAGTCTCTGGTGACTGGTTGGTTTTGAGACTAGATATGCAGGAACAGGTGGGAGCAAGGCAGGTGAAGCTTCCCTAATGTCATTCTTCACCTTCCTCACAAACAGATCTCCAAAGCTCCAAGTCACATGGTAGTCACACCCAAACTCGTGATGTGCAGCTTCCCACACCTCTCTCCCCATGAATTCCTCAAGGCTCTTCAAAGTCATCTGATCCATGAGTACTTCTGAGCTTCTGGCTCCTCTTAACTCTCTTAGACACCTCTCCAGGATTAAAGAAGCACAGCAGAGAGGAGCATACTTACCCACAGGATTGAAACCTGTTGCAGAAAAATTTCTATAGCTTCATTTATCTTAATGATTGAGTTTCATTAATAGCCTATGTGTCTGAAGAATTCCACCAGATCCCTGCTAAGCTGGCAAATTTCTGTGGAGAAATCCCTGGCACCACATTTGTTTATCTTAGTTGACAATTTGTTTCATTGTCTCTGTCACTGATGAAACCACAAATAGTGTGCCAAGATCATTTGCCTCAATAAAAATGACAACAAATTTAAGAGGCACAGATATGTAAGCTGCACTACAATCTTTATCAGTGACACCCAAAACCAAACTGGAACCATCAGCTTTCAAGGACAGACTATTAAAATAGGTTCTCCTCTTCAACCAGCTAAACCTGTCCATAATATGTATTTGTGTCCATGAAGAAATCACTTTGATCTTAAACACAACCTTTCAAGAAATAAGGAAAATAGAAAAAAAATTGCTATGTATTCATATAGGACATTAAGATAGTGTAAACAAAGGTACAAAATTTATGTTTCTGAAATTTGCACAGGTGCTCAAGTGAAATGACTTGAATTCACTGCTGTTTAATCCTTCACCTTCAATGTGAAACTCCGCAGGAGTTGCTTCTAGAAAATGAATGAGGACATCTACATGAAGGCTTAATGCAAAGTAGTTTATGTGCATTAATTTTACAGTCCCAAGTAATTCGAGACACTTTTCTCAACTGTCCCCAGTTAGACAAAGCACACGTATTTACTCTTGATTGAAGTTACAGCTGTCCTTCCTGTTTCTCTCAGATGTGGCTCAACACAAGAATTATTTCAGCGCCTGTGTCTTGCAGCAGCCATGGAGCAATGGTCAGAGACTGAGGTAGAGCACCTGATCAGCCTCTCCAGAGAGATGGAGTATGCCGTCACATAACTTTGCTGTCAATGATCTCTCTGTAGTAATTTGCAGATGAGGGTCTTTATTTATGTTGAATAATGTTTAGTTCTTCAAAATAATTGTCATATACTATGTCAATTATGTAAAAATACTCATTCTGCATCTTTGATGGCACTCGCTTGGCTCTCATGTCTTAGACTATACACTATTCTGAGTTACACTCCTTATGTTGCGCGTTGGCTGAAATGTCATTGAAGCTATGGGCATAACCACTACCTTCTTTTGACACAGCTGTAAGGAGCAGTTATTCTGCTTTACGAAATAAGAGCGACCTCCTCCCCAGACAAAAACATATGTTACTCTTCAAACTCACAGTACACACATGGATGGTGCAGGCTGAATGGTGTAGGAGAGAAGTTGGGCTGACCACTCTTTTAAATGTAGCAGGATGTGTATGCATGTCTCTGTGTGTGTGGAAGAGGGAAAGAAAATCCCAGCAAGAATAAATACAGAAAAATGAGGTAGAGCCCAAACAAAATAATGAGACTGTGGCCATGAGAAAAAAAATAGAAAGGAAGTCTTTGAGCTGAATACTTGAATCTTCTCGAGCCCAGGAAACTGGGATTTCATAAAGTCTTTGTAAATAAATAGGTTTTTTTCAGAGAGATCTGATTCCACTTGAAATTTTTCTTTCTAAAGGAAAAAAAAAAATCCCAAGACCCTGAACTGCAATTAAGTGTTCAAGTCAAAAGGTATGAGACAAATCCCTACCGACCTAAAATCAGGAGAACTGAACAACATACAAACTAGACTAGAATCTGCCTTCCATGTTCAATATTCATTTCTCACGCCTCTAACATGAACACGTAAGCATATGGAGAAAAAAAGAAAGGGATAAGGAGTGGAAAGAGAGCATGTCAATCTTATCATTCCTCATATGTGCTCAGTATACAAAATTATAATTTAATAATGCTTATTTCTTGACATAGTAATTAGATTTGTTTCTTTATTCAAATGAAGTAACAGTGATAAGCAATAATTCAAGGGTTTGATTTGATGACACAGGTTATATGGATTCTTGTGCTATTCATAAGCTTGTTTAGCTTTGCACGTGTGTTATAGAAGGATAGAATTATAGCTTTGCAGTAGATTAGATTTCTTTGTATTATTCTATTTATATATATGTGGTTGCTCTATTACAGATTTTCTTCATGCTATGTTATAAACTGGTTGGGATACGTCTCCTTTTCTACTGTGTGCCTAAGTGCCCACCACAGTATAGATTTAAAAGCCCAATGTCCCAGGCTTAGAAAAGCATTGGTGCTCTGTTGCTGCCTACAGTACCTACCTGCATTCAGCTTATACAGAAAATGCAATGAGACATGGATTGTTGAGAAATGGGCATTATTTTCCATGATTAAACTTTGCCCATTTCTGGTGCTGTTTGCCAGATGAGAGCTTGGCTGAGGAAATCTTTTGATGGCACTCATGTTCTTAGTACAACATGCTGTGTAATAACTAACTATGTTCTCAGCTCAGCTGGCATTTTTGTTTGCTTTAGCACTCTGTGCCTTTGTGTCCTAAAATATAAGATACGTAATCCTTGCATTTGCTCTGTGACTTGAAACAACTAACATGCTATTATTTCCTGTGAGAGACCTAAAAAGTGAGGGAAAATACTGAATATTTTACTCGGATATACAATGTACTTCAAGTGATAATGCATCTTAAAGCAGATTCTAATATGGGTCTTTTCTTACAAAGTATTTGTTGAATTTGGTACTCATGTAAGTAGGACTCAAGAAATGGACTAAATCCAAGTATAGTGTGGGCAGGTGCTGTGCAGGCTTTCCCTCCCAGTTTCTCCCAGTCCCCCTTCATCTCACTTTGTTACTGTTTTTGCACTGTATCTCCTTACAGCAGAAATGTAGTGTTTTTGTTGTGTGGACAAACATTTACTGAATTCTGAGAGGAAACCTCAAATTTTTTTTCCTGTGCAGGGGCTGAACTGGGGTTTTTACAGGTGAGAAGCTGGTGCTCTGATACAGCTGAACAGAGGATGAAGAAGTAAAGCGTCAGACCTTGTTGCCACTTTTTACTTGCCTCTGTACCCCGAAATTACATATTTTGGCCCATTTCTAAAGAATCTGGCAAAAGACATTTGTTAATAGGGATAGAGTTTAAACAAAGGCTTAACAGGGATATAGCTGGTATTCTTAGCCTGTCTTGGAGGACTCAGTTAAATGAGAATGGCCTTTTGCAATCATCTAACTGGAAATTAAATATGAATCCTATGATCTCTGAATTCACATGCCCCAACTGTATTCCTCCAAATGGCCTTTCAAAATAATTTTGCACATTTTGTATATATTTATAATAAAAATGTAAATGAAAGAATCAACACCTGGTAGCTTTACTTCATAGTACTTCACTTGAAGCGTACAGGCAGAGAGTAAACATTGGAGAAAAAAAAGTATTAGTAGCTCTAGGAAGCATAGAGTGTTTAATATCCAGATTAAATATTGGTGGAGCTTGAGCTCTTTTTCTGTCAGTCTATCACCTGCTGTTGTAAAAGACTCCCGTCACATGTCTCCTGACCAATTATGTCTGCAGTAGCTTGGGAAGAATCCTCTATCCGGCTGCTCACAGTGCTGTGGGCTATGAACAGGAGACTGCCTTGAATTATTCTCAGGATAAACCCTTTATGGGTTTTAAAAACAATTAACTTATCTATTTTCTACTAGTCCGAAAGCTTTATGGGTAGCACAAGTGTAAATTTATTTTAACCTCAAATCCAATGTATAATTTTTGTGAAACTGGAAGTAGGGAACCAGTGTGATTGGAAGATACATTTCAATTAATTCTTCCTCCAACGCTTTATCTCCTCGGCATCAGAACCTTTTATAGTGTTAAAATTAACAATTATGCAGCTGATGGCTGGCTGAAACCACAGGGGATCTGGAAAGGGCCTCAGATAACACAACATGTATAAATCATTCAGGAGAACAATTCATGAAAGAAAAGTTATCTGTGTTTTGGATGACATTGGAAGAACTAAATAGGAGTCAATTTGAGGAAGGGACATTTTGCTCCATTGTCCGGCCTGGCTTTTTTTTCTTTCTTTTTTTTTTTTTTTATTGTGTTGTAATATACATTTTCAAAATTAATTAACCATTAACAGCAAGATAAATGTTTCTTCTTGTGTAGGGGAAATGCTGGCCTCGGTGGTGAAAGATTATTTCACATGAGCAGCACTCTTCAAGAAAGCTGTTGCCAGATAAGGTGGCGACTGTACTTTGAAGAGGAACAATGAGAAGTGACAGACAAGACCGTGTTTACCAAACTGAATAGAGGACTCGCAGGTTTCCACTCACTGCTCGGTTACCTAAGCCCAGGGAATCAAGGCTGGAGTGCTGTTTCACCAACCCGGATCAGTAACAAAGTGGTAACTACTTCAGAATATAATAACATGCCGTGAAATCTTACTCCAGGTGGTAACGAATAAATTTTTCTTAATTTAATTTTTATGAAATGTTTAAAAAATTGCTTTGTTGGAACAGCTCTTGTGTTTATGCATTTGGCAGCTGTGGAGGATTTTTGTCCCGTGCTTTTTTTTACAAGGTTCACACTTTTGATTACAGGTCGGGGTGTGAACACAGCATGACTTGAATGTGAAATCCTTCTACTTCAACCAGGGCAGAAATGTAGAAATAGGAAGAAGATGTTCTTGTTCTGCAACTTAGAGAAGATCTAAATTTGGCAGCTGTGCTGTACACAGAATGGCATGGGACTCGTGTGTACAGTGCTCTGGACCACAGCCCTGAAAGTACCCAACTCCTGAAGCATCATACCAACCCACCTCAACCGCAAAAAGGCCACTGGGAATAGGAATCTTCTCTTGTTTTTTCTCTAATGCTGCAGAGCTGGCAGAGTCGGTACCCTGCATATAGTGTAGGACAAGGCACTCTCGCTAAACTGCTTGTGACCTTTGATAAGGTCCCCAATTTTTATTTCTTTTATGCTGTGTTTGTGTTGCTACAGTCCTGAACCCTGATATTTGTAGAGCTGAGGTCTAGAACAATCCCACTGTCTGTTTACAGCATCTGCAGTTTCTTTGTCGATGTGAACAGTGCGGATCAGCACTGTCAGGTGAGAGTCCAAAGAAGTTCAGCAGGAAAAAGGAACAAGAACAGAACATGCATGTTTTGTGGGTATATATATATATGTGCAATGGGATTGTTTCTTCATTCTGCCACAGATTTATATCAAGTGGATTTATGTTAGAGAATAGCATTAAGCGAAATTTGTGACACACAAATGACAAACAGACTATACATGTAAACATATCTATGGAATGCATAGAGAAAAGGTCCTATATAAAAAGGGCTACTACATATAATATTTATTTTAATATACATATATAAAAATGAAAGTGTAAGTTTTCAGTGTGTGCATATTCAGCTGTTATTTATCTATTCATATCTTTTATGATACATATTATTTTTATTTTTCTCATCTGCAGTTCTTTTTACATTCGAGCTCTTTGCACCTTCAGGTTCTAGCTACAATATTAATTGGATGAAGCTACATAAGAAATTTCTAATTCTTATTACATGGAAGTTTGTATCCATGAGTATATTCTACAAGAACATACAAGCATCTTTTTTTCCATTCAAATCCAAATCCATCAATACAAATGTTATTGAACACATGTGAGGAAAATATTTGCTTCAATTCACAGGTTTTTGTTAACTGTCAAAAAACCATTTCTTAATACGTGGGGGGAGAAATCTTTGCGCTAATTTTGGCATATGTGTGGTGGCTGCAGAGTATATTTTCTCTTGATGACAAAAAATAGGTTAGATTAATCTAGAAGCATTACAGAAGTAATACAGATCTTATGCTATGTTATCCAGATGATCTTTAGAGAGGTCTTGGAAAATGTACCTTATCAGTTACATTAAGTAATGATGTATTAATAGTGCTGAACAGGGCATGGGCACAGACACACCACACACACAGAAGTATCTGCAACATTTGGCAAAGTCCCTTTTCTCCTGATGGCTGCAAAAGTGGAAGGTTGAGATTCTTTGTTGTGTCTACCTGTGCCAGAAATAAAGGGTGGATCAGGGGCCAGCTGACTGAGCTTTACCCCAAGAAAAATTTCTTCTGTGTTTGGGGAAGATTTTTAGTAACTGTGATTTATTTTGTTCTGTTCAGTATATCTGGGTCTATTTTTTTCTTTGTAAACTTTAGGAAACTGAGCTTTGAAGGGACATTTCTTGGCTTTGACTTACATCATTAAATTTCATAAGTGGTGAAATTAGTTTTGCCCTTCTTTTGGCTTTTTGAGGCTTTTTTTTTTTTTTTTTTGCTCAGAAGTCCTGGAAAAGGTAACAGTCTTTGATCATGTAGAGATAAAGAAATGTGGTTTGACAGGCAAGGGCACTGGCAATACAATTCTTGTTGAGGCATTTAAACCAGTAATATCACTTGCAACCTTGCTCTTTTCCTCTGCTAGGAGTTAGCACATATGGAGCAGGGATGGCTGAAGGAGTCTTGTGTCAGCTTCTCACCTTTGTGAGTTTCAAGCCTAATGTTTTAACTTAAAATCTGACTGGTGGATGTTCATCACTCTAGGTCAAGCTGAAGTTGACATAGGTGCTTTCAGTGTCTGCTTGGTAGATGTAATCCACAAGCAGAAGTACAGTCAAACTGCTGGCACTATTACTAAATACCAGACAAACCATCCATCAGACTCTTGAAGTCCATCACGTTTCTTGAAGTGCAGTCTTTGCTCTAAGACTGTCCTCTCTTCAGCAACAAACACTGCTTAGATCTTTCTATCTAGTTTATTCACTATAAACTGTGATGATAAAGAGTATTCATCTAGTTTTGTAAGGAATTATTAATAAACAGAGGCAAAACCCCATCCCTCATAAGGCTCATAACCACAAAGGCACAGGGTATTGCTGTATTTGGGGTTTCTCTGCATGAATCTTGTCATGTTCTTGGTGCTGGTTGTTTTCTACGCAGAAGGAAAGTGTGAAACTAGCCCATAGTTTTTGCAAACTAGCAGAATGAACCATATCTGTAGTGAGTATCTTTAGAAAGCAGAATACATACCCAGAGCGCTCAGAGCAAGAACTGTCAGTCTACTTGCTAGTATTTCCACCCACTCCCATGACACTTGTACTCCTGCTGGAAAGTGGCCCAGCTTCAAAAGGAAGGATTGAGCTTAAATAATGTGGGCCACGTTACTCTAAATAGCATTGAAGTCAAACACAGTATGCATTACTGGGTAATTTAACTTTCTCTATGTGTCTTCTTTTTGAATACAGTTAACAAAGAGATGGTGAGATTTAATTTAATCAATTAAAATTATTTCTTCCAGCATTTTCAAACACCTGCCCCAAATCAAGAGACTCTCAAAGATGCTTCCTTAAAATAGGTTCAATTTTCATGAGTTGGCATTTTCCAACTAAAGCAAGAAAAATCCTGACCATTTCTGGTGAGAAAATTTCCTTTTTTAACATGTGTGTGAGGCTCTGTCCTCATGATATTGCAATGACATAGTGCTGGGTACAGGCTACCCATGCCTCTGCACTGTCACACGGAATGTGCCACATTGCAGTTTAATCACTAACCTGGTGAAGGAAACAGTTGTGTTGATTGCTATGTATTAGCTGCACAGTGTTGTAAAGCTGTAAAATCCCATATGAAGAAAAAGCATTTGCATGATGCCTTCTTAGAGAAAGTAGTGTTATAAATCATGCCATAAGGAGAAGAAAAACCTTCTAATTGCATGCTCTATCTTCAAAAGTGATGAATTTCAGAACAATCTGCATATCAGGTATCTTGTCAGTATTTTAGTGCTAAAAGATTTCTGTTGACATATATCCAGCTTCTGTTACCTGTTTTTGACACACCACATAGTTATTTTCTTTTTAATCTCTGAAGAACAGAAATATTGTGAGCTCTTTGCTGGTGCCAGTATGGATAAAAGCCATCACTAAAGAGAGGTATATTGCAATTGGCAAGATATAAATCACATACTGTATAAATATAGAGGTGTTTGTGTGTCAGGATGTTGGCAAGCAGTTTGTGGGAAAAACTACTCTGTTGGATGCTGAAAGCATCTTTCAAATCTGCCATTTATGACTCCTCTTTTCTTGCTGCTTTTGTGCCTGTCTTTGAATTGTCTTTAGAGGTATATGTGATTGCCTGTCCAGATATTACACAGAAGTGCCTTGAGAGAGAAAGGGGAGTTCTTGCCACGTTCCTAGTGAGAATTACACTGTTAGGAATTTGTTTCAGGGTTTGTTTGGTTTTGTTTTGGTTTTGTGGGGTTTTTTCTTTTTTTTTTTTTCAATCACTCATTCACTAATGTCAGCACTTATTTATTTGTACAGGAGCTTTGTTCTCTACCAACATTGTGTGGCTTACAACTGCCTTGCTGTCTCTTTGAAGCACAGTAGTTATCCCTTTCCAAACATCAGCTTCAAATTGCTGTTCCTTGGCCTCCTGCTTGGTATGAGGGTTGTTCCTGCTGTGCAATCCACACTGATCCTGTGGAAAGCTCCAGACTGCTTTACCTTCTTCAAGAATCCTTCATCCTCCCTACTTGAGAGTGCAGCTGACAGAGGTAGCCAACAGGCACAGCACTTTGGGTAGTTCCGTGTACAGAAGAGTGCAGGAAACAGGACCAGAAATGATGCTTGGCAGTAGTGGTACCCCAGGAAATGGTGGTCAGTACCTGCTGGAGCAGCTACCCTGGTGTATCAGGGGCCTCAACACAGACTAAGCTCCCAAAGGAGGACACAGCTGCCTGGGTCTGGGGCTGACAGGATGCCTGGGACTCCTCACTGATGCCGGGACAGAAGGAGGTGAACTCCCTTCCTGTCCTTGGACAGGTGGGCACTGATAGAGGGTCTGTGTCATCAAGTGAAGGAGCTGCAGTAGATCAGAAATTTGGGCAGAATTTGAGATAGCAAAAGCAAGAAGCTGTGATACTCTTTCTGGGAAATTGATGTGATAAGGTGTGTCTTTCAAGTACTTGTACAGTATGGGGAGCAAAGAGGAGGAATTTGAGGTCTGTATGCAGTTGCAGGACTGTGACGTCACTGGGGTCACAGAGAGACATGGTGGGATAGCTCGCACTGCTGTAGTGATGAAATAAATAGATATGTGTTCTTTCGGAGGACAAGACAAGAAAGCAAGGAGAGGAAGCTGCCTATTATTTGAGAGAGCAGCAGGAATGCACAGAGCTTTGCCTGGGGGTGGATGGGGAGCCAGCTGGGTAACTTTTCAGTCACAACTAGATAGCAGAGCAAGATAAGTTTCATCGTGATGGGTGTCTGCTACAGACCACCTGAACAGGAAAGAAGGAAAAATAGATGAGGTGCTTTCTTCAGATAACTGGAAGAAGACTCACTTTTCACAGAATGATCAGATGCCTCTTGGTGTTCAACAAGAGGAGGTGAAAAGTCCTGCACCTGGGAAGAAACAGCCCTATGCACCAGGGACAGGCTGGAAAACAGCTTTGCAGAAGAAGTCCTGGGAGTCCTGGTGATCACTAAGGGGATGTATTTGGTCTGGCTGAGATGGGGTTCATTTCTCCATAGCAGCCCTCACAGTGCTGTGCTTTGCATTGGTAGCTAGAAAGGTGTTGATAACATATCAATGTTTTGGGTACTCCTGGGCAATGCTGGCACAGCATCAGTACTGTGTCTCAACATTTCTTCCCGCCTCCTAATCAAGTACAAGATCCTGGGAGAGGACACAAACAGGCCAGCTGACCCAAACTAACCAAAGGAATATTTCATACCCTATGACATCAGGTCAGATACAAAAGCTAAGGAAAGGAGGAGGAAGTGGGGGTATTTGTTGTTACAACATCTGCCTGCTGAGAAACTGCTATGTGTGCAGAAGCCCTGCTTCTCAGGAAGAGTGTGAGGTGGGTGGAACCAGGTTCTTCTAAGAGGTGCCCAGTGAGAGGACAAGAGTCACTAGGCACATTCTGAAAGACAGGAAATGCCATTTCAACATAAGAAAAAAACTTTTGCACTGTGAAGGTGATCAGACACTGGAACAGGTTTCTGTGAGAGGTTTACTCTCCAACTTTGGGGCTACTCAAAACCTGACTGAATAGTGTCCTGAGCAACCTGCTGTAAGTGACCCTGCATAATCAGGAGAGTTGGGTTAGGCAGTCTCCAAGGATGTCTTTCCACCTCAGCTGTGCTGTGATTCTCTCATACATCTTGCACTTCTTTGTCCTTTGCATTGATAAAAAGGCTGACCAGATAGAAAGGTAGAAAGATGAAACGGTGAATTGATCAAGTTTGTGCTCTTTCAGAAAAGAAGTGTGTTTATATATATAGTGTAGATTTTATGCACATTGCCTCCTGGAATCAACAGAAAATTTGAAATAAATGGAGGAGATACCCAGGGGAAGCTATCTGTCTCGTGTGTGTCAAACAAGGGATGCCAGTAGCTTTGATTGAGTAGTTAAACATCCAGACAACATAGACTGTGCCAGTAAATCAATAGCAGTTCTCCATTTGTAACATAATTTCCTTTTTTCTTTCTTTCTAAAGGTAGTATTTTACGACCAGATCTTCATTACATGTAGGGTCAATGGACCCGTTTCCCAGAACTCTGGTCACAGGTAGCTGGGAGTCCCCAGCTGGGGAGTTGAAAATGTCCAGCCTAAATCTGCGAGCTTTGAGAAGGAAATGACTGTGAACATGGCAGGTTGGAGTCCAGCTGCCAACCACTGTTGGGATCTGACATTGAATTTAAATTTTAATTCAGTTTTTCCTTCAAATTTTAATTTTTATTGCCATTTTAGTTGTACTTATAATTTCTTCCTAAGTCTCTGTTATAATTATAGATTTTAATTTGAATTTCTAATTTTAATTTTTAGCCTTTTAAATTTAAGTTTTATATTTAATTCTAATTTGAATTTGAATTTAATTTTTATTTCAGTTGCCATTATAATTTCATTCTAAGTCTGGGGTTTAATTCTAAATTTTAATTTTCATTTCTAATTTCATTTTTAGTCTTACTTTGAAATTTATGTTTTACTTTTAATTCTAGTTTTAATATTTCATCCCTTTTCCTCAAAAGGGCAATAATTTCAACCCTCTCATATATTTTTCTACATTATTTGGAGTTTATGATCTATTTCTTAAGAATGAAAGTATGATACTATCTTGCAGAACTGAGTTGTCACAACAAAAATTAATATCCGTCTAACTTATCTATGCAACAACATGATAGAAACACAGAAATAGGATACAGTAGGAAAGCAGTTCCATTTCCATTAAAAATAAAAGCTCTGTTAATAAGCTTCTGGCATGATGTCACTTGATAAATCCATTTTAGGGTTAATGGTGTTTTGCTATCATGAAGGATTTTGCAAGTGTTAAAGTTATCAGTGTCCTCATATATGCCTTAGCTCAGCAAAGCAGTTAAGCATGTGCTTAAGTCTCACTCTGTAATCTCTTTCTCTAACCATAAATCCTGCTTCATTGACTTCTGTACTTTTTATAGCTTGCTGAGGGAAATTCATGCTACCTGTTTGGCAACATAACAGTAGCATGACAGACTAGTGCATGCCTGCACTGTGTTTAGGATTTTATTAGAGAATGCATCTGGAAATGGGAGGAAAATGTAATAACACTTCATTTTTTTTTCATTTCACTTAATGTAAAAACTTTTGACACACAAATGGTGTGTTGCTAACTACAGTGTCTATTGAAATATTGATACTGATTCTTCAGTTATATCCATTATTATTTAGCTCTTATTTATGAACCCTGCAGTATGCAGAAAGCTGCATATGAGCCCTAAATCCTTGCAATCTGAAAGGCAGATGCAAAAAACGGTGGATGTCCTACAGAATTCAAAGTTAGGGGATAAACAGAGTGAACAAGAAAAAAACAAATTGATTTGGTGAGCACAGTTGTTTCAGGTTTCTTCCTCTTTTTTGTGTGTTAACCATGCCAGTGGCTGTACATTTTCATATGTTTGCACCTTTTGTACATTGATGTCAGTCATTTTTGTATGTCAACCATGGGCAAGTAGATAAAGCAAGTCTTACAGAAAGTCTACTCATTCTTATGTACTTTACACATCAAAATGCTTCACAGCATTATGGATGTACTGGTGCTTTAACTAGGAGATCCAAGCCCTTTACATGTTTTCACGTGATACAGACTAAGTGATTTAGAGATGTTCAAAACTCTGCTGGGCAACGCTCTACACAACTCAATCTAGCTTTGAAGTTAGCCATGCTTTGAGCAGGATTAGATGGACCAGATGACTTTGTAATTTTTTAATGATGCTTGAATATTTAAAAAAAAAAAAAAAAAGAAATAGAGGGTGAATAAGATTCTTCAATAAGACATCATTGGTTGTCTCATTGTATTCAGGGTAATAATGCTAATGATTAAGTCAATAAGTGTACACCACCGTGTTAAAGAAATGTAATGAAGAGAGAAAAAAGTCTTCATCGAGGTATTAATGCTATCTTTTAAGGAGGTTAATGAGAAAATCCTGTTAGACAAGACCAGCTGAGATATGGAATATAATTTTTATAAAAAATGCTGACATCTGAGAATTTGTTATTGCTTAAATTCAGAGTGAAATCAAATATTTCTGATATGCCACACAAATACCAGTTTAGAAAAAAGACTAGGTTTCAGCAATATTTAATTTCACAATTCTATAATTGTGTTTCAGATTTCATTCTCTGTTTTCAACCCAAGAATATGTGGACGTGCAGTTCCCCTTTTCCTTTTCCTTGCAGCCCAGGGGTTGGAGCACTGCCCATAATACAGATGAGTTGGATTGCACATCTGCTGTACCCAGACTTGCTTTGGAGTGAGCCCTTTCAGTATCAGAACACAATGTCCAGGGCAGCAGCTGGCAGCAGGACTGTTATTAATTACCCTCAGGGACATGGTGAGCAGACTAGGTTGGGACTAACTTTTGGGACTTCACCTATCATGTAGGTTGACTGTCACTGAACGAAAGATTTTGAAGAAATTAATCTTAGCCAAGATGCAAAGGGAGAAGAAAGACAGTGGTAAAGCCCAAACTGGTGCTATTCGGGAGAGAAAAAGGGCTCTTAAAAATTTTAAATAATGATTTAAAAAAATTAATGGAGGATTGCAGTAAAGCAGCCAGAGATGCAACTGTAGCGAGACTCTAGCTTTGGTAATTAACAGTATCTGAGCATTCAAAACTAATCTAGAAGAAGAATGAGATGAGAGGGAATATAACCAGAATTAGTTCCATGTAAATGAATGTATGTGCAAAGAAAATGAAAAAAAGATCCTAAAGAGTCCACAAAAAGTTTTTTTCTGAGAAGCAACTGCAACAGTAAGATTTGAAAGAGCTGCCTCTCTCTATAAAAGAGATGTAACAGAGAACAGAAGGTGCTATCTCTACTGAAAAACCATTTGTATGCTCTGCATCAAGTTCTTCAAAGGGGCAAAAAACCTATGCTTGGACAGATGATCCAGACTATGTTACAGAGAGAGAAAACAATCATCTTAGGTTTGCTGGAGGAGAAGTGTGTACATTTTCTGAGCAATGCCTGAGCCAAAGAACCTGCCAGAGACCTGCTCTTCTCAATGCCTGAGTTTTAGTTTGGTCAACATTACACTTAGTAAAGCACTGAAGAAAACAGAAATCAGCTTCAACTAGATACTACTCTACCTTTCTGGAGATAAAATTCACTCATATTCCTTTCCCATTTAAGCATAAAACTATCAGAAATTAACAATAAATGTCAGAATCCAAAATACTTACAAAGAATCTATTAAATAGCTCATAAGGTGAGTCTCGTTGACATCCTTGTGTGCAGTCTTCCCTGTGTTACTGGACAGTGGAAAAGTCACCTGTTCCAAACTTTTTATGTTTAGGAATCAGAAATCTGAAGATGATGCAGCTATTTCTAATTTTGGACTTGTCTGGGAAAAATGGGTAATTTAGTTCCCCACAATGTCTCTGAATTCCGCTAACACTGGCATACGTGGTTTGACCTCAGGGCTCAATATAATGTGTTCGGGCATAAATAATTCCACTGTCACTCTCATCAAGAGTCCCAGGACCATGAACCTGGCTGACTTTGTGTTGTTTCGTTTTTCCCCTTCTACGTCTGCAGTCAGATGTGTACTCTGATGCCGCTCTCTAAACATGCCTATGCTTTATTTTAAGTTTTCTACTCACTTCAGGTGTTCCCAGAAGAGACGCATGTCTTGTCTTCATGCTGTCCTGGTGCCTAACAGTCCAAAATGCAGAGCAGAATATGATCCCATGAATTTATTTCTTTAGTTAGATGTGCTGGTTTTAGATGTCTTTTAGGTTTCAGACAGGTGGCACCAGCAGTTGCGTGTCTAAACCCAAACTTCACTGCAAATTACTTGACCACTAAGTTTTGACAGTTCTTAGAGGTCATTCTTACATTGATTGTAAGGGCTGTGTCTGTGTGGCTGGTGTTACCAAATCAGTGGAGTTAATTAGGATTAATTAATTAGCTTTCAAGTAAAACAAAAACATTAGGGACTTTTCTGTGTGCAAATTTAAGCTTTCAGGCACTTAATGTAACATAAGCATTTTTGTCAGATGCCATAAAGATTATGGCTGAACAATCAAATATCTCCTCATTCATGTTTATTTTGCAAATGATACACTTGTACCTGGAAAAATAATCTCTGTTCTAATGCACGGAAATGAGAAAATTGACAGGTCCTTTTTGGCAGTGGCAAAAAGTGGTTTATGGTAATTTGGCTAACCTTGACCTCTCTTATATAAAAACATGAAACTTTTTAACACTCCCATGCTAAGACTAATTCTCCTCCTGCTCTTCTTGAGTAAATTAACACTCCACTTGTTAGCAAGTGAGATGTACAGTCCCCAAACTTGACTATGATGGTGTAGGAGATCTGTGTCCAGACCTACCTGAAAGCATCTGGACAATTTGAGATCACACTTAGAAGTCTTTACTCCAGAACATGAGTTCATTTAACTTTTTCATTTTCTCTTTACCATGATTTGTATTCTGTGTCTCTTGCCTGTCTTTACATGCTATTGCTCTGAGGGTACCAGTCACATACCTGCATCATGGAGCTGTTCCCGTCACAGTCAGGTCCTTGTGTCCCTCTGTCTCCTGTCAGAGGCAATGTGACAGCCTGTGCCATATTCTGACCAACTGTAGTAGTTAACTTTCCTTCCACAGAGTCTGTGTTTTGCTGGAGTTTAGTACAGAAGAGATGATTTTCGCTAAAGCTTCTCAGAGTGTCAAAGCTGTATTTTTATTTTTTTTTTTTAAACATCAGGACCTCCAATGGGTAAATCTCAGGGGTTTATCTACTATGAAAAAAGTTGTAATTTTTAGTAAAAATGCACTAAGTGCTTCACACAGTCTGAGGAAAACAGCGTTTCCCAAGGGGATATTGAACGTGCTCAGACGAGTGCTCTGTTTTCCTAAGGACACCTGCCAGAACCTTGCTGACATATCAAGCGTTGAAAAATGTCTGGCATCAGCCATCTCTCACAGAGTTTCTCCCTTTGTTGACAGTAGGAAACAGCCCTGTTATGCATATTTCTTTAATTCTCTTGGCTCCCTACATAGCAAAGTGTCTCATATATTTTCTTCTGTAACCACTGATTCCCAAAGAGAACAGAATATCCAGCTCTTCTTTTGGTCTGAGTTTTAAAGAAAAGAGAACTTTAGACCAGGAACTGAACAAAGATAGGAGAAGGGCCTTTTTCACCTTGGCTTCTGATGGGAACTTTTTTGTCTGTTGGCAAATACTTTCTATGAAATGTTTGTTTTCTTGGTCCTTTGTCCCACTAGTCATGTCACGTGGATGCCTTGAGGATCAGACTAAGGACACCATGAAGTTTTTTTTATTGTAGGATTGGGTATTTATCCTTGAATGTTTTTCTGATTTTTGCCTCTTCCACTCTGTTCTGTATTCATTGTTTATTTCACATTTTACCTTAATGAGAAGCTGTTCACCCACATAAATTCCGATTTACCTTCTGATGATCACAGGGCAAAAACTTCTTGAAGCACAACTGTTTTGAATGCAAATATCCATTTCTCTTCAGAGTTTCTATTCAGTCTCTCATATTTCTCTTTGCATTGCATAGGAGACAAATCCACCATTAAGGGAAAAGCTTTTTTTTATTATTTGGTAAGGAATTAATACACAGAGCTTCACATTTCTCTGAGCAAATTTTTCACTCATGTAAAATTTTTGCTTTTTGACTCTTTATGCCTCAACAAGATCCTCTGGCCAATTGCTTCCTGTAGTAGTCAGACTACCTTCTGCCAAATGAAACATTATGCACAGCTATCAGGCATTATTATCAACACCTATCCTGCAGTACAACTTTTGTTTGTGATGAGTAATTTAACACTCAACACGCTGAAACCTAAAGCTAATATTGTGAAGTACTCCAAGGAGACAAATTGCATGTATCTTAAACTCTAGATAATCATCTGGTAGTTTGGGGACACTATTACACTGTGTGTTTTCAGAAAACAAACCAACAAAAAGTTCTGTTCCTCATGCAGCCAAGGATCCCTTAGTTTCCCTCTGCCAGAGCTGAGCATCAGTGGCTTGTGGTGCCCTCCTGGCACTAGGAACACAAGCTGGTGTGTTGGTGCTCCCTCACCAGCAGGCTTTAGCCTGCTTTGGAGACCATTGATCCAAAATGAGGCCTTCTGCATTCATTCAACTTTCAGCTGTTGAGCCAGTCCATTCTTTAATCTGCTTAGTATCTGATTCCTGGCATTTGACCAGGATTGTGAGTTTGTGAGCAAAATGTTGTGAACAAAATGTTGCTACTTTGCTGAACAAGATCCTCTCTCTCTTATCACAGGGACCTACTATCTTTAACAGGAATTTTTGGCTTTCTCCATCTTTCTCTCGCAATGCTGTAACTAAAATGCTTGCCTGCACTGAGCAGTGCAAGAGTCAAATATTGACCTGCTTCTCTGGCTAAAGGCTACGTAAGCAATAGAGTATCCATTCTTCTGAGTATCCACAGTGGCCAGTTGAGTAAAAGGAAGGTAGTTGTCAAATATGGTATTTCTGTGGGGAATCCCTCCCATTTGCCTCAAATTCTCCTTAACCCCGAGTTTAGAAATGTATGAGGGCTGAGTACAGCTCTGGTTTGCATCAGCTATCACTTAAAGTAACTTCCTATTGAAAAATGCCTTGAGATGGCTGCTACTTTTTGTTTTGTGGATCTCAGGCTTGATATTAGAGCAAAGTTACTACCTGAGTCATAGGTAGTCTCGGAGGTACATGTAGAATTTTCTGACTTGTGGGAGGTATAAACTCTTTCTCCCTACGGATTCACTGCTGTAAGCTGAGAAGAGTGGGAACAGTCCATATGGCCAGACTGTTGTCTCTGTTCCCAGCCTCCACTGTTGGCAGTCTTCGTGTGTTCGATTGTCTATGCTCCCCCTCCTCAGAACAACCATAATTCTTCCCTTTAGCATCTCTCATGTCTCCCCTTGGCTACCAGTGACCTCTGTTCCTCTTATAATTCTTCTCTCTAGCTTGTCAATAGTTTGTTATTCCTAGTACAGATTTCAGCTGCCAACTTCTACTTCAGGCATTTTCTCTTAGCCGATTTGTAAGCCTCAAGATAATTCAATGCCATATTCACTCCTCAATTTTACTCTTGCCTCTTCTCTCTTCTCAGCGTGACTTCCACGCTGGGTATTGGGGTTTTTTTGTTTGTTTGGTTTTGGTTGGGGTTTTTTAAAGGGTTTTTTATGTAGTAGACAGCTTATCTTGAAACTTACTGCTTTCGAACTTGCATGTGCTGGGGCAACCTAGACAGAGAACAGTTATCTTTGCCTTCTAATGTGCACAGCTTGCTCTTTGGGATCACGGTCTGGCACAGACTCAGCTAAGATGCATGCAGGAGTGTTCCAAGAAGGACAGCTGAGGTCTTGGGATACAAACCAGAGGGATGGCAGTAAAAGGGTATTGGTATGTGCGCAGGCTCACATGACATAGAGTCAGGGTGCATGCAGGAGAAACAACTTCCTGGGAAGTGGGGAGTCCTCTCAGAGTAGAAAAGCTTTAGTCAAATAGAGTTCTGTGGTACCTGGGAATGGCACCAATGAGGAAAATCCAAACTGCTGTGTTGAGTGGCAATACAGGAGAGAGTGGGCCTAAGAAATTCCATGACACACTGTAGGCTGCTGGAAGACTGAGGAAGAAAAATGCTGAGAACAAGAAAGCAAAAACATCAGAAAAAGAAGCTACTTCTTTTGTTTTGCCAAATTTAAGCCAAGCAAAAATAACCCAAACTAGTTGACAGTGTCCTACAAAGTGTGGTCTTAGCAGACTAGGAACTCAGCAGCCCCTCTCAATGCAATGTTATGATGCCATCAGGGACACAACCTGCCTGTACAAACATTCAAGTAACAAATGAGATTAGAAGAGTAGCAGCACTTGCAGATGTTCTGCCAAGACAACAGCTAGGATATGGGATTTGGTTCTGGTATTTTTTCAAAAACCACTGAAAAGATGGAGAAAGTGCTGAAAAAAAAAAAAGCAGCAAGAGATTTAAGAACTGGGAAAACCTTTTTTTAATCTTCCCAGAAAAAAAAAAAAAAGAGAAGGGATTTGATTGGAGTATAGAAATCCCTTTCCTGAGAGAACAGTGCTGAAATGGTCTTGAATTTAGTGGAGAATGAAACCCGTTGGAATCTGAAGCTAAGACAATCCAGGACAGAAGTTAGAATTTTATTTTTCTTTAACAGTGAGTGGGATTAACCATTCAAACTAACTACCATGCAATCGATTTTTTGTCTCCTGCTATTGTAAGATCAGGACTAGATATTCTCTAGAAGTTATGCATTAGTCAAACACAAATTATCCTTTCATCAAACAGAAGTTATTGGGCTCCATACAGAATTAACTGGGTGATGAAGTAATAGGTCTAACATACTGCAGGTCAAATTTTATGATCTAATACCTCATTTTGGCAATGGAATCTAAATGTGTATGTGTGGATGTGTATCTGTGAGAGTATATTTCTTAGGATCATGGATTATGTTGCTTTTGATTATAAGGTTCTCCATCATCTCTAAATTCCCACGTCCTGCATCATCTTGTCTGTGCAAGTTTTTCCCATTCTATCCTCGTAACTGGCTGCACAAGCACATTTCAAATTCTATATACACTCTATGCTGTAAATGTCATAATTTCTATAAACACTGTATGTGTTGTAGCACCCCATCAGTTTTGACCAATCACCCCTCAGCATGGAGCTGGTCCCTTTAAGGGAGTTCTTGATTCCATGGAATAAAATGGGAAGGACATTGAAGCACACAGAGGTTCTGATTTTGTACAAAATCCTCATTCATGAGTATTTGTTCACAAGAGCCAGTGCTGAAGTTGAGTGAGAAATTTTGCTTCTGTTCATCTGTGCAAATTCATCTCTACATATTAATTTCATATTTCAGCTCCTTATCTAGCCTGCCTCATCTCACACTCTGCACAGCTCCTCTGAAAGCAGTGATGAAACAAATGATCTTTTAAAAAGTCTTAATATTTAACTGTATAAATACATTTAGATGTCCAGTGTCTGAAAACCTCTCACATTCCTAGTTATTTCTTGATGGCTTAAGATTTCTGACTAAGGAGATTTTACTTGGGAACATCTGCATACATATTTACAAGATCAGGTAATGTATTGCAGAACTGCAGACACGTGTGACTTCAGTAAAAAACAAGATGAACACTCAAACCTTGCCCAAGTTGACCAAGCATAGCCCATGGTTCAAGACTTCCTTCTCCATGCAGTCCTGCATGTGAGAAAGTCCTGGAGATTATCGCAGCCCTGATGACCTCAACTGGAGCCTATTCACAGAGCAGTTATTACGACTATACCTGCAGGAGGAAGATGTAACTTGGGCTACTCTGTACATACAGTATGTGTACCAGGACTAGAGGGATGGAAAACAAAGAAGATAGATATAGACATAGATATAGATGCGGTATATTATTAAAATGACTGTATGACCCTACTGGAATACATTCACTGCAGAGTGGGGAGATTCACTTGACAATGATGTGAACATTAAACATTTTTAGGTCATGGAGTAGTAGAGGTATTCCTCAGGATAAGTTCATGACAGAGCTGGAAGGTTAGTTTACAAACTGATTGGCAGGTAAATGAACTTTTCCTCATAGAACATTAACAGAGATTATCTACGTTGTAATTAGAGATGTGATTGAAACACAGGCAGGCATATCTGAGTCATACTCTTGAGTTCAGTAACTTCAGACGAGGCCCAAATTACCCAGTGCCTGCTGTCAGGAGATGAGTGGCTGATGCCTTTTTCTGCAGTATCTCAAATTTCTCATCCTTTGGGCCTGGGAATCTCTCCAAAGTATTAAAAGAAACTAAACCATCTTCGATAATTTACTATTAAGTCTGAGGCAGAGGGTTTGAAACTCTTTCTAAGCTCCCACCGATGGATGGCCACTAATCTGAGAATACTGAACAGCCCAGTATGAGGCTTGGGAGCAGCTCCTCAATTTCATGATAGTTATGTTTGGTTTTGGCCCTCTTGATCCCAGGTAGCCCAAGAAATGGTAAATACCCATAATGGCAAAGGAATTAGGTCTGGAGGCATATGAACATTCTTGATAGGGTCCTACAGTTGTTGAACAAATTACTCAGGAGAAATGTTTAAAAATAGTGGAGTAGAAGGTATCCTGATGTTATAGCCCTTCCTAGCAGTCAAGTCCTACGTAGGGAAATAGTTAAATCAAAAGGATTAAATGGAAGTCAGCTGGAGGGAAAAACACAATCAGAAATTCAATAAAACCCTTTCAAACTGAGTACCAAATACATTTGTTTTGAGAACTAATTCCCTGGGAAAGAAATAGTAAAATTCAATAGACAGCTAACATGATAAAATAATACAACCAGAAAATTAATACTTTATATCAAATCAATAAATGTATCAATGAAGTGCAGAGTCTTTTTAAATAAAGACTTAACAAAATAATTTGGTGCAGTTAAATTCTCTGTGGAATGTTTTCTTGTTCCAGGCCATTTACCATGGGCTGTCACAAATCCCAGTTCCAAAGAAGGACAGTGGGTGATATTCTTGATTTCTGATGATCAGAGAGCCTGAAGCATCTGAAAAGCAGCCACCAGAATGGAGTGCTTAATACCTTTAAATAAGGAAAAGATTGACTTTTTAAAGTGACAGATACCTTATTGAAATTCTTTACAGAACAAGCAAATAGACTGTTAGCAAAATTTTTGTTTGGATGTCAAGTAGAGAATAGCTTTATATTATTGGCAAATCATGCTATTCTACACAAATATCTTCAATGAGGAATTAATGAGAGGAAGGTGGTAGAATTTAGTCCTGTTACAGAATGATGAGAGGCTCTAGATGAGGCCATGCTGCAGGCATTCCCGTGCATGCATATAATAGTGAAAAGCCCTCTAAAAGCAGAGTTTGCAACTACTCTAGATGAGATGTTGTCACGGATTGCCAGGGTGCAGTGCCAGACCATGTGGCCTCTTGATCAGCCTATGAAAGATGCCTGAGGGGAAAGAATTAGCCACCCACAAAAAGCAGACAGGCAGAAGGCTGTGGCCTGTAAGGATCTCAGAAGTAGTCTCATGCACAGATTTAAACCTAATCCATGAGGTTTTTGCATTGGCATTCTCAGAACTGTCAATACTTGTGACAGCTCCACAAGCACTGGCTGAAGCTGGGAAGAAGCAAGGCTTATTTTATCATTTTATAGACAGAAAAGTGGAGCACATAGAAATCAGGGGTGCAATTCACAAGCCTAAATATAAGCATCCACTGCCATTGTAAACATCTGAAGGTATCCAAAACATCTGCATGGGGCTGGCAGATGTAGGCAGGACCTATGCAGTCTGCCAGGGTAGAGCTGAAGGCTTGGCAGTATACCAAACAGGGAACAGAAAATGCCTTTATGTTTACAAACCTGCATTGCTCTCTGAATGATTGTTCATGGACTGAACATCTACTGCAGGGCAGGAATTTGTAAGCAGGTATTCTGTGAGGTGGTCCACTTGTTTTCTTGTCTACACTCCCAAAATATATATAATTGAAGCACCCTTTACCATATCATGACATGGACATGTCTATTCCATTCTGTCCAACACAGAGCAACATTTCAGGGAAAATCAGAATCTGAGAGTTTTCTCAGACTTGGACCTTAATATAATAAAGGAAATCCATTTATAGACAACAGTTACTGAAGCTCTATGTATTTGTAAATGTGTAAAATGTATTCATTGCAAAAACAACCAAAACCATATGATTTCAAATCTAGGGAAATAAACTTGCAAATTTGGTCCTTCTAAATCCAACTCATTTCCTCCCCATAATGTTCTTTACGTGAGAATTTCTTGAGCTTGGGAAATCCCATCAGGATCAGTTCAGCTTAATATTTCCTCTCCAGCCCATTCAAACTGCTGTCTATTAAGTGACTTTGTGGCTTCCTGACACTGTAGGCAGCTTAGTTGAAAATTTGATTAAGCAAAATAATTGCCTGTTGTACAGCAAGAATGTGAGGTTTTGTGGGAGAGCTGGTTTTTTAGTCATTCATCTCTGTCAGGCCACTGCATTTTGATGCACATTTGAATTAATGTCATTGCTGACAAATCAGTCCCTGCCCATCCTTTGCTATTATCATGTTTTCCATTGACATTTCTGAGAAAATGAAAAAGATCATAAAGTTTCTTAAGGACAAGATGCACAGTCCCAATATCAGCTCTGGGTGATCTCTAACTACATATCACTAGTAAGGATTTAGTCAATTGAGTTGTTATAGCTTAACTAAAATAGCTCCAGCAAAGTTGGAGGGTATATCAGCTTTCAAACAAGATAGGAGATATCTCTCAGTGATGTGGAGAGCAGCTCTCCTCATTGAGTCCTATCCTATCACACAGCATAGTATAACCATAAGTTTTGACTTGTGAGAAACCCTTGAGTTCAGCAGGATGTCAGAGCTGGACACAAAACAAGGATGGTGGCTTTTGATTAACTGCTCCCCTAGTGCTGTGTGGGACAGAAGCTCTCTAGTGCCATGTACCTCTAGTTCCATTACAGGGCTGCATTCTCAACTGGCAGTCATTTTGCAAGCCAGACTGCTATTGAGTTCATGAGCATGAACTCATGTATAAGACCAAATAGTCAGTCAAGGAATGGTAGCCAGGAACGAAATATGGAAGGAGGGAGAAATAGGAAGGAAGTACCCTGTTGCATCAAAACACAGACATAAATAAAAGGAGATCACTGTATCACGGCACAATGCCAGTGTACAAAACCAAACACATTTTGGTTTTTATAGTGTTTCAGTTGTGAACAAACATCATTCTCTATGCAGTGCAATGTGCAGTGCAAGTGATTTTCTTGGGTGTAAAACCATTATGTCACACAGTACTTATCAGTAGTTAATAGGAAAGTATGTTTTAGTTTTAGGGATCCATTGCCTGACAAGGTATTTCGGTTGACCAAAAGGATGGTTTCAAACTTGATGGTATAAGTAAGCTAGTTGGTTTTAATAGTGTTATCAACAGGTTTTTCATCTTGACTAACAATTGAAATCTAGGTTCAATTATTAGATTATTATTATTATTATTATTATTAGATTTACAAATACAGATGACACTTCATCAGGAGAATTGGGAATGAGACAAAACATGGTAGAGTGTTCCAGCTGAAGTCAGTAGTTGACCACCAGTGTCTGCACTAGTATCAAGCATCAATGGATAACATACACATACTTTTGAGTGATCTGTAGTCTTAGAAGATTAAGAATTTTCAAATCTCAGCCCTGAATAAACATTGTATTAGAAATCCTGAGATCACTAATATAGGTAAATAAGAATAAATTTCAGAATACCTTGGAAGATCGCAGAAAAAAGAGGCTAGAGGTCAGAGGTCATCTACTTCCTCACTCCCCTCAAGGCAATATAAACTATACCTGTGACATTCCTGACAGACACTTGTCTAACCTGTTCTTGAAAAAAACACCAGTGAGAGAGATCCTTCATCTTCCTTAGGCTGTCTATTCCAAGGCTTAACGAGAAAGTTTTTCCTAATGACTATTCTAAATCCCCTTTGCAGAAATTTAAGCTCATCAATTCTGGCCCTATCTACCAGGGACATGAAAAGCAGATTATTCCCTGCCTGTATGAACACACTTAAAAATTATGAAAATTTCGGGCTTCATTTCCCTGATATAGACCTTGTAATTTCAGGAGGTAAAAGGAGACTGGTAAGAAAAGAAGTCAGGAAGCAGTAGAGACCAAGAGTTTAGGCATAGAATGTTATACCTATAAACTGCTATATGCATGTATAGAAGTGTTGTATTACGGATGTGCATTTTATGGACTAAGGTGCTAGAAATCAATGAGTAGGAGTGCAGTTTAAGACTGCAAACAGCCATGGAAAAACTTCTGATTTTTGACAGGGATTGTATCAGGACCACAAAGGTAAAACTTGTCAGTGGGTCTTGGTCATCTGCCTCAAAGGCTGCTTCTGATGTCAGTTTCATTTGGCAGAGTGGCAGTTGGCTTCTGGCTTTCTTTGGGGGGGTCTTGGGAGGAAGGCAAGTATAGAGAGAGATTATTTTGACCACGTTGGGTAATATATAAGATACATCTCCATTAGCAGAGTAATTTGGACCAGTAAGTGCAGTCTTATAGGGTAAAACATCTGCTGCTGAGGACCCCATATCCACACTCTGTGCATTTCATAGAGGGTGAACCTGGACTAGCTGTGGCACAGGCCCAGGGACTGAACGACTACAAGCACTGTATGTGAACTTCTGGAGAATGCCCCTTGGGTTAGGCTCACCCAACAGGAATACAGCTGATGCGTGGCAGGGTGTGATGTGAACCAAGTGAACCAAAGCCCAACAAGTGAAGACAACTAGGAAATCCACTTTGAAACTGCAGTCTTGATTTGAAATAGAATACTAATTTCTTTCTAGCTCAAGAAAGTGCCAAGTTTTGCTCTGCACACCATTTCAACAGGCAATGTCAGGGGCCAATTTGATGTTAAGCCTCAAAACTGTTCACCCAAAAATAAATAGTTTCCCTAAACAATACAAGCTTCAATCCATGGGACAGTTTTCTCTTTAAATCCCTGGATTTTCAGGGCCAGATAGTACATATTCTGCAGTCAGTATGTCCATTTAAGGAGTTCCCATTCTCCTCTTCCCTCCCAACCACTGCTTGATCCCTCATTTTTACTTACATACTTCTTTATGATCTATGAACTTGATCTGGATGCTGAAGGGCAATAGGAGAGCGACCAAAATGGCCTGAGTGCAGAGACAGCAATTACATCATCATCACAAGTGAAAAAAAAAGTTGTGATCTTCAGTCTCAGGAAATGATGGACCTTGCCAACAAATATCTGTCTGAACCATAGGACTGACAAACAGCCCATGATTCTTCTGTAATAATTTTCTGCTGCCTCCCAAAGTGAGTAAATTGCTTAAAGAGGGAACAGGGTGAGGGAGACCACCCTAAAGGATTGCTTTTGAAGGATAGACAAGAGAGGAAGAGCAGTGTGGGTAATGAGGAGAAAACTAAAGGAATCTAGGCAAGGTGAAGCCTTGGCAAGGATTTTAGTGTTGACTACAGAAAAACAGAAAGGAAAGTCATATAATGGAGGCTATCTGGAAGCAGTCTCTAGCCCTATTGCTGCTTTTCTGGTATTTCTTCCATTGTTCAAACATAGGTGTACAGTCATTTGAGCCAGAACAGAGAACAACTTTTTTTGCCCTACTCAGTTTTCAGCCAGGTCAGTGCCCTGGTCTGCCTCACTGTTTGGAGAATAAGGTTTAGGAGAAGCAGCAGAGGACCACCTGAGTCATCATGGCCACCTGAAAACCTCTGTGTAAGCTTTGTGTAGACAAAAATGAGCAAAACACAAGCCAGACTGACTGAGACGAACGACAATAAGGTTATTCATCCCTGTGGTTTGGAAAGCACTTAGCATGATTTAAAATGAAAGAAATGTCCATATATAGAGACCTGTCTTGATCTCACTGGACACAAATCTCTTTTAAAGGCAGGATGCAATTCATTTTACCTACCTTCAGTTATCTAAAAGTTAAATATCTAAGCCAGTCACCACAGGCTCCCTCTGTATTCCATCAGGAGAAATAGGTATTTCCAGAGGGTGATTGATCCCTCCTTAAGGTGGATGTCTGACACAGGTCACATAATTTTCTTTCTGAATGTGCCAATTTATCCCCATTGACTAAAAAAAAAAGGCAGGGTGTCTAACTCAGACTTTGATGATGAATTTTTAGGTGTGTAAAAGTAGGTGAGTTGAATCCCATCCTAGAGAACTTCACCATCAGGATACCACTGCAGAGTCATATGGTCACAGTTGTATTTCACATACATGGCCAAAGCACTAAGTGGCCTGCATATAAATAAGGCCTCGTGGGTCAATGAATGACAAAACTCCATTACTCCAGGGGAGCAGAAGTCAGTCAATAATGAGAAACTCCACTTGCTGGCTGAGATGGCCTAATAATTCTTCCCACCATGAACTTCTGATTTGTGATCTACTTTTTTACCAAGATCTTTATCTTATAAAAAAAAAAAAAAAAAGGAAAATAAAAGGAAAGGTTGGGCTTGGTGTGAATCATCTCAGTGCCTCACCAAACACAGCAGCAATTTGAACTTTTTAAACAGACACAGTGGAACTGACATTATTATTTAATAATATAATAGAAATCACTGTAATCAAGTATATACTTTAAAAAAGCATTTTTTTTTTAAATGTGTGTGTGAGAATTTCCTTGTTTATTCAGTTGTGGCATTTCAGCCTATAAACAACCATTCTGTTTAGCTGTAAATATTTTATTACACGCCATTTATTTCTGTAATGCATAAATGCTTTTGTCATGCTCCAGTCAGGTTCTGTCATGATGAGAACAAGAGTTCAGTTCATTTTTTTCCCCATAAAACTGAGTATGTTTACCAACAACCTATAAGTCTCCTGAATCCAGGCACTATGTAAAATTTCCTTCATTTCACTACTGTCCTCACTAGTGTTTAGATCAATACACATTGCAGTTTGCCATACCAAAAAAAGTCTCATCTTGAATCCTGTCAGTGTGCCGATGCAACATCACCTTCTGTGTCATGAGATGCCCCATTACAGTGGGTCCGTGGTATTGCAGAGTCAGTGTCCTAAGAAGACAAAGGACATGAACATACATAAATGATGCACAATACACTTCTTACTCTAGCTGTTTAGCTAAGCATTAAAATAATAATAAAAAAAGGCAAAACAATATTTGTCTTATCTTTAAGCAGCAGATATTTTACATGGAGTTCCCTCATATATAAATACACCCACACTAAATCACATCCAGTGTAACTGGCATTTAGGTATCAGACTCCCAAATGAAAGGAGTGCCATGGACCTATTGTCTTACCCAGGAGAATAAAAGAATTACTGAGTGTTACTCAGATAGCTAGCAAATTGTGCCAAGCTCACTGGAGCTATAGTAGGTGTTACTATCTGTAGGGAAAAAATAAAAAGGAACAAACTGGGTTAAAAATTTCAGTGAGCAGGTCCAGGATAATTTTTCCTCTTGTGTTTTTTTGGTTGTGTTTCTTTGAGGTTTTGGTTTGTTTTGTTTTTTTTTTAAGCTACGAAACCCAATCTTTGCTCAGGAAATAGCATTTTTTGTTTACATGTGACAAGTTTGTCTTTTGACAGTTTTTCTCTTTAATCAGAGTTTGACTCTATCAAAACAAACGGCATTTATTTTCTTCTGAGCGAAGAGCTAGACGTGATATAATTAGAAATACTTTAGCTGACCTTTCATAAACCATGAGCCCCAACAAAATTGTTCAGAATCACATTAAAAATGGTCTTACATCTTTTGTGGGTACAGACAAGATTACAGGATACTTTTATTTTAGAATAATTACACAGTGACCTTCAGCGTTATTTGCAAAGGTCATATTCTCTTCACATACCCTTGATTTCCTTTCAGTTTTCCCTTTTGTCCCACCAGACATAAATTTAGCAAAGGAAGAAGAAAGAGAGAGTATTTTTTCTGTGGTTGAAAACTGAAGAAGATAGTTCAAAGTCCCCATAGGCACTCAGAGGGCTGTGGGCTATGATAGGCTATTTTCTACCATTTAGCTCCTGTATTATCACTACTCCTTTTTCTTCATTATTCTCCACTTATCACATGCAGCATCACTACAGAGCCCAAATAGAGAGTTGTAATTACCCAGCTGCCACCTGATAGTACCCCTTCTATCATCTTTATCTCACAAGGCCTTGCTGTTTCATCATTGGATAAAACTTGCCCATGGCAATGCCTGTGATAGCACATCTCAGAGATACATTTAAAGTTTACTCATTTATCGCAGAAAAATGCTGAACCCATGCAATTATTAGATACACTTGCCAATTTATTTGTTCAGTAAGGCTACTTTAACTCCTTTTTTTATCAGCTATTTGTTCTGTTCTTCTTGAAAACACTGAGGTCACCATTGGGCATCGAGGTGAAATAGAAAATTTCTGAGCCATCCAGGCTGAAGACAGCCTAGACACTCATTGATAAAAACAGACCTATGCTTTTCCTGGCTATGTGGTGTGAAATACCTGCATTTTGTGGATATTTTTTTCTTGTATCACCCCACAAGACTAACTTGTGGGTCACATGGCTTGAGCATCCCATGCTCCCAAAGTAGATTTCATGCACTGTGCCACGACTGTCAGGTCCAATCCAGAAATACTACATTTGGGAAATAAGTAATCTGCTGACAAGCGTAAAAACCGAGCGTAAAAATGTGAGGACATAATATTAAATGTATCCAGATGCAACTGCTCTATGAGTAGTCTGCATCTGCTCTGGCCTGCATGTCTGAGTTTGATATTTTAAATTGGTATTTTGCTCTGGGACAGATGCACATTTCCTGTCCTTCAAAGAGAAATAAAATATAGGAAATGGGAGAACTGAGAGTAAATGAGAGTTAAAAATAAATTTTTTCCTAAAATTTTCAAATCACATTTACAGTATAGCAACAACAACACTTCCAGCCGAGCCCCATGACAATGTGCACTATGCGGAGCCCCACAGAGCTCCCAGTTACTGTGTGAGATTCTCACCCATTTTACCTGGGCGGGGAGTCAGATGGCCTAAATTTGGGCTGTGCCACTGATTTGCTCTGCCACCTTGGTCAATGCATGGTCAAGGCATGGTAAACAAAATCAGCACAGGCACAGCAAAAAGCACATCCCAGTAACTCTTCAGGATTCTCTTGGATCAGCCAGCCTCACAGGCTTGGCTCAGGCTTGATCCTGTCTCCATGCAGCAGGGTCTCTGTATCTCTCTGGTTGCATCCTACTTGCCCCCAAAGCAGGAAAGGCAAAGCAGGGTAAGCCCATCTGTCTCCATGCACATCCAGGTACCTTAGGTTGGTCTCACCCCGGTACAGAGGTGATCGCTCCTTTCCTGAATCCCAGATGGCTTGAGCAGTAGCAGTGCAACACTACATAAGAGTTAATAAACTTGGCTAGATCTGAGCAGGCTCTGCATCCCAACATCCATAGTTTATCAGCCACCTGGATAAACCACCCACGGGTATTTGAGAGTTGTTGGTAGAACACAGAACCTATGAACGGCAGAGAAGCCAGAAAACTGAGAAGAGTGTTACCAGAGTCAGTGAGTGGCAAATCTGGAGAAGGAAGGTATGGCAGAGCTGCTGCTCTGTGAGGGCATTTCTTCTCAGCCAGCAAGACACATCTGCCTTCATATGGGCTTCTGCTATGGGGTGTTACTTCTGAAGCTGAGGGCTTCAGCCAGGACAATCCTCTCTGGAAGCATCTCTGGTAGGAACTTCCCTCCTCTCTTTGCTGTTGCTGACATCAACAGCCCTATGCTTCAAATGATCCCTAGGGAGTGAAAGGCCTGCCATCATGCTGTCACCACAGTGACTTGAAGAGGTATGCAAGTAATCAACCTAACTATTTAATTTTTATTCCACAATTCCATATTTTAAAAAATCTGACCTGTGCATATCTCAGTTTCTGATTTGTAAATGGCAAAATCACAACATTTCCTTGTTCTGGGGTAAACTGCTTTGAGACCTGCTCTCATTGCCAGGATCACTTAGGCTAACCACACTGTTCTGGCACTGCAGAGGGAATGGGGATCTTGGAGATATTCTGGAGATGATTGCCTGAGATGCCCTCTGTGAGATAAACACCAGGATCCCACTGAGTCTTCTATTCACCTTCCAAACACTACACATGCACCACACCCTTCAGAGAAATTCAGGTAGCTTCAAACTTAGGGTGTTCATGAGAGAGGCCTGAAAAGGTTTCACAAAGCTCCCACCCACCTGAAAAAAGAGAATGCCAGATAATTAGTGGAAATTGGCATTGAGTATTGGCTCCATAAAGTATGTTAGAGTTATTTTCTCCCAGCCCTCAAATACCTCTGAACAGTGTTTGTGTGCATCCTGACACAAAATTACATACCATATCATGAATTTTTAACTAATACTTTATTGAGTTTGCATGCATTTCATAAATTTTTATTACTTCTTATCACTCAGCATTTTAGTACAGAGGTTACTATGGCAGTTACCAAAGAAAACCCAAACCTGAATCTATTGCTCTTTTAAAAGCAGTACTTTTAATTAAGCAGTGAACATGTAGCTGAAACCGTGTGCCATGCAGTGAATAGTTGGCTTGCATAATTGTGTAAACGCTGACAGAGAGGCTGAGCAGCTCACAAGCCCTAAAAGGCCTTTACTGCAGGTACAGAAGGCATTTTACCATATAATATAGTTAATATTCAGGAAATAAAATTATTAATATTATTTAAATATTTGGCTCCATTTAAGAAATTTTAACTTTGAAACAGAGCTGAACCAGATGCTGGCTTTTTTCAGTGAGCCAAAACCAGCATATGGCTTTCCAGATCTGGCTGCTCCCCTAACTAGCATCACATATTTTTCTTTTTGAGGAAGGCAAGCCCAAGAGGTAGCATGTTTATCCTCTCAAGGCAAAGCTCCTCAGGATCTCAGCAGCAGGACATTTGTCTTTTCTTGCTTGCTGACTACTACAAAAGACCTGGAGAAGTTTGTCATTCAGGCTGCTGAACTACATGTTTATAAGGACTAACTGATGGTGAGAAGCAGATTGATACTTCCCCTCACTTCCTCCCATGCATGGAGAGCAGGATGGGGTTTTTCCGGATACGAAAAGGTCTAAGTCGTTCACCCCTTGCCAAGTGTGGATTTGCCTATGTGAGATCAGAAAAGTGCTCTGTGCAAACAGAGGAGCTGGTTTATGCTCACTCTCCAGATTCATGGAGGAGAGGAGAAGGGAGCATCACTTTCTGACTCCCTCAGACATACACTGCAGCTGGGCTTGTATTTCTATGGCCCAGAAATAGAAACCCTTGCAAAATTAACCCCACAAGAAATCCACTTTCAGCAGCACTCCTGGCTCCATCAGCCCCCTACAGACCCACCAAAGACTCACATCTCAGACCCTGGAGGTCAGTCCCTTTCTTGCTGCTCACTGTGGGAGTCAGTAACAGTGGAGTTGTGAGCCCTGGAGGTATTTAAAAGATGTGTAGATGTGGCACTTAGGGATGCAGTTTAGTGGTGCATTTGACAATGCTGGGTTAATGGTTGGACCTTATGATCTTAAGGGTCTTTTCCAACCTAAAAGATTATGATTCCAAGATTAAGTAATGAGTAAATAACAGCACAGTGGTGGTACATACTGTTTGTGGTGCAGCAGCACTGGATTCTCTCTTCTCGTAGACAGCCCAGGCTTGGGCTATAGTAAGAAGTTAAGAAGACAGTGTAAGTATGCCCCAAAGAGATGGAGCTGAGATATAAATAACAAATGCCAGCATCCTCCGTCCCCCCACAGGCAAAAACTCCAAAACAGAACAAACAACCCAAAACAAAACCAAAGAAGGGTTTGGGGAAAAAGCTATAGAAATTATGAGGATTCACAACTGTACACTTATAGTATACTCATAGTAAATAGAGACTAAGTCACTAATATGCTGGTTCCACACTTAGCCAGCTCCACATATGTAAGGTTTGATCTTATAAGGGTCTAAGACCAGGGAGCAGTGCCCAGGGCACTGACACTGCTGTGTACTTAGTGCCACGGATACATATTACAAAGGCTCTCGCAAGCTTTGCTTTTGGTTCCTCTGAAATAAACCTTGTTCTTACCCACAAAATCAGGGCTTTTTTGAGGTCTTTGGGAGGAGGTGTGAGGGATGCCTCTGCTGTTTTTATTTTTTTTATCTAAAGGTCAACTAAACAGATGGAATTGAGCATTGTGCTTGGTCAAAGCTTTATTCAGCAAAGCATTTACAAATATGCTGAAACTTCAGCATAGGCCTTGCATTCTCTTCACTGCTGGGCCTGATATAGAGGACATCAATTTGCATACACCAGGGTGTAAGGTCTTAAAATAATTGAATTGTGTAAGGTGTTCAACTTGAGTCAGGTCCAAAGAGGAGACAGATCAATAGCTGATGTTTAATATAGAACTTCTTGTTTGGCATTGTTTCTGAACAGCAGAGGAGAGGAAATCCAGACTGCCTTAAAGTTGGTCCAGAAAGAATAAATCAACCCCTCCATCTGTGTAATATTCTTGCGTTTCTGAACTCCTGACAGAAAGGGCTTTTTTACATATTCATGAATGCATGTGTGTATGTATTGATATATATATGTTCCCTGAAATACCTTTCTTCATATTGTAGCCAAAGTCAAGTAGTTTTCAATCCAGTTGTTTGGAGCAGGTTAATTTAATAATTTCTATTATGAAGTTTTGGAATGAGAAATACAGGTTTAGTGTCATATACAGATCTAGGTCTTGGTAAACATGTCTGTACTATAAATCCACTGTTTAATTTTGCCAAAGCAACACATTTTCCAGACAGAAACTTGGGCAATTGATACCCAGGTGAGAGGAGAATTCTATAGTATTAAATACCTTACACCACAGAGGCATCTCAGTCCTGATGACAGTGTAGATAATTTTTTTTGGTGCAAAATGATAAAAATGGGACAATAACAGCATCTTCTTTCATAACAGTGTAAAGTTATTGCCATTATTGCAAGAATATCCTGAGAGTTCAGTCTTACGAACTGAGGGTGTGCTTCAGAAGAAGAGAGTTGTTACCAGTGATATTAGAGTTTATAAAGAAGGAGACGAGTTATTTTTAGAACATCTTGTACATGTTTCTCCCTCAAAATAACATGCCAAATAACCTATCACAGTTGTTTTCCTTCTTCCTTATTACTGGGAGTATCCAGAGTGATCTACCACAGCACCGCACCCTGTAAGACCACAGAGAGATGTAATCAGTGCCCCATGACAAATACATCCTAGACAGAGAAAACAAAGGGGCAACGTGAGCAGAGGACAGGGAGATGGTGTAATGCCAAGGCTAAATCAACAGTAAAGATCTGTCACCCAGCCTGATCTCCCACATCTCCTAAGCTTCAGACCAGCACCTTAAAAGAAAAGCTTGGTTTCTCTCCTTGCTCCTCTTAGACCTTCTGCTCACATTTTGCGAATGCCTGTAGATTGATTCAGTGACTGTTGTACTGATCCAGTTGAAAACACTCTAGGTTTGATAGCAGAGCTTCCACAGCCACATAGGGAAATGATGGGGTGGATGTTCTCCTGTCCATCTCTCTCACAGGAGAAAGAATCTCTCAGACCAACAGAAGAAAACATCGGCTCTGTGTGCATGACTGAAATAATGTCAACACTGATACAATATTGGCCTTCAGTATATCTTCATGGTGTCTGCTTCATATCTAGCTGAAATGCAGCCTTTGATGGATAAAAAAGATGCAGCAGGACCATTGCTCTTTTTTAAAGCAGGACACTGCTTGTACTGGGAGGAGAAAGGTTCATGCTATAGTAGAGAGAGAGCCCACTTGGCCAAAGGAAATTCCTTAGAACTGTATCTTTAAAGGGACCATATTCTGCACTGTGGATTAGGGCCCGAGGCTAGTTCAGCAATCTGGCCAGAAACCAGCTCCTCAGAAACAGACACCACCTACACCTGTGAAAGAGTAAGCTAGGAAGCTTCCCCTCAAAGGAGATAACAAAAACGCAGCAGAAGTCTCATATCTTCCATAGGAGATAAGCATTGTTTAAGTAGATACTTCACAGCTCTCGGATTTATCAAGGCTAGCTACAGAAATGGCCTTTCACATAATATTTTACCTGGAATCAGAAATTACAAGAACTTTATGGATGGCAGGCATTCAGGTGGGTAATTTTTTGGAACTTTGTAAATGTTGGCTTCAGGCACTTGTAGAGTTTCAAGCTAGTTAGACATTCCAGGGTATTTACTGGTCCCTACTGATAACCTTGAAGCAGTGGGTCATATTTCATTCTGGTAGAAAGGCCTTTTTTTAGTCAACGGATTCTGTTCTGATTTCTTTCTGCAACATCATGGGAATCACTTTGTATTATTTCAGTTAATTATCATGTTAGCAATGCTAGCTGCTCCATAAATTCCAGGATTGTCTACAGTGGCCAAGGTATTTATAATGCAGGCTCTCCAGTACAGTAGTTGATTTTAACGCTAAATTACGCATTTTTGTAAGCAGCTTTCCCCTCAGTACTCACCCACTTTAAGGAGTGTTAGATGAATACCATTCAGTTCTGCTTTCAGACAATAAAGCCTGGTCTTACAGGCTCTGCCTTCACTACAATTTTAGCTGTGTCAGTCAGAATCAAATAGCAGGCAAAGATGGAGGAGGAAAATGTTAGCCAGGACTGATCCCATTAACTGCAATGCTTCTTGCTTGTTGTAAGCTGAGCTGTAAACTAAGTATAGCTTCTAAGAAAGCTATAAATGAATCCCAGCCTTGTCTGCTTAGAAATTATTGATTTTTTTTCTAAAACTTACTTTATCCTTATATTCGTTAACTGGGAGCTGTCATTTTTCAGAGAAAACTGTTTTCACTAACATGGTTACCCCTCTAAAGTAGATAGTGGTTGGATGTGTTTTTCTTTTTTGTCTATACTGGACAGACTTTTATGACAGATCACATTTTAAACTCATGAAACTGTACAGTCTCAAGTCCCTTCCTCAGTCATACACCCCTCTAGCAGTTCAAAGGACAACATTTCAAGGGTTTCACTTGCTTCTTCCCTCAGTCTCAGCAGAAGTTTGCAAAATTGTTTTGAAAGCATTTGTCTTTACAACAGATCTAAAGATGCCCGATACTTCAGTAATCTGGTAAATGGCAAATAAAACTCTCGGGCATACTCCCCTGGTACTTCCACTACTTTGAAAGACAAAGGCAAATTGACTGCCAGATGAGAGTTCTCCAGTACATAAATCCTTCTCTGCAAAGCCACAGAAACTTTGCACAATGCCTTTATCTTTCCTCTCTTTGACTGTGGTGATATAATGGGGACACTGTGTTCAAACAGCTATTTGCTGGAAAAACTGCAAACACTCCAAAAATTAAACCTAGTACAATTGCATTCAGGCTAATGAAAGCTGGGAATGTTACAGAGGTGACGCTCTCCATCTTCACGATGAGGGTGCATTATGGGACCTGTCATTCCACGGCACTCCTGGCTGCCAATCTACTGTAGGGAACAGTGCTAACAATACCCAGCGCCTTCCCGACCGTGGGGTTTGTGTCACGAAAGGGCAGTAGGCTGACGAACGGGGAGGGCCAGCCGGGGGAGAGCAAGCGGGAACACATGATGCCACTCGAGCAGGGCTAACATCTTGAGCCTCTCTGTCTTGAGCCATTGATAACTACTTTAATGCACATCCTCAGGCAGGACAGTGGGCACACGGGGAGCTCTTGCTAAATGATACACAGGAACTGGTGCTTTTGTCTGTATTCTTGACTAGAGTCGCAACAAACTTTTACACAAATACTTAAATTACCTGCTTCTCCCACCTCTAAGAGAGATGGGCCACAGGCACAGACTGGCAGAATTAAAAATCTCTCTTCTACATATTACGATAAAAAACCCCTTTTCTCCAGCATTTATGTGAAAACCAGTAAAAGCAAAGCTACCTGTGACAAATACGTCAAAAAGTGTTATTATTCACAGAAGATACTTTGAGGGAAATCACTATCTATCTGCTTACTTGCTCAGTCCTTGAATCTTACTGAAGGTGTCCAGTGTCAGGTGTCAGAGTTCAAGAGGGTATCAACTACAAGGCATTGTTCAGCACATCATTAATCTCCCGAAGAACTCCATCTGTGGCACACAGCCCTGCACACTGGCTGCAAACAATAGGAGAGAGGAGAGGATGGTGAGCGCTCCCACATGAGACAACTGGAAGCCTGGAACAAACAAAATTAAACAGTGTTCAGACAAGGCTGGGCTGAAACAGGATTCAGCTCAAGGCTAGATCATGTGGCACAGGTTAATTAGAGCCACCTTCGGGAGTAGGAGGCAAGACTTCTGAACCAGGGGAGGGACCAACCCTGTCTTGGCCACCAGTGGTGGTGGGAAAACTCTCACTGATCTTTGAATTTGGCCCTGTATGAGTTTTATCTTTTCAAAGCCCCTCAAAACTGTTTTCGGAAATGATGCACACACTTAGCAACTGAAGTCATGCAGGAAGTCAGCGTGCGACCCAGGGAATGACCTCAGAGAGTGGGAGTTATCAACCACCGTGACAGACCTGGTATCTTGGAGGGCTCAAGGCTCAGGCAGCGTGTGTTTTCAGCATGGTATGTTAATAACAACCAGCACTTGAGCTCCTCTGTTTTCGATACACTCACCCAAGCAAGCTTCCTCCTCCTGCTTTACAGAAAGCCAGGGTCATATGGGGGTGATGCATCTGCCTGACAGCTCAAGCATATGTGTTTAGCAACGTGTGCTAGAGGCTCCTGGGACAGGCAACCCAGAGAAGAGAGTTTTTTCGTGGCTGTGGGTGTGCATCAGATGGCCTTCATGGGTGCACAAACAAAGTAGATGCCCAGTTGCCTTTCCACAGATATAGTATGGTCAACCTATGGAATACCAGTCACCCAGAGTCACAGATGATTAGAAACTAACTCACTTCTTCAGCCCACAAACTTGTTGACTAACCACAAAATTTGTTTCTAAGTCTCTGTGATTCTGGGTAACTCTCTAAAGACTTGACAGCCTCTTCTGATAAACCTTGTAGTGGAGTGTTTAGCATAGCACTTGGGCCTCTTACATCATCCTAATTCAAAAGGTGAAGAATAGTGAGACCTCTGCCAGCTAGCCAAAGTAAAAACAGCAGCAATAACCTTAGTTACCATTCATTCTCATACATACCACAGCTATGTGCAGAGCATCCTGCAGCTGCTGCTGCCTATGGCACCAACTCCCCGGCACAGGAAGCCATCAGGTGCTGGGCAGGATGGATCCTTTGGTGGACCACCATTCAGTTTGATTCTAAGGGCAGGATGATGCATCACTGTGGTGTCTGGGTTTGTGAGGTCAGACGAACATTAAATCCAGTGGTAGACAGTCCTCTACATTCCAGCACTGAAAGAAGATCCTAATTAAGTCTGTTCAAGTTATTGAGTTTTTTGATTCCAGATCCCTGCTAATTCACCTGTCATAGAGCCCTTCTTACTTGCCTGCTTGATGACTGGTTAGTTTTTCCGTCTGAGTAACTGTGGTGGGAGTTGAGAGATCACACTTGGAGTGCCTCCTAGCTCAAATGAAGAAAGGCCACCAGCGTTTGTGTATTAGCCTCATTGTCATATATTTCTTTAAATTATTTTGAAGATGGAATCCATGGGAGAGAGTAAGAAACCCACTATGTATTTCATAAATTGAGGTTCTGAGGTGAGGTACCCTTGTGAAAGGTGTTGTCTCAAATCTTTAAGCAGGAAATAAAGTTGAATTTGATCCTCTAGATCCTGAGAGAGTTAAAAATTATAAACTACAGACTAAAGCCACCATAGGCAATTTGGCTGTGTACCTTACATTCCATTTTTCTTGCAAAGAAAATGGGAAAAATATGTCCTGCTATTCCAAAATACTTTTCTTTAACAGAGTTACTTTTGGTTGCTTTTCTTGTAACTAACTATTATAACTTGGTTTGGAAAAGTTATTAATCACTGTATTACCTCTCACATTTACATTAAGAATGAGGAAATATATTTGTCTTTCTGGTTTTCTCTAATAAGAAAATTGTTAGCTTGTTGACATTTTTTCAAGGATCAAAATCTGACGGAGCAAAATGTAATGGAAATGAAGTTTTCCCTTAGTGCTTCCAGAAAGGAAAAAATGTGTCTTTCAATAATCTATTTTACAAGCACACACTAATGCTATAATTTAAAATAATTAAGCAAAGGGTGTATAATCCGTTTTTGATCACATCAGCAGACACATTTATTCATAAGTTTGTAGAACAACAGGTGTCCAATACTGATTGAGGGATCTGAATTTACCACTATAGAAATGTTTGAGAATAGTTATTATGATGATAGCCTGTCACAGAAAGGAAGAAACACCTTCTACAGAAGGTTAATCATAACAAAGCTGACAGCAAAAGAGTTAAGGATATACCGTATCCTTCTTCTTCCCTTATTGGAAAAAGATGTGCTTATTCACTATGAGGATTTCCTTTGCTCCAAGCATCTTGCTAGCTTTCTAGAAATCTTAACAAGAGGGACTATATTTGTGTGGGGGGTTAGACCTAGTTTCAAGCATTCTAATGGTGGGCTAACTAACTTTGTCCTAAATCATGTATGGTGGACTGCTCCATCTCCTACGTTCAGTAGAGGTTAACACAGGGGGGGAAAAAAAAAAACAAAACACCAAAAAAAACCCCAACCAACAAACAGACCAAACCAACAAAAAAAACCCACAACCTCAACAACAACAAAAACCCCAAACAAACAAACAAACCCAAAAAACCCGTCTAGGAGCACCCACATATTAAAAAGCCACATGTTCTAAGTTTCCTCAAGCTATTAATCCACCAGTGTCCCAGCCATTTTGAAGAGGTAGGTACTGTAAGTCTCCCTCCATTCTCAGGTATTCAACCTACTGTTTTGCGGTCCCACAGCACCTAGTGAACTTGGAGGACAGCAGAGCTTTCAGAGGAAAAGGATGTTATCCATGAACTGGACAGTATTACATCCAGTAACCAACATATGGCAACATCAATCACATCCTCGTGTGGATTTGGGCAAGCTGTAAAGCACAAGTGGAGGAGGGAAAAAACAACAACAACAAAAACCAAAACAAAACAAAAAAAAAAAAAGAGAGAGAGAGAAGGAAAACATCGTATTTGGCAGGCAGTTTTTACTGAAATAGTCCAATACCAGACTCAAAGGAAGCAAGTCAGCAAAGTTGCATCGAGGTGGTAAAAGCCCATCTAAACTCAGTAAGACAGCTCCTCACTGGGTGTAACTTCTCAGAGAAATGGCTCAACAAGAGTGCGTTGCTTTTCTTAAGTTCTCTTAATATGTTTTACTCTTTTTTTCCTTCATCCCCGCAGATAGTCCAGGTACCGTTTTTGCTTCCCTTGTTATGTTTTTGAAGGGAAGAAAGAAAATATACTGTTTATCTACACAGCTATCAAGACAGGCTGCCAGGCAATTATCTGTTGGAACCAGATCAGTCTCATTACGAATGTTCGAGCTTCTACAATAGTTGACACATTCTGCTAAAGAAACACTCATTGTCAGATCACCTTCTAGGTCATCATCGCTGGGCTCATGGATGGCACCATGTACACAGCAACAAAGCCAGTCAACACTATGGCCAAATGTGCAGCCAGCACTTTTGTCTGACTGAGTCTTTCCAGTTCCTTCCTGCAGCTCTGGAAAAAAAAGAAAGCATTGTGCAGGCAGGGAGAAAAATCCCTAGTGCCCAGCACCTGTGCAAGAGCTCAGAGTGCATTATACTTACCCAAGTTTGCAAATAAGGGCTGCTACTGTGATTTCTGAACAAAAGAAGCTATTAAGATAAGCAAAACTCTTGCTCCCTTTCCTGCCAGCTGAGTAGCATCCTGATCCCCTGGGTACCTCCCTGCTCCCAGCTGGCTCTGCCCACCACAGAGGAAGGGGCAAGCTGCTTGGCAGCCCAGGGTTGGAGTTCGACATTTCCTCCCTTCCTGATCTCATTAGCATGAGATTCAGACAGAGCTGCTCCATTCAGAGCCCTGGCCTCCGCTTGGTTTGAGGGTCTCTAATTCCTGTTTCTGGCCACTGTGCCACCAAAGAGAAAGCAGGGGGTGAAATTATCTGACACTGCTCCTTTCTGAGGGGAACAATGACTGCTGGTAATCAAGCAAAATGCCATCAGCTAACGAAGCTCTTACGAAAAGTATACATTGATATTTTGGTAAAACTACATCCTAAGAAGTTAGTATTCCTCTTCCCAGAACAACTTACAGGTCACAGTAGACCAGGAGGTAAATTGCAGCCATCCCAGAGTTTCTGTTTCTTCCTAATAGGTTACAAGTAGGTAGAAATGGAGAGAAAGATCACATGGAGTTTATAGTCCTTTAAAATCCAGTCCCTTACAATGCATAAGTGCCTTTTCCACATTAAAAAACATTCACAATGATGTTTAAGGCATGATATATATTTTTTAAAATATATGTATTTATGTAGTATACATATATTTTTAAAGGGATTTACGAATGTCATCTAGCTACCTCTCCTGAACATTAGTACATGATAACTTTTCTCTTCAGAGAAACAAATGAGGAAATAGAATCAGTTATGAAGGTGTGACTCCCCTTGCTCCCTAGCAGTAAATGAAGTCAGCATCTGGGTTGGATAATCTTACATTCTTGTTGTATTTCCAAGAGAAGAAAATAGATAAAAAAACAGTTATGTGACTGATACACAGATCTCCTACCCAGCACTGTCTAGTTTCTGGGAGGCAACTGAACTAAATGCTGGAAAGTCCAGGTTCTGTGCCCAGTGAGTCAAGGTGTTGTGCCTACATTTGTCTCTTTTGCCTATTTGGACTGCAGATCTGCTTGGGAAGGAACCTTTTCTTGATACATGCATGCTGCTTGGCATAAGCAGTATAGCGAGTTTATGCAACATCATTCTCCATTACATTGCACTATATTCTGCTAATGCACAATGTTAATTCACTCTGCACACTGCGTACTCTGCTAAAAGACTAATGTACTATACTGCATTATACACAAGACCTAATTTCTGGTTTTACTTAGATAAATGTCACTTAATAAGATCAATGTCTTGACATGCTCGTCAGGACAGATCTCATGCATGACAACTGACATTGCTTAAGCACTTAAACTTCTTCCTAGAACCGTAAGAAATTGATTTATTTTGTGTTGTTGCCCAAACTTCCTTCCTTAAATACAATCACCTTTCTTTACCTATATATACCTATCAGTCTTTGCATCTCCTCTAGGTTCCCCTTGCTTCTTCAGTCCTGGTCATCTTTGAAATCTTAGTACTGGCTTTGCAAAAAGGTGTCATCTTCTAATAGGAGCAAATCACTGGTGAACTGACCTTTCCCCTGACAGAGCTTCCAAGAGCAAAATGCATTTGTCCCTTAAAATCATGCTACCTCTGTTGCTGCCAGTAAACTAGCCCCCAGTTAGGGCTCTCGACTGCCTTTCTTTGTAGGACATCTGTTTAAAGGCTCCTTGAAAAGACAAAATAGTCAAAAGAGAGTTGACAGACTTTAAAATATTTATCTCTATTGGTATACATTCCACCCCTTTGTGGAGAACCTGAATGTCTCCGTTAATACCATCTGCAAGTGTGAGTGCCCATATTCCTGCCACAGCCCCTCTTTCCACTCTACAGGTCCTTCTCATATCAAGGTGCAGCTTTTTGCTATTTAAATAGGCTCTAGAGGAACAAGGTAGCTTTCAAGTTTGAAACAGAAAAGCAATCTTCAAAGCAGCCCAGAACCTGCTTCAGGTAGGAATGTGAAGGGATGGAATAAAGAGCGTGGGAGGCATGGTATTATTTTGGAAACAGGGAAATCCCAATTTTATTAACATCTCTGAAGAATCCAAATCTTTCTGCACCTGGGGTTTTCCCAGGTGGGATGGGAAAGTGCATTTTTCCATTTGATAAAAACCTGGATATAGGGCCAGACTGAAAAAATTCAGGTAAAACAGAATATTTCCAGTCCAAAAACTAACGACTTATGAATGGCTGTGCTTCATTCTGGAAATGTGTGCTTCATGACAGTTTCAGATCTGCTTTGTCTTCCCTGTGAAAGTGTCACATGCTTTTTTCTGTTACATGCCTTGCTAACAAAAAATACTGCAAAAGTATTTTATCACTTGATACTCACACAAAACCCATGAAGTCTGGTGCCTGATGAGGGCTGAAGTAGTACCTAAGAGTCTCCCACAGTGTGGCGGAGAGCTGAGTCTGACCTAGGAATTTCTGTCCCTAGTTGCTCCCCTTGCACTGTTATATGGGGCAAGTGCACCCAGCACCTGGCACGGGAACTTCATACCGCCTCAGGTGTGGCCAGTGAAGATGGTGGTTCCCCATTTTGCTGCTGCTCCCCACTGTGTGAAGCAAGTCCAAGCAAAAGTGATTCTCTGCATGTTCACAATATGTAGTACTATAACACCCTAAAGCCCATCTTTCCTCTCAGGAAAGGGGAAAGTAGGCCAAATTACCTGACTTGTCTCACAGCCTGGGGTAGCCCTGCCTGGTCTTTCATGTAGGAGTAAACGAAGTAAAAAATTCAAGGGCAAAGAGCAGGGACTTCCAGGAACGAGCTTTTTAGTTGTGGGAGATACTTTATCTGTCACCCTTGTATTTACATCCCATGCCTATAGGGATAGGACAGGCACCATGCACTCATAGGGCTGGGCAAAAGAAATAAAGAAATAATAGCAAATACATGCATTTCAATTACTAAAATGTTCCCATGCACTAGGCCACAAGCTTAAAAACTCCATCTGTTTATTTAATTGCAGTTTACCAGGATCATGGTAATTAGAGATAAAACAGATCTGTTAGATTATCCAGTTTATTTTACTGCAAGAGCGGTAACTTAATAAGACATATTAACATATTAAATTCATCCTGCCCTAGATCTCAGCCAAAATGCTGAAGAGATAAGATACGTTAATGCAGTTTGCCTTCATAATAAAATGGTTGATACCTGCTTTATTTTGGCTTGCAGTACTACTGTGAGTCATGTTAAGAAAAAGGCTTTTTTTGTCCTGGTTTTACCTGTAATCTGAACCTCCCTGCATTGTTCAGAGCACCTCCTGACCATATTGCTCTGGTTGTAATTAACCACAGCACAGGGCTTTGGATTCCTGATGCAAATAATCTCCCAGAAAGTTACTCTGGATCGAATTGATGTTTCCCAGAGCACTTGCAATAGTATTTCATTCTGAGCTACAGGTTGCAGCTGGTCTGTCTCTCACTGTGTGCTGCTAAGTGCTTAGACTGGCACTTTATTATCAGAATAGAACAAATCTAGGCTAATGTGTGTAGTATAAAGAGTCCCAGGGAGCCAGGGCTCCTCATTCTCCAACCATTCTTTCCAGTTTTTCTGCTGTTGCACTCCGGATAATTGCAGTTTAATTGGGTGACATGAAATGAAAACTGTGTCCACATTATCCAGGATTATCTCTTTTTCCTGAAGCCTGCCACCAATTGAAAGGAGCCCATTTATCAGTCCAAAGAGCTGTGCTCAGTTGCTTTTACGAGCTGGGAAGAGTGTGAGAACAGGCTGGAAATGGGAGAAAAGGACTTGACAGCTAAGAAAAATTATTTCAGTTGTTTATCACAAGGAAAGTTTATCTGATTCTTTACAAAATGATATGGAGGCTCAGAGTGTCAAGCCATGAGTAATGAACATTGACCAAGTTTGCTTCCTCAACTTGATGTGCTCAAACACTGCCTCCCTTTTGTGTGGGCACAGATCAACTTTAAAAGCTTCTTTCAGGCACCATGAATGCACTTCATTTTACCAAAAAGAACTTTGTATTGATAGCTAGGAAAAAGGAAGGTTGTTTAAAAAGGAAGGGTAGACAATCAGGACAAAATGAAGAGCTTTCAGTTTCCATTATGAGCATGTCACTCTATTCTTCTCAGCTGTTTATACATTCCCAGCACAATAATGCCTCTTTGCAGTAATATGTTTCCCCTTTTACACTATTCATATTGAAAAAAGCCCTCACATCATGACCACAGTAATAAATACTATAGAAATGTGGGTATAATGTCAATTTGCATTCTGTGAGAAGATCAAGGTAAACCTAAAGGCCAAAAGAATATTCCACTAATGCTCATTCATCATTCTACAGTCCAGGTAACAGAAGGACCTTGTCACTACACCGCACACCCTTTCAATTGCTAGTGCATCTGTGTGAATATTTTAGCCTAATGCACTGATTGTTAAATAGAAAGAGCAGTCTTTGAAATTGTCTACTGCACTCAAATCCCTCGCTGCACAAGGTCTGGGCAGGAGTGGTTTCTATTCAGAAGGGAACAGAAAGCATTAGTTCAGTGAGCACACTGTGTATGAAAGCAACTGAAGATATTAGGAGTTATTAAATTAAAGTTTGCAAAGAAAAACACTCGTGAACTATAAACAGCTACTGGAAATATACCGCAACTACCTTATATAGATGAATGAAAACACAGTAGTTGTCCAGGCACTTCTGATTATAAATCCAAGAGAAGGGATTTAAATATGTACATACTAAAAAATATCCCTTTTCCATCACTTATGAGTCCCTAAATCATTGGTCAGCTGCCTTAATTAACACAATACACCTCTAAGTAGAGGCTCTTTCACAAGCACACAGAAAAACAGAGCATAGCTGGCACGAGATCCCCCTTGCTTGCACACTGGCCTGGGTCCTGCTCTATATATCCAAAATATTAATGTGAGATATGATCCTGAGCCCATGGACAGCAAATGGAAAGGTTTTTTCTTTATATGAGTGGCCTTGGAATCAGCCCATGTGTCTGTATGCGGGGTGTTCTCCAAGAAATACAAATAATAACCAGAGCTTGCACTTCCACTTTTTGTTTCATACTTAATTGACTTAAATGTCATGCTTTGGGTCTTAAGCCAATCTCTAACTATTAAAGGAGGCAATGAGACAATGCAAAGACCTTTATTCTGTATTTGCCCACTGGGAACTTGTTGACACATCTTTGGGGTTTTAAATGCCTGCTGTTGTCAGAGATGTGCTGCTGGACAGGGTGAAGCCTGGAGCAGTTACAGCGTGACAGTTTTGGTTTGCCTGTTACTGTGCCAGGTGATGGTGTTTTAAGTATTTGGAAAGGAAGAAATAGAAATACTTTAGGATGCCACAGTCAAGGGTTTGTAAAACAAACAAAAAAATTATGAGATGTTATCTAACCTTAATGTAGTCAATTGTATCATGAAATCTGTGCCTGAATAGCGACTATTCATTTCATGGAAGTCAAATTACTCCATATTCATCCATCATCCAGCTAAGTTCCTCTATCATTCTTCTTTCCTCTAAACCATTATTACAAATGAAACCTATAGGAAGCATAGTCTATTCTACCTTTTCGGAGGTTAGCTGTGAAAGCAAAGCACAAGGGAGATGGAATTTCATAGGGGATATGGGCATGTTCAGGTATTTACTAATAAAGTCTCACAGGACAAACATTTTGAAAATTAGGAGCATGAAATGCATACTCTTGGAAGAATGTATTTTTAAGGTTCATGGATTGCAGTTTAAAAACTTATTTCATGTAGTATCTGTTTCTGTACTGTCTCATACAAACTGACCAGATAACATATATAAGCCAAGCATTAAATATATATATATATGCTCTGAGAAGCCAAACACTTCTCCTTATAGCGTATAGCCAAATATAGGGACATGAGACTTGTTTTTACCCGTGAAAATGAACACCTTCCCAGCTGGAAAGAGTGCAAAAGATTTATCAAGACTGCCTAATGTATATCTCCCAGACAGATATATTTCTTTTTGTGTACAGGAGATTATAAAATTTACTCTCTCCCAGTCTGTTACTGACCACCTTTTTTTTTTTTTTTTAAAAGATCTGCAGGAATTCTTTGTCACTGAAACTATATTGTGATTTATCTTCTGCTTACTGATCCATATTTTCTTGGGAATCATGGAGGTCAGGGCAATAGTTCCCAAGCTCAGGACTCACAGCAATTTTTTTCTGAGTCACAAGGAATTAAAAGGAGAAAACTGAAGCCAACAGGAGAAACAAAGGACAATATTGTCGTCAGTAGGTTGTTCCTTTTGGGCCAGGGGGGACTGCTCAAACTCATCACTGCTGGCTTTTCCCCTCACCTTTCACCTACCAACACGTGCCTGGCTGTGGAAATGCCATCCAAAGGGGGTCATTAACTTTTATAGCTGTCCAGTGTGTAGGGAGGCTCAGCTGACAGGCCTTTACAAAGCCTTTGGGGACACATAGGTAACTGATGCTACAGCAACAGGAGATGTAGGAACATATCCGAGGAGCCTACATGCTGCTCTGATACAAATCATACACGGAGCCTAGTGAGTCCTGTGTGTGATGATGCAGATAGGATGTTTGCATTGATGCAACAGATTTTTTTTAGTGGTTTTTTTTTCTGACCAAGGTGTGCAGCCTGTTACAGGATTAGCAATGGGAATTTTAGTTTGTGTTTTATGTATGTTTCACTAGGAGCCAGGCCAGCTATATGCCATTGTATTTCTCTCATGTGTTTTCAGCACAAAGAAGTTATGTCAGAAAAATTTTACTGTTATGAAAAGGAGCGTGGAAAAGTCCACATATGCCCAGATTAAAGGTGTCCTACAGCTATTTGTAAGTATGCTGTAACCCATTCCCTTCTGCTCATTATTCAGCAAGGAAATTCCATTTCATTTGATACATACTATCTTAATAAAAAACTAGGTTGGGATGTTCGCTCCACTTTTCTTTGACAAGATATCTGAAATGAAGAGAAAACAATTTTGGTACTATGGAGGACAGGTGGTGATGATAGTTATATCTTGACATGCATTTTAGCTTTGTGAATGACACTGTTACAGTCTCTGCTGGCACAAACTATGTGTTTTAGTCAGAATTTCCTTAAGTTTCTTTGACTGAGGGCAGTTATTAAAATCTTTCTTGCTTGTTTCTGCATCTTCACAAAATCTAGCTATTGTTCCAAATCTATTTATGTAAAGTCCTTTAGCACCCTAATTTCACTTATAGAGCTCAGGAGAACTCAGTGTTATCTAACACAGCTCCATGAACATGATTGAATGGTAAGCAGTTTGTTGTATTGCTAATCCATATATTTGTAAATGAAGAAATGTGTGTCTCTTGATATAGAAAAAAAAATCCCCTGTTAGCATATTTAACCCAGTCTTTAATTTTGAATGACCAATGTCTGTAAGATGTGTTTTATTATGAAAGGTAGTTGCAGTACCCTCTATTTTCCTGAGCTGCCTATATTTTTAGATGGGCTATCTTTCTCTTTTAGTTCAAGATGTTGCTACTGAGAAAAAGACACGACTTGCCTCTTTGCATAGTGGATTTCTATAAATTTGCTTTGTTCTTCAAGTAAATGGCCTGTCTATATATGTGTGTGTGTGTGTGTGTGTGTGTGTGTGTGTGTACTCAGGATTTTCATTAGAGTTTTAAGGATCCCTCACTGACAAAGTGTGAAATGACAGAACTGCACTTAGGAAAAGAAACACTATTCTAATTTCTACTTAAATGAAGGGCTGCCTCCATTTTTAAACAAATTAATAGGCTGAGGCAAGTGTGGAGTAAGCAAGACCAGAATATTTACCTGTAGCAAATACAGGTCTTTAATAAGACACCAGCTTTTAATATATCCTGACTTTCACATGGTGTAAAGCAGATGACTCTTCAGTTTCAGAAACATTTGCTGATGATACAGCAGTTGTGACATTTTCCATAGTGTCTCATCTGCCTTTGTAATGGTCTCATAATGGAGGCTCATCCAGGAGGAAGACAGTCAAAACAAGGCAACAAAAGAGAGCTTGTACAGGACCTACACTTGCAAATCCCTCTTTTGCAGGAGAACCCCTTACAAAAAAAGACTTGCAGGTGATTTAACCTACAGGTTTTCTAGATCTTTAGGTTGGTTATAGATTCTGAAACCACCACTCCCACTGACAGTGTGGAGTAAGCCAAGGTATTTCCAGTAGTGGAGAAAAAAAAGTATCTGTACTCCTGTACTGGACTATGGTAATACCTCATTTTGAATGTACAGTTTTAGGCATAGTGATCAGGAAAATTCAATCTCCTACAGTCAAAGAATCATTAGTAGGAAAAGTTAATCTGTTCTCATAAGGAGAATAGAAATACTGCCTTCATTAGCTACTTATAATCAGATGTGATTGATCTCCACTGTTGATGTTTACCCCTCTGACATATATACAGAGCAGAGTTGCTTCACCTAAGGAGTATGTTGGCAAAAGAACAAATAGATATAAACTGGCCGTGGGTAAACTTTGCCTGGGAAAGGGGATCCTCTGCCGTCAAAAGGCAGAAAGTTTGGATCAACCTTTTACTTGGAAAAGAATGGGCAAAATGCTAACAGCACTTGAGAAGGAGCTCTGTGAGCTGATTAAATAGATCACGTGGCTTGTGAGCTTGCAATAACAGATGATTGAACTGAATGACAGGTCCCTGCCGGTCCTATATTCCTGGATTTTTATCATATTTCTTGTTCCTGTTTTCCATGATTTATTCCTTTCTTGGTTTTTTATTCATTCTTGCTTTTAAGAAGATAGGGACTTTGGAGAAGAAACAAAGAAGTGTTCATAAATGATATATGGTTTGTCAGAGCCCAGGGATCTGAGTAAGCAGATCTGTACAGCAGAAGTGTTCTCTAGTAAGTCATGGCATTGCAAATATACAGATACTGTATTTGATCAGTGGAAGGTACTTTGGGTGCCCTCTTTTTCTGTCACTTGTAATGGCACAGTGTGTGTAAGATACGTCCCTATCTGGATTCAGTCAGCTGCATTCATCGTAGGCAGTGAAGGCTCAAGACAACCGAGGCATCACCTGGACCAGTTCACCAGGAGAGATAACACAATCAAGTTGCCACTTAACATTTATACTCTAGACACCTATCAAATAGGAATTGCACTGAAATCAACAATCGTCTAACAAATAGCCCCACAAACTGCAAATCCTACAGTATCTCATTTATGTGTACATGCCAGAGTTGTCATACTTGTTTCAAACCGTGAAATTCATAAATCAGGATCTGAAAAGGCATACATTATAGTTGGTTTCAGATAACAATATTATGAGTTAGAGATGAAAGGGAACAGGTTGGCCAAACATCAATCCAATCCCAAACTGGTCTCTGTTTTTAAAAAAAAATAAATTAAAAAATTGAACACATTTATGCTTTTTCATCCTATTTCACATTTTTAAAGTAGATGTGAAGGCAATCATCTTTACAATTCTCAATGTAGAAGGTAGCCCTGCTCACTCCCTTCATCTCAATTAGCTACAGCAATCTAGAGTGAAATTCAACTCCAGATCATGGACATTCAAATGTAAAAGTCTGCAGTGTTGATGTCTAATGTAAGTTGAGTGTTTCAGTTCTCAATTGCAATTCGAGATAATGAGTGAGATGCCACTGCAGACACATAAACACTGAGTGTCCTTTGAACCTGCCCTAAACTGTCCAATATCTCTTAATGGTGCTGGCAGATGCAACTAGGATTACTGGATATTGGAAGAGGCAGCTGGATGAAGTCTACTCTGATTGCCTAATTTCAGGCAGCTGAATCCCACCACTAGTCAGTACAGTCAGTGGTGTCTACAAGATTCCTTGCTGGATGCCAAAGATATCATGCTGAGTGCTGCCTTCCATTTCCATGGATTCAGACACCATTAAGGACACAAGGACCTTCTCTCTTTTCAGTCCGTTGTGCTTCCCCACTCTGCTGAAACACTACCCTATATTGTGCAGCAGTTCACAGCTAACATGACCAATTCTGACTTGTAATCTTTTTTCCTGCTACACCATTTGCACCCTTTTTATTGAAAATGCCCCCCTTCTGTTTTTTTATTCAGATACAGAACCATGGAGACATCCTTAATTTTCCCTCTGCCTCCTACTATACATGCACTGTCTCCATGTTCAATTTGTTTCCATTTCAACAATGCACTTAAGATTGCTTCCAGTAGCGAAGGTATCTACCCACACTTTTAAAATCCCCCATAATGTCTGCATTATTCTTTGACACCTACATTACATCCTCCAGTTCTATCCGAGCCCTGCTGCTGTTAAAAAAACTCCTTGACTTGGACAGATCATTTCATGCCTTTCACCAAATCTTTTCCTTTGACCCCAGCTCCTAAGAAAACTGCGCAGAAATTTTTCATGCTGACCTTACTGTATCTCAGGCTCTTTTTTCCCTGCCATATTCCTTTTCATGCCCTTCATCCCAGCAGTACCGGCCTTGCTAATCCCTTTATTGTTTTCTCCCACACACATCACTGTCTCTTACCAGCTCATGTTTGTAGTGCCCTTCTAACCCTCTCCTGTCAAGTGTGTCCTGAAGATCAATTCTTATGAAACACCCACAAACATTATGTCACACTGAAAATGTTCACTGCTGTTGTGCCACATCCAGGATGCTGAGGGACAAGATGAGCTACTTTGCCATGCACAAGACTGGGGTGGCCATTACGAATGAGAGCTCTCATAGGAAGCAGGTTCAAGCTGAGAAAGTAGAGCAATAGCATGGACAGCTCTAACAATTTTTGGTGAAACCTGTGAAATGTTCACATTCTGAAATCTACTGCAAGATAGTCTTCTACGGGTACTGGCTTCTTACAAGCCACCTTAGTGCTCAGGAGTCATCCCTTTCTAGGAATGGGTGAAACACTCCATGTCTTTTCTACCTTGAAGCCACTTCAGTGTTCTGATGGGAAAAACATATGATGATGGCTATTGAAACCATATTGAGAGCATATTAAAAGCCATTTAAAACTGGACTTGGGGTGGAGTTTTTATGGAGCTGCAGTGACAGTAGTCTCTGAGGGCAATAGGTTAGAGATCAAACAACAGGCATCAATGCTACTGAGAAATTTTCTGGTTACATTCACAATAATTATCCGGTCTTAACAGCAATTTCTTAGCCTGTAACCTCATCAGGACAGGGATTGCTTTACTCTCTATGAACGTGCGTGGATGAGGCTGAAAGATGATGCTTTTTTGTTTTTTCTTAAGTGTCAAGGTAGAATGATTTATCTACCCTTTAAAAGCTCGAATGGGCTGGGCAAGTAATAATTTAACATTGTAACTACTACAAATGAATATTCTGCTCCACCTTTTCTCATTTTTATTACATGTCTTTCACTCTGGGCTCGTTAACACTGTGTCATCCCAGAAAGTGTTCCCAGATTCCGGATTTACCACTTGGGAACATTAGAAGAACGGGTTGTTCCCAGTCCATGTTTACCCAGTTATGACATGATGTGTGCTGGAACAGGACACTGTCAGCAGAACAGTTAGGTAGTGGAAGCATCCATGAGCCTGCTGTTTGTGTCTGCCTCAGTTACAGGGGCTTTCTAGTACTCTGAAGCATAACTAATGTTGGTTGCTTCTCTTAAGCTTGCAGCGTGGAAATCCACGCTATTGCACTCTGCTTACTTAGCCCTCCACATTGCAGACGGTGCCCAGAAACCAACCACCTTGCTGAACAACACATGAATAAAGCCAGCCAGTCTAAGATACGTCTTTCTCCTTTCCAGACTTTGCTTCTAGCTGGAGGATACTGTGCCTCATCTGTCTCCTGCCTGGCACCTGCTGTTGCTCTGCTTAGGCAAGGCTTCTCAGGTGCTTGCCAGCATGAGTTTGGCCTCACGTATTTCAAGGAGGGAAAGAAGGGGCTGCAAAACCCCCAGCTCTGAGTGTCCATGGTCCCTTAGGTACACATGTATCCATACAGCATATATGGGGTTACCCTGGAAAACAAGGGGCACAGGAACTGCCATAAGCATCACTTCACATATCTTAAAACTATTCTGGTCCTTAAGAAAGGAATAATTTTCCAACATCTGATTGCTATTCCAGAAATTCATGACTCAAAATACTCTGACTTTCAGCTGAAACTTAGCAAGGATCAGCTCAACACTATTTATTTTTCTTCCAAGGTTGTCCTTCAAATTGCTTTTCTCCTGCCCTGCGCATTACTCCTCTTCTGCATGTCACCTCAGTTATGTTTTGCTGGGCCAAGCAAGACAAGCCCTTGTAATGTTTTCTTTTAAAAAAGGATCTCCATTATCCATTGTCTGAAGAGCCCTCCTCTGTGCTCATTCCTGAGCACTGGTGCTTCCCTCTCCCTAGACCCTCTGCCCGCTGTCCAGGCGACCAGCAGCCCCACTGCCTGCATGGCAGTAATGGCAGCAGCTGCAGCATCATGGGCTTTTTGTCTCAATATGGCACTTCTCTCTTTGCTCTTTTACACTGTCCTGGCTTTCATATTTCCCTGCATTTATTTGCATTACCTTGGGCTAGTGTCTTTGAGCTTTCTTCTTGGTTGGGAGGGGGAGGGGGTGTTATTTAGTTGGTTTGGGGGATTTGTTTGTTTGTTTGTTATTTTTTCCCTGCCTTTTTCTGGCAGCCAAGTTGTGAAGCTCTGACTGACAGACCCTGTCTTTCTACCCCTCACCTTCTTCCAAGTGGAAATCTCGAAGCCATCAGAGGAAATTCTTGTGAGTAATCCCTCCAGCTCTGGCCATTTCATTTTCTATTGCATTCTTCGTCAGAATTCTGCACCAAGATACCCATTTTGTTTTGCAGGATATCCCAGTCATCCCTGAGTATTAATGATGTTGTCTTACAAGGCCAACGATTAGCTTCTGATGGTGCTGAGCTAATGTCATCTCTTGAATAATTTATTTCCTTCAAGATTATTATTTTCTGCATTTTGCACTGCTGGCTGCATGTAGCGGCCTGGGTCCACCCTAGGAAGAAGGGAGAAAGGTGAGAAAGAAATGTGTCAGCCGTTGTTGAAGGTCTATCTGCACCCCAGGGCAGGTGTTTCCTCTTCCTCTGGGTCCTGGAGTTCACAGAGCTGGAAAGCTCAGTCCTGGATCCAGGACTACTGCTGCATTCCCTATTTTTCCGTAGGAGGGTAGAAGAGGCCTTAGTATATAAAGCCATGGGCAGATGCAGAGGGCTAGATTCTCTGTATTAGCTCTGGATTATAAGGTGGCTTTTCATTCTATTGATGCTCCTGTTAGATTTGGCAGTGAGACCTAACCTCTGCAGTTCCCTCTGCAATTAATCTGTAGCAGAGTACAACTCCAAATACTTTATTAGCAACTGATAACCACCTCTCAACCAGCCCTTGGACTCAGCCTGGCTACCAGTAATGAAGTGGGCTGATACAAAACTGCTTGTTTATATGAATTGAGTGACACAGTGGGATTGCTGCATCTGAGTTCTCAGCAGCTGTGACATTGCCATCACACTGGACTAAAGTGCTCTCATTTTTGTCATGATGACTATTCTTCAGCCATGGCCATTTGTAGCCATAAGTATCCAAAAGGCTGGCTATGCAAGGGAAGGACAAGTGTTAAAATACAGCCAGTGATCTTCTCAGTCAAATAACATTGACCTTAATGCATGTAAGACACACACAGTACATTTCCAATGTAACTGATATTAAATTAAATAATATTTCTAAAACTCTGGTCATTCCATCTAAATCTTGGCTTAAACAAGAATCAGAAATTAAATTGGCAGTGCCTGGCTCCTGTTTTCACATCATGAGAAATGTTTGGCGTTTTGTACATGCCAAAGCACACAGCACAGTTTGGGAATCAGTGAGGATCACCCCAGAAAAGCACAGCCTGTTTGAAACAGCACAGTTTTTGTAGGCAAGTCTGCACGTGCGAGCCTATATGGTTTTGTCCTTACCTGGACTTCCTAACAACCCACACGCAGCAGGTACAGACACCAAGATGTAACAGAAGAGGATGTGAAATCCTCTTCTGGTGGAAATTCACCGCCAGCAGAACTGCTGTGTGAGGTGTTGGGATTGTCACATGGTATGGAAGTCACCTACCCATTTATGGGCACCTGAACTCACTGCCAGGGCTCAGGAGGAGCAGAACTGCCTCATGAAGCAGGGACAAGGTGCAGGGTGCTGCAGGGGCCCCATGCCACCCCACCAGGGACTGTACAGCTTAGTGGTACTCATAGTAACCTAAATTATATGGACTTTTAATTTCTTGAAGTCAGATTTGCCAAAATTAGGTTCAGGGTGCCTGATGTGAACGGCGTCATGTACGACCAATTGTTGGACGATAGAACGCTAGCATATCCCCAGACCAGTCCTGTATCTCTTCAGCCTCCAGCCACACCTGGACATTTGTCTTTATTTATCTGAAGTATTTCAATGCCTCATTACTCACCATATGCTGCACTGTAAACACAAGAAAACCTCTGATTAGTTTGGAAAAAAACAGAGGCAGTAGAGAGATAACCACCACAGACGTTAATAACAGCTGGTGTGCAAATAACCATCCCATTAAACATACAACTTGGTGTATTCCACTTGCTTCCTAAAGAAACAACAGATTATTGCCTTATATGAAATCATTACAGGGACTGTTACGCTGTCATTTCCCTTTCCATACTTGCTGGGTGCTGGAGTGATCGAGAGGGCAGTGGAAGAGGCAGTCCCCTAGGAAAAGTGGTTCCCTCCCCCAGGATAACCTTCTTTCCCAAAACTCCTCAGAAGGGTAGGTACAAATTACAGACAAGCTTTTCCTCAGCCATAACCAGGCCCTGGGGATCACTGTTAGTATTGCAAAGTCTCCTTTGCCAGCCTAAATAAATTAAGACAAAACACAGAAAATAACTGCAAGAGTGAGGTGTTGGGAGACAGATGGCAACAACATGGGAAAAAACACAACAGGAAAATTTAACGTGGCAGCCTGGATTGCTCTGCTACTTAAGCACAAGACCTTTTCCATAATAAATGTCAAATTTAAAGAAAATTAGCATCATCAAAGTTAGCCTACCTTTCCCTTTTCTCACTTGAAAAAATTCGTTTGCCAGAATCAGGGACAATTTATGAGAATTTTTTCAGGTCTCTTCTCACCAAAAGATAAGCCCCATTTTTCGTGAGTGAAGGCTGCCAGGTTCAGGTTCTTGGACTCTTACCTCCCATACCCACACAGACATGCAAACTCTTATTGACATCAAACAGCTTCCAGCATTATAATTTTTGAATAGGTCCAGAATTCAAAGTTAATTCAAAACAGTGCACGCATCGTGGTAAAAAAAAAAGAAAGAATGATGTTGTTTTATTGACTGAAATAAAAGTTCAGAGAAAGAATTAAGATAAAGAAATATCAATAGCAGAAAATGTATGTCCTATGCTTAGGAAGTGATTCAACCTATACATGGTTTGCAGGATCTTCTTGAAATATATTTTTTTAATCTATTTGAGCTGCAAGAACTACACAGCTCTGCATTGTTGCTACAGTCACTTACATACCAAGTCATCTTCTGCTTCCACTGATACTGGACCTATTGTGCTGCTCTGCATAAGAGCCCTGTCACCTCAGCCCTGCTTTCCACATGGATAAGCTTTTCGTTACCCATTCAATAAGACTCAAGGAATTGGGGTGTCACTGGGTCTCCGGCTTTCTCCGTCTAAGAGTGCAAGAGCAACTATTCATTATTTCTTTTTGACGTTACACAGGGCCAGGAGGAAAGGACTCTCATTTGTGAAACACTAAGCAATGTAATAGCTTCCTGGGGCCACCAAAATGATTCTCCTCATCCTTACAATGAGGAGCTATCTTTAGGAACCAAGTGGTTGGCACGACATCCCCATACGCCTTATACAGCACATTCTAGTCATTGTACGTCTGTTTCACTGTCCAAAGGAAAGTGATTTGCTGTCATAAAACCAAAGAAAAGTTGTATTACAAGTTGTTGTGTTGTGGCCATGACACTCAGCTCTTGTATTCTCCTGTAGGTGATTGCTGTAATCTTCACAACACAAGCTGAAGAACAGCCTCTTTTTGCAAGGCTGATCTGATGCCTGTGTGATGGGTGGAGGGATCTGACTTCTTTACGGTGGGATTGGGATAAAATGGACTTTGACAATGAGATCTATCAAGATCCAGTTTTCTCTCTTTCCAATTATGGAGTAAAATTAAAGACATGTAAATAAGCCCATAACTCAGCCCACTGTCTTGCAGATGTTAATTTCCTCAACACTTCTTGTACTGCAAGCTTAAAAACACTAAAGTTAAATGGATATTTCTGACATAATTCTAAAGATTCAGGTATCATAAAAAGCAGCCAGAAGATATATATGTCAGAGAAACCTGTGTGCAGCCCTTCTGAGCTGCGCTGGCACAAATGTGGTGCTGCCTCAGCACAGCCCTTGCACCGGAGATGAGTGGGAGCGAATTGCTGGCCATCATCAGGCAAGCATATCTATTTGACAGCAAAAGATTGCATGACATATTTGGGGATTTCTGGACGGTGCCTCCATGGCTGCACCCAATACATACTGAAAATCACTTCAGGAATCCCCTTCTGAAGGCTGTTGACTGGGACCAGAGCCATATTCTCCCAGTTCACAGCCCAGGAGACTGAGTGTGGACAAGGTGATCTGTGAAATCCTCAGGACTGTGGTCTCTAAAGGGTTACAACTAAAATGTCTGTAGAAAATTGGCTTTAAAATGTTATACAACAAAACATGTTATTGCTGGTATTTGAGTCAGGCTTGATAATGCATTTCAGGCTAAAATATTTCTTTGATTGTCACAGAAATATACGGAGAGCCAAGTGTTTGCTTTCAATGTGCAGAATATATTTGGTTGCATTTCATTACCAGAGGCTAATTGTCTGAGAAACAGTTTTCACATCCAGCATTCTTGATACACTGGAAGAAAAAAAAAAAAAAGGCTACTGAGAACCAAGAAGCCTTATGTTGCTGATTATTTAAGAGTGAAAGGATTAGTGGTGACAGTGAGTATTTAGGCACTTTTTGAAAGAGATGTAGGTTAGTTCTTGGACTGATGTGGGTGCCCAACGATCCTGCCCAACACTGAGGTTAAAGCACCACGTGTGCTACTGTGTGTACTGGCTGTTTATAAATACCTCAATAGCCATTTTCAGTAAAATATGGAAATTCCTTCATTCTGTAGCCGTTCTCTGTTAGATCATTAAGCATGTCAATACTGGTGAACAATCAAACAGAGAAAAAAATGGTTTAATCTGCTTATGCTGGAGTGCTTATTTATTACAATCATTCATCAAGCAGACCCGAAAAAAAGGGAGGTTGATTATATCCATTGGTTAAATACTGTGTGGTACACAAACGTGGCAAACACAAGAAAAAGATGGGCATCCTGCCTGATAAAGAATTACACTGAAAGTGAAAGGCTGACCTACAGTCAGCAAATGTTAATCATTTTTACACCAAAGTGAGTGTAACGTTTCTATAGGGAAATTACTTCAATCTGGTCAGTGCAAGGAGCAGTTTGTATAATCGGATTGCAAATAAGGTTTGATCACATTCCAGCTTAATCTACTCTCTGAGCACCATTTACAGCACTAAATCAAACACTGGGAAGCTGCAGGTGCTGCTTTACAGTCATTACACCCAAGGGGCAGGGACTTGGTAATAAACAGCAAATAAATTGAAGCACTGACTTGCCTGCTACGGGGCATTTCTAATTATCCTCTAGTTTAGCTGGAAATTGTCATGCTCTCATCACAGACTATTTTAACTGCTGCTGAATAAGTGTGACACTTTTAGACTGAATTAACTGAGAATATGAAGAAATGTCTTCCTTTTTTTTTTTTTTTTTTAATGTTGGATCAGTAGCAACTTGCTAAGATCCAAGGAGGACAATCTGTTTTTATGTCCCCATGCTGGAAGTAGAAGCATAACAACTGTAAGCCTCACATATTTTAATTATGGACTGAAGAACTATCGAAATGAGCAGCACTTATCATGATAGCTCACACATATCCCAAATAGGTTGATAAGTAGGGCTGTAGCCTCCTGTGCTGTAGCTGATCCAGGATTGCTGGTGGTGGTGTTTCCCAGAAAAGTTTCCCAGAGCGTGTATGGTGGTTAACAAACAGGGAACTGCTGCTGTAGTATATTTAGTAAGTTTAAGGAGAAGGGAGAAAGATAAAACTCCTAGCTTCTAAAAAATATAAAAAGTCATTTGGAAATGCACAGATAATTGCAATGATTAAAAGCCGCAAATATCTTAGCCATTTGTGATACCTCCAGATCCTCCCACCCGGGTTTCAACCTAGTAACTTGTCAACACAAGTAATATTCAGAGGAATGTTAATATAAAAAGACACCTCTGCTGGGAAGTACAATAGCGTAGCAGCAAAGGTATGTAATACACCTTGATGAGAGGTGATGAGGTGATCATTTTCAGTACTTTTTAATAGGATGAGTGATATGCAGGTAGCTTGACAGCTGCAGTTACAATGCTGTACAGCTCAAACCCAAATCTAGCTTTTCCTTCTAGAAAGAAGATAGCTGTAGATAGCTAAGACATATATCTTTGTATTTTACAAAGACGTAATTGTGTAAATTTCTTAAGTGGTTCGAAATCCCAATTTGTGATCATATTTTTACCCAGATGTGGTGCTTTTTATTAATATACTGTGAAATAAGATTCATAACCTTTATGTAAATTGTTCCCCCTAATATCTCTAAAAGTACTATTCAGCAGGTAGCAATAGTGAATGCAATTGGATCACAGCTCGGCAAATACTCTTTTTCTACTTGCTAATGAGCAAAAAACAATAGCATAATCCTCGGGTTTGCATCTTCTAGGACTTCAGACAATTAATAACTTAAAGGATTTATTACAGGAAAAATGTGTAACTGCCAGTTTTAGAGATTCTCAGTTCGCCTTTAGAGGGGGACTATGGAGGAGATAGCACTGCAGAGTGCAGCGTAGCTCCTGTCATCAGAGCTGCAAATAATCTCAGCTCACTGACCTCAACTTCCAGGCTCCAAGGAGCAAATTAGGACTGTGTGGTCGTAGTATTTATTTCAGCAGGGAGTAAATGGATCTTTTCTGCTGGATAAACTCAGTTGCAGACAGGAATAAGAGGAGCAGAGACTGCCCTAGTGCCCACTGAAATACTGATGGAGTTTCGAATTCAAGCAGAGGAGAGAGGCTGCACTTCTCCGGAAGTGTCTGAGCTGTTTTATGGGAAGAATAGAATTGAGCCCAGCAAATTTAAAAAAAATAGAAAAAGTTAAAGGCCCAGAAAGATTGAGATCTCTCTCTCTGTTGTGTCCAGTGCATTTCCACCCACCAATTAGGTTTCAAAATTGCGTATTTATTTGTAGATGTTATCACAGGGGCACCATGTATTATCTTGCCCTTAACACTTGGAGGGTTTTTTCCCCACACAAATAACTACCCTTATTTCCCGTGGCCACGACTAGGACCACTCAACATTAGCTGGCAACTTTTTTTTTCTTATGGAAATGCAATGAATGTTCCTTTGTTACATGTTGATTTGGTATGGTATCTGCATTTAAAGTGCCTCCATGTTGTAGATGAGCTATGCTTTTCACATTATGTTCTTTCTTTTGGTTTTCAGGCAAATTAATTAACATGATACAGAAAAAGGAGAATACAAATGCTGAAGCCCTCACTTTAAGCCCTCATACTCTTTTGTTCTCCATTATTGCACCAAATTATTTAATTGGGTCTCTCTGATTGTGCACAGACACAGAAAAGAACACAGTCTATTGTGAGAAGCCCTACAACCATAATGCAGTATCAAATTCAATTCCCATCAAAAGTGCTTGCTGCTAAAAGCCTGTACTGTGGCTGCAGATTAATGAAGATCTGCATTGAGCAAAGTGGTGGTCGTAGAGACATTATTTTTCTCCAATAGAAGGCCTATTCTTGAAGAACAATAAAAGCATAGAAAAGCGTTAGTCTGCTTATGGATGGAAATAAATCAAAATGAATAAGAGGGTTGATGGAAATAGTCTGAAAGCAGTAGAGTGGAATTCTGAAAATACTGTTTTTGTTTTGTAAGGATTTTTTTTCCCATAGTCTCTCAAAAATGCTGCTTGATGGAGGCTCAAAAGCCTTGGAGTGAAGGACAAATTTGAAAAATCAGAAACTAATTGCAGAAAATCAGCATTCCACAAATGTATTTTTTTTTCTGCAAAGATGATGCACAGAATTCAGTCTCAAAATAAGAAGAAAATGCAAAGAAAAGGGAAAATGAGTCATTAACTAATACACCAGTTTGATCCAAAGAACAACCAAGAGTTCTGAAATAGCATTCAGTCACCTTCAGATGAACTTTTCTTCTGTTTTCCTTCCTCATTCGATGACTTTGTACATATTTTTCTCTTTTTCTTCTTCTTTCAGTGTCAAAATCAGTGTTATGCTTATTTGTGTCAGTGATTAGGGCCAAATACCAAAGTACTTACCAGTAATAACAACATGACCATTGACTGCAGCTGGACAAGCATGTGACTATAATACTAAAAAATTTCTTTTTAGAGCCATGTGGTTGCTCTGTTTATACCTATAGGTGGTATCATCTTGGCATTGCTTGGTGCTGGATATGTGTGAACACACAGCTGAGTACTAAGGTACAGCCAACAGGCCACACTGCAGTCAGTGACAGTCAGTGACTGTCAGTCTGTGCAGAGGAGAGAATCCACCTCACATCACCTAATGTCGCTCACCAAATGGATACAGCCAGGCTAGAATGCTGAACATGCTGAATCTCCTCTCTGGAAGTCTTCCCTCTTCCCCTTTTACTGTGATAAAGAGCCACCACATTTGGATTCCTGAACTGGGTGAACTGTTGGGTGCCTAAAATGGGGCCAGGTGAATCTGAAACAGATATATCCATTTTAAATGCTTAATCTCAGTCCTTCCTTGCACTCTCAGCATCTCAGCTGTATATACAATCACCAGTGATGCAGAGACCAAGTGCTCAATTTACATCAGTGTACTTAGGAAGTTGTTCCACCTCTGCGCTGAGAATACACATTTAGAAATAAGTAATCCAGAAGTAAGTCCAGAAAAATATATAGCTTATTATCAGCATGCTAGGCTACTTTGTACCTGATCTTTCAGTGTCCCAGACCTGAGACCTGAAACACTTTGTTGAGAACAACGTCCATTCTACAAAGAAGTCATTGGTGTGAAAGCCAGAGCAGTAGCAAAACTTCTTTCCAAAGCTGGAGCAGCTGGTGGATGACTCTGTGTAGTTTCATGATTCAGAGGCCTACAGTGCCTTATCATGTTGAATGATATTGGCCTGCTATTCAACCTATTAATTTATACACAACTCATCATAATAAGTGAGTAAGAAGGGATGCACATTCTTCTTAATTGCGGTTCAAAAGTGTGCCCTGAACCCACTTTACAGACTTATGGTTTCAGCAGTCATCCAAGATTTACACTGATGCCTGCTATGAGTGTAATGACAGAAGAAATGAAGTGGAGGTGCAGCTCTTGATCTATTTTACCCTGGACTAAGTCAAACAGAGCAGATTTGAATTATACTTTACAATAATTTAACATTAGACTAAGGTCTGTTCTTTCTCATTATTTTCCTTTAGTCTTAGATCTATGTTGACATGAAGATCTTCCAGAACAACTCAAAGGTCCTGTGTTCCTCTGGTGACACATGTAGTGCAATTAAACTGTAAAAATGTCTCCATTTTTGAAAGGATTCAGTCCAAGCACCCTATACCCTCTTATAAAAGCTGGCCCTCCCTTTCCAGACCTGGCTGTGCTGATTTCTGGCATTTTGGAAAGAGGAATCTGGCTTGGAGGCATTGTAGATGTTGAGGATGCCCAAAGACAGGAGTGCAGAAATAGGTGTCAAAAGCTGGGAATATATGTGGGAACCATCTAGATATGGGCAGCTGTAGCACTATCACACGTTTGTGCAGGATGGGGAATGTAACTCAGTGGCTTAGAATGCCACATCTCCTTTCCATTGGCTTGGTTCTCTTGTGTGCACACTTATGATCTTTGCCCAGATTTAAGAGCTCCAAAATATTTGTGTTGAATAAATAGACTTGAAAATATAAGAGGGTTAGCCATAGTACAAATGTTTTCTTCAGTGAAGAATTTGGTGCCAGTGAGATGCACTAGGTATCTCACAGTTCTGCATGGGCTAGAGGAAACAGCACAGGACTAGAGTTCCATGGGGCAAACCCTGCTATTGGGAGGGAGATGTGCTGCTCCTGGGCGTTCACCAGCATGTGCCATATGGACTCGGTGACCCAAATCTACTGGGGGCTGAGATGGTCTCAGGTGCTCAGAGACTGATTTATTCCCCCAGCTTCAGAGGAAGAAATGATGCTTTCTTGCACCCGAGAGCTGCTTGGAAATGATCTTGGACACCCTGAAATGGGAAAAGAAAGAGAGGAGCCACTCATTGTGTTCCTTCCTAAGGTCACAGGGGTGCAGATTGCAACAATCCAAGTTTTTGGTATGATATCCCTTCTCATTTTTCAGCTTCCCAACACTGTCAGGTAAAAACCAACTTGAACAGCTGTAGATATCAGCCTATGAAACTTTCTGGTTGGTTTTTGGTTTTTTAATTTTACAGATGACAAAGCACTAGATAGGAGATCATAAACTGCCACCCAGTCTGTGTCAGCAGAAAGGTGAAGGAGCTGTGAGAGAGGGCTGGGTGATCCAAGGACAGGACTCTATGGCACTGCCATGGGGTGAGTCCCTGGTCTGAGCCCTGTTGCCTCTAGTAATTACCAAGCACCTGCATGTTGTTCTTGTACAGATATGAGCAGCTACAAGGGCTGACTATCACTCCTTATGGCTGTGCTTCTGTTCACATGAAGTCACATGGTGTTTATAATCCCCACAAGCCATGTCAAACAAATTAATTACTTTGGACAGCACTATACATGTGGTAACTGATTCTGTGTCTGGCATTTAAACACTTCTGCTGAACCTTAACCCAAGACTGATAAAAGACCAAATGCAAGTTCTTCAATCAGTTTCTTTGATCAGACAAGAAGACAAACTAAACAAAGTCAGACAGTATATTGAGCTCATACTTTTCTTCCTTACCATCTCATTAAAATCACAAACATTTGCTAGGAACAGTGCTATAAAACAACACTTATGGATTTATACACCTGCTTTTGTTCTAGCAAAATCAAGATATGCGTGAAATTCACCCCTTACTGGGAGAGAACCACTAGCCTTTGCTACAGCCTACCTAATCTCTCCACACCAAGTACTTGAACATTGCTCTCAAATTATCTTGCCATGAATTCTTCAGTAGGTCTTCTGACCTGTGGGATTTGAGGGTTAACAACTAAAGTTTCTCATGGGGCAATTCCTTTCCCAAGCAAAACTTCCTCAATAGATGCTGCAAGCATCTTGTGTCTGCACTGTCTTCAAAACATCTGTCTCTGTTTGGCAACAAAGGCACTTAAGACATAGTGAGCTCTGCACTGTGTTATAACTTTCATATTACCCTTTGCACAGCCATTTTACTTCAGCTGCATGGTGTGTATCATTCATTGCAAGTTTACTTCATTCTCTGAATTCATAGCTGATGCTCTCTGGACCATAAAATTTCAGCTGCAAAACCAGAACATCTCATTATTTCTGAAATATCGAGCTTGTATCTTCTTGATAAATAATTCCTACTAGTATAATGTATCAGACTAAAACATATTTTCTGAGGCCAGTGAGGTTAAAGCGGCAATCTCACCTTTTTTAATTTTTTTGCCCTGAAGACAGTGATTTCCATATATAGAGTGACCCCGGTTTGTGTTGAACATGGGGAATGAGGATGAAGCATGAAACGACACATATTGCTGTCAGAGATTTGAAATGAGGCCTGCTAACCTGTAGGCAGCCTTACAGGACTAATCAGTCCCTCACATTACCAATGTATTCAGATTGCTGCATGCAGCAGCCAGCAATGGCCAGGGAAGTTTTCTTTTTTTATCACTGCCATTGACAAACATTACATTTTAATGCAATTCTCCCCTTCCATCTACTGTCTAAAAAAAAAAACCCACACCAAATCCTTTGATACCATATCTCTGAGACACTGGTCTCATCTGGTTTCCTTGGTGCTTGAAGAGTGGGTGCGACTGTGTTGATTTGCTTTTGAATATACATTAGTCAGCAGTGCTTAAACAGCTGATAACATTTTTTTACTCTTGTAGCTGACAACACAAACTCTTTTGAATTCATCTTGTTTCTTAAACTTTGCCTCTGAAGTTTACAGTAACCCAAGACACCTGAGCTGAGTTTGTTTGGGGACGTTGGAAGATGCATGAGCAGAAATAAAAGCTAAAGCCTGTCTTTTTTCCACAAGATATTTCTTTTATTTATTATATATATAGTATTCTAAGCATTAGTCAAAGCATTAGCAAAAGAGCCTCTTGAATCCATAAACTCCTGACTTTTCCATTCAGAGCACACACCTGGCAAAGACTTTTTTTCCCCTTTTGTAAAATAGAAGTTCCAAAGCTGATAAAATGTAATTTAAATATACTCTTTCAGATCACTGTTGTACTATTTCCTCTACAAGCAAAGGTATTTCTTGTGTTTTTGATATATGTGATGACTCTCCATTTCAAAGTTTCATACAGAGAGATAAGAGTAGAAAAGGATAAAAAAACTAAACCACTACAAGTCCTAGCAAGTAGTAGCCACACAGTATGTAAATCCCTTCAAGTAGGGATTATATTATCAGGCTTTTTGTGTGAAAAAAGGCATAGTAGGAAGAGTGGGTCAAGGTCACAGGCCATACACTGCTATAGTGCCAGTCCAAGTAGAAATCCACCTGGAAATGCACTTTATCACCTGGTGTGCAAATCCCTCTCCTTGGACACCCTCAACCATTCTTCAGGATTTCTGGTGTACCTGAGATCCTTGAGTGTTGCTGACTGATACAGTTTTGGAGCTCATGGCAACACAGTGAGACATTAGTAAGGAGGAAGAGTAGGCATGAGTGCTGAGGCCCAGCACATCACCTGCACCTTTAGCATCTCCAGCACTAGTCCTCTTGTCTCCCATTGCATCCTGTGTACATGGGTTTTGCTCCTGTTGAGCCAAAGGAATAAAGCAGAGGTGCACTCTGCCACTATTTCCCAGCAGGTTTTCCTGTAATTTTTTCCTTGCTTAGGATCCTTTGTAGGAGAGGAACAGTGGAGCTTGCATCACAGTTTGGTTAGAAGAACAATGTCATAAAGAAAACCCCAACAAACAGTAAGAAGAAAAATTCCTGCCTTTAATCTTGAGTATTGATAATGTTAAAGAATTTTGGGAGGTTGTTTTGCACCTCTCATCCCTGGAGAGTGCAGGGTGGCTTAGGCTACCTTCTGTCCTCACCCTGGGATGTGCATTCCTTTCCTCTTCCTTCTTCTTACACCAGTGCTCATGCAAACCTGTAGCAAGCTAGCTCCACGCATGAAACTAGGCAAAAACTAACTTGAGATTAAAAGAAAATAATGAATGGGAACTTAAAACCATTGCAGAACCTGATCTTAAATGTGCTGAGAAGCTCCCGGAGATAATGAGCACCCCACGAGTTCAGACCCAACCTTATCTCAATCTGGAAGTAAGGGAGATGAGAAGGAGGTATGCTGGCCTGGACCAGTGATTGCCCAACTCAGTGACTCCATAGTGCATCCTTCAGTGTGCTACAGGGGACCTTAAGCCAGTTCCAGAAGAACAGCTCTGAAAATGGCAGTGATATGGTCATACCAGTGCAATGTCTCAGCCTGGTGAGCCCTGTTGAGGGGAGATCACGCCTGTAGCTCTAACCTGGCACCAGCTGGCCAGCCAGGGCTGTGCCAGGTCACAGATCTCCCTGAAGTGCCACATACCTGCCAGTCCTGTGGGGACATGTTGGGCATGCTGGACACTTTGAACAGCACCACTCATTATGTGTGGGCAACTGTGCAGAGCAATGGACCTCCATCGCGATTAGCTGTCACCGAGACCCCATCACCATGTCAATGCTCCACAAGATCACTGCATCAACATGGGAGAACAAGCCACCAGCTTGCCATTAGGTGCCATTTCTTGGCGCTTCATTCCCTCTTGGAAGGATTACCTAGAGGCTCTATTTACCACAAAACTCAAAAGCAGCTCTGGGGAGATGTCTACTCCTCACAAAACAGAAGAAGAGAAAGTTCCAACTGAGATTTTACACGGGTGTTATTTTTCCCCTTGTGTAATGTATGCAGTTGAACTCAGGGGTGTTTTTTTCCCTTGAAATAAAAGAGCTTCAAAGGCAGTTTAAATAAATAAGTTTGATGAAGTGATAGAATTTTTCTGGAGGAGAGATCATTGGCAAATTCATTTTAGATTTATTTTTTTTTTACAAACCATGGCATCTTGTTTTTAAAAAGATGTTTGAAGTCTTTGAATTTGCCCCTTGGACCCATTTAAATCTAGTTTCTAATCCCCTAGTCTCTGTAATCATATGAAACCTCTATTTTGGTATTATCATTTGAGTCCTAAGTATCTGCCAAATGCATACTATATCATCAAATATTTGTCATACAGTTGTGATTAAGATGTAGAGCCCTCAAAAGAGGTTGATAACAGTTTAAGCAACTTTGGAGTAAATTAAGGGATTTAAAGGATTAGAAAAGAGATAACAGATGTTAAATTGTGTACAGATTTTTCTGAAAGTTTTTAAATACATGCCACAAATAATGAAATACAGAAGGTATTCCTGCATGTTACATTCACAATTTCCATTCTCCTACAATTAAAAATGAGGTATCCCTGTCACATTCAGCAGGGTATTATACCTCCAAACTCCACCATTCAAACTCTTGATGAAGCTGACTGCTCTTCAGCGAGGCAGAAAAGAAGCCTGCCTGCCCCCAGACTCCATGATCCAGGCTAGCAAGCCAAAAACATCCCCCACAGGAGTGCCGTTCATGTTCATCCTCCTTTAAATAAAGGCTCCAGGCACTGACTCATCCCAGCTGTGTTGGCTCTTTGCTGCAGTGGGTGCCATGGAGGCCCTTCCCTGGAGCCAGAGAGGGGGAAAGGAGGAAGGTAGATGGGGAGAAATGGCCAGGTTTCACCTGGGATGACACAAGGCTAAGACCTGACATGTTACTAAACCTGGGGACTGGACAATGCTTCTGGAGACTGAAGAAGCTATTAAAAACTATATGGGGTTTCATTCAGTGTTCTTGGAATGGGTTATTCTTTTGTCAAATTGGTGGGCGGGGTTATCTCAAAAAGAGGGTTCCAGGCTAGGCCCTTGATTTATTTCAGAAGTCTAAAATTTTAGAAATTCATACAAAAGTTTCTTCCTATAGGTTTCATTTTATCCATGTGAAGAAGTGAATTTTCAAACACTGAGAGAACATCTCTCAGCCAGGCAAGTAAGGCAGCTCTTCAAATTTAGGCACTCAGCAGATTAACAGTTATTATGATATGACAGCAGACATAATGTGACAGATCCTACTGCAGAAAGGCCAGGTGAATAGCCTTATCCTGACATGCTCAGACTCTATATAGGGAAATAGAAATAACCATGTGCAAAGTGTTCCTTTTCGTAGCAAATGGTGACTGAGTGTGTTTGCACAGACAACAGGATTTTTCTTGGATGACCAGGATGAGGATCCCAATGGAGCTGCTGCACCACTAAACACAATCCAAGATGAGAACTGAGCAGTTTTGAACTTGGAAATAAAGTTCTTTCCTGGCAGCAGATGGAAAAGTGTGAGACCACACCTGAAATGGTGGGTTTATACCAGGTGCTGTTTCACAAGGTGGGCATTGGAGCAGTAGAAAAGAGGAACAGGTATGAGAGGAGACCTCAGGTGTTTCAGCAGGAAAGAGAGGTTAAGAAAACAGACTCTTCATTTGTTGTAAAAGAGGAGACAGAGAAAAAGGAACATGCAATGCTTGAGATGCTGAGGAGTGGCAAAAAGGTGAATGCCAAGGATGTGAGAAAGGAACAAAGAGCTGGAGGAAGAGAAGACAAGGTTTTCACAATGTTTCTGCACACTATCTCCCTATAGAGGGTAATTAGTATGAGAAGCACAATAACCCACAATCATCAGGCAGCCCTGGATGTGTTTACAACACAATAGTTTGCTGCATTGGCAGAAGACGCAAAGCCTCTTGGAAACCCCCTTGTTAAAATTCTCCCATCAAACTGAGGGTTATATGACACAGATAAAATCAAAAAAGCTAAGACACAAAATGCATTTCTATCAGGAAGGGACATAAGAGGCAACCAAAAGAAGTTCTTCAAAACAATAGGAATAAAAAACCCAAAGGGAAGTATAACACTCATTAGTAAAAGGCAAAAAAAGAGAAAAAAGGAAAAAAAAAGTAAATTGTGTTCAGGTATTTCTCAAAATCAATTTTTAGGAAGAAACAGGAACTCAAGCCAGGATAACAAGACCAGGTCTCATAGGAGAATAATTCTTTAGGACAAATAGTCAAGCTAAAAGGGACACAGTTCATGCTGCAACACAGAAGGAAGTCCCCCACAAAGCAATACTAAGCTACCAAGCTGAGGTACCTGCTGTTGCATGTGATGGTGACACTGAGATGAGATTCTGGGCTCCTAGGTCTCTGGACTATGGTGTTGACACCGGGCTGGCAGTTAGGCATGGAAGTGCTGAAGTCCTTTATTAGACCTAGCTCATGACCCCTATTTTTGCTGCAAAATTATTTTTCTAGATTTATGGGACATTCATACAAACAACTTACTGACGAAGAAGTTGTGAACTTAGTGTAAGTCAGCTGCCCTGCAATAACAGCCAGTTCACCAGTTCTTACCATGGGATACCAGGAGAGTTTCCTGCTTAGTAAGTAAATGAAGGATAAACAGCCAGCCTAGAGAGAGGGAATTTATTGTGGGGAGAGGAGCAATTAAAACCAGCAGTAATTAGTTCTCATAACCATATCTTGAGCACTTAGTACACAGAGAAATATTTCTGAAGGACATATTTTTCCCATTTGTGTTCAACAGGGTGTACTTTAGGAGATGGTCTGTCAAAAGAACCCATGGCTTAATTGGTCTTCCAAGGCTGTTTGCCTTCATTCAATGGTTATGGTTACAAGTGAGCATTTAACTGGTAACTCAGGAATTACTTGACTAAGGGCATCACAGCAGGTGTGTTTCTGGCAGAAGGGAGTAGAAGGTGTGAGAATAGAGATGAAATCATTTGGAGAGCCCTGTGTAAAACACCAGAACCATATTTTAAATGTGAAAAAGAGAAAAATAATCAATTTCCAAGTCAAGTGACTTGGCACTCAAGACCAATAGACTTTGGGCTTCACTCTAAGGAAGATGTATACAGTAGTGTGCTGCTAGACATTTACTCTATTCTTTAGACAGATTTGCCCTATTAAACATATTTTTCAACAGGCCTTCTGCAATCTTTTTGCCCCCAGATCTCTGTAATATGGCTTCTGAAAACTAAGCAGAAGTCTCCACTTTTGTTGTGATGAATCCTTGACAATCTGCTGTCAAAATCAGCCATCAAGAGCTTTTCTCAGTGGTATATCATGGAGCCACAAAGCTCTTTTGGAGCTTGTCCGTGGGAACAGGGCTTTTCTTCCCACATCATTTCTAGTCAGAAGCAGGTGGCTAGTGATTGCAGCATCTTCCACAGGAGGAGGCAAAGCAGAAAGCTGAATGCTCCCACTCAGGATGTCAGGGTTCAGTCAAATGAGCCTGCAGGAGCCTGGGGTGAATACTGAGTCTCCCATGGCAGCCGCTGAAGATCTGCTCAAAGGGATTGAGGGAGCTTAGGGAAAGGCAGGCACCTCTGTCTGGGCAGAGCAATAGCTCCCCAGGCTCTACCAGTGTAGGCACCCAGCTCTGGGGTACACACCCCAGTTTAAACAGCTTACTGGGGAGATAAATGCCATTCCTCCAGCTGTGGTAATCTGTATCTTGTCCCAGGTCGTGCTCATGCCAGCATGGCCTCTTCCAGACTCTCTCACAGTGCATGTTTCTCTCTTGTCACCCTTCTAGTGTCAATGAGGGCCTTTCTATTGATTTCAGTGGATGAGTACACAGGACTTGAAAGAGAAATCTACCATCTAAAGGCCCCACGCTGGCTAGCACAGAACAATTTGGAAGAGTGCCATTTGCTAGAGCAGTGTCCCCCAGGTGAGCTGTGCTCCACGGGCTCTTTACAGCTCCAACCAAATATTGTCATGCTTCCCAAATATTACACACTGTCCTGATTAGATTTGTTGATTACTGCTCTTTTATTTACTTATCTCTTTGTAAAGCAATGATGCCTGTATATTTAACTGGAGGTGGCAACAACAACCTTTTGCATAATGCAGGGAAAAAAACTTCCGCCAGCCCTTGGTGATCTGCCTGGATAGCTTGTTTTATTGGATTTTGTGATATTGAGATGGTTTGGCAACTGTTGGCTTGTCAGATTGAGAGGTCACTCACCAGCCTCCATCAGAGATTTAAAGGCACTGCAAGGAAACTCCTTGTGTCAATTTGACTCAATTTGCAAACTAATGAGTTAAGCCCTCCCAATGTGTTTAGGGTCAGCTCAGATCTATTTGGGAAATGTTTGACTATTAGCATTTAAAGCTTCAGATGTGCCATTTCCCCCTTCTGCTCCGCAGCCCTCCCCAGGTTGCTCCCTCCTTTAATTTCCCTGCAGGTTTTAGAAAGGATGCATTAAATTAAAATCACTAGCTGTTTTGTGAGCAGTCTTTTGTGACCAGTAATGAATGTAATGAGTGAAAAAGGAGAGGGAAAACAGGATGATTAAATGATGCTGGGCTGTTTTTCACCCAGCAGTTTGCAATGTGACACAAATGGACAATTGGGGCTTTTCTTTTTCCATTAATTTGTATCTGTGTTTGCACTTGTCACATAAAAAACAGACTATTTACTAAAACATGAGGTAGGTAACAGATGCCACCTCCTTTGGAGCTGAACCTGATTGACCTTATGTCTGCTAGTACAGTTGTGCAATGTTATTTTGGATTTTTCTTGGTGTTGGACACAGCCCCAAGCACTGTGACAGCTAGACTTTACTCTCATGTGCTTTTAGAAGGATTGGTATCTTGCCTTGTGTGGTTATTGTATTTTATAAAAATGCAGAAGTTATTTTGATACATTTTTTCAATCAGAATTGAGATGTAGCCAGGATTCAGATTTTTTTTCAAACTACAGATAGAAATAAGAGCATTCCTTTCTAAGACAAATGTTGGGAATTTTCCATGATAGATATCAGTCAAAAGCTTTAGTAATTAATCATATTTATGAGCCAAGGTGTTGCTGAGTGTGTGTGTGTGTGTGTGTGTATGTGTGCGTGCGCACATGTTCACGTGTGTGTGTTGATTAAATCAATCATCTGGATCTGAAATCCTTAGATATCTATGTTCATTAGAGTGTTTGGGGACTATCCTGAGAAATATTTTCTGCTTCCTCCAAATATAGCAGATTTCCTCTTACTGTTTTCTCATTCCTATGAATCCCACAAAACAGCCCACAGCATGGGAAAAGCCCAGATTAAGTACCTTTACTAAAGCAAAGTCAATACAACTCTTATGTACACAATTTAAGAGTCAGGTACTGTTGAATCTTGGTAGGACTCACACCAAGGTTTTAGGCAGGAGTGGATGTAGAGTTCTTGAAAAGCAACCTGTGATACAGTCCAGGCCAAGCTCTGGGAAATGAACACTATAATGGCTAAATGAAATTGTATAAAACTGAGTATGGGAACAAGGGCATGCCCCATCTGGTATTTTGCTAAACGTATATTATAATGGGTACACTTGTCACTCCCAGGGACCTAACAGGAAGCTGAATCAAGGTCTGGCTGAAACAATCTATGGTTAAGGTAAAAATCCATACAGAGCACCATCACAATAATTCTCCCAGAAACAGAAAACAGTAATATTTATTTCAGAATTAGAGAAAATAAGCTGAAGCTGTCCAAAGTGCAATGGTTTTTTAAAATGAACCTGAATCCAGAAAGAAATCAGGTCTTTTGAAAGTGATTTTTTTTCACAGCTGATGCACTGTGTGAAATGATAGGTCTTGTAGCTCTGACAGGGCTCTAAGGAAAAGCATCACTGCCAGAGAGAAGTGACACATGCAGTCAGCTGCAATACTTTAGCAACAGGCAGCCTTATCCTACTATTAAGTAAACACTTCATCCAATTTCCATTTCAATTTTATCGTTGCTGCTGACACAAGTCATTAAAATGCACAAGCTAGCTTCCCAATTATTCATTCAAATAACACTTTAAATTGTAAGGGGTATTCTTGCTCTTGAACTTGCAGAGCTGCCATCCACACCTCACTGAAATGCTCCTTGAAAAACACACCGGTGAGAAAGTGGCCTTTCCATCCCGATTCACTTAAGGATCTGTTTCTGTTCACAGGAGGAAAATGAACTCTCATGCAAATAAGGCAACAACAGTAAATACTTTTTGTTTTGTTTTCATTGAATGGGAAAACAAACTTTAATTTGAATACTAAACCATCCAGAATATCTAGCTGAAAACATGTTTTTATTATTTACATTCCTAGGTTTGGCTTGTTATGCTTCTGGCATATCTATTCATATCTCTTGCAATATTTTTTCATTTCATATATTAATATTTAATATTCTTTATACATTGTTCAACCTTAATGGTTGTCTAATTTCTGTTTTTCATCCACAGAGAAGCTATTAATTTATGAGCATATAGGGCAGTAAGTAATAATTTGCATGAATGCCTTGAGCAGATATGCTTCCATAGGCCTCCCATAGCATAGACTTTGGAAAGGGTGATACCATCTATTGGCCAAGCTTCAATGAACACTCTTTACAAGAAGAAGAAGAAGAAGAAAAAAAGTTTTTTAATCCATAAAGAAGTCTACTAAGTGAAAAATCAGGAGAGATGACAGGAACTGGATTGTTCCTAGGGTTTGTTTGGCTTTTTTTGCTTTTATTAATGTATTAAATATATTCCTGTGGTTTAGAAAGCATCATAGAAACCGAAGTTTTCTGTACATCTTCAGGATTTACAATGAGCATTAAAAAAAGATTCTCAAAGTCTGACTGGCCTGCAGGGACATCCCCACTTCTGGTGTTCCCAGCCACAGTCTGGGACTCTCTTTTCAGAGGGTCAGTGATAATTTACACCCTGTGGTAAGACTAACTTCTGAGTTCTTCCACAGACAGATGTCAATGTAAAGCACTAATAATGTTTACAATATATTACTGTCCTCAAAAGACGCAAATGAAGCAAATAATGGAATTTATTTTGCATTCTGTTGAATATGGGGTGGAGAAAAACATTGTTTGTTGGTTAAATGCATGTCTACTGTCTTCACATACAGCTCATTAGAGCATGTGAAAATGCTTATTCAGAGTAACTCCATGAATACAAAATATTTCTGATGGAAGACCTTTCTACTGGACAGTAGACTTAAGGAAATTTCAATTTTTTTGCAGACACGTAACACTGACAGCTTTTTCTATGTGAAAATGTTGAAACTTCGACTTCTTATTTAAGCCACAATGTCCTGATTTCATTTTTTCAGTGATTTCCTGTATTAAAATTTGACATTGAAAATTCAAATGTAACATTAGAGAATATTTGAATGAATAGTTGTAATATTTTTTAAAAGTTGTTGATTTTTTTTTGGTACAGGTGTAATAGCAGCTCCCTGACTTGATATTGCGGTGTCTTCAAAGCGCATTTCAAAAGGTTGGACTTTCTTGTGGAAGGGAAAGCCTACATTTTGACAAAGTTTTTATGGAAAGCTGGAGTTCTCCATTTAGTGTAGGTACAACTGAGTAGAGCCCTGCAACCACCAAAACCACCCAACACCTTACAGGGATAGGAAGGGCAGGAGATACCTGGTGGCTGACAGGTGTCCTCCAAGGGTTGTTCCAGAGCTTTTCCCCCGATACGCTATTTAAGCAGAGGAGTTTACATGTGCATTTCTCCTTCCATTTTAGAAGTAGACAAAGAATCCTGTCCATCAAGCAGAAATCACTGCATAACCTCCTGCAAAACATCTTCTTTGCCAATGGACATTTCTAGAGCCTTCATTTAAAAACATTTTCTCCATGTTTTACGTGCAGTTCACAAAAATAGAGCAACAATGCATGAGCATTTAATCTTGGCTTGGTTTGCTGCAATAGTGCATTCAGGCAGGAGTATATGCATCTTTTTCTTCAGTTATCTGGTATTTATGTGTAGTAATAATGCCGGTTAAACTCAATGACCTGAATAGTCTGGTCATGTACATGGGGGTAAACAGAACAGAGCCTGGCTTTAGGAGCATTCATTACTCAGCACATGGTTCCAGCTTTCCTGCCCAAACAAAGGTCTGTTCCTGAGGTGTAGACCTGCAGAGAATAGTCACAGGGTGATAAAGTTTAGGGTGCTGTTTACCCATCCCAGACTTCTGTATTATCACACATTATATGCTAGGTGTTCTTCTTTTTCTCCACTTGAGACAAAAGTGTGAAGAGAACAAGACTCATGCTCACTCTCATTCTTTTTTTTTCTTTCTTATAAGATGATGTTCATGAATTTCCCTTCATGAAGCTTTTAGTCTCATTTTCCCAGCATTTGTGCATAGAAGTCCAGAAGTAAAGGTCTGGCTTGGTTGCTTAAGCCCTCCTGCCTGGTGTCTCAACTGAATTGAGAGAGGATTCACTGCTTTCAAAAGTATGGCACTGCTGATTTTGACATTTAACCTAATGACATCCATTAACTAAGTGATACCTAGTTTTGAAAACACACCAAAAAATTTAGTCCTCCATGGTACATACTTATTAATTTTTTTCTTTTTGTGTGAATTGTAAAAAAAGAAGGAGTACACAGTAGAAAGTGTAGCTGAAGAAAAAATATCAAATGCACATTTATCTTCATAGTCATTTTCTACTCAATTTCCATGGTTGAGGAACTAGAACTCTAATATTAAAGTTCTAAATTAAGCTGTGTATATGAGTGTACTAATAGTACTTTGTAGAATGTATAATAATCTGTCACATTGCTTTTCCAACTAATCATTAATGAATTAATGAAAGGGTTTCATTGGTTTTGTACTGTGTAACATAAATTAGATATACAGTATTTAAGGCTTTCAAAGATTTAGGACTCTATTAATGAAAAGTAATTATTATCCTACAACAGTAATTAAGTATAATTTGCACGGAACTAACATTTTCTAATCCGTAAACATTAGCAATGACAACAGTTCCTCATGGAGCTGTTAACTGCTCTGCAACACTTTTTAGAGGAAGACAAATGGGCAAATGTGCTGGCAAAGAGGGATGCCGCTAACAGCATCTATGCAGAACACCTCCGGGCAGATCAGGAGAGGCACATCGGTGCCTGCAGATGCCTATCTACAGCTTTATACCCCAGGTTCTTGGGTTTAGGAAAAATGTAAACAAAAAGGACCCCAGGACTGATTTGCAAGGTGAGAAGCGAAGCTGCCTCTTGCACTCTCTGTATGGATCCTGGGAACTTGGGGGGGTCTTTCCTTTTGCCATAAGGGGCTGTCCAAGGGGAGGTGCTGGAATGGGATTGATCCACCAGGTTTAACAATCTTCTTGTTAAGCAGCTTCTTTTTGTCTAGGTTTTCCCAGAAACACCCTACCTTTTCCTTGCTGCAGGCTGTGGGTATATCTCATGTCATTTATGGTGGTTCACCTGAGAAGCAGCAAATGCATTAAGTTGGTGGTGGTGTTCATGTACTGGTTGACATCAGATTACAAGAAACTGAGACTACATTTTTGTCTCTGTTTTGACACATCCAAGAGTCACCCTCTCTGTATCACTGCTTTTCAGCACAGGCATGACAAATGAACATCAGTTCTGCCTCTTGTCCTCTGGACTGAATCCATGTGCAGAGTCACAATAGCACCCACAGATGCTGGTTGCAGGGCTCCTCCATGGCCCAGCAGATAGATGGCATAAGCTACTAGCAGCTGGAGGTTTTTTACTCCTTCTGCATGTATGAGTGACAAAGAACAGCAATCTTACTTCTGCCAGTTATTCTGTAGCTAAAATATTATTGGCCTGTGGATAGGAAAGTCTAGAAGCTGTACGCTACACAGTTCTTAAAAATAATAGAATGGTTTGGGCTGGAAGGGATTTTAAAAGGTCATCTAGTCCAAACCCCCTGCAATGAGCAGGGACATCTTCAACCAGATCAGATTTCTCAGAGCTCCATCCTATCTGAACTTGAATGTTGCCGGGGATGGTGCATCTCCACTTCTTTGGACAACCTGTTCCAGTGCTTCACCACCCTTATTGTAAAAATCTTCTTCCTTATATCTAATTTAAAGCCATCTAACAAAAACTATCTAATTTAAAACCATTACCCCTTTTCCTATCACAACAGACCCAGCTAAAAAGTTTATTCCCACCTTTCATGTCCCCTTTAGGTGCTGGAAGGCTACTGCAAGGGCTCCCTGGAAACTTTTCTTCTCCAGACTGAACAACCCCATCTCCCTCAGCCTCTCTTCATAGCAGAGGTAGTCCAGCTCTCTAACCATCTTTGTTACTCTCCTCTTGTCCCTCTCAAACAGATCCATGCCTTTCTCATGCTGAGAAATATATCACCTATCCCCTTTTTTGACTTGTCTAAAATTTACAAATGTTACTACAGACAGTTTGAGGTTAATCAGGAATGAAAAAAAGAAGTAGCAATGAGTAGCAATAAGATAGAAGGTGTCTCTAGAGCTGGGGAATGTACAGGTCATGTTCACTGCATCCTGCTCCAGCTGTACTCCATGCTTGCCGTGCAGCTTTGGGCAAAATTCTACTCTCTAGGCCTACAGAGACCAATAGACTAAATTGTATTACCAGCAGTTGTATGCTTGACTTTACACTATAAGGCTATTTTAGCATTTTTGGAGATTTGAGTGCAGTTCTGAAGGCTTAGCTGCTTTATAACCATGTGATGTACTGCAAAGAATATTTGCAAAGGTCAAATTAATAACTGACACGAAGGCAACGGAAGAGAAGACTGAATAGAATTTGTGATTTTATAATCTTGTGATATGTTAATTTTTTGTCTTTTATCTATGTGAGTTTTATTAACGGACAACACTATGTCTGCTTTGCCACTTCCTCAGTGAGATGTGCATAGCAAGGGAAGAGAAATCTATCGGAGGTTTGGAGGTTGATTTAATTTTCTAGCTGTAATTCAAGGTGGATTAGAAAATAATGTGCGAATGGATTTTCCCTGAATGTTTAAAGGTAATTTTGCAGCCTCAGAATGAAGATGTGAAATCATCTAATAAGGAGAAGGAACAGGAATAAACAATTTCACCAGTTTTAAGATGGGCTTAAACAATACTAGTACTAAATGGTACTGGACTTAAACAGCCTACTGGGGGCCCACAGGGTTCATCTGTCAGCAAAGGGGAAGAGCATCTTCAGTCATAAGCTTGCCAAGCTGGTGAAGAGGGGTTTAAACTAAAGTTCCTGGGGGAGGGGAACCTCAATACATCCCCGTCCTACCAGTCTGATATCGGGAACAGTAGTAGATGCCCAGAATCCAGAGAGTAATTGCAGGTCAGCAGAAGAGCACTTGAAGAGCAGCACAAAGGAATTCCAGCCACTTCAAACAGTAAGTAGCTAAATTTGGACCCAGCTTAAACACCTCTATTCAAATGCACACAGCAGGAGGTGTTAGAGACGTGCACATACTTGCAGGGCTAGGATCTTACTGGCAGAGACATGGTGGGATGGCTACTGTGACTGGAGCATTGGAAGGAAGGGATGCAGGCTCTTCAGGGAGGACAGGCAGTGGAACTGAAGGGGTGGTGTTTCCCTCTATGTCATTGTCCAGCTGGAGTGCTTGGGCATGAGTGAGGAGCCAGAGGATAGCTTATGGGTCAGGATTAAATGGAGGACAGGGACAGGCAGCATTATAAAGGTGGGGGGGAGGGGGGGGGTTGGGTCTGCTGCAGGGTATCTGACCAGGTAGACTGAGCCCATGAGGCCCCATATAGAGAAATAGGAGGAGCATCACGTTCTAAATCCCTGGTCCTCATCAAGGACTTCAGCACCCTGACATCTGTTGGAGGGACAACACATCAGGGCATAAGCAATCTAGGACATTACTGGAATACATTTGTGTTAATTTCCTTCTCCCAGTGACAGAGAAACCAACGAGAAGAGGTGCTATGCTAGACCATGTTCTCACCAACAAGGAGAGGCTGGTGGGGAGTGTGAAGTTCATGGGGAAACCTGGGCTGCAGTGACCATAAAACAGTCACTGCTTAGGGCAGCAAGGAGAGCACACAGCAAGCTCACTACACTGGACTACCCTGGACTTTCAGAAGAGCAGACCATGTCCTCTTCAAGGTTCTGCATAGAGTACTGATACTTTTAGGAACATGATGTGACTCTTGGGAATGGTCCTGTGCAGGGCTAGGAGTTGGACCCAATGATCCTTGTGTGTCCCATACAATTTGGCATATTCTGTCATTCTGTGATATTCTGTGATCATGGGACAAAGCCCTTGAGGGAAGAGTGACCCAAGAAAGATGGTTATTATTCAAGGATCACCTCCTTCAAGTTCAGGAGCAATGCAACCCAACAAAAAGGAAGTTGGTCAAAAACATCAGAAGGTCGGCATGGATAAAAAAGTAGCTCCTGGACAAACTCAAACACAAAAAAGAAGCCTACAGAAGATGGAAGCAAGGAGAAGTAATCTGTGAGGAATACAGAGAAATTGTAGCAACATAAGTAGGACATAAATCTGTCAGAGTGAGTCCAGAGGAGGGCCAAAAATATTTTCAGGGGATTGGATGGGACTTCAAACAACCTGGTCTACTAGAAGGTGCCCATGGCAGGGAGGTTGGAACTAGATGACCTTTAAAAGTCCCTTTCACACAAACCATTCTATGATTCCATGATACAGTCTCTCTTCCTCAGTCTCCTGGGCTTTTTTGATGACCCACCTCCCCTTTGTACAGCTTGTCAGTATCATGTTTTCTTAGCCTCATTTGTCACATCAATCAGGGCCCTCACACAAGCTGCACAGAGGAAAGGATATCTGTATGCTGTCCTCCACTCCCTTCCTACATTGTGCTGATAATCTGGGACCCTTCCAGCACCTTTTGTCGTCACTCCTAGGCTGCTGTTCCTTGCTCCCTGCTTATCTACCTCCTGCCCTCCTTATCAGTCACAAAGTCAATTTGTGTGAATAAACTGATATAGTAAAATGTTGCTTTCAGTTTTCTGAAATCTTTTTTTCATACATTTTAATCAATGTCTACTTTGATCACTCCTCTTAAAAATCATCTGCTGTTCTGTATAAGGGGAATTAACAAAACAGAACAAAGTAGTCTATAGAAGCTAAATCTTTTATATATTGCTATATGTGATTGGTCAGAATATCATAACAACCTTTTTATAAAACCTTCCAAAAATTTCAAAGCCTTGAGAATAAAAATGTGACCTCCCTGAAGTGCTCTGCATTTCCTCATCTATCTCCAAATGAAGATAGTTTGTCTTTAACAAAACTGTCTGGAAAAAAAAAATAAAAAATTCTTTTGTGAGTAGATGCAACATATAGCAATTAAGGGCCTTTACTCCAGTGTGTCCAAATGGGGCAGTCTAGGTGCAACCGGTGAATACCTGACTGTAGCTTTTACTATACTATAGCTGTGGCCACTGTTAAACATTCAGTTATCATCTGATATTATAGACACTCTTCTTAGAAACTTTGTTTCATACAAATGTATAGCAAAACACAAATTTGCTGATACATATTTTATAACATCAACTTAAACTTTTTCATCAGCATTAACTGACACTGTTGTTTTCATTTTCCCCTTTTTACTTGCATTTAAAAGGAGACACAGAAGCAAATAAGTGGAAATTGCCTCCAAATGTCATGCATCACCCAACCTCTCCTTCCACTTACATCACTATGAACCCAGAGGAACTATGAGACCAGCAGCAGGGCTGGCACGATTTTGCACAAAACAAGCACATTCTGCTCATTCAGAGCCATAGTTCGGCTCTGTAAGGTGGAGGAGTGAGATGCAACTGTAATGATGAACAGGATCAATGAGTGTATTCATTTCCTCAGTTGTTTAATGCAGTGGTTGTGTTTCTCCAGAGAGTTGAGTTCAAATTCAATTTAGATAATAAGTCAAAATGATGTTGACCATTTTTTTTTCTCCCAAGGAGAAATCTATCTACCTCAGCTACCATGACATAATTGGCAACATCTACTCAGGACAAATCGAGTCTGATATTGATAAGGACTGTTGAGCAGTGAACCTTGAACCAGGGCTGCTTGCACTATTCCTTACTATGACTGGTGTTGCTAGTTTTATATAAGCGTGAAATTCATATACAGTGCCTAAAAATAATTAATTCATTAAAAACAGACATAAAGTCTGCTAGAGGGGTTTAAACCTGCATCCTCATTGACAACAGGAATACTTCTGTTGGCTTTAAAAGGGATCTCTAGAGCCAATAATTGCTATATTTAAGCAACTAATCTTCAAATACAAATATTTTACCTGCTGAAACATGTAGGAGCATGCTCCTGACCTTAGCTCACCAGTCATCTGCACTGGGGATTTGAAGACACATTTGAACTTAGACTTGCATGTATTTTGAACATATGACTTTCCTTTTGATGGGCCTCAGGGCAAAGGAATGGGAGGAAGTCAGGGTTTGTGTGGCTCCTTCTGCGGACAGGACTCCTTCAGCATGTACACCCAGGTCCAAACCCAGGAGCACCTCCCTTCTTTGAGGCTGCCTCGCTGTTTCAACTTGGGAAGGACTATGACACTAATTCTCTTAAAAGTTTCCACCTTAATGTTGAAGACCTTTATATCAAGTGCTGTTATCAAGATGCCGAACATTTCTTAAGCCAAGAAGGCTGTTAAAGACAAATACTGCTCCTTACCCTCAGCCCATATCTCAGCTACAGTTGTGGCTTTGCTCAGCATTACTGTGCCATCACTCCACGTCAACGTCCACATGGGTGGAACTGAGCGGGGAGGGAAGAAAATTTGCCTCCTTGAGTTTTACATTTGTGGCAGTACCTATTAGAAACCATCTTTTATTCACTATTCACATGTGGTGAGACTTTCAAAGGTGTCTTAGCATATACTGGCAACAAAATTTAGCCTTCAGCATTCAGCTTCCCCTCAAAATGAAGGACTATGTCATCTCTGGGATCAAGACTATTAAAAAATGTGAATTCTTAGCTCTAGCTAAAAAGGACATTTCCCAGCTAGTCTCTGTTTCAATGTACAAGGGTTGTGCTTAGTGATTCAGTAAGACCACCTTGACATTTAAACATATGTCACTCACTTCAGAAATGTTTCTAGCCCTCCACCCTCCTCAACCCCCTGGCCCCTATGAAAAGGAAACTGAGCCTTTTAAGGGCATCTGTCAAATGTCAGGCAAGCATGCATAATCTGCAGTGTGCTCCCAGGGTAACTGCTGAATAGTTAGTATCAAACCCTTCTGAAATTAGGGAAAGAGCAAGACCTGTTGAAATTAAGTACAAAACAGGAGGAATTTTTAAAAACTATTTGTTAGTACAAATGCAGAGACCTGCACCTTGAAGCACATGAGTCTGTCACTAGTGAAAGCAGACTGCTATGGCATGCATTCATGACACTGGTTGTCATAATTAATTTCTTGGCTGGGAAAATTGCTGGGAAAAGAAAGTTACAGAGAAGGAACCTAGCACAAAGTATCCACAACCAGAAGAGGGAAAAAATTGTTTAGTGAAGCCTTTGGGAAGACACAAATTAAGCTTGACTTTTTATGTCGTGTAGCGTATTAACCTTAAACTGTGAAATTCTTGAGAGAATGAGGATAGAGCATGAACAGAACAATTTCAAGTGTTTCCTCTGTATTGAAATGAAGTGATTATGTGTATCACTGTAGCACATAAACAGCAGAGATATTGAAAAACTCAGTATTTCCAAGGTAATAAAATAAATGGGCAGAGGAAGTTTTCCTTAGCTCATAATGATTTATAAGGCAAACTAGAAGCCTTCTAATCTATTATTCTTGGTAGCAGTTCCTTTCACACCCAAAGATGTATTTATATATGCAACATATCCAGTAATATCCAGTTAGAAGCTGAATGATTTATCTTGTGGCCTGCAAATTACATTAACAGCATAATTAATAACTTAGATATAAAAACTGTGTATGTCAGAGCAGTATGTCATGTAATCAATGGCAACAAATCATTTTCTCTGGTGTTTAATGATTCTTTCAAGAGGGCGAATCTATGAAAACAGAAGAGTCAATCAATGAGGAGGTTGCATACATTGTCTGTACTATTTGCAGGTTTGAAAACTGAAGTGGCCATTATTGTTTAAATTTTAACTATTGGAAATCAATCTGGGAACATAAACAGAAAGGGGAAAAAAGTATTAATGGCAAAAGAAAAGTTGGTATCTGTAAAATCTAGTCAGATCGCCAACTTTCCAGGTATTGCTAAACGCTGATCACATAAAACGTTTATGAAACCATTATTGCTTGCACAAAAGCACAAACATGGGCAGTACATTGAAAAATTATCTTTTGAAAAGGGAGTGCTCTTCCTCCAGACTATAATGTACAGCTTGCATGGGTCCTGCAAAGTCAATGAGCTTTCCTGACAACCCTAGTTCATTTCCAATGCCTGCTGCTGAAAGCATTAGTCAAAGCCCACCTCATTAGTTTTCAGGAGCAAAATAAGGCAACACGTTTGTGCAGGGCATAGACTCTTTCATTTACTGACTCTGGGTGAGCATTTGCTCAACTTCTTTCCATAGGAAGGTGATCTGAATACAAGGGAAAAGCTCTTATTTAGCAACTGCTCTGAACCACCAGGTTCCTCCTTGGTTTTTAGCAATGCGCTTTCCACTTGCACTGACTCATTTCAGGCAAACACACTCATTCAGAAGTCAGGCCTGTAATTCAGGAAATGCTTTCATGTTGTTATGACAGAGAGATTTTTGTATTAATTTTTCACTCTAAAATGGAAAGAATGACTGCCTTCTGTGTAGCTTGGAGGCACTCAGAAGCTCTAAAAAAAAAAAAAAAAAAGAAAATTAATAAGGACTTCATGCCTTTTTTATACTCTCTGAAAAAATAGCTTTTAGTCTGGGGACAGCAGAACCTGGAGCTCCGGATCCACACAAACACTGAAGTAAATGTAGGTAGGATTCGTCTTTCCAAACTTTAGATAGATGCCTACAGTGTCCATTTTTGTGCTGGTTATCCCACTCTCTACTAGTAGTAACAAGAAAAAAATGCTTGTAGAGTGTACTTCAACAGACCAGTGTCAGAGGTCAACACAAGGATGAAGTAAGTAGTGTCTTCCAATTGACTTGGAAGAACGACTCCTTCAGGTAGAGAAGTCTACCTTCAGGCTGCTTATGGGTGTTCATCCCAGCACCCCGTGTTTTCCAGGAGCTTTGCAGTCCTAAATGCCTTTGTGGACCTGGCCCACAATACCTCAGAGAAATGCAGGTATGATGGACCATCCTTGTTATGCTGATCAGGAGGCCAATCTGCAATGCTCTCCTATGATGCACAGAGAACAAAGCTCAGCCTCCACCTACTGCCAGCCCCACCCCGTCCCTTGCCTCCCTGTTTGCTTCTGGCAATGGATGGTATTATAGCTTGAGCAGCTACATAGTAATAATTACTATTTGTGTGCATTCTTTTCATTGCCATATTTTTTAGAAGCTACTCTTGATCTTGTTCAAAGCATGATGTACAGAGGATAACAAATCCCGGGACAAACAAATGGCTCTATTTAGCAGTGTGAGCCTCACTTTCCAGATGCATTTATATGCATTTGTACACGTCCCATGGCAAAGCTGGAAACCAACTTTAGCTGCACTGTGACAGGGCTGGAGGGAAGGAGGAAGAACAATACAATTTTGGATACCTAGGACAGGGAACATACAGTTAGACAAGAATAACATATACTCCAAAAGCCAGAGACAGCTAAGGATCAGTGACACATTGAGCTTCTAATGATCTGCTTACATCAAAAGCCCTTTCAAGACACAGAAACATACCTGCCCTGCAAAGGCTCCTGAGCTACAGGATCATGTAATCAGCAATACAGTATCCTTTCCCTTTTGTGAGTAGTTTAAGCACAGAAAAGCAGCTGCTTTGACTCTAGCATTAAGCGTCATCTTGAACAATTACTAGGAACAGTAATGCCACCTTATTTGCTAAAATATGGCAAGTGTGTGTGCAGAACAACTCTACCTGGGAGATATGGGCATTCCCTGCACAGCTTCTGTTTAGTTGTTTGTTTGTTTGTTTGTTTTGTTGCTAGGTTTTTTAGGTTTTTTGTTTGTTTGTTTGGGTGGTTGGGGTTTTTTTTGTGGGGGGTGCTATTATTTTTTATTTCTGGTTCTCATTGTGTGGTTGTGTAGGAGCTGGGAAGCAATTCTTGAATCAGTTGAATTTATCTTATTTGTTTCATGAGCAGGTATTTAGATGAGCTTTATCTCCCTGAACCTCTTAATATAAAGAGTAAACTAGATTGCCTGTGAGTGTATTGACTGTGTTAAGAATGCTGGATTGTATTGCAAAGGAGTTCAGGCCTGTAATGTTATCACTCAGCAGGAATGGATCCCATCAGAAGGCACATGGCGTGCCATGACGTAGCCAGCCTTAGACCACAAAAGCAGACTTTTCTCTGTGAATTAGACAAACCACACAAAAGGCAACAATAGCTAGCATAAACACTATTTAATACTATTCACAGGCTATTGAAGAGATGGGCGTTGACTAAGAATTGCAGCAAAGCCAGTACATTGTTGTCAGATGAAAGGACGCCTAATGAACAGGAAGCATCATTTGAGCAGGCTGACAGTAACCATATAACTGCAGGATTGTGGGACTGGCATTTACCCCATGGGTCTTTACAGTCAAAAAAATAAAGAGAAATTAAAGCATAAGGAATCCTTTTTTGTAGGCACTTAAAGCCCATAAAGCAACACAAGAAAGTGTACAATTGTCTTTTCATGATTTGTCTGTTCTTCGGCTAATCATAAAAAAGAACTTTTGGGGTGCAGTAACTATAGGTTCTGTGTCGTAAAATAAACCCTTCAAACAATAGAAGATTTGGGTATTTGCAAATTGTTGCAATTGAAATAAGAGCTACTTCTTTTTTTTCTTCAGCTATTTCAAGCTAGATTCTAGCAATGGCTGCCTTAGTAACGTCATGATGATAAACACTGCTGTCCTTGCCCCAACAGCCAGGCTAAACCAACGCTTTTGCAGTGGTCCTACTTTATTTGCTAATGTGTAACACTAGAAAGAACCTAATTAAAAAGATTCCCTTCTGATACAATTATTCCAAGCATTTTCTCCCATGTCTATGATCTTGCCCAGAAGAAAGCTTCAAATTGTCCCTGCTTTGTGTTTTTAACCTCTTAAATCTTGCACTTAACAAACATGCAAGATGCTAAAACTCCTTTCTGTCGAGACTTCAGCTGAGACAGAAGGGACTCAGACTCTTAGAGAACAAAGGCTCGAGAGTCAAATTTTGTTAGTGAGAGTTTTTCTGAGTAAGACTGAAAATATTTTAGGACTGTCATGTTTCAAAATATTCTTTGGGAGACTGAATCTGGAATAGTGTCCACAGAAAGACCTCCAGGCCACTTACGCCTGTTATTTGGAAAAGGGCTGTGATGAATAGCATTGTGGCCAGGAAGAAGATATTATTATGTTCTGAAACTGAAGAACTGGCTCTACGCTGTTTGCCACTGCTTGGGCAGGGACAGTGGAATTATATATATATATATATATGTATATATATATATACACACACACACATACATATATCTACACATTTGTGTATATGTTTGTGGACTGAAAGATCAGCTTCTGAACTCTTGATTTCTCAGCACTTTGCCCCAGTAATAATACAGCAAGCAGTATACACAAGTGGCTGCAGGGAGGGTAGATATAGTTCTCTTTACTCCCACTTTTGGAAATTTCAACCACTGAAAGCCCCAAACCAACATTTTTGGCACTGATGCTTTTGAGTAGGAGTAGCAAAGAGGTATATCCCATACCATGAATTAGTCCCCTTCTCCACTAACCCCTATCAGCTCGTTCAATAGGTGCACTGTAGTAATTTACAGAAAAGAAAGAGAAAGCAGGTGTCAAGGGAATGAAAACCTAAGATCCTTTTCCACACAAAACAGCTGTGAAAAGGCAATACATGTTGAACTGTGTTTCAGAGGATTCCAGCTAAATTGCCCCCTTAAGGATTTCATTTTCTTTGCAAAAATTCAACTACTTGAAAATTAGTTCTACATTTAAAATTCTCTGAATGAACAAATGAGGGATCCAGCCAGCTCCTGACTCACTATCAGCCCAATTTACGTCGCCCACACAAACCTTTTGATATGTTCTGAATTAGAGCATTGGTTATGCAGTTGACTTTACATGCTGTTTATTAGCTGGCAGAAGAAGACCAAAAGAAACACTCAGACTATAGCATGCTGTGCCATTATGCTGTTTTTAAATATCTCCTTTATGTTTGTATAAATATATTTAAACATACATTAAAATAGAGAAGATGGTTTTCACCAATAGAGTTTGAATGACTGCTCCGTCTAGTTCTAGAAGTACATAAAACACAATTATAAAAATTCATTGAGCTTTTGCTGGTGAGTTAATGTTTAAAGGGACACAGCTAAGATTTTCTGGGCAGAACAAACACAGTAGGATGTGCGTGAGGGTGATCGAACGAATAGCTGATTTCAGCTTTAACCACTGAGTGACTTAGTGTAGTTTATAATACATTTAAGGCTGAAGAATAATAAAAAAAAAAAAAAAAAACACCAACAAAAAAACCCCCAAACCCCAACAAAAATAAGGGAGAGAAATAGAAGTTTAATTAAACACCATGGATGCACTATAATGCAAATCTCACAAATAGAGCATAATTGGTTTAGCAGAGAGATCCAATGCCATAAATAACCATTCATAATCATATACAATTAACATATCAATAGTTCTTTTTTGGAGTTACAGTCCATAGGCTAAGTTAGTTCTTCAGTAGAAAAGTCTGGCAAAACCAAGCTGTTAATTAAATACTCTTCACAATTCAGTGCCACATTTTGACTCCTCCACAAAAAAAGTCTGAACCTATTATAATGTCCTGCATCTTCACAAGCAGAAGGATGCATTTTTTGCCTATTTAATATCACATAAATCTTCAGAGAGGACAAAACCAGCAATCTCAGGCTTTTCCATTACAGCTGTCTGTGCTGTAGTACAGTATTGGGACAAGGCATTAGAGCAGAGACTTTGGCTTTTTTCACAGCATTGAATGGAGCTTGTGCCTGATTGAAAAAGACTTCATGATGATCTGAAACAGTCCTAAAAGAACCCTGTCCTAGGTGCAGGTTTATATACTTTGGATGATAATGACAAGAATAGGTTAAAAATCAACTTTTCCTTGGAATTAATTAATGTTCCTCTTCCATATATATTACAATAATTCCATCCTGATCTCTCAGCAAAAGAAAAGGGCTCATTAAAGAATGGCAAAAATCTTGCCAGCTACCTGCAAAGGTGCTGAGAGCTTTCTGAGCACTCCCAAATTAAAGGGGAATTAGAAAAGCTTTAATTGTCTGTACAAAGGGCTGAAACTTTCACCTCAAAATTGCCTCAAAGAAAGGTGGCTCTCCAAGCAGCTGGAGTCCCTGCTCTGCTTTGAACAGAAGAGCTGCAGACAGGCTTGCTTTCCAAATTTGCACCTTTCCTGGGGTTTACCTTTAGTATTAACTCCACACAACAAACACCAGCCCCTTCTTGACCTACTGCTGCCTGGGTCACTGTGGGCTTTCCTTCATCCCAGATCCTCTTTCTTTCCCTCTCTGAAGGCTTCTCCTTGTTGCCTGGTAAGTTTCCACATCAGCAGAAGATTTCTGAGTCTATCTGGAGGCTTCAGCCACTGGACAAGAAGATGACTACATGGTCCAGGTCCCTGCCATGCTGCTCACTTCCTCCTTGTTCAGCCCCCTGTTATGACAGTATGCGACGATGCTGAGTTTGTTTTTGGTTTAGTGGAATGTTATCTTTTAATGAGGACTCCGCTGAAAGGCCTCAGAGCAGCTCTGTGGTCCTTCACGTGACAGTGTTTTATCTTAGTATCCCCACATTTTCATCCTCTCCTACAAATCAGTCAGGCAAAACCACAAGGAACAACATCCTTATTTATCTCCATTAAAACTACCACTTCTTGAAATGACACCCATCTCACCATAAGGATCATAAGGATACAAAGGCCCAAAGGCCTACCAGGATGCTGTCTCAAAGAAACCACGTCAAGCTCCAGCATCAGCTATATTTTTAAAAGACCTGATGACTTTTTTCTCCATTGAATGTTGCTATTTCATCAGAAAATCATCTTAAGCACAAATAATAGTTAGGACACATAGCTTAGGAGTTATAAAACATTTTCTGAGCAAATGTCCCTTCTAGACTCTTTCTGGAAAGGAAAAGGGGCTCCATGACAAAAAAAAAAATAAAAAAAGTCACCTTTCACCCCTTAATTTTAATGCCATACTTGGGTCTGTTGGTTTTCTTACCAACATTTCATTAACAATGCTGTGTGAGGAACAGGAAGTTTGATTGATGGGACCAATGTTATACTAAGCTAGTTGATTATTTCATATTGGATGTCATACAAAGATATCTAATGGCACTTAAATCATTAGCTAATGTAAAACAGAGAACACTTAAATCATGAGATAATGGGTACAGATTCTGTACTAGTGCTTTCTGCTCTCTGAATCAGCTGAACTTTCAAAAGCAAGCTCTAAATCCAGCGTTTCCAAATTCTGTAATACCAGTTCAAAACTGGCAGGCATGGAAAAACCAACAGCCTGCTAGTCAACACCACAGCCTTATAGCCAAAGATCTATGAGCTTAATACCTTGCTAGGACTTGACATTCCTCATTAACTTAGTATGGTTTTTGTCTTCAAAGTAGAAGCAAAAGTAGAGTGGCACACGTGGTGGAATTTATTCCACACACCTGGATGACTGCTCTGCGTTGTGTGTACTCTATTAATGAAACCTCATGGGCAGACATCAGTGGCACTGAAAACAGCAAGTGCCAGTGCAAATAATATCTCCACTTCTTTTTGACACAGGCATAAGTTCTTCACCCACTGGAGAATGTGGGTACAAGTCTTTCTTCAGGTGAGGACATGAGGAGACTTCTGGGGAGTACTACAAGGTAATTTTGGATCCAAAAGGGGAATGAGTGTGCCAAGCACAGGTCTACCAGGAAAGAAAACATTGCAGGGCATCACTTGAGGGGCTGATGAGGCAGTTGGGTCAGTAATGATCAATTTGATCCTTTGGAAAACCTAGCCATTTCTCCGTTTCCTATTGGCACTTTTTTATAACCATCACCTGATCAAGGAGACATTTCTCAAAGAGTCCTGGTGTTGCCTGATGAAGTGAGTTATTCAGGCAATTTAAGAGCAGTCTGAAAACCATCATGAGCACCACAAAGAGCTGCAGTTGACTGATATATCAAAGGATGGGTGTGGGATGATTTAAGAAGAATGGTGACAGGTTTGGAGCAGTAGGTGAGAAATATGGCTTGGCCCATAGTAGCCCACCTGCCCAGGTTTGTGGAAGAGAAGGGGGAGGGAAAGGGAAAAGGGGAAAAGAAAAGATAAGAAAGTTGAAGGAGGAGAGAGGAGAGGAGAGGAGAGGAGAGGAGAGGAGA
>JAWWTY010000001.1:77169436-77199773 GCA_035222235.1 Margarornis squamiger
GAAAAGAAAAGAAAAGAAAAGAAAAGAAAAGAAAAGAAAACAAAAGAAAAGAAAAGAAAAGAAAAGAAAAGAAAAGAGAAAAAAAAAAAAAGAAAGCACTGAAACAGTGCTTCTCTGCTATGTTTTACAGCTAGCTGCAGCTACCCATGCTCTGATTTTATACTTGGATAAGAGTTCCCCCACTCCTGGACTGGGGTTACACTCAGAGCCTTTATTTCATTGCAGCTGGTATGTGGGCAACACAAGAGAGTCCTGCTTCTGCTGCCCCTAACAAGCAGGGCTATTCAATGAGAGCTCTACGACATCCTAACCCTCGCTCTGGGACGGGCCATTTTGAGCGCTTCTGTTCAGACCTTCCTTTTGTCCTAACTTCCTTTCCTTCTTAGGACTCCCCCCCCACCCCCGGCCAAAAGACATTGCGCAGTCCAGAAATTTTCTGCTCCTTGTGTTGCATGTCTGGAATCCTAACAAGTCAAACCACAGGAGTTAAGCCAAAAATCTGAATGGAGACAATTAAATTCTTCAACACTTGCAAAAATTAAGGAGTCATAATTTATACTGACTTTAAAATCCACCCCATCTGTTAATACATTTCTAACAATGTGATTTGTCACAGTAAAAAGTAATTAAATGAAATGTATAAAACCGAGTCTCATACTGTTTTATGCATAAAATATATTTTATTATAATTAGTCACCTGAACAAAGGATGATGAAGCAATTATAAATGGCAACACTTACAAACTTTAAACACACAGCAGATGTAGCACAGGCAAAATATTTTCTCCATAAAGAATTGATTCCCACAGAATATTTAACTAGGAAAACCGAGTTTTATTTAGGTAATCCAATTGTATTCAAGAAACAGAAAGTTTTGCAAAAGGACAGCAGTTATGTACAGTGTTGGGACCTGAATCAGAGTCAGTTAAAAAGCTCCTGCTGATTTCAGTGGCTTTCAACCAGCTTCCTCAGTGTGCCACTGTGCTGAAGAGCTCCCTCACTGAGCCAATAGAAGGAATCAATGGTCTTTTACACTAAGAGAAGAATAACCCACCCGGATTAAATTGATCTCACTGGCTCGACTATGTAAAAAGTTCACATTAAAGCTGCCCATTATCATATGAATAATCAAACCTTTCTAATGCTGTTACTGTTTTTGCCATTTCCATGTCATTTTGTTGTGTTGTTTTTGTGAGTTGTTTTCACTTGACACTTGCAGACACACCTGTGGTATTTTATTTCTGAGCTAGAAAACAGAAAGCTCTTTGGTCCGGTGTAATATTTTCAGCTGTGAGGTGGTGTTGTTTGTGTGCACAGACTAAAGAAATTGTGAGAAAAAAAAGGAAACTTTAAAAATACAGTACTAAACCCAGATGTAACGAATATTTATTACAGGGGAGGGATATGGGATTCATGCCAAAAGCAGAAACAGCAGTAAGAACAGAGAAACAAAAAGAACATCTAGAGTGGAAATGATGAGGAGACCCATTTCTAACCTGACTCAAGCAGGAGACTGTCCTTGTCAGTAATTTAGAAACAACCACTGGTAGTTGCTAAACAGCCTCTTCCAAGGGAGCAGAGCTCTGCAGAATCACAGAAGAAACAAACGATCAGACAAAGCCATTTAGGGTCAGAACAGATAATAATGTCTGTCCTTCTGATCTTAGAATGCCTTTCTAATATGTCTCAGAAACTTAAACCTCCTTCTTCCCTTTCCTGGAGCTATAGTCTTTTAAGTATTTTTCTGCTTTTGGGCAATGAGGATTTGGTTTATAATGCTGAAAGTACAAAATCCAAATAAGTTTTGTTTGAATTCCTGGGGGGAATTTTTTCCCTTATTTATGCCTTTTAAACTAAGAATTCAAGTTATGTAAATTTAAGTTGCCAACTTTGTATTATGCTTGTGCATGCTCTTTGTTTCTTTAATCAGCCCTTACTCCTGTCATGTTGGAAAAGGACAAACTACAAGAAAGAATAAAATTTTCCAGAAAGCAGTACACAAACCAGCATTAGTGTTCCTTGCCATCCTTCTTTTCTACGTATTTATGCCCCAAATCTAGCTAAGCAATATTCCCCACAGCTAAGAATGCTGTAGCCCAGAACATTGCTGTAATATTGACTCTTAAGTAGAAAAAGAATAAGTGACATTGTTCATAACTCAAACATCACTACCATATTTTGCTTCCAACATTTAAAAATAAAAACCAGAACCCCAAAGCCTTCATTATTTAAGTTAAACAATGAAACTGTTACTGTGTTGCTTGAAGCCCTGCTTTGCTTCCAGTGTCTCAGAACAACTTTTTTTTTCCTAAAGAGTGATGAAGAATACATTTTATAAGACACAGATATGTGCAAAACAAGACCTCTTTAGGTCAGTTCCAGGATTACAGGTTGCCATGAAATGAAGGGGGAAACGTGGGAGCGAAGTATGCCTGGAAAACATGAGAAAAAAGCAGTTTCGTCTTTCTGTCAAGGTAAGTTATAGCGAAGCAGTTTTAAAAGGCTGTCATTTTCTTCCACTTCCCTGTTCCCTGAAAAATGCTCAGAATAAAGAAGAATAAAATGTGAAAATGCCTTAGCCTGTACCAGCAAGCCAGAGCAGTGTTGACAGGATTACAGAAGTTGCCTAATTAGTTCCTTCTTTGCTAATATCCACCCCAAGAACTCCACTTTAACTAGTAAACAATCAACAATTCAGGGAAACTCAGGAGCTAAATACCAAGTCTGAATGCTCTTCTTTCCTACTGAGGATTGCCCACCATAAGAGCTGCTCCCACGGGCAGCAGGGACAGGTTTGGGAGCAGGGCAGCTCCCCTCCCCACTCAGCCCTCTCAGCCACACAATGACGCCACAGAGGTGGCAGTCCAGAAGGAATGCCAGTCGGCCCTACAGCCTCCCCAAGGTGACACTCCTCCTCCCCCTCTTCCACCAGGGTTTGGAAAAGGGAGAGGCATAACTTGACATTGATTTTTTTATTTCTTTATTTTTCTGAAAGGGAACTGGAATTGCTCATCAGGTGTGTATGTGCACTTGTGGGAGGTTTGCTTTCCACACAGCCCTGTGAGGAGAGGAGTGGATGTCCCTCCCAGGGCAGGCACCTGATGTGCTATTCATGTGAGACCCACACTAAAACCAGGTATGACAGTGATCAGCAGTTGGATTTCTTATGTGTCTCAATGTATATGCACATGACTTGTAAATTAAGGCTCATTCCTTAGCATGTTATAGCTGACAAAATCCTGGTCCAATAGTTGTAAATTCAAAGAAGCAGAAATTACTATGATGATCTACATTTTTTTTCCTGCTTCTATTTAAAAAAAAAAAAAAAGTTAGAAAATTTTAATAACCCCATTTTTCTGAAGCAAAATTAATTCCAGACCCCTAGAATGTCCCAGTGACTTGATAGCAACCATTGTGCATCTTTATCTTTTCCTTAAATGAATAATAAAAAACAATCTTACAACTCACAAAGCTGCCCCAATTCATTGCTATACTCATTTGCATGTACATTTTATTCTCATTCTTCTACCTTTTATTTGTGTCCTCTAGATGGTTAACTCCATAGGGAAAGGATTATATCTTTTCTTTTTTATACAGTTCTATGCATAATGGTCCCCTACCGGTTCCTTTGGACACCACCATAGTATAAATATAAATATTTACTACCACTGCTAGTGCTTAGGAGGAATTATCCCTTATAGCTCTACAATCATAGACAGTAAAATTTTAAAGATCCTGGTCCATCAAATGCATGTGAATTGCTGTTATGTATTGATCCACATGTGAGTAATACCTGTTAGTATCCAGGTTAGTTGCTCTAACTCCTCATTTGCCAGCATCCTCAGGGCTCTGTATCACTGCTAATCTGCACATGTAGTAGGTTATATGCCCTACACTGTGTGAATTATTTTCTTTTTCACAGGGCTCATTATTAATAGGGAGAGAAATTACAACCTGTGTCCAGAAAGCCTGCTGCCTGGGCAATCCTCCTCTCCTTCATTTGCAGAGTGGCACACTAAAAGCTGGCAAGACAGACTTTATGCAAAGCCCTTCTGTAATAAAGGTAAGACACAAGGGACTACTTGTAAATGACTGATTTTCTCCTTTCTGCTCAGTTCTCAGCTATGTATTATATATTATGGTCTGGTGTTACAGGGAGATTATATACTTGTCACATGGTAAAAGTTTTCATGACTGCTGACTCCACTTTCTACAGTTAAATCTACTGTTTTTCTAATGCACACAGGCGCACATGTCCTTTTAAAGTCAAGCTCAAATGAAATACAGTATGAAGCGAAAATAATATTATGGCAGGTGTCTCAGTTCCAGATTGTTTTTCTTAGACTGGTATTGAGCTTTTACTCCAGATAAAAAAAAAAAAAAAGGAAAAAAAAAGTCTGTCTTGCCAGTGATTCTGTATTATACAACTTTTAGGTACATACAAAGTTTAGGCAGAACAGCTGTATGAACAGTGAGGGTGCTTGCTGTCTCCTTTCGTCCCTAAAATGGGTCCATCTCTGAAGTATGGCTACTTTTCAGAGATGGAAACTAGGTGGCAATTCTTAGAGACAGACATTTTCTTGCCTACCCAAAAAACGGAGGCAGATGGATTGCGTTTGAAGTGTCTTGAGATGATGTGGCTGATTTGGCCTCCTCTGGAGGCTGCCCTGCAAAGCCCCAGGCGGATGTTACCACACCACTAATCACAAAGTGATGACTTTTGTCTGTGCTATCTCAATGGTTTTCTGACCACATGGCAGTCTCTGTTCCCCAAAACAAACCTGCTGCTAAGATGAAGGTGTCAGCTGCACTGTCCCTGTTTGGGTGTCCTCAGGAAGCAGAGATCTTGCTGTAGTACATGGCTTTTGCACAGTGTGTAGACCTGACCATGAGGAGAAGCTGGAGGCTTCCTTCTGCTTGGCAGCAAACATCTGCACCAGCTTTCTTTTTCCTGAGCTGTAAATGGCTGCACATAAGATGACTGCTCTGAACTTTCATCTCACTCAAGGGAGAAATACGCACAATTTTTAGAAAAATGTTCAGTTCGATGTATGTTTTGTGATCAGATAAATCTCTTAAACAGCTCCTCCCGTCTCTCATTGGTGTCTGGGTAAATGCCACCTCTAGCTGGCACATACATTTCAGAGAGAAAAGTGGCTCTGACCTTACGAACCTGCACTGTTTTTGTCATCCACTTCTAAATTGAGAACTATACACTAACCTTGCAAAAGTGCTGTGATATGAGTTGATCTACTCCAGCAACACAAGTTTCTTGCTTTTTGCCTCTTCTCCTGTCCTTGTCCTTAATCTGCCATTGAATCCTTCTACCAGCGCTTACATTTCCTGTTGCTCTCCAGGCAAACTTTTCTTTCTCCTCTTCACAGTTTTCTTGTATCAGTCCATGTACAGAGTGAATCATGCCATGAAGTTATCTAGATAGTACCTTAGATGATAAGGCCACCCCAGGAGATATTCTTAAATGTATAGTGACCCAAAACAGGCTATAAATACCATTTTTGTATCAAGTTAGATCTGCAGCTTTAGTCAACAAATGAAAACTGCTGAATTTTAAGTACTGAACCAACCTTTAATTTCCAAATGAGACACCCTTGTACTTGACTGCTTGATCCATATCTTTGGCTCAGCACACAGAGTTACAACTTTTGGCTTTTCCTTCTGTTAATACAAGTAACTGATGTCTGTCCAGAATCACTAAATATTGCTTAACTTTACCATAAGCTGAGCTCAGCTGACTGCTTAATTTCTCAAAGCTAGTGGGACTTGGCTACATGATTGAATTAGGATTTTGTTAGCTTGCCTAGAAGACTGTTTTTCAATGTTTTCAACCTAGCATTTGAGGGGGCTGTAACACCATTTGGAAAATAAAGTCATCTGCTATTTTGATGACAAAGGCCATGTCCTCACTAACCTTTGGCGGTGTTGTGAGGCTCCCAGAGTGGTGGTCATGGACACCCAAATTCAGTCCTGTTGAGAGTGTGCCGGGGCTCCTGGTGGGGCTGGGCACTGTGTGAGGCAAACACGGGCATCACGCCCCGGTCTGGAGCCAGGATGCAGCAGGGTGGGTACACACCATGCACAGGCGCTTGGCAGCACTCCCAGGTCCTGTAGTCTAGACACAGCCAGTGGCTTAATTAACAGCTAAATAAAAGTTAGGCTGAAACTTTAATGTTCCTCGAGTACTTTTGTTGTTTTCTGGCAGGCTTTCTGGCCTGTGTGGAGGAGTACCCATGCTCCAGCCTGACACGGCCATCTAGCACAGCTCACAGGTAGTCGCTCTGGTGGTGTTCACATGCTAATGAGAGATACACGGGGTCACATAGCTTTGGGCTATCTTGCCTGGCCTCCGTGGCCTCTCCACAGTTGGTTCTGTAGACCCTGTGCCATACCTCCTAGCCCACATGGATGTCTTTGATGCTTTAACACGTGTAAAATCACTCTAGACACATGTTCAGGCACATGAGTGAGTCACTATGTGACTTTTACCCATCTTCCTGCACATGGGGACTGTAAAACACAGTTTCTGCTCTTCAAAGTATCACTAGTGAAGCATGTGCATGAACATGGGAACAGGATCAAAGTGATCTACAAATATTTAGTCTTTCATGCTTTAGGTATTACTGAATTGGTACTATGGAACCAACCAGAAGCTTCATTCTTGGAATAGGATTTGGTTATAACGAGTACTGTACAGACTAGAGAAACCAGCAATATCTTTGCTCCAAGAAAAAGTCAGAATTTGGAGAAATAAAAAGAATCAGTGTTGACTGATAATCTTGAGATCATTATATGTGACTCTTTGAGGCACTACAAAAAGTCCAAGAGCACCTGTGAACAAATATAGCACAGAAAAGACAAATATTTTGCCCAGTCAAAACTAGTGGGGACCTATTTAAAATAAAGAGAAAAGATTGGATGGCAACCGGTTGTATAAGCCTGTGAAAACAGGAAACTTTATTTTGTGCAGTAAAAAAGGAAGAAAGAGAGCAACAGAAATGCCTGCAGACCTGGCTAGGTAGCAGCAGGGCAGAAAAGAATTTCTCAAGTCCACAGAGAATGATTTTCCATGATTTACCCATGCATGGAAAAGCTGTGTCTCCTAGGGCTCAACATTTTTGCCAAAGTTTGTCTTTCCTCTTAAAAATACATAAGTATATATCCTTTATCCTTTATGCTCCTTCTGTCTATGTTCCTCTCATTAAAGTTCTCTGCAGAGAAATGTTGGATTGAACAAATTCCCTGGCCCAGGTGGTAGAGCACTTACTTTTCTTCTGTTCTGTGAGATGGGGCAGCAGCTTCTGGTCCTCTTACCAGCTGCTATGCCTATAAGCATTTGTGCTTTTAAATAACCATATTGTTAAAATGCAATCTATATTTGTGCTTCATGTGTTGCTGGTCTTAAAAGCAGACAGATATGGACAATAAAAAGAGCTTGGACAGTGGTTTCTTGATGAGTTTCCATTTCTCCTCCCACTACACTGACACACAGCTTTCTCCAAGGATATTCCAATAACAAAAAAAATTAATCACTGACATCCTTAAAATTCTTGAAGCTTTTTCTATTTTCAGTGCATTTTATTTTTATCTCCTAAAAACAGAAATCTCTACTGTTGTAGCCCTCTTCCACCTTTACCAACACATCGACTGCCAGGCAAGGAGAGACCATGGTGTCAGTCATTCACTCCAAGAGCCTCTATCACACAGGCAACATGACTTGCTTGAATGCATTCCTGTTTGGATTGGAGCAGATCTTTAAAACAAATAAACAATGAACTTCTCACACATGAATTTTAACTTAGGATTGTGGACACCAGTACGGAGGATATTGCTATTTGCATGAAAAGCAATGGTTCCTCTGCCTCTGCTTTTGTCTGTGAAAAATCAGACAGTTTTGTCAGAAATGAGACCAAAAATTAGGTCTATTTTTAAGGAAAATACATCAATATTCTGTACTTCACTCTGAAAAAAAAGAGCAGCCATTAGCTTTCCATGAATACTGCTCATTCAAAGCCTGTAGTGAAGACTTCCTACTTTGCCAGACAGTTGGTGGAGTCAGTCATGCCAAACTTGGCACATATTTAAGAGATATACAAACACAATGGATTAGCGGTATTTATATTTCACCCTTCACCTCTCACGGGGGTCACGTTCTCAGAAGAAGGTGACATCATTGTGAAACTTTACCCTGCTTAAGCCCCAAGCAACATGTCTCCTTATTTAAAGATCAGATTATCCCTCCTTCATTGTTTTGCGTTTGATTTTGTTTCTTTTCTCCGTTTTGGGGAAGGGCAGCTCACTATTTTGAAGAGGTGATGGAGCATGTCAGGATTTAAGGAGTGAAAGGGAAGAGATTGGTTTGGATTTTCTGCCTCTCCTTTGTGTGCTCTGAAGCTCAATATACTTAAAGTGGCGACTGCAGGTACATGGGCAGAAGAAAGCTTTTGTACTCTTATAAACCCCAGCATTGGTTTGGACTATACCTCTATAGTCAGAGGACAGGAAAGAAGTTCAAACAGCTTTTTAGCCACTCTCCATTTCAATGGGTGTTTATTAGCAATATCGCTGAGTCTCAGAGATCAGCATTATAAAGTGCTGATAAGGAGTTTGGTGCATGCAAAGATAACACAATGGAAAGAGCAATAATGACTATAGATGTTCCTGTTTTAAAGAAAGCTAGAAGGACTGTCTTGCTTGCATCTGAGTTTGTAATTTTCCATAAATAGTAGCTGGGTGTTAATATACGGGTAACAACTGCAACCATATTGCTCCTACCACTGGCATCTCTTCTAGAGAGTTTCTTACTTCACTAGCCTCAAGCAAACTCCTCAACTTCAGCAGGTTTGTAAACTCTAAGTAACTGTGGAAGACACCTATCTTTCTGTCATCTTTATCTAAAGTAGTTTGCAGAATAAGGAGAGCAAATCTGAACCCCATGTCATGAATCAAAGGAGTTTCTCATGTCAAGATTTTTTAGCGATTTTAAAAAATATTGCTAATATAAATTCATTTTATTTTATATTAATGGATGTGACAAACACAGCAGATATAGTAATTTCAGGAGAAAACAGTTTCAAAGAAATATGGTAAAGCAAGTGACTTAGTGAGATATTGGCAATTCTGAGGGGAACTCATGTCATTGACCATATGGAAGTGACAAAGTATCACCTCAATGCACTGTTCGAAGATTAATATGAGAATAATGTCAACTTGAATGTCTGTTGAAGGCATGGGTTGTAATTATGTGAATATTTTGAATACTCTCTTCTTACTAAAGGTGGGTGCATACTGTCATGAATGTTTGATCAAACATTTATCTGGATTTGCTTCTGCCTCACAGCTCTTTTATATTCACTTTCCAAACACTGCAGTGTATTTTAATTTTACTGGCATAAGCATTTGTGAAGAAAAAATAAAAGCTAATTTCAAGGTCATATATTTAAGTATTCATTTTAAAAGGCATTATAATTTAGCATTTATGACTATTTGTGCTAGAACTACTTGTATAATTATTCCATTTGAGCCAACAGCAAGGTTTGAAATCAGACAAAACCCCCAAAAACAAACACAAAGCAATAAAAATTGAGAGTGCCCTTAAAAAACCAACTGGTTTCAAGGTTCTGTCCCATTCCCACCCATCCTCTCATTGTCTTAGTCACAAACGGGGAATTAAGACTGGGGAAATCCCCATGAGGATTTTGATTTTGATTCAGAATCCAGTGATAAAACTTCTGTTGATTTCAGAAGTGCTTCTTCAGAACCTTCGTCCATGTAATCATCATGCAAGATACATGGCCAGTCATGATTTACTTCAAAGAAGAATATCAGCAGGGATTAACAAATACCTGCAGATATCCCTGTTAACATGCATTGAGCTACATACTGCTATGTTGTATTTCCTCATATCAAACTCTGAATTCTTACCATATGTAGAAACTAAATTTAAATATTCCAGATCTGCACCTTTGGGTATTGCATATGGTGTAATTTAGCCCACAAAAGGAGGACACAAGCGTGTTGAAGTCGTTTTCTGACTTATTTTCCTTCTTCATTTCCCTCTGAAGTCTGTTTCTCTGGAGTAAGAACTAATTTACCAAACAGTAAAATACTTCTTCAGCGAAGGCATTAGAGGAAATCTCATGCCATCAATTTCAGTTTAGTATCTTAAATGTATTTTATGTCTACAAGTATTCCTTTTGTTTGCCATGTTTCAGGTTTTGGTAGGGGGCTGGTGTATTTGTGGCAATTTCCACATTCTACATTAATTCTTGGAGTAGCCATTGGTTTGTTATTTTTGCTCCCTATAAGTAACAGGCTTATAAAAGCCTAAAAGGGCTTTCTCTGAGCTTTCAGGGATTTGATCTTACAGAGCTCCCAAGATTTGGTTTTTCTAGGTAAAGAAGCTCTTTTGCCTTGTTTCCACCCAAGCAACCAAACTGTGTCCAAAGAGAGGGGCAGGTAAAATTAAGAATGAATCAGCATGTTATGACATCTCTTTGAATTAGTTGTAGGAGAAAGGGCAAAGACAACTCTGTTTGGTGAAGAACACCTGGTCAGGCAACAGCTGTACATTAGCTCATGCACCATATCCGTGCTCCAGCCTGTAGAAATTACTACAGAGGGGCAACATTCGAGGATGCTTGTGGTCCACAGCTTTCATCCAGGAAATCAACCTGCTTTTCATCTATACATGCAAGGAAAGAAAGATCTGAATTTGGCATTTTGGAACTACCTGCTGTGAGGTGTATCCTCCTTGCACTCTGTCAAAGTAGAACTCAAGAAACGTGGCCCCTGTGAAGATGCTGACACTCACAGTGAGGGAGGGTCTTATGCTTGCGGCTCAGACCTGCGCTCACGAGTCCTTCAGCTTTTTATACTGCACCTCATTCTCAGGAGGAGTAAAGTCTTGCAGACATTAATAACTGCAACAGTAGCTGTGAGAACCTAGAACTTGTGAAAATAAAGCCTTGCCTTGTATGTTCTATTGTAGTAAAAGATAAAAAAAACCAGCCGAATGAACAAACCAAAAAAAACCCCTAAAAATACCTGAAAATAGCTAAATAGCTAATAACTAGTTTCAAATTATAGTCTCTCTTAGACCAAAGTAATCCTCATTACGAAGGTTTGGGAATATGTACAAGGAGGGTATCCCAGTGGTGATGTTAGAAAAACAAGTAGTCCAATACAAGAGTATAATCAAAGGTGGAAATTGTATTCTAGAGATGCTAATTCTCCAGAGAACGTGATAGCTGTCACCGATAAATACACTGCCAAGGCCTGACATACTCCAGTTCAAGTAACCCACCCATCCATCACACAGGCACATACACACACACTTAAAAAGTTCCTAAATTCTGTTTTCAGGGACTGATCCCTGAAAGTCTAAGCAACACAAGAAAAACGCACTACATGCCAGTAATCCCATTATCAGACAGGATCAGACCTTGACACTGAACATACTATCTCACTGGTTCTAATCAAAATGCAAATGGATCACACCGCATTTGGGTTAAGCAACAAACACTAGGAATATTTTGGGATTTCATACTCCATAGATTTAAGAATTCTTCAAGGCTGTTTGTCAAGAAGAGGTTGCATCATTATATTTTTCTGAATTCCAGTTGTGTTAGCTATGTTAATGTATTACAATTTTAAATCATGTTTTGTTCCCAATTCCTTCTATGTTTTTTACAAAAACATCTCTATCATTACATTTGCATTTTAAAAGACTGCGGATGTTATACTTACAATGGGTATTATTTACATTTCAGATTTCCATATATCCGCACCAACTGGCTTTGCTGGATCTCTGGTACAATCACACTTTCCATTATCCGTCTTCTTCTGCTACAAAGATAATTCACTTTACCTCCAAACTTTGCTAGTCATGCTTTGTATAATAACTCATGTCTTACTATCCCTCACAAGTTTGGCGGCTCATTAATATAGCACTTACAGAGAGGGTGCACTACATATTGATCTAATTAAACATTTCTGAATCAGGACAACAATAGTAATGGGATTAATTATTGTAATTTGTGCAGCAGAAGCATATACATAAAGAGGCAATTTCCCCCCCTCCCCATATAGCCAGCAGAAAATGAATTTCAGACATTAGGACCTGAGAGACCAGAGAGCTACAGCTGCTGAGCTAGTGTCCCTCCCATAGTCCTGGCCAGCAGCTCTGACATCCTTGCACAAAGTAATCACAGATCACAGCATTTAATCACTGAAAACAAGCACTCCAGAGGACAGCAGTGTCAATATCCCACTCTCTCATTATCTGTTTGGATTGCACATCCACACTGTCAGATAAACAGAGTGGAAAATTAAGATTAAAAATATGGTAATTTCATTTCAGGCAGCAGGCACCACTCACTGCCCCTATTATGCTATTGATTACCTCTGAATTCAATTTTTCTTTCAATGCAAACTTTAATCTGTTTGCTACCCAGCAATTCAACTCCCCAAGGGCTATTTGAGAGTAAGTAACCATTTAATCTGATGCTAACTGAAAAATCACCGTCCTTAATGAATTGTGTAAATCATTCAGCTCTAAAGCACCTTTGACTTCTATTTCATTTTTTATTTTCTACTCAATATAGGAAGGGATCGGCGTGTGAATAATTACAAAGTAGCAAGTATTTTTAAATAGAGCAAATATGATAAAAACCCTATTATAGTGGGGCATGTGTAATGAACAGTACTTTTTAATTTCAAAATAGCTATTCATTAAAAAAGAATGGGAGATTAAAAAGAGAGGCTCAAAGCTCAAGGTAAAAGTTGATAGACATTGTAATTACATGGTTAATTTCAAAGATTTATATGCTGTTATGATTTAAAAGGAATTTTTATGACCTGACATTTTCATTTGAGAAGATTTTTTATTTAAAATTAATCTTCTAGCTCCTATTCTTAATTATTTTTTGGCAAGCGATAAATGGGAATACAAAAAATGCCCTATATCAAATTTTCAGCAGAATAAATGCATGTGAATTTGTGAACAGCAATAAAGTGGTCCTACTTACCGTAGTCGAATCACTTTACATTGAAATCCCAGGCTAAAATAAATTCTTTGTATATGGAAATTATTGACACTTTTAGGAAGGTTCTTAGGCTGCAGATTCATACTGTGCCTTTTTATTTTCCCAACTAAGAAATTCAGGACACTCTGGCTAGGCTGAAATTGCCTTTCTACTTTGCAATTCAGTTTTCGGCACACCTTTCCTCCTCCTCAACTTTGACGGGTTTTCTTCCCAGCTCTCAACAAAGGAACTGGCAGTCCTGGGAGGGAGTTTGCCTCCCAAATCTCCTCGAGCTTTGGCGGCAGTGAGGGAAGCCAGGGGCTGACTCAGGTCAGACACACTCTCAGACACACTCTAAAGTGCTTGTTTACAGTCCGGCTTGTGAAGGAGGCACATCCCAGTTCTGGGCTCGCTGGGCCAGGCAGGATGCACCCCTGGGAATTCTGCCCTGTCCACACCCTCAAGGTTGTTTTCCTCAGAGCTGGCATGGAACTAAGTGATCAGCTATGGCCAGCACCACCACAGCGTCCTTCCTTTGACACTGGTGGCCATGCCTTTCGTTGTGACAGTGCTGATCACACAGGGCAGCCTGTTAGTAAAGCAACTCAGAACCCCTCTTATTTTCCAAGCACTAAAAGGGAGTGCACCCTCCATTGGGTGTGGGATACAGGGTGCAAGTGTGGGATGCAAGACATAGGATGTAGGACAAGGGATGCAGAATGTGGGATATGGGGTTTGGGGTGCAGGACATGGGATGCGAGATGCTCTCTTCCTCATGGTGCAGCAAGAGGAGGGACAAAGCAGCACATCCCAAAACATGTCTCCTGCTCACATAGCTTTGTGGACAGCCCCAACAACAAGCCTGAAGGCAGCCCCCATTGCCAGCCCTGGTCTTGTCCTTTACTATGCAAAACAGATTAGGCAAAAACATTTGGTCACTAGGGACTTTTTGCATGCCACCCACAAGAAGTTGCCAGTTGCCCTGTCAACCCTCTGCAGACACCCCCAAATCTGCCTGGCTCCTCTGCTTTCAGATGGAGCTGCACAGATACCAAGGGAGCCCTGCCAGGTCAGAAGGATTGGCAAAATCTATTTTCTTTACAACAACAGCATGTTGAGTAAGGGGAAGGACAGCAGGCTCTGCCTCCCCAGTGTTGCACAGAGGGATCCTGGAGGAAGTAGAGCAGGAGCTGTGGGCAGCTTGCTCCCACAGTTCCTGCATCCCAGTGAGTGGGAAAACTCAGTGCCCATTGCACTCCCTTGCTTGGGAGAGCAAAGCCACCTGACAAGCACACAGGAAAGGGTTGGGTTGCTGTGCTGGTGTAAAATGGGAGCATCTGGTTGCCTCCAGCCCCAAAGAGGTGATGGTGAAGGTGGTGATGGTGGTGGTACTCAGGGTACCACAGCAGGTTCCCCATGGCCTTGCTCTGTGCTCGTGAGTCCACGTGTAGGCACGTGCCCTCAGCATCCTCCTGCCTGTGTGCACACACTAATCCACAGCACATGCAGGGTGATCAGCATGTGATAAATTGCAAAGCTGCATACTAAATTACCCTTTTTTGCCTTCTAGGCATAGTCACCTGCATTTTCTGTTCCATCTCATGTCCTTCTGTAGGCTTTCCTCTCCCTGTTGCCAAGCACAAAACAACTAGTAATGGCCACTGTTTATTTTTCTTTTTTAATTTGACCCACCAGGAAGAAGTTCCCTCCTTTCCCACAAAATCCCTGATTCTGCAGATGGTTAAAGGTCAACAGTACTTTAAGTCCTTAGCTAGCCCAAGAGATGACCACTACCACCACCACCACCACCACCGTGTCTCCTGCCACAAGCCAAAATCCAGCTCCTGGCTACAGCAGGCATTAGATTGGGAATCCTGTAGAGAAAGCTACTGAAACTTCACTGAAACTTGCCAAAGACTGTTGGACTAAATCCTTGCTTTAGGCCTGCTGACTTCTCTAGGACTGCAATAGCCAAGGCTTGCTTGGGGTCAGCTTGAAGATTTTCTGTGAGGTAAATTGAGAGTGGAGAAGTTCCCATGGAGTAAGGGGAGAATTTTCGTTTTCCTGCGGGATGCTTACTTGTCATCCTGGAAATTCCTGAGCTTTCTTATAACATGAAATTATGACAGCATGATGTACAGTGAAAAGTTTTAAAGGGGCAAAACCCCCTTATTCATGTGGTTGAAGTGCACTCTCGGTTTTGCTACAGATTCTGTACAGAGTTGAAGTCAGTAAGACTACTGACATGAAGAAAGTATTGCCAGTGTTTACAGAGCCCCAAGTCATCTGGCAGAAGGTTGGAGTGCCAATAATATTATTAAGAACTCTCTGCAATTGTTCCAAAATATTTCTTTAATAAAAGGTAGCATTTACAGAATAGTCCATGTTGGGGCAGAGTATAAAGGTTTTGCTGGCACTTGTTTGGGAAAGGATGCACTAACCCATGTTTTATGACCCAAAGCAAGATTTAAAAAATGAAAGAAAGTATTTCATGGTAACACAGCCATACTGGAAGCCTTCATCACTGCAGGTCTGAAAACACACAGACCTTAAACGGCTTTATTCTCGCAACACAAACACTTTTACAAAATCATAGGCAGATGACACTTAAGATTTAAACTGAATTTTGAGGCATTTTGTACTAAGGCTGCCAAGTGTGTCTTTGTTTTCCATTTTTCTAGCAGTGGGGCTGATGCCTAGGGTACCACTAGAGCTGTTATCTATGTGTCTCGAAAATTCAAATCATTACATTCAGACAGAGAGAGAGAATAAATAAGCATTTCATAATACTTAAATGCTTCAATATATAACATTGAGTTCAGTTCAGAAAAGCAGTAGAGGATTCATTCTCGTGATGGGGACTTTCTTCCTAAATTACTTCTGAATATGAGACTTGGGCTCCTCAGGCTCTAGGCAACTTACATTTTTCTAATACAGTCCTCAAACCTGTAAAATTATCAAAATAATTATCTGACTTGTACATACGATATAATATACTCATGATACAGACTTTTAAAAATTAGTCTTTTTTCTACAGAAAAATACAAATATGTAACATGCATACAGATGATAAGTGTACAGATAATATATCATTTGTGTCCATAAGAGAGAAACACTGAGCTGTGCAACATATACTGCAAATATGGTCTATGTGTCTATTTTCTGTCACAGGTGCCACAGTAACTTATGATTATACTTCAAACAGGTGATACCTACATTTAACATACTTTGTATACATACCCTGGGTATTTATTAAAAGCTGAAATAATTGTTGTGGGGGAAAATGGGGTTCTCCCTCCCCCTTTCTTCACATTGTACAGAAAGGATCCCCACGCAGACAAGGAGGGGACTGTGAGCACCTCTCACCAGCTGAGGAGAGGACCTAGTTTTTGGCAGAAATAAGCACATTGCTAAACTATCCCCTCAAGCTACAACCTCTCTTCATGATTTTTTGTGCCTGTGCACAGCAGAAGACAGATCCTCTTCAGAGCAGGGTTTGGCTTTCTGTCACTTGAATTTTTTGCCTCCTCAGGATCCCTTTCCTCACCTCTCCTGCTGCTACAATTCAGAGGCTGAAAAAGAAAAAGAAAAAAAAAAAAAAAGAAAGAAAGAAAGAAAGAAAAAAACCCACCAAAAAAAACTATTAGATTTATGCTTTTCAGTTGTATCTGTTCCTCATCTGACTTACCAAAATTTGTCTAGTCAAAAGGCAGCCAAGATCCTCTGAGTAAAGCCCCTTTTAAACAGGGAGCACTTACCAGCAGCAGCAGCCTGCAGTTTTACATGTGCTTTTTCGGTCTCCAACACCCTTGCCCTACAAAAGACATCCAGTCATCTCCCTAATCCTACAGACACACTTGTCATAAAAAGAGACACAGGGAAGACGGCTGCGTGCCACCTCTCACAAGCCTCTTCCAGACCTGCTCCTGTAATTTTCAGAGCATCCAGCAGCCGGGACTTTCAGCAGCTGGGCTAAAAGTGTGGACTCAGCCACATGTTTTTTTGTTTCTAACTGATGCTTTTATGCTCTGCATGCACAGGTGGGATCATTCCAGGGAGCTTAGCACTATGGTGTGGTTGGGATGTCCGTGCAAGGGCTCACTGTACTGACACATCTCTGCTGTGGCCAAAGGCCAGTGTTCCTGTGGCAGATTTGCCCCCTATAGCAATAGAGTGAAAAAGCTGCAACTCCTTCCTCAGACTTCTCTGAATTCCCATGTATTGCTGGCATGATGTGTAAAGATCATCTGCTAGCCAGAGACCCCTGATGGAAGTTTCTACTATCTGCAATACCTAGCTGCCAATATAATGAGTCAGAGCAGGCTTTCAAAAACCCTTGGCACTCTGCATCACACAGCCTGAAATGGGAGATGGAGATGGCAGACATCACCAGTTTGGGTTTAGGCTTCCACACTGTAACCTCTTAGCCTGGAAGAGGTACCATGTTACCTTATTCCTGTCTTATCTCAGATCAAGACCATTAGCACAATAGGAAAAACTTGTGTGTGTACACAGTTCCCTCTATTTGTTCTATGTGATTTCTCCTCTGGGAATACAAGAGATTCCCTTCATTACAGTGGTCAGTACTGATGGTCCTGTCACAGATGGAGAAAAATTCATGTATGCAGAGTAATTTTAAATTAATATCTTTTACCACGTTGGTGCTGAAAACTGCCTCAAAAGCTGTTATGATCCATCATGGCAATGAGCACTTATGGACTTTTAAATCCACAAATTAGATGTTGTGCACAGGAACTAGAGGCAATTATGTTCAGCTCAGTGCATAGATCCTTTGCCACACAAATCCAGTTTCAGTACACGCCTCCCAGAGCACTAAACCCCAGCACTTGCTTGTTTATGTATTTATTTATTTACAGGTGGGGGTGAAGCTATTCAAACTGTATATATAAATAAAATTGATAAAGAGACATAAAGACAAAAACTCTCTGTGAACTTCAGCCTATAAGAAGGCTAGGCTTCCTCAACGCTATAGTTTTTGAAATAGCAGAGACCACAAATTCACGTGTACAAACACACACACAGAGTCACATACTCAAGCTTCTCAATACTAAGAAAACTAAGAAAACCCAGAAAAAAAAAAAGTTCCTGCACTGACAGTTGCACAGTATTTCATTTCTAAAAATTCCATTTGGATGGGAACATCCCAGCTTAAATATCTGCAGAGTCAGCATGTTTTTGCAGCTATCCTAACTCTCCACAAAATTGATTTATTTGGAAACACCTACAGACATTTAAAGACAAAAGAATGAAAATAATACCACAGAAGACAACACCATCGCACTGTATTTTTGCAAGAGTTTATACAGGTAGCTAATCTCTCAGGTCTGCCACATGGTCCTTCTGTCAGCCAAGCCTATGCAGCATGGAGGAGAATGTTACCATTAGTAAGCACAGACACTCTTCTGTGCCTAAAAACTTCATCAGTACCTTTCATAGCTTACCACTTAATTGATACTATTGTGAAGTTTTCTGTCTCTAAACAGGAGTGTAAAGTGATAAATAGGGCAAATTCCTTGCACCTCCCCTATAAAAAAGCAACAAGCATGTATTTCCCACTGTCTTTTTAAAAAGCTTTGTTTAATTCCACAATGAAACAGAAATCGTGAAACTCTCCATCATTACCTAAACCCCAAAGAAAGAGGGGTGAAAGCACTTCTCAATAAACCCCTCCAAAACTTTGAGAAGGGTGTACTTGCTTCATCACCCTTCCTGAGAGATCTCAGATTTTACTGACAGTTTCTCCAAAAATGAGCAAGACTTGGGGTCTCAAGAGCATTGACACTTGTGAGACAATTGGAGCAGCCTCAGAAGACAAAAATTGCAAAACTGTCTGTGTGGTATTGGGCATGGGATACCCGTGAGGGATGGGGAGAGAAAGGTCCATGGCAGAGGCTAGAGGAACAGAGGGGAAGAACAGCAAGAGATCGGGGAACTCCAAAGCAAGTCATGGTTGACTTGTTACAAAACTATTTAGGAAATAATATTGAAACTTTGACTTAGAAGCACACACTGAAATGGATGATGAGCTCAGGGATGATCCTTGGCTTCCAAATGGACAAGAAGGGAGAGAATGAATGCTTGACTGGAAAATTGGGATGCCTGTTTTGAGAGGAAATTAATAATAGGAAACACAGACAAGGCAGATGAAATGCTACCTAGTAGACTTTTTCTGCTGTATAAATTAAGAAGCTGCTAAGGAAATACTTTATTACACAACATATAATTAACATGTTGGACCTTAAGCCACAGATACTACTGAGGCTAGAAAAAGAGCATTTAAAAACGGGCTAGTATTTATGTGGGTATTGAGAGTCATGATACATTAGCTGGAATAAAAAACAGGATATGTTCCAACACAAGGAGACTAGTCGCACAAGGAAACTACCTAAAAATATTATTTTAAATTATGTCCATGTCTTGTGGTTGCAGGAGCCTCTGAGGAGGAGCCAGGGCTACTGCCTCAAACAGCACCACCACGGACGGCCAGGCAGGCTGGTACAGAGACTCTGTGTGGTGGCACAGGCTGAACATATCCACATGGGTTCATGCCTTTGGATGGCTCACTGGCATCTACCATCTCTGCTGTAAGGCATGGACTTTGTTGGCATCCCCCACATCCTCTCTAGGCACCCAAAAGGCTCTGGATGTACGCTTATGGCTGAGGGCATTGAAGGGGGCTGAAGGACCACAAGATGCTGAACTGAGGTCTTGCAGCAGAAGAGGGAAGACCAGAAGATCATGGCCACACTGTCAGTCACTTACAGCCCATGCCATTCTTCTAACTCAATAGTGAGAGTTAAGATGCAAACTTCCTTCAACAATTAACAATGTAAATCTCCACAATGCAATTTCTTACCTACTTCTCCACCATATACAATACTGGTCAGGATTTCAGACAGTGGGCAAGACACTACCTGCAGTTGCTGTTTCTGTTTCTTTTTTCCCTCCAAATACCCATGAGAAATGTCACAATTTGTTGACATTTCTTTGTTACATTTCCTCCTCTTCTTGTACATAGTCTGCTAATGCTGTCTAGCTGGACTTTGTTTTCCTGAGCTACTGCAAGCCTCAAACATGTTTATTGTTATACAGGCAATAAGTAAGCATTAAACACCATCTAAATAACAATAAATATTAAATCTACTAGACCACACTTGTGGAAACCTCAGCAAAATGGCTCAGAGGTGGAACACCTCTGCCATGCGGGTGGCTTGCTCTTGAAATTAAGTGCATGGATGAACAGCAAAGGAATTTATATAGCCAAAAAATGCACTCCAGAGGACTGTGACTGAAAGAGACCCTCAAAAACAGACTAAAACACTAGTTTGGATGATAAGAAAATACATCAACATGCCCCCTAGTACAAAAATAAATTCCCTGGGGACACCTCTTGGAACGCCCAAGCTTTGAACTGAAGTACAGTGCAGAGATTCTTATGTGAGCAGCAAATAAAGTAGTGGTGCAGTTTAGAGTGGTATAGCTGTCAGTAAGGCTGGGCTAAGAGGGGCAACTGAGTCACTGAAGCACAGCTTTGTACTGACCTAACCATGCTGCTCCTGGTTTCAGCCCTGGCTGTCCAGAACATCAGGAGCTGCAACATGTGGCCAGCCAAGCTGAGCCCTGGAACAAGCAGAGGAAAGCCACCACAATGGGGGATCCAACACATGACAAAAGTAGGAGTACAACACCTGACAAAACCAATGACTTGCACAGTGGCATTGCATACACTCACTTTGGCATTTGCCCACCACATCTCTGGTCTTGCATAATTTGGTGGCTTCTCTTCACAGTAACTCATCTTAACTGAGAAGGTAGGAAGATGCTCCACTCCAAGGTGCAGCCAGGACTTTGCAATTAAGGTACTCTCTAGGCAGTAGAAATAGCTGACTAGGAATTCCCATTCAGGTCCTTGATGCCTCTGCTGTGTGTCTGAACCCTCAGGCTGTGGTCTGCTGCTGAGGTGTTTGCACTGCACAATGCCAAGGTGCCTTGGTACATCTTCAGAGAGGGCTTATAACATCAGGGCTAATTGTCCAGGTGGAGCAATGTGTCAACACACCTCTGTAGCACCCATTCAGCAGTGTCCCTGTGCTGGTTTACATTGCAGAATGCTTTTTCCTGACTGCTTGCTCTCAGTTGCTCTCCCAACACCCCAAAAAGATGCTGACTAAGAAACCCAGTAGCTGGAGTTGCCTGACCACATACCAGAGGTGGTACCCATGCTCCACCTCATTGCTCTGTATTTCTATGGGCTTGCTTACATAGCTCTCAATACATTACACAACTTTCTGTGAATTGTATCTCCTCCCCCAGCACTGGGACAGGGAGCCTGGGATCTTGGAGTACACGGAGCAAATGCCTGCCTCCATCCTCAGACCTAACCCTACAGCAAAACTATATACAGGTCACTGTCACAGATATGTTAAAGCCCCAAAGATGAAGTTGCTGAGGAGTTTTAAATAGCACTTTGAGACTAATGGAGAGCTTCACAGGGTGAAATGTGCCAGCCTGGAGTAGACCCTCAGCATATAAAGAATCAATGACTGTAAACGAGGAGTTGAAATTGGAAGAGGCAAAGCACAGTGCAGAACTAAAAAGAAATCACTGCACAACTAATGTGATAGGAGAGGAATTGAAATGAAGAAAAATATCCTATTTCTGTGTCCAAAACAGGTGGAAATATGAGGAGATTTTCTTTAAAAAAAATAATAAAATTTAAAAGTAGTGAAAGACTTTCCATTAAAAAATGTTGAGGAAAACCTTTGTACAGCTATAGGGAAAAAGAAAAAGGTGACCTATGATCATGCTGCAAAGGAACTTACCTCCAAATCTGAAACACGTCACAATGATAAATGGAAAGAAGTTAAACCTCCAAATGCTATGACTATCCTCAGTTCTGTTCTGGACAGATGTTTGATGTATTGTATCTCTCTGTGACAGAGACCTGAGGGTTCAGAGGGGTTTTTTTTTATTATTTAATATTTTAGCAAAACTTGTATAGCTTGTCATGCCAGCAAGGTATTTTTTAATTAAAATGAAATGTATGTATGTGGGGTGAGCCAGAGTTTAGGAGGAGCTTCTTCAGGGGGAAAATGAATCAGTCCAGGATTTTCAAGAAGGATTCAAGGCTAAGCTCAAGCTTACTAACTTGGGAGGAATGTAAATTATGGTGTACTTACCAGGCAAGGAAACCTGGGCTGGGAGTCAGGTTCTCCAGCCAGGGAAGGTATCCGCCCTTACAGCTCTGCACGGCAGGCAAAGCAGGCATATTCCAGCAACAGGGGCAATAGGAGTGGGATCGTGTCTTGACACAATCCTGTGCAGTGTGTTCGAGGAATACCCTGCTTGAGCAGGGAGGTTGGACCAGATGACCCACTGTGGTCTCTTCCAACCTTGCACATTCTGAGATTCTGTGCTTCTGTGATTGATTCTGTGGGAAGTGCAGTCAGTAACGTTTAGCAAAGTGAAGCCAGAGCCTGGTGGTGGTTAAAAGGCAGCCTCATGGGTACCTGGAGGAAGGATCTGAGTAAACACCATGGGGTTAGTGGCTGCTGAGCACCTTTACTGGGGAAGAAGAAGGATCAGGTTGCAGACATGGCTGTTGCAGACTGAAAAGGTGCTGCTCAGCTCCTTTTGGTGAGGTTGCAATGATGGTCAGGCACTGTCAACACAAAAAACTTCAGGCAGGCACGCTTCCCTTTACTCCATCTAAAAGCTCGTCTTGCTTCCTGGATTGAAGCCGTTTTGAAAATGAGGAACAAACTGCCCCCTTATGAAAATTTTCTGAAGCTGTAAAAAAGCTGCATCTATTAGGCATCATAAGCTGTATTTTCATGACTTTCCTCTGCATTAGGTAGGCTAAATAGTATTTATTATTAGATATTTTTATATATTGTACATTTAGTATTATACTGTATTAAATAATTATATTTATACTAAATAATAGTATTTTTTTTCCAGCCATCACAAACAGGAGCCTTTATTGTCATAAAAGTACACCAGGAGGTGGAAAAAGAGCACCACGTTCAGCTTTCCAGCATCAACACCGCTACACTTTCTTGGGACCAAAGTGTAAGTCTTCTAGTTGCCCTAATACCTGAGTTTGTCAGTGAACTTGTCTCTGAGGAGAGATTCTAATCACTGAGAAACTGGTCTGAGAAATGGCATTACATATGGATGTAGGACTAAAGAACAAGGGAGATGACCATTTTTTAAAGGCAATTGTGTGTAGTTCTGCACCAGGAAAGAAATGAAACATAATTGATGGTAAGAGCAGAAGATGAGAGGTGTAAGTCTATTTCTTCTTACAAAATTTATTGAATGCTATGTCTGTATTTTATTTTCATATGATTCATATTAATTTTCTGAACATACAATTTGACCTGTTTTGTTATTTCCTGGTACATGAACAGTGTTCCTGAAGTTTTTTATTATTTCCTGTGGGTTTTATATTTTTGATTCTGCAGTTGATTCCATAATGTGGCATACTTGTAATAGGTGCTTGTCCTGTCTGAAATAATTCTTGATAAACAATACATATGAATCATCATTTTTCAACCTTGTTCTGAACCATTTCAAAATTAATAGACTAATTAGTAACCTGGTAAACTATTATCATAACCATTTTAAAAAAACCAACCACTTTGGTGTGGCCAGAAATTGCTATTGAGATAATATCCATGACAGTCTTTTGCAACCCTCTGCCACATCCCAAGACATGAAAGTTTCTCTGCTATGTGCTGAAGCACGCTCTTGTGGTGGGACCCAGAGTGCCAAATATGAAACAGTGACTCATGTTCCTCGGGATTCAGCGATTCTCTCCTTGAATATTTCACATAGCTGAATCACTAGTCAACCCACCTAACTTGAGGCGCCTGACTCTGTCTCCACCAAAGGCACCTGGAGTGGAAAAACTCCTCCAAAAGCTATCCCAGTATAGGGATGCACCTGATCTGAACTGGGCCCTATACAGGTGCTGGGCAGAGGCAGGATAGCACTACTCCATCTTCAGTCTAGCTAAATTTCACTGGCTTTTTCTCCTCTTGCAGTGCTTGATATCTTCCTCCTGGTACTATATAGATACCTAGCCCCTGTCCTGGCTTTTCTGATCTGTCTGGAGCTTTAAATCTTCAGCCACAGTGGTGTCTGCATTAGTGCAATGCCGTGGAAGGATTTTTTAATACTGCCAAAGCAGGATGACAATCACTGTGTTATGATCCTATATCCAGCTTCATCTTCAGTCTCTCCCCACTACCCAGGGTGTTAACCAGATTATATTTCTATCCATCTTGCGCAAGATGAGTATTTCTAAACTGGCTATCCCAGTCTTACAGTCTGCAGCACTTATCTGTGTCCGCAGCATGCATATTTTTATTTAGTCTCCCATCCTTCACGAATGACTTTTCTTTACCCTTCCCTAAGCAGCAGCCTCTCCAGAGGTGTCCTTCCTTACTACACCTTCTCAAACCGTCACCTTTAAATCTATGTGCAGGTAGATGAGGGGGAGATCCCCTCAGATGGGGACATACTTCTGCTGCCTTACAACTCCTCTGTGCACCTCTTGGTGCTGCAATTATTTTATGCCACACACTTTCTGCCTTAGCAATGGGGCCGAAACCAGCCCCACTGCCTTTCCACAGGAACAGCAGCTTCAGGTGCATGACAAAACACAAGATCTGCCTCCATCCTGGTCCTCGCCTGGGTACCTCCAGGAGCAAGTCCCTGTCCTGCTCAAGCCAGCACAAAAACAGCAGTTTTCTGATAATGTCCTTCATGTTGCTATGGTGCAGGAGAGGAACGAGTTTCACCCGCCTGTTGCTGAAAGCCTAGCACGCCTCAGTAGTGGCATCCCTTGTGCTACGGGAAGTCTTCCTGCAGAGTTTTATAGTTTCTGCCATTATTTTGCCAGCTGGCTTCTTGGTAGCAAATTGAGCAGGAAATTGCATTTTCCCCCCTCCACTATATTTAACTCATCAGGCTACAACTCTCTTTTTGGTATCTTCTGTGGGTTTTTAAAAATCTAAATTGTATCTCTTTTCTCTACAAAGTTAAAAAATAATCCTTCTTCAATATACCAACTTGTTTTTTCCATGTAACCTGTCTTCCTCTTAATGTAACCAAACAATTTCTAGTATACTGAAAAGTCAGGCAGCTAAACTTTCCTTCCTTCCTTCCTTGCTTCCTTCCTTCCCTCCCTCCTTCCTTCCTCTTTGCCAAGTAAAAACATTCTTTGCCACCAGATCTCCCAAGAAGCTTGTGTCCCTAAGTCCATGTCTCTAGAGCTACTGCAGACACACCAGGGCTGTTCACTTGTCCCCAGCTCTGCTCAAGCCTCCTGCAGCCACATGCCCTATCAGCCAGCCCCACGTGATACTCCCAGGTGTGACAACCACGGTACCTTTATTGGGTAATATGTAGTTCTTTATACGTGCATATACGTTCTGTAACAGGAAATACTTCTTTCGCAAAAGGAACACAAATGCTGTACTTAATTTCCATCAGCAGGTTCCCTGAATCTGATTACTGAGGCAGTGATGTCTCTCATGCTTTGAGGTGGTGACTCTGGCTAAACTTTGGCAAATGCAACTGGAATTACTTGGTGGGGACAGTGCAGAGTGCATGGTGGGATGGGCAGAATCTTGTTCTAACATACCAGTGTATGGAAAATGAGATGAGAACCTCCACATAGGAAAAGAAGAGGAAGTTGTGACACTGACAGTGGATGAGCAGCCACCTAGAGGTGCTTGGGCTGTTGCATAAGAAAAAGCACCACAGAGCTCCAGAGAAATTCACTTCAACTCTGTATGGAATAAATCCTTGCCCTTCTAAGTGAACCAGTCATCAAGCTCCAAAGCAAAAAGCATGTTCATCTTCAGCTCCCGGAACTGATTTCCTCCTTTGGCTACCCAGAAGTAAGGTTGTCTTTCCATGAATTCTATTCTGAGTACTTCCTTCCACAGCAGTTGAGGAAGAGACCCATCTCTTAGTGAGTTTTTCACAACATATGTTTAGTGTCATTAACTCCTCTTCTGGTTTTTCACAAGCTTACAAAAGATGATGCATATCCCTGTGGAAAAGTATTACCAGGTCTGTATGGGCATACTTGCATGTCTGTGTGCCTCTATCATCAGCATCTATGGGGTCAAAGCTGTAGCCACTCCTTGACTGAAGCCTCTGATCTCAGCTTTGCCTATCTTGTGGAGCAGGCTGTCACAGCATGATCTGGAAATCTTCACATTGGGGTCCATGAGAGAAAGTAAAAGAGGCAGAAAGAAAGGTTTATGAGGTGCAAAACATCCTCCATATTCTCTAGAAAGCATACATTGCTCACAGCAGGACTGTCACAGAGCAGAAGGCAGAATCACAGAATCAGGGAGTATGCTGAGTTGGAAGGGACTCACAAGGATCTTAGCCCTTCAGGGAACCATTCCCAAGAGTCACACCATGTGCTTGAGCATGTCATCCAAATGCTTCTTGAACTCTGCCAGGCTTGCTCCTGTGACCACTTCCCTGGGGAGCCTCTTCCAGTGCCCAAACACCCTCTTCATCAAGAACCTTTTTCTAATATCCAACATAAACCTCCCCTGACACAACTTCAGACCATTCCCTCATGTTCTGTCACTGGTCACCGCAGAGAAGAGATCAGTGCCTGCCCTTCCTCTTCCCCTCACGAGGAAGTTGTAACTGCAATGAGGTCTCCCCTCAGTCTCCTCTTCTCCAGGCTGAACAGACCAAGTGCCCTCAGCTGCTCCTCACACGGCTTCCCCTCAAGGCTCTTCACCATCTTCATTGCCCTCCTTTGGACACTCTCTAACAGCTTAATATCTTTCGTATATTGTGGTGCCCCAAACTGCACACAATATTCAAGGTGAGGCTGCACTAGTGCAGAGCAGAATGGGACAATCCCTTCCCTCAACCGGCTGGTGGTGCTGTGCCTGATGCAACCTAGAGATCAAATGCAAATGCAAAAAATGCAAAAGACATTTGCAAACTTCCCCTGTAGACATGTGGTGGGTCTCTATCAAGTCTGGAAGGAAGAGAGATGAGATTTATAATTTTTTTCCCCACCGTTTTCTGCATTAAACAGTGGACATTTTCATCTAAAGGAATTTACATGGAAGTTTAATTTCTTCTCTCAACAGAATGTAAGCCATGACCTGGTTAAAGGAGTTTTGCATGATGACTGCTTCTCCTTCTCTCATTTCTTTTGGCAGATGAATCTCCCCACAGTCCTGATGTTGAACACCAAGATATATCTGAATGTGGCCATCAGCATTTGGACGCTCACATCAGTATAAGGAGATATTATGGTAAGCATTATGACCTTCTGGTATTGAAGAGGGAGAAAATAAAGATCAACAGGAGAGCACAATACATGCTTGGTACAGGCTGGCCAAAAGGAGCTCAATATCAAGGGCTGTGGAGGTGTTGAGGTGCCACCTGGGCTGCCAACTCAATTACTCAGCACAGCTGGAAAGAAAAGGCATGACAGAGAAAATAGCATCAGTGTCTCTGAGTCCCCAAAGGCTATGTGAGGAGATGGTAAACTTTTTTGGGACCTATTTTAAACCCTGCACATCATGTACCCATTGTTGACCAGAGGAAAAATAAATGGCATTGGTACGCTGTGGAACACACCCAGGTGATCTTAGCTGATGTATAAATACATCCAGGGTACAGATGGCATAACATTTTCCTTTTTTATACTTTGTAGGTTTGTATTGTGTTTGCAAATCAGTCTATTTGCATGTCAAAGTGCTATTGTGACACCAAAATCACCAGGCCCCATGACCATCACACAAATATAGAATTAAATATGAGTTCTCTTCCCAACAACTGAGACTTTAAGGATTATAGCTAAGTGTCTGAGAACAGTAGGACACTGGGCATGTTTAACACCAAAGAAACATCCTTCATGGAGTTACAACATTGGTTGTAATGCTCTTAATTACAGACCCATCAGCCCCAGGAACAAGGGTTTCATATCTTTCAATCAACCGAAGGAGCCTTCCTGACTGCAGCAGTGTCTTCAAGAAAGATATCTGAGCTGAGTGTGGTCTGGATGTGGTCTCTGGGAGAGCAGCACTGTATTATTCATAGGAATATGGCGGGTATGCAAACACCTGTTGAGTTTCCAAACTGCATTCAGCTTTTCCAAGAAGTAGTCCTGGCATTTTTTTATTCAAAGAGGAAAGGTACTCCCACAAAGCAGATCAAAGGTATAAGGGAGCTTACCACTCACAGAACAGATCCTTCTCTCCTTTGTGCCCTTTCAGCATAGGGAAAAGTGACAAACAAGTTCCCTCATTACCCACAGCAAGGTAGGCAAAGCACAGTGCCTGACAGACACCATACCAAAGGGACGAGCCACGAGGTTAGCATGAGGCACTGCTCCATGTCACAAGCACTGCTCAGCCTCCCTGCACCCCAGCGGCACTTGCTCACCAGGTATTGTCTTGCAACAATTTACTTCTGTGGGTTTCAATGGGAAACACTAAGACATTCCCTTTCAGGAAGAAATAAAAAGGTTCAAGTAAATAAAAGGGCCAAATTACCTTAACACACCAAGGAGAAATATGAAAGGATGAATTTAAAAGAGTCTGTGTGGAATGTTGGTTCTGTCATCAGACAACACTGCTGCTGGCAGTGGAAGGTCAAAGCAGCACCTTTAGGCTCAGAGAGATTGCTGAAAAGAAGCCTGGGGCAATGGGACTTTCTGTGAGGCCAAGTGAGTTTTGATGAGTATCAAGGTCAAAATCTCCATATTTGGGTGCTGTTTCCTCTCCTAAGTCTGAAGACAAATGCTGCTATTCAAAATCACATTTTCTGTAATTGTTTAGAATAAAAAATAGAAATGGAGAAGTAAAGGTGACTCAAAAGCAAGAAGTTTTGATACCAGAAGCAGACTGGGTAGTATATTTTCCTCCCCATTTTGTCCTGCAAGCACAGGCAGCCCCAAAGGTAATGGTCATCTCTGAGGCTTCTTGCAGGTGCTCCACCCAGGACAGGTCACCAAGAAACGTTGTGAGATGAAGCTGGGAAAAGAGGCCCAGGTCCATCAGAAAGTCTTTATGGGACTGAGTCTTTATGTCTGATGCTGGGTCAAGTGTGGCAGCTGAGTCTGCAGCTTCACAGGAGAACACATCTCACTGTGAATGCAAACTTGTTAAAGAACTCCCATATGAAGAGCTGTCTCACCTGTAGGTAGACACTGGGCACCAGGGAGCAAGAAAAGCAGGGTACGAGATTAATAGAAACATATCAAGGACAATTACATGCAAGTAGTTTGTTTTTTCCCCCTCTGAGTTTTCTCTTCTTCAATTTGCAATAGTAAAATTCTGAGAGATAATGCATGAAGCATAAAAAAAATGGATAAAGGAGAGTGGTTAATTTGTAGGGGGGCTTGAATTTTTAATCCTCTGCCCCAAAGAAACCACTGCCTAGGTAGCCAAATCCTATCTGGAGTGACTAATGAAGGCAGGAGTTATGACACAGACCCCCATAGCAGCCCCATCTATCTAAGCTAGTGAATAAGCAGATGCTTTAGCCTTCTCCGCCCAGGAGGCTGAAATTCCCCTCATGAAGAGCCCTCCAACATTAATTGCAGAGACACAACCTGCCTTTTTATAAGACAAATTAATAATTTCCTTAATCCATCATCAGGAAATGGAAGGCTTTGATGCTTTAATTCCTTTCCTGTGACCATGGCAACAACAAAAAGGAGGGAGGGTGATAATTTTCTCATCCATGAGAATTTCGGCAAATAGCATGTTAATGTTCTTTTCCTGGGAGTCTTTGCTGGAGAGAAGTCCAGAGAATTACACAAAAGGCAGGTAAGAAAATTGGGTGTCTCAGACATAAAGGTACAATCATGGGAGGGAAGCTGGAGGTAGACTTTAACAACCCCGCTGGACAGAAAACGCAGAGGTGCTGTAGCACCATGATTATTCAACCCAAGGCTGTCATCCTTCAGGGAGAAAAAACAGCTCACTACAGTGTTGTGCTGAGAGCACTGAAGCCCATTGATGCTCAGAAAGGGAGACCTCTTAAAATTAGCATGGGTTGACCCACCTTCTCCAAAAAAGAAACAGAAAAAGAGGACATGATTCTTAGTCTGCAGCATACGTAATTATAGCACTAAAATTGGTTAGTGCATAGAAGTGCAGTGTATGTATGCATGTCTGTGCATGCATATAAACATATGTGGTAGTTTAGTTTTCTTGGTTTTGGTTTAGGCCTTCCTTGGTTACCAGGTGATAACTAAGGAAGTATTCCACA
>JAWWTY010000001.1:77199873-77357671 GCA_035222235.1 Margarornis squamiger
GAATCCGTGTGGCCGGCCGTTGGGTTTGGCACGGAGCCAACTCAACCCTCCACAACATATATGTATATACATGCGTGTATGTCTCACATGTCCATACTGCACAGTCTAACATATGTTTGCACACACACTACCAGTGGTGAAAGAAATTTCTAGCACCCAAATGGCAAATCCTTTCTACGTCCTGCATGACTTGCACATGCAGGAGTAAAACACCCTTTCCCCTCCAAAACACTTGGCCTCATCCACTCAGCCCCTGAAGAGTAGAGTTCAATCCACGCCACACTTTGTGCTGCTTAGGAGGATGTCAGCCCTCATTGGCCAAAGCTGTGCTGGAGGACATACTCACCAAAATGCGTAACTGCAGCACAGTGCTCACGTCATCTAACTTACTGGTATAGTCAAAGCCTTCACTTTCTTTCCTTAGGAGCACAAGCCCTTCCCTTGCACGCACAGCCCCACTTCTACAAACCCCATTGGAGCAATCCAGGGCACACTCCCAACAGCCAGAGTTCAAAGGGAATGTGATTTCACCCCCGAGGTTTGCATACAAAAATGTTCACAGAGCTGATACTAAATGCAGCTCTGGTCTTGGAGCTTTCGTGGGTACTCTGCAGGAAGGAGAGGCTGGATTCTTAGCATGTGAATCAGGTTACATGGTCTGAGGGAAGCTGATTCATCCAAGTTTTACTTTGCTGGAACTTATAAATGCAAAGCTTTTCCTAAGTGAAGGTATCAAAGCAAGAATCTAACGTGCATAATCCTCAAATTGAGTGCACTGTTCAGCTGAGACGAGTCTGCCTTCGGTTACTGTGAGAAGCCCATGTCTCTTGAGGTCCTCAGCTGACACACACGCTGCCTGGTCTGCTCAGAGGAGATGCTTCCCTTGCACTTGTACTCTCTTGTACCTTGGATGTACGATCATTGCTTTTTAACATACACTGCTTGCACGCACTGGTCTTTACAGCTGCTAAGGCACTGAAAGCACAATAAATGCTGAATAACATCTGCTTTCACCAATATTAAATAAAAAAAAGCTTTCACTTTATGATTGCTGAGGGAATATAATGTGATTACAGGCAGGCACAGAAATATAATGCCAGGCTTTGAATGGGCCAAGAAGTGTCTAAAGAGCACATCCATATTCAACACTGAGCACGCTCTGATCAGCTCTGTGAACATCAGGCTTAGCTAGTGACAAAGGTTGGGACACTTCCCTTCTCTGGAGAGCAAACTTGGTTTGCTCAGTCTTTGACTGTCCATGGCGAGACTCAGCTGGTAGGCACCGCGAAGCTAAATTTTACTAGCTTGGTGAAGCACCCCTCTTGAAATAAGTCTCTGCAATCAAAGGAGAAGAGTGCCTTTGAAAACACTGAGCTTGTTCAGCTGCTCCTCAGGGTTTCCTCACCAATGGGACACCTCCCCAAGGATCATGCCCTACACAACTCTATGGTTTCTCCAGACAACTGCTGTCTGTTGCATTTTTCTGGATCATTAAAAACCACGGCAGCACTTTGCCGACAGCACTGAGAACTAGCAAACAGTTGCTGCAACGCTGTGTTTCATAAGGTGGGGGAGAAATTTCCAAAGAGAATTCTTCACCAGTCCTGAACTAATGTGAGTATTCTACATTCAAAAAAAAGTTATTTAAGAAGTTTTCCAACTCCCAGGAAACCAGAAATGAAGAAAGTCCCTAAAATCATGAAGTCCAGAGGTAGTACTCTCAAATAGCATGCAAGTTCAAGAGGATTTTCCCTCAGAAATATGAACACTCGTGGTGTTAAGATACCTGAAAGTGGTTTAGTGATTCTGACATCGTGAGTTGAACTTCTCACAACAGTTAAATACATTTAACTTTCACTGTATTCTTAATCTGCATTTCTTGGAGTGCATGTGGACCCATGTAGTCTCCAGGGAATATTTATTCACTGAAGATGGCTAGTCACTAACTGATCCCACTTCAGCTTAGTACCTTGCCTTTTGTACTATGTTCCAACTCCAAAATCCAGATCTAAAAGGATATGCTAGTACCCTTCTACCAGTGCAAGTCCCGAATGAAGAGGAGTTTGAGCATCTCTGCTGGCTGTCATTTAGTTGAGATGCCTATTTCAAAATTCAGGGTGCCTACAGAAGATGGACAAGCAGGCCTTGGACACCCAGAATATATTGGGATAGTCAACTAGAGTTAAGCATTAGAAATGCCATCTGAATGCCTATAATGCAGAGTGTGAGTCTGTTTAACACTGGGTTGTTTACAGTAAGGTCTCACAGCATTGTCATATTTTTGTGAACTGAAGAGAATGAGGGTACCTACAGGAGCCAGAGCCCTTTCTGGGTAAAGCTAATGCACTTTGTAGTTTAGGGAAAGTGAATGTTCCCAGGAAGGTGGAGAGAAGCACAGATGTATATTTTGTTTACTGTTTGGGATACTAGTTTTAGCACATGCATGTGTGTGGGCTTAGAGGATTAAGCATGATTGTGCATTGACAGTCAATACTATTTGCATTTTATCATGTGTAAATGATATTAACACAGAAGTTATGATGCAATGCGTAGCGAGTTTCATTATGCCTCATTAAAGCAGCTCTCCCTTGCAAGTGCAAATGTACTGGAAGGCTGACCTAAATGTAGAAGAAGCTGAATGCTGATCCTTATCTTAATGAACAAATACAATTAGCCAAGTGTAAGAGTGTCAGGTATTGAAATGATCCTCTATAATACCTTCTTTCTTTTATTTCTCTGCGATGAGCATCTCCTGATGGTATCAGAGCAGCATCTCATCACAGCACCTGGCAAAAACTACCTGAGGGTCCCCGAAGCATCAGATCTGGGCAGTTGGTCCAGGCCCAGGGTAACCGGCCAGTTCTCCTGCAGTTGGACTTCCTTGAATGCATACTTAGACTCTCAGGACATTCTGAGGAAGATTTCTATTTCATGCCTTTCAGCTTTCTTGACTTCTCAAAGAGTGGAGAAAGCCTCAATCCCCTCCATCAGAATTGGTGTCCCTTAGAATGATTGCTCCATGGGCAAATTATGATAACAAAGATGTGAATAAAGGGGTCTCAGGGGGTCTTTGCCATCCTTTGGTGAACTCTCTTGACAAAAGTGTGGCAAGGACAGTGTCATCCATTTTTCATTTTGAATGCCTGATCTCCTTTGATTTGCAGTATCTACTGCAATAAGCCAAAGGCTTTCATCTTTCATGGAGACTTCTGATGAGCTGGCCTCCTGCCCTCAGGAGTGAGGTTTCTGCCTATTAGAAGAGGGGGGAATAATAGATTTCCATTGATGGAATGCTTAAAAAACAGGTTACGCATAATCATAAAATGGTTTGAGTTGTAAGGGACTGTTACAGGCCTTCTAGTTCAATATCCCTGCAAGAAGCAGGGACATCTTCAACCAGATCAAGTTGCTCAGAGCCCCATCCAACCCGACCTTGAATGTTTCAAAGGATAGGGCATCCATCATTGCCCTCTCTGGGGAACATGTTCCAGAGTTTCACCACCCTCATTGTAAAAAATGTCTTCCTTCCCCCTAGCTGGAATCTACCCTTTTTCAGTTTAAAGCCATTACCCCTTGTTCTATCACAACAGACCCTACTAATATGTTTGTCCCCGTCTTTCTCAAAACCCTGCTGAAGTATCAAAAGATCACAGGAAGGTTTCCCTAGGGCATTCTCTTCTTCAGGCAGGATAAAGCTGACTCTCTTAGTCTGTCTTCATAGGAGAGGCGCTCCAGCTATGATTTCATCTTTGTGCCCTTCCTCTGGGTCCACTTCAGCAGGTCCATGTCCTTTTTACATTGGAGGACTCAGGGCTGGACAGAGTGTTCCAGGTGAGGTCTCATCAAAATGCTGTAGAGGGGGAGAATCACCTCCCTCAGCCTGCTGGCCACTTTTCTTTTAATGCAGCCAAGATATGGTTGGCCTTCAGGGGTATGAACACCCGTTTCCAGCTCATGTCCAGTCTCCCATCCACCAGCATGCCCAACTCCTTCTTGGCAGGGCTGCTCTGAATCTCTTCATCCCCCAGACTGTATTGATACTGGGGGTTGTCCCAATCCACGTGCAGGATCCCGCACTTGGCCTTTTTGAACCTCATCAGGCTCCCCAGGGCCAACTTTTCAAGTTTCTCCAGGACCCTCTGGGTGGCATCCATCCTTCAGGTGTGTCAACTGCAACACACACATTGGTGTTGTGTGCAGAGTTGCTCAGGGTGCACTCAACTCCTTCATCTATGTCATTGATGTTTAACAGTACTGGGGCCAATATGGACCCCTAAGGGACACCACTTGCCACCGACCTTCATCAGGACATTAAGCCATTGACCTCTACCCTCTGAATGTGACTGAATGGTAACCAATTCCTCATCCACCAAACAGTCCATCCATCAAATTCAAGTTACAGAGAAGAATGTTGTGGGGGACCCTTCCAAGACTTACAGCTTCAGAGACATCCACTGATGTCACTCCACTGTAAAAGGCCACTAGGTTGGTTAGGCAGCACCTGCCCTTGGCAGAGCTGTGCTGGCTGTCTGCAATCACCTCCCTGTCCTCCATGGGCCTTAGCACAGCTTCTAGGAGAAACTGTTCCATGATCTCCCCAGGCACAGAGGTGAGGATGACAGGTCAGTCCCAGGATGCTCCTTTCTACCGTTTTTAAGAATTGGTGCAATATTTCCTTATTTCCAGTCACTGGGGTCTTTACTGGGCTGCCTTGACTTTTCATATATCATGGAGAGATATAGGGCTATATGGAGAGATCTATGGATTTGTATAATTGCACCACGGAGTACAAGTTATGAGAGTTGATGCTGATCCAGACTCGACTCCATTGATCAATAGGCACCATGTGCAACATATTTATATTTTGGGACACAGGGACTTCTTCCCTCTCAGTTAAGGCAGGAGACATTTTGCTTCATCAGAGCAATGGAAATTTGAATATTTGTGTGATTCTGCATCCAAGAGACATCTGGGACAGTCTGGGCTTTTCCAGGCAAAGAGCTACATCAGAACTGATTGCCCAGACAATTTCAAATTAGTATTCACAGAGTGCAATGATTAAGGCTACTTGTGGACGTTTATTTCTAGTCTAAAGTCTTCTAAAGTTTTCAAGCAACAAAAATTGTCTTACCTGCTTATGCAATTATATAAGAGCATCCTGTTTGATCTAGCCTCTATCCTCAGTATTTTATCAAAGAGGCAAGTCATTTCATCTGGTTTGAAAAGCTGATTTAACTACAGAATTTAAGGTTAGATTTGGGAGAGGTTTGGACACTGAAATCCCTGACTTTTAAGTGATCTGGCCTCCACACTCAGACTCCCTGCGTGATTGATGGTGGTAGTCAGGTGTTTCAAGACTTGAACGCAGCAGAGCTGGCAGGATGCAGTGGGATCTTCTGGAAGGAAGCTCGCAGCTGCTTACATTCAAGCAACAGGAAAAGTGGAGGACAAGGGTGTATCTGCAATTCTCTCTTGCACTAAAAGCCCCTTGAGGCTGGAGTGAGGCAATCCTGTCTGCCTGGGATCCATTGTCTGGAATCTTCTCCTGGAGATTGGTACCTACGCCCTTTCTTTCAAAAGACTCCACACAGATCTGTCTTTTAAAAACAAAGCAGGAAGAAGAAAAGGTGGTGATAGCTTTTATTATATAATGCCTTGGTATTCAAAGTATATGCTGAGGAAGTGGGAGGCCCAGGTTCCCCTCCCGCCTCAGCCCCAGGGGCCCAAACCCACACCTCCCACATCCCATGAGAGCGCCCCAACAACCAGGCTGGAGGCTACCTTGGGCGGAGGAGCCTCCTCCACCCCTGCTTTGAAACTGCCACACTCCAGCCAGGAATTTCAGACTCAGGAGGGTGGAGGGGGGTGTGGGGGAGAGCAAGGAGAGAGCATGTGCCTAATGCCGAAACCTCACTCTGAGGTCTGTCACCAGGGAGGGGGAGCCCCTGGCTGCCTCCTCACTCCCCTGACAGTTGTTATCCCAGGAGATTTACATGCTGGCTGCGGGTTCTGGCATCCAGATTCCTCCTCTCTCCTTGGCATCATGACTCTACAAAAGGCTTTCAGGAAGGTGGCACCGAGATGGGTGGAAAGGGTTTCTCCCCCAGGCATCCTTGGTTCCCTGAGGGAACCTTCCTGGGAGGCAGCAGCCTCCTTTGCCCCTCTCCCACTTTCTCTGTGGGTGCTCGTATGTGCAAGCCATTCGGAGCTGGAGCTGCCACGGGAGTGCATGGGGAGGTTCCAGGTGAAACTACCAGGGAGCACCAAGCCCCTAAACAAGTAAAATCCTTGTTTGCTCCATGCCAGGGAGGCTTTGGTAGGCATGAGGCACTAGGCTGCCCAGTTCTGGCAGCTCTGGAGACCCCAATTTGCTCTGGGCACCTGGGTGGGCTCCAAGGGAAAGAATCAGGTGTTTCAAGGGTTTCCAGGCTATTACAGGGTTAAGTGGCAGTAGAGTTGAGTTTTCCAGACAAGCTGCCTGAACACATGGATTTCAGTTCAGTTTATACCCTTTGGTTTACCTACAGCAGAGGAGGTTTCTTTCTTTCCAAGAGGGCACACTGGGTGGCAGACAGGGAACTAATGTCCCCTCCCTGATGTTAAGACAATAAATCAGCTCCTCACTAAAACTCAGGATTAAGGGTCGTCCAGAGAAATCAAAGTGGGAAATCAAGTGCTTTCCTCAACTTCACGGCAATGGATTAGAGAAGAGGGACACACTCATCTTGAATCACTCAGATATGATATGATTTGGTGTTAAAAATCTAGCACAGCTGATACTGCTCCCAGTCTAAGATCAAGTTTCCCAGTCCAAAAAAGGGGAAATAAAAAGAAAAGAAAAAAGGAATTATGCAAACAATTTAACAGCAGGGGACAGTCTTTATTACAGTCCCCTCAGGATGGGCCAATGAAAGTCCTGAACAGCTACCAACAACAGTAGTCACAGTTACAGTAAGAGGGATGAAACATTTCGTGAGCTTGGCAGCTGTCATGCCCCAAGGAGAAGTCACAAAAAGGCACATTACACTTAGCAATATCTGATAGAAGTTTGCCTCAGTATCAGTTCCTGGGAATAATCGCTTCTTTAGAAGGGGAAAAAAAAAAAAAAAAAGATTAAAAAAGGCAAAAAAAAAAAAAAGAAAAAAAAAGAGAAGCTGGAAGCAAAAGCAGACTTTCTGGTAGATCTGTGACAACAGCATCAGCAGCTCCAACTGGTTTGTTGCCCATTCCTCTTGGCAGCCCAGTAAAGTCATCTCCCAAAGATCTACACCTCTTTCTTAAGTAATCATTGCACTCACGTTCATCTGGCTGCAGCAAAGACATCCTCATTAGCCAATTAACCAGCCCATTAGGAGGTCCTCCTAAGCACTGTGGCTATTACACCTTCTTCGCAGAGCACCCATGGACCTTGCAGAGTCGAGTGTGGATCCTGAAAAGAGCAGAAAAGAGCAATTCTTTTCTGCAAGATGGAGACCTCTGAGGGAAACCTCGTTGCTGCTTCCTTCATGCTCTAGGAAGCTCTCCCTAGAAATTTCTCCTTTTTGGAGGGCTCCTCCTCCTCCAAAATAAGTCAAATTACTCAAATGGGGGATAAGTGCAGTCAGTCAGCACGCTCTCAGGACAACACCTGCAGGGAACAGGCTTTGGCCATGCCTGGCACAGGATAAACATCTGCTCTTGCTTACCAGCAGCACTCAGCCTTTCACTTTCTGCTTTCAGCAGCGTGAACTGGTTCGGCACAGCGTCTGTTGCAACTTCTTACAAGCACAGAGACGCTCAAAGAACCCAGGCAGGTAACACCAGTGCAGGGAGACTCCTGCCAGCCCTGCTCCATCCCAGCAGACTGCAGGCAGCTTGCTGCTCTCTACATTCCTTTGGCATGTGCACAGGCACTTCCCTGTTCTTCCAAGGTCTTTATCACTTGCTGCTAGAAATGGCAGTAGAGACTTTTCCATAAAACTACTTGAAAAATGCAGACTCCTTTCCCTTCTCTGTTGATGTGCATGCATGAGTGACACGCCATTCAAATAAATCTAGTTTTATTGACAGGGATACTCACAAAAATGAACACGTGTGTGCACCCAAAACCAGATGAAAACAAAATTTAAAATTTGCAGGTATGGACATTTATACCAACCAATACAGAGAAAACATTATGTAGTTTCTCTGACCTATTATGGATATGACTCAAAAAATCAACAAACATTGACCACATACATAAATGTGTGACCTACACAGAATGCCTAAAAGTAATTGCAAAAGGATTTGTTGAGTAATTCAAAAAAAAAAAAAAAAAAGTCAGGAGACGACTTGGTTGTGGGAAGAGGCACTTAATTCACTGCATGAATGACTCACGGTGAATTACTTGCATAACTCCACTCAAGGAAATCACTACTCTGCAAAAGTGCATACATGTTAAATCAACCAAAACACAGAGTGGTCCATATTCTTGGGTACAATGCTGCCTTCCTGCTGGTACAGAATGAGGAAAAATCCCCTCAGCTGGGCAGGGAGCGGGGAGAAATCCTCTTGATTGGTATCCTGGCAATGTTTTCAAGAGACAGTTCAGCAGTGCCCACTTGCCCTATTCATGCTTGGCATTTATGTCAAAAAGAAAATCCGGGCCTGTAATATTCAAGAAAAAGGTCTTGTTGACAATGAAATTTTGACTAATAAACCTGAGGCTGCATTTCCCACCCAACTCAATTTAATGCAATAAGGTAATTATGGTCCTTTCCTGGAAAACAGGACGCTCCCTGAAGAAGGTCAGCTGGCATGAACACTAGCAAGATTTGCTTTCTTCAGCATACTCAGGATAAATAACTTCTTCCTTTATTTGCCATCTCTGCTTGAACTGTGAGGTACAAAGCTTACTGGAATTAAACAAAGGGAACTATTTTTCACTGTTCCACCCTACTGTAATTTCCTACAGCAAGTCTTCAAAATTGAAAAAAAAGAGACAAAAGAGATGAAAAAAAAAAAAAATGCACCATAGCTCCTTTGTAAGTCTCATGTGCCTGACACAACCCACCAGCCACACTTCAGGCATCAAATTCAGATGTTAGAGTGACCAGGTGACACACATCCACTTGGCTGCAACAGAGCGATTTAAGCTGTATGAACCGGGAGCATATTCTCTTGGCATCACTGAATGCAGAAACTTCAGCTAGTATTTCAGAGCCCTTGTATTAGGAGCTTTATTGATTCTACGAAAAGCTTGGTCTATACAGAGACTCGCTGCCTCTATGTTGCTGGAGGAGCAGCCACAGTAGGAACAACTGGGCACAGGGAGCATCCCACCCAGAGCAGAGGTCCACCTGGTAGTTATGGCGCTCAGGGCAACAGCGTCCTTGGGGAGGAAGGAGAAGTGGGTTTGCTTTGGTGGAGCTGCCCAACACGTAAAGCAGTGACTGCAAACAGCAGACCTGTGCCATGGCAGCTGCAGCCTGGGCCCCATCACCCCACTGGGGCAAGAGAACAGGAGCAAACACAAGCAAATGGATCGTGCTGCCCAAGGAGACCCCAGCAACACTGATGCAAGAGCCCTTATGCAAGCCCCAGCTCCTCCTTGTGTTTCTACTAACAATCGTTGAATAAAATGCATAAATACTCCCTGGAACTGGGACCTGAATCTGGGATTTTCCTTTGCCCTGGTGCAAACAATCCCCCACATCATTCACTGATGGTGAATATTCCCATCAAAAACATCCTCAATATTATGTTTTGGTGATGCAGTAGATGAAAAGACCCAAGCACCTCAGGTTAAGGGAAGCCTACAACATCCGTCTCCCACTTCTTGACAGCGTGCTCTAAAAATCTAGGGTATCCCATGCAGGAGAGGGACAAGAGCTCTGGTGCAGCTTTTAACTCAGATGTGTTTGAAGAAAGCAGGTATGATCCCAGTACCCTGCCTTAAGCCCCTTCATGGGTTCTTCTCAAGATTATTGTACTTTCCAGCATGTGTTTGGATCTGTGGCTAAGATCCATAGGGAATTTTGTATCTCAAGACAGATGAAGGTATTGATTCCAGGCAAATTTGGAAGTTAAGTGATGCCAAGGTGCAGACAGTGGAAACTCCATTTCATACATCAGAGTATGGCGCTGATTTTCTGTACGTTAATATTGCTCCAAACCCATGAACCAGCTTTAAATGCCGAGTTTATGAAATTCACACTTGTTTTGTGGGCAAATTCCTAAAACACATCCTTGGCCTTGCTGCTTAGCAGCTTCCTTTCAGGTAAGGAGACAAACCGCCCTCAAGCACTTCTAAGAGAGATTTGCTGCACACAAATTTGGCAAGTGCTTGGCCTGGGAGGATGCTGCACATATTGCAAGTGACCTGTGTGTGACAACCTAAGCCAAATTCACTTAGAGGCAACTAAGACAGCTGCACGGTGGTTGTGAGGTAGACTTTTGGTAGAAACACGAGAAATTCTTAACACATATTCCATGTTATAAAAGGACAGGTAACAACTCATATCGCACCATGACCTGGAAGTTGCTGCACTGAGGGATTATTGATGAACACACAAGTCATCCCATACTAAAAACCTGCATCAAAAAAGCAGACTGAAGTACTTGGGACACCTAGTAGACCTACGGAGAAATTCTGCAGAGTTTTCAGAAAGAAGTAATTTTGAAGTGTCTCAATAAACTAGGCAACAAACTCATCAGGCAGAAGTACAGGACTGAGAGATGACACCAGATTTTGGAGCTGTGCTGCTAACCCACCTTGCTGCTGTGTCCATTAATCTTCCACCTTTTGGCTGTCCGGGTCATTGAGCTCGCTAGCTGCCTGAGGCAGAGACCATACCCTGCCTGCACTGGTGCAACTGCAGTGGTTCTTCTGTCAAAATTTTTGAAAATCTATTTGCAATACATTTTAGCTATTGAAGTAAAAAGCTCAATAATGTGATGCGAAAGATTTCAGACTGGAGATGACAGGTAAAACCAAGCTGGCATCTATTACTCTGTGTTATACCACCAAGTGGAGGATTTTCAGCTCCTAGGGTTAGCAATACTACCAAGACGTGTTCAGAGATTTCAGACATGACCTGACTTAGGTTTGCCCAGCATTTCTGCCTTCAAGCACACATTCGCAATGACAACAGACTTCTGCATGCTTCTGAGAAATGCCTTTTATTGTATAACAGCAGTTGTCATGTGAACTTCCACAAAAGAAATCATTCCATAGCAATACCAAAATCAAACTGTTACACAAACGCAAGAACCGAACCAAACCAAAACAAAACCAGAGTTAAAATGAGGAAAAAGCAGGGGGCTGTTACACAATATAAAACATACACAGAAAGCTGCATTCTTCTGCTGAAGGGTCAGATGCTCATCACCATCACGGGAAGGAAGCGATTTTGACTTCTCCCCTCCTCCAAAAAAACCAGGCAAATTTAAAGTGAGATATTTCAAAGACAGTTACTTTTGTCTTCTCATTCGTTTTTGAAATCTTATTTCAAACATGTATTGGGAAGGCTAAAAGAACCTGCAACCAGCACTACTGAGGTTGGTCAGAAGGTACTCCGTCTTCCAAAGGGCAGTATGAATGGTACCACAGATGATTATGCCCACCTGGCAAATGGTTCAGTTTACCAAACAGAATTTTGTCCTTAAAATAAGCAAATAACCAAATTATGAAATACCCTATCCTGGTTAACTGTGTTGGCTTTGAAAATGCCAACATGTTTTGTTGGCTCCCGGTGGTCTTTTGAGAAGGGGTGGAGCGAAGACATTACAAAACCAAAGTCCAAAAAACAATTCTTGAGATCAGAAGTACAGGCTGTTCCTAGACTTTTACAGAAAAGAAACAACAGTTCTGTAATTGACGATTTTCAGTATTACTGTATAAAATTATATTTATTAGAAATAAGACTCTGGAATACTTTAAGGCACCTCATGGTGAAAAAATATTTTAAAGGCCTGAACTCAGAAGACAGAGTTCTTTTTCCAAGATCCCCAGGAAGAAGTGTGACTTACAGTAAACTGCTTTGCTATTTCTAAATAAAGCACAACATTTTTCAAAGTGGAAGTTTAGAGTTATTCAAATTTTTCTTTATAAGGAAACATAAAACACCTTGCTGGAAAGATAATTTTTTCATTTAACAGACCAAGACTTTCACTAAAGGAAGGCCTTTTTCATCCCTGATCTGAGTTTTGCCATTCAGGTATGTTGCACCTTTTTACCCAGCTGAAATTAAATGGGTCAGCCAACCTTAATCAACAACTGAACAAAACAACTACCAACAACAACACCAGCAAAAGATTCTAAAAAACAACTTCCTCACTAAAATACTTTTGTTACTTTAAATCAGAACGATGATATAATGCCAATGACAGACATCAATGACTCACTATCAGTTGTTCTACTCAGCAACTCATGGGTTTCAGGTGTGATTTTGTAAAAAATTTGTTTTGTCTTACATTGATATTTGATACCTTCAGCCAGTAGTGCCCTGCCAAAATATGTGAAGAAGCAGAATCAGCATTTTCAGAGATACCTAGCATTTTTGTGCACATTCAAAAAGCTAGAGTATCAAATTAATTCCAGCTTATAGACTGATAGCTAGATCTGTCAGGGTCTCATACCAGTGAGTCTGCAGCAGCCAACGTTTTGGAGCTCTGCTCTGAAATATAACTTACCACAGATTCATTTCAGAGCGGAAATGAACTAAAACTCTAATTATACCCTTGGTTTACACATGCATATCTCCTTGGTTCTGATAAAAAAATATAAACTCCAGGTATCTATGGCCAGGAGAACACACTGTTCTCTTAAAGTATTTAAAAAGTCTCTGTATTATTCTCTTGTAAGAACTATTTAGAAATAAGAACTCACTTCTGTAAAACACTATTAGACTCTGAATATACCCACACTGCTTAAAAAAAGAAGACAAACAAATGAGCTCGAGCTCCTGACTCCATGCACTGCCTTACTGGTCAGCTCACCCTGACTCTGTTTTACACAACTACAACCAGGTCTTTCCAAGGCAAAGCTTGAGCAGAGTTTGGACACGGATCCATGGACCCATGCCAAAAAGGCAGTTACAGACAAGTCCATGTGAGGTTGAACTCTCTTCATGCTACGCGTTTCCCCAGCACTATCCCACGTGACTTTACACACTGAAGAACTTTAAATCTTCACATACCTGTGCAATGCAAACACTCTACTGAGCTGCAGAACAGCCCTATCTTTATTTCAGACAACTTTAATGGAAAAGAAAATCACAACAAAACAAAACACACGAGATGATAATTGTGTGCTAGGACCATTAAGTGGACTGCATGAGCCCAGAGAAGACTAAGGGCCAGCAGTACAGAAAAGTGGATGTGGCTGGTGTGCTCTAAGAAGGATTAGCCATAAGCACTGCTTACATGAGCCCATCTGTGCCCCATCTGGCTTTGGGGACTGGTAGCTTCCCTTCACTGTCTGATACTTATCATTAGATTTAGCACAAGCCTTATGCTGTACATCACTGTGTGAAGTTCAGTTCCACTGATCTCAGTGGAATTTGTTACAGTGTAAGCCGCTACACACTGCAAAAGAAGTGTTACGACTTGACAAAAAAAGGCTAGGGACAAAAGCATCTCATTTTCTAACTTCCTCGTAACGATGAAAGAGGATGTTACCAACAAAACCAGGTATCTGATGTTTGTTCCACCACCTCCAAAGCACCCCTGTGCCCCTTCTGCCTGGCTGGTGGCACTGCAGGCAGGATCCTGTCCCTCCTGGGACCTCACACCAGGACAGCAAGCCCCAGAGCAGGGAAGACGCTGCAACGCGGGAATGGGGATTCTGCCTCTCACCATGGGGCTGGGTCCTGAGCAGGACAAAGTCCCTGCAGATGAGTGATTGCGCTAAGGCACAGGCTTTGGCATCAATTTGCTTGTCAATAAGGAGAGAGTAACTTTGTATTTGACTCGATTATTTTCTGGTAGAACTGCTTGAAATGAGAAACATTTGTGTTTGCCTTATTTTTAGACCACTGGGCGAATATTGGGTAAATAATATTTGTTTGTCATTACAAAGGTAATAGCAAGCATCTTCAGTCTTTTTAAAAAAAACACAATGTTTTCCATGTCCTGAAGAGATATGTTGCCTTTTAGTCTCTCCTGTGCCCTTTAAACAGCAAGATGAATAGATGTATTTTCTACTGGACCTCAAAGAGTAGCTCACTAAAGTTGAAAAAATCTGAAGCAGCACAGCACTTGCTTGATTTATATTTCAAACATGGGAATAGTGTTTTTGTGTTAAAGTGCTTTGCTGAATCAGGACATATCTTATGAATATTGAACCCCTCTCTCTCATTGCATTCCTCTCACTATCAGCAACAGCCATTCAAAACTACAGACTGTACTTTCCTACCTATTCTGGCAGGATGGTAACTTCAAACAGCTTAGGTTCAACAGAACCCCTGATGCAAAACTTTAAACATACTAAGGTTACATATTTTTAACATATATTTAATGAATTTGTTGTGTACCCTGCAGTAACAGCTTTGGCTTGAAGGCACAAATATTAAGGCACAATAAATGCAAATAATGTATACATTTCAATGTGTTGTGTTGAAGATAACTTTGTATTACACGGTATTTAGGTATAATGACATGTCATTCAAACATTTCCTCAAGTTATTTTAATACCTTTTTTCTTTGATAACCTGGATAAAAAAAAAGGAATGTATGTTAAATTATTTAAATATTTCTTCAGTGCAAATGTGGCAATTTTCTTCTAAAGTATAGAAGATAGAGATTGACTTTTTTTTTCAGCATTTGGATTTTAGCAAAATAAAACTAATATTTACACTCATATTGAACAGCATAATTTGAACTATTTATCAAAAAATAAGTATAGAGTACTTTTTTCGTTATCAAAAAGAAAGTTTTTTGGCTTCTTCAAGTCTTTTTTCAAGCAACCTGCATAGCTGCTTATGACAGGTAGAAAGATGGTTGCTCTAGACAACTACGTAGCACGCTACTGAATCTGCTGTTTAGATACAGTTGTCATGCTAAAGCGACACTGAAAAAATTTTGGTTTTGCTTGCTCTCAAAATATTTCTAAAAGAAAAAAAGGACACATTCCAATTATTTTAATAAGCTCCAAATACGCACCCTAGACTTGTTAGGTGTCCTGCACCTGTTTAAATAAAAGAGATCTCTACCACGTAACTTTCAAACAAAAAACTGAATCTGCCTAATTTCCTTAGCAATACAAACATAATTAGTTGGAAAGGAAAACATATTGCACTGAAAATAAAGAAACAGGGACAGTAAAAATTTTCTTCTCAGTATTAAATAGGAAGGATGTCCAGTGCAAACAATCACCCACCCCTTTCCTCCCCCGTTGACACTTGCCAACATTGCCACTGAGTTTACATGATCTCAGGTTTACATTCTGTAGAAAACAGTTAAGGCTATTAGGAATCACAGTGCAGTTTCGGTTATGCATAATCCTGAGGAAGAATCCAAGGAGGAGTCTGTGGCAAGTTGACCATTCTGAACAACTTCTGGGTAATTCTTGCTGAAGTATACCTAGGAAAAATATCGGATTCTGTGAGCAACTATGCATCAAACACCTTACAGCTTCCAACAAAATTTGTGAAGACAAATACAGTAGAGATAAATACGTATCCTTAAGAAATCCCATCAGGAACTTCAGGCTAGTGGCCTTCAGTAACTTGATGTCACTCAAAAATTAGTAAAATTACTATATTATCTTACATTGTAACAAAACATCAGAAAAATCCCACACAACCTGTAGATCCCCTCAAATGTTGTTAATTCAGATAAACAGATATGTTTTATCGCTTTACATTAAACTGATAAGTAAAATCATTTTACTAGCTCAAAACATGGAGATAAATTAAAAACAGGATGACAAAGAAGCTGTGAAATCTTGCGTCTGCACAAGGGTTTCTCATTTTCACACATAAAATGAACACAATGGATTTGGATGTTAAAATCAGGTTGTAATCCCTATATTTTACAAACTATGATTGACAACCATTGAAACTTCGAAGTATATGTATGAAATATCCCAGCGTTTAATTTGTGCTGCAGAGCAGTTATAGGGCCTATAGAAATGTGATCTCTGGATAGCGAACCACAATAATGAAAGAAGAAGCAAAAGCTTTAACAATGACTCAACCAAGCAACTTCTCTAAAACGTAAGATGATACCAAATAATAGGACAGTTCTTTGCCAAGCCTTTGAGTTCCTGAATTCTACCAATTTCTAGCTCAACTAGAAGAGATACAGGTTTCCTGATAAATGTATAATCAGAACATAAAGGAAATGAAATGCTGTCAAGTTTCACTGTTCCACAATCATCAGTTTTTAGCAGCTGTATCATATCTCTGTTCCTTGACAGATGCGCATAACAAAATGAAATAATGTCAAGACTTGTGTGCTCTTATCTAAAAATGTGTTTGGGTGAAAAAGGACTTCAAATGCAATTTTTTTTTTCAAAGAAGAATGTGAAAAGTTTTGTTTGAGTCTTTAAAAACAGAAAATACGCTATCTTTCTGAAGCTGACACGTGTCACAAGTTAGGTATAGTCAGACTGCTTTGACTACAGCTTATGAAACATTTCTGCAATTTGTATTTGAGAGTGCTGTCAACAAAGTTCAGTTTGTTTGATAATAATGTCCTTTTCATATACATGAATACAAGTATAAGACACCCGGGATAAAAAAGAAATAGTCATTCTATAAAAACATTCCTGTAAGTACTGCTGTCATCTTTTGTGCACAGAAGCTAACACAGGATATATGCATCTTTACAAGTTTCAAAGAATATTAAAGTCTGATTTGAATCAATAGAAGAATTGGGAGTCCTGTTAAGAGGCATTCTTTAGTACCCAGTCACAATCGGATGCAATAGAGGAAAGCTAATGAGGCTGCTGCCTGCACACATGCTGCAGACAGCAGCCTCAGTTGTGTATTTTCATCCTGTTCCTGGTTTAAAACATAAAACTTTGGCATACTTTTAATGCAGCTTTTGAATGTGATTTTTTTTCTTAATGGAAAGCTAATGGAAAGCCTTGGCACATTACTAGAGATGTAATGAAATGGCAGCTGCTTTTCAACTGTCTCATTGCAATTCTTCCCCAGAGCCCAATCCCTCAATATATTAAATGCCCAAGTCTTTATACAGGTTTCTTCCACTGCCAAGAGAGCTGCAGCCTTTTTAAAAGTAATCACTGAGGTGAGATAACACCTAGTATTTTCATATTTACACATCTGTCATACCTTTAAAATAAAATAAAACAACGCTTACTTTTCCCTCAAAGTACTCAAAACCTGAGTGACAGAAAACTCAGCCCTATCCTGATGCCACTAAAGCTTGCAGAAAAGCCTCTCAACACTGCCAAGAGTGGGGAGAACACACCAACTTCTGTTAATTTGAATAATCGAGCACTTTTATTTTTTATTTTTTTTTTAACTGCTCAAAGACTATTTCTCACTTTCCCATAGGATTTTCTCCTAGCAGCTTCCTGTAAACTGAGCAAAGATAAAAACACAGTCTCACAGTGTCAAGCACAACTCAACTGCCATCAGGCTTACGGGCTAGTTAATATATACTCTGTGGTCTCCAATTTGAGCTGTGCCTCTGTTGTTTTCTTTGACATTTGCACAAAAACCGGGGTATGCTGAGCAACAAATAGCAACATTGGAGTCACACAGAAGCCTGAGCTAAGGTTGCAGTACTAGCTTAATCTTGCAATGCTTAGCTAAGATGCCCATGAGATTTTTTGTTTAAATTATGTTTCTTCAAATATGTCCCAGTTAGTCTCCCAATTTAAGATGTGTGGTCTCTCTTCATTTGCATTTAAAGCATATATGCAGAATCCATGCTGTTCCAGAAAACACACTTAAAGTTTCACCTTACTTGAAGAAGTTCTTGGTACAAGTTTGTTTTGTAGAGGTCCAAATTGCAATAAATCAAGATTCAGATTCAAAACACAATGAATTATCATCGCCAAAGCATAGCCACATTCCAAAACATTTTACTTAGCAACCCTCCGTAATGCCTTTTGAAAAGTATGTATATATGTCATACTACCATTTCTTTTTATGTGCAGCATACTGTTTTCCAAAAACAGAAAAAAAGCTGTGTGTAGAAACGGCTCTTAGTAACCACAGTAGGAATGTAGGAGACCAACAGCAATGCATGCAACAGACTTACTGTTTAAAAAGAAAAGCCATTGGAATCAGCTCTTCTGACTAAGCAACTTCTCTGGAAGTATGCACGAAGCACAAGGGACAGCAACAACAAAAACCCTGAATTGTCCAAGTCCTTCAAACAGAAAGAACTGTAACTCTGCTTCTGGGTAGCTGCTGACTGGAGATATAGTCTCTCGATTCCCATATTTTGGGGCCAAGTGTGGATAAGCACCATGCTTTGCATTCTTGGCAGATGCTAAAGCTTGTATCTGCCTTCTAGCCTGGGAGTTAGCAAACTTTTTCATCAAACCACATTTCAGCAAAGACTGGTTCCTGGATCTCTTCCCTTCCTGTACAAAATCACATAACATTGATGTGGTAACTGCAGATGACTATATGGGCAAGTAACGTCAAGCAATTATTTTTATACATTTTGAATTATCTTTGAATGCAATTGTGCAATTGGGGAGGGCTGCAGGGAAGGAAGGAGAGACAGCATGACATGGCTAAATTTCTACAGATGACAGCTGGATAGCCTCACCTCTTGCCTTTCCAAGGATTAAGCCTTAGGAAGCTGGCCTTCAATTTACAGACAAACAACAGTCATATGAATTTGAAGCTACCCTTTTAAGCATCAGTTACATAACCACCAGATTGTCATAAACATACCACAAAAAATATGGCTGACCCATTCTTTTCTAATAACAAAATATATGAAGCTACACTGCAGCAACAGAGAAGGACAGCAGGACTCATAACATAGCTTTGTTCAGGACAAAGCTGTTTCCTCAGCTCTGCCATTTGTACCATACAAGAATTTATAGTGTACGCTCTTAGCTACAATGCTTCACTTAAAAAACTCCTTAAAAAAATTTTCTGAGAGTATGAACAGACCCAGAAATCTCTTTGATAATCTTCAACAAGTCCAGTAAAATACCATCCAGACATGAGCATGCAGCCTCCATGGCAGGAAAACTGTTCATTTTTTTTTTTCCAATTTGCAGGAAATTTGCTAATTTTTTACTGGAAAATAGTCACGGACCTGTCATTTTGTTCCATGTCTTTATGTGTTCCCTGTCTTCTGGTGTTCTGTTTGCCCAGCTAACTGACTTTGTGTTCCCCTAGCTCTGCTACACACATCCAGCATCTTGCGGAAAGGAAAGCATAAAGGCTGAAGACCTTTGCCTCTTGTCTCTAAAAGGTTGTCTTAGGTTCCTACATGCGTAATACCAGTGCTTTACTTGAATGCTGAAAGTACAGTTACATGAGTATGAAGCATGCTGCTGCCAAACTGATCACTGCCAGTCTCATCTGAAGCAGTGCTGAAACTTCACTGGCACTGAGAGAATAAAGATCTCGCTCTGGACATCCTGTGTGGTAAATTATCAAGAAAAAAGAAAGCAAGCCAAAGCTAGTCAAAGAGTTCCTCAGTCACAGGTCATTTCTTTTATCTTCTTATCTCTGCTTCAGCTTTCCATGTGAAAAGTGAAGATGATATAGCCTCACCTCAGAGGCATATTATGAAAATTAAACCATTGATGTCTCTTAAACACTTTGATTGCCAGAGGAATGCTCACAATTACATTAATAATTCTGTACCCAGAGTAGGATTTGAATAGTAAGCAGTAAATCAAGCACAGAGCCTTGTAGGGAACAAGGAGGCAACAAAACATTCAACAGCTGTTTCTTAATAGAGCCCTGCTCATCCTATGTGCAGAACAGAGCAAGGGTACAAGAATGAAGGAAGAGAATACACAACAGTAGGAATGTGATCACACCCCGAGAGACCATAATATAATGCACAGGTACTGAACCCCAACTAAAATATGAGGGGCCCTTTTAAAAATACATAAGTAACAGATAAATGCTTGACTCTGCAGTCCTAGCATGTTTTTTTACAGGAAGTTCTTTTAGGATCAATGCCCAGCACAGGTCTGTCATATATTATTTACACTTACTGTTTTGTGTACATACAAAAGGATGCAAGAAATACAAACAATCTTTCAACTCAGGGTATATAAATACACTTATCATTTGGAAGTCTGTGTATATCCCACTGAAAATTATGGCTTGCTTTGCAAAACTGACAGATTCATTAGTGGAAGGCTTCCTCTAACACTGAATATGCTAACTTGAGATAAACAAACTACAGAGACAAACTTAATTATCTCTTCTTCTAAAATTACCCGTTTTGCTGTTTCAATCAGAGAAGCTGCTTCGGTCTTGCCCACTTGTTGCACCATTTTATAAAACAAGCTGTCGTGTTCTTGCAGCAAAATATAAGGTTCACCATATTCTTTGAGTCTTCCTGCATCTAGAACCTGTTAAATCAGCAGAAACCAATGTATTAACATAAGAAAATTAAAAACTAAATGTTAAAGAGTTTAAAAAACAAATGTAGGTGACTACAAGCAAGGGGGAAATGCACGCAATTTAGTGCTAAGATGAATTTTGCACCCTGAAATATGAAATATGTCCTCTTCAAACTAGTAAAGCACTTTCTCAGTTTACAGACCTGTTGTACAATTTTAAGAGTGCCCTACAGCCATTCCACCTATAGGAATCCAATGTAAAGTTATGCAGAATATGGAAATAAAATGTTTGTGCAGCCAACAAAGCAGATTATAAGATTCATTGTGTAAGAAGGAAACAAAGAGGTCCAAAACGGGCTCTGAAGTAAACAGCTGTGGGTAAAAACCACGCAATAACCACCAAGACGGTTAAGGGAGAATAAGTAGGTCTTTTGAATTAGAGGAGGTGAAGATGTAATTAAAGAAAATGAGGGTGTTGCTGAAAAGATAAACAATTTCTTGCATCAGTTTTTGCCAACTACATATTAGAAAGATCCTTAACCCTGAACCTATTCTTTCTACAAAGAGATGAGGTGCCATCATGTGCACAGGTACTCAGAAAGAGGGTAAGGGAGAAAGAAAAAACAACAGAGAAATTAAAAAGGCATTAAGTCAGCAAACCACAGAGGATATACACAGTCAAAAATATCAGAAAAAAATCAGGAATAAGCTGATTGAACCTCTAAGAAAATATTCTCATACTAGTGACTCAATTTAAGACTGCATGATAGCAAATATTGTGCTTACATTTTGAAAAGCCTTAAGGGATTAATTCAGCGAACTTTTAGGCTAGCATTTATATTTTCAGATAAGACAGCAATTTAGTTAAAACAGTCATTAAAACACAAGAAAAACACACACAGATCACACGTAGAATTTGTTCTCTACAGCTTTAGCAATCACAAATCTGATACAATTCTTAATGCACCATAAGAAAACTAAAAGAGATATGGTTTATATGGATTTCCAGAAAGGTATCTGGTGTAACTAAATATCTGTGCTACAAGGGGCAAATCTTTTCAAGAACCTGGACAGAAACCGAGATTAGAAATAAACAGTACATTTTTCTTTGTAGAAAGTTGAACAGGTAGGAACCACATAATTCTGCCATGTGTGGTAGCTGTGTATGAGTTAGTCACCAGAAAAGGAGGTATCAGAGAAGTGACAAACCAGGGAATGACACAAAAATGTGCAGGTAAGTCTAGGCCAGAGATTCAGATACACCTAACTAGCCTAAAAGAATGAGAAACACAATAGCAGGAAAAAGTCAATATTGACAAATGCAATGCACTCAAATACTTAACTGCCTTATAAATTAATGGTATTGACTCAAGAAAGAGATTTGGATATTAGTCTACCAGTTCAGTTCTTTAGGCCTTGAGGAGGAGTAATGAAGTTTAAAAAAAAAAAAAGAAAAGAATTTATGTGAGAAAACAAAGTAATTCAGAAAATACTTTTGTTCTTATATAAATAAAAAACTGAATACACATGGCATGCTACTGACAAAAATATTACCACAAAAAAGGACTTCAAGGACTCGTAACTCAAACCATAATTGCGGTGTACATACTTGTGAGGGGGAAAAAAATCTAAAGAAATGGAGTTGTTGATTTCAGGGAAGAAATTAATAAAAGGTATTATGAGGACAACTTCCAAAATAACAAAAATAGTTTGCAAACTTCTGTTTGAAAGAATAACCTTCAATAAGTCTGGAGATACACCCTAAGCCCCGCGAGGAAACTTTCAAACGTGCCGGCACCTTTGCCTGCGCGGCAAACAAAGCATCCTGATGGCCAAGAGCCAGGCAGATCTCCAAGCAGCCTGGCCCCTGGTTAATGACAAAACCCATGGTGACAGGGGACAGCTGAGCTGATCCCTTTGCCTGCACCAGTGTGAAGATAATGCTGCGAAGATCTCTCCGGACTTGTTTGACACCAGGGACCAGCACCAGGGGAAAGACCCCCACTCCTTTCCTTCCGGTTCAGTTAGGTACATGGCATTTGAATGGAAAATAACTCAGCCAACAACAGCAGCATAATGACATCTAATTTTATAAATTGTATGCACAGAAACCTACAAAAAGATATTTGCTGTTTTCAAAAGCTCATAACTTAGAGCATCCAGCCTATACTATGATTTTTCCTTTGCAAGTGATTTCCAGTACTGTTTGCTATTATAGCTGAAGAGAGTGCTCACAGGAAAATGTTAAAATATTAGTAATATTGCACAGCACAATATATAGTGATTTAACTTACAACAGCTGCCAGATTTCACCTGCAAAGGTATACTTGCACACGTGTTTATTTTTCAGTGTATTTAGTCCTATCCCGTTTAATCTGAATATTTAGTGATTAATTACAAACATAATTTTAACCACAATCTTTTCTACACCACAGTACGTCACAGTTAAGGACAGCTACCTTAAAAATGCAATAAATTATCATATAAAATTCCACATTTAAATCTATGTCATAGCACAGAACATCCCTGGTGCCTTGAATAAGTAAAGATGTTTTAAGCATAGTACTGCATTATGCAACCACTCCTTAAGAAAGGAAACAAAAAACATCTTCATGTGTCTCTTACAAGTAAGAATTGCAATAGAAAAGTAGATGGTTCAAAAAAAATTGTATTACTGCAGTATTGAAATTTTAACATTCATTTTGCAAATATCTGAAACAATCACAAACACAATCTTTCTCCTCCAGAGAACTTGTGAAAAAGGAAGATTTACTCTTCCTTGACACGTTTTAAACAGACAAGTCCAGGAGATGAACAGATAGAGCGAGCAGCTCTGTCTAGAAAAACTTCATTCACATTTTAAACAAATCATTAACCTATTCATATCCTTTCTTGAGGGATAAAACCAAATATATGTTATGAAAATAGACATAACAACTACAGGAAAATAAGCTGTGTTACTTTCTTTAAAAATCTGAAACAAAAAATAAAGAAAAATTAAGAGTGAAACTAAACAGACATCATCATTCCTACAAGTCAGGAACACTTTATAAACCCTATTCACCAAGGGAAAACACCTTCTACTAACTGCTGTCATCTATGAGACAATGGAGAAAATTTAAGCTGATTTACTTGGTAGTTATAAATTTATATATTTATACATTTATTAAAAAGCGCTTAGACAAAGAGATAAGTACTCTTCTTTGAAGAAATATGTGCTGATAAAATTTAAATAAATAAAGAGGTACTTTGGCTAATGTTTTGCATACTCTTACTCACTGACTCCAAGCCAAATTAAAATCATTAGAACTTCAAAAAGCCAGCTAATCATTCAGGAAAAGTAGAATCTGGTGTTTACCAGCCACATATTTTCTGATCAACTCGCAATGCTTATCACTGCACAATCCAACAGAATCGAACCCAGATGCACTCCAAGGCAGTTGTACCAGTGGAACTTGATACAGAAGAGCCAGAGAAGCTTGTAGCTGGTGAAATCAGATCAGCAGGGAGATTATGGAGGACACACACAGGAGCATTTGACTCTGAATCAGACTGGGATTTCATCATAGACTTTAACACAGACATTGAGAGAGAGGGATTTTGTACAAATCAACTTTCCAGCTCCTCAGTCTGCCTTTTTATAAAATACACCAAATAAAGACACATAATCATTCTGTGGGAGCTAACTGCCTGTGAAATACTTAGACAGCCCATAGTAAAATAAAAACAAACACAAAAAAGCTATATAGACCTAAAGTGGTCATATACAAACCAGGGCCAGATTCTCCAGGCTCTTGCACTGGCAGCTGCTTTTACCTTGCCTGCACTGTTCTTGCCTTTGAAGTACCACCTTTACAACCTCAACAGCATTTTCTCAAATGAAAGAATAGTAACAGTGCAAAACTTACAATATTGGCTCCTGGCGATCATGCAAAAGAAAGCATGCAGGAGAATTCTTATTCAATGGAATTTGCTCACCTCCCTGAGTAAGGTGAAACCATTCTTTACCTACAGCTATCCTCAAGCAGCAATATAGAGACATCTTAAGTTCAAAGAGGGCTCAAATGATACATTCTTCTTAAGTAAAACACTTGTAAGCCACCTAATTCTACTCCATCTGATATTTCATCCCGGTTGAATAGTCTGGGGTAGTGACTTCTCATCCCAGTTGTGATCTTTTCAGAAGGATAAGCAACATGCTGGGTAGAAAACAACATAGTTTTGAACCGCAATTTGTTTGAAATTTGAGGCATAGAATAACACAGAAAGAGCAAGATAAAAATTATGGCAGGGAAGGACAGAGGAACAGACAAGAAGTATTTGATCTTGACTGACCTACAATGGCAAACATGAAAAGAGTATTAGCCATTTCAATGTGTTGTTTATGTTAACTCTAGCTAGCACAGAAGGAGTATTTGCCTATGCCACAAAAATGTTGCTGAACTAAATTTGGGTAAGATTTGACAACTGCATTTTGCCTCAGCTATAACCTACCAGGGTACCTACCCCCACCACTTTGTCTAGGGTACTCCCAAACGTCCCAAACTTTGCAGTATTTCCATTCCAGAGCCTCACAGTTTAATGTATTAACCAAGACAAAAAAAGCAGGGGAAGGAAGACAAAAAAAGAAAACATAAGATGGTGAAAAAGAAATCAGAGATCCATTTCATGAAGAAAAGAGAGAAATGGAACAATGAATGATGAGGATACTACATCAAGAAAGTCCAGTTTCCAGCAGAGACCTAGGCAGCAGATGATCACTGCAACTAATCCATATTGTTCTGTTGCGTAGGACTTTGGAAAAGCAAGCACTCATTTTGTAAGTGAATTTTACAATCTTATTTGTGGATTAATGTATGTAAAAAAAGTGTCATTAGCCACAGAAAGAGAAAGAACAAGGGCCTTTAAAAATGCTGTAAGAAACACCATGTACTTACAGCTATCCATAGACACAAAAAAGAAAGTTCTAAATCCTGCGTTTTCTAACTTTCAGCAACAAAAGCAGACAAACCAAGAGAACAATAGTTACAAAACATTCTGAGAAAAAAACAGTCCAAGGTTGGAAGTGTTCAGCAACAGAGGAGGGGGGCATGGGAATTTATTTCAATTATTACTGAGGAATGACTAGTATTCTTATTCACGTTCATATTCACCATAAAGCCAGAGGGGAAATGGGACATTTAAGAGTTGATCATAAATGTTTTTATTTCCTATTCAAAAGGAAAATAATTCAAGCAAATTATCTCCTTGGGAATACATCTGATTTAATTTAGACTTGGAGAAGACATCACCAAACAACAAAATTATTATTAAAGTTCAAAACTCTGCTAGGAGTACAACTTTGAACAATGTTTTCCTCAGAGAGCATACATCAAGATGATCTTCAATAAAGTCCTGGGAAGAGGAGAATATTCAGGAGATGCTTCTGGTTACATCATAATATAAGAAATATATTTACCCAAGACAATACAAAGCTTTGTGGGAAAGAGTCAACAGCCTGTGCTTCAGTTGGCATTAAGTTCAGATGCAAGCATGTTCTGTCTCTTCCATCTCGTCATGGTTCATGAAAACAGAGCAGAAACATGTACATACTTCTCTGAAGAATCATTTATAAATATCAACCTATCTAAACAGGTTGTGAACAATGAAGAGCATTGAGAAGGTCACAAATATAACCAAGAAACCATTTTAAAGTTTGTTTTCTTCTTTTCTTTTTAAAGTCCTCCCTCTTTCTTTTTTTGTTTTGTGTTTTTTGTTTTGATTTGGTTTGGTTTGGGTTTTTTGTGGTGGAGGATTTTTTGGCTGCCTTTTGGGGGTTTGTTTTGATTTTTTTTTAACTTTTCAGGTTTAATCAAAGGAATCCCCAAGCTCCTTCGGGGTTCCTATACAAATTGCTCTACCAGTAACTCCAGACAAATTTGGTGTCAAATAATGTATATTTCATGTATCATGCAAACAAACAATGCAGAGCACACTTAGACATTTACCTTCTTAGAATCTGAATTATTATTTTTAAACTTTGAAAATAGTTCACCTCAGCAGAGCTCAACTAAACTGTAACAATGCCAAAGCTGCCACTGGTCACTGGGATTCCACATGTACCCCTGCCCCCAATCTTCCCCTGCTTCACAGAAAAGGAAACTTCACAATCTTGTTCTATAATTGGAAATAGTGGATTTCTTTAAACTGAAATTATTCTTGGGCTGTAACTTAGGGAAAATTGAGCATGCAGCACTGCCTGGTAAATTGTTGTACGTAAGTTTTCTTCAAGTTTCTTGCAGAGATTTAAAAATACATCTTCTTTTTCTCCAAATGATGGCATGCCACTGTAAGCTGGCTGGAATGTCATGGGAAAAAATATCAATTACATATGTAGTAATGAGACTTATTCTGCTGATAATCATTCAATACTAGTTCCTTCTATATCTTGTTAGAGAAAGGCAGCTTGTTAACCACACACTGAAAATGTCTCTTTTATTGCATAGTTTCCTCACCTCAAAACCAGGGTAAGTTCAGCCCTTGCCTCAGAGCTTATGAAGGGACCTCATGCCAGTGCTTACCGACAGCTGTACATGCTGACAAAACTTTCCCCATGTCAATCAGTAATGACTGTTTCCATCACTGTAAAGCCGCATGTCTCAAATGGGATTGAAAAATGGCTCAAACATGGCCCTGAAGTGATAGAAGATTAATCTTCAGTTTAAGAAATCCCACTCTTTAATAAGGCTTTTGAGGACCTTAAAAAGTTACCTAAGTTATAAGGATATTGCACTTTTCAAGAGGTTACGGAATATTGTTGCAGATGACTGAGCATGTCTCCTGGTTTTATCAGTTTCTGATGACAATGAACTTGTGGCTCAGCTGCCATGCACAGTTTCACCTTATCAGAGACACTGCTCAGAGCACCAGCCACCAGCATGACCTGTACTAATTTCCTTTTAAACAATAATACAGTATTTCTGAGAGAGCAAAAATAATTCTCCAAAGGTGTGTTAGTATTTCCACTGTGGTCTAGATTCCACATCATTCTCTTCAATGAAACTCGATCCAACCATCCTGTTCTTATACTGATGGTAACACATTCACATACAAATGCCTCACAGAATGAGAAATCAAGGTTCATCAAACATTGGCTTCACTTCCTGCAGAAATTCAAATCAGCTCTTTGTCTGAATGCTCCCAGCTAAAGTACTGCCTTAGTAATTAGTAGTTTTATTTAGGCAAAAGAATAATCTTGTTGGGCAGCCCTCTTAAAATGGGAGCAGCTTTTCAGAACTCAAAGATGCCAAGGTTTTGGAGAGGTGTGGCTTAAAACTGGCAAAGAGGATCAACAATTCTAGTATATTTTCAAGCTCATTGTGATTTTGACTCATTTTAGACAGCTGGGTCAGGTGTGATATTTACTACTGTTGTAGAAACTTTTCAGCTGACAGGATTGCTGTGATATGCAACCATGGCACAGCTCAGTATTTTATGCAAAACGTTGCCTAAACATCATTACAATATCTTTTCTTAATGGTAAAGATGCATATATTACTCAGCTTTGAAAACAATGTTTTCACTGTTGATACTTGTGGAACTCAATTATTAAATTCCAAGAAAGAACATGGAAAGATCTGGTTTTCCCTTGTGGTTTGATAAATATCAACCCAGTTTCAGAAGACCTGGGAACAGTGGAAATTGCCTTCCTTCAGAATCAAAACAAAGCTGACCATTTTTGAAAAATCATTCCCTGAATGCTCAGCTCTTCCAGAAACTCTGAAAATCTTGATTTAACAAAAGAAAGGAGAAACCTAAGCGTTCACAGGCTCTTTGCTCTCCATGTAGGTCCCCTACCATGAGTACCCTTCATTCTTCTTAGCTTCACATTTCTTTACCCAAGGCACTTTGATCCCACAACACAGCTGGGATTTTTCTTAGGCTGAATAACAAAAATAGTAAATTTAGTTCTAATATTCCCTCGTCTATATTTTCAAAACAGGCTAAGTAAAAAAAGGAGTTTTATTATGGTTTATAAGTTTATTAGTGTTTTTTCCTTTTGAATAATGACAGCTAGTGCACCAATATGAATGCAGCAATTTTACTGTCAACTACTGGATGCAGATCCAGAAGGTACTTTAAGGTTTTTATGAAGAATTAGATTGCTTAGTTGCGAAAATTTGGCATTCATTCTAGCTACTATAACCCATTAAGCTCCCTTTATATTCTTTTAACAGAACAGACTTCAATAGCACAAGTATAATATCCAGTAATATTTCACCATCCTCCAGATACTGGGCTTATAAAAGGTCAAACTCCCTTTTACCTTTGTGTTACACAACAAAAAAAATACCCATTTTATACCCTTGCAGTTGTCCTGCTTTAGAATTTTGAAGGACTGAACAGAAGTTCTGAATGTAGTCCTAATTACTTATTTTTATACAGTTTCATGTTCTATCATCCCAGGCTCCAAGAATACTTACAGTCTCATCAATTGAACTCTCCTAGCCTTCTTGAGCACTTGAGGGCCTGTACCTTGAGGGACAGTGAGTAGCTCTCCACCAACAAAACAGTTCCACACATACATGAGAGTGTCAACACTAGTGGCAGCACACAGAGATTTCACAAAGAACTATCTTACAGCTAGGATTGCATGTTTCTGTATCTTGTGACTTACATAATCCCCTCTAAAGAGAATGTCAAGATTTACTGTAAGGCACATTCATTATCCAGCAGTGATATTTAAATAAGTGGAAAAAACCCCACCAAAAGAAGAGTCAATAGACCACAACATATATTACTTGAACTCAGTAATTTAAGTGTACCACCACTACCTTCCTACATTCTCTACATCTCCATCTGAAGTTGGCCCACTGCAGCAAAAGCTCACATGAAAGTATCAGGACAGAGGCATGAAACATGGTGCCTGATTTATGAGGCCCAGATGTTCAACCATGGTAAATGCAACATCAGAAAAATGAGAATCACTGAATGAGGGAGGCTTACCATAAGGACGTGGGAAGTAATTTCCTACTGACCAAAAAACCAACTCAGGTCTGGCTGTGAAGTATACTCTATTGTTACCCTGAATATTAGTCATTTCAGGATGTAACCACAACAGGTTTTCCCATAAATAAATCAAATCTCTTCCCATGATTCTCTCATCAAAAAACTTCCTATTTGAATGACAGTTTTTAATTACTAGATCAAGTTCTGCTTGCATAAAGAGTTTCCATTTCAAAGAACTGTTGCACTGATATGAAAACTCTCTATGGAGAAACATCTTTGTCATTGGAAAATGCACAAGTTTTGGCTACTCTGTGCCTTTCCTCTAGAGGCCACAGCACAGCATATACAGCAAACAACTGCATCTTGCCAGATGCATATACTTTACTTGCTACAGAACCCCTATGTCCCCGGGTGAGGCTCGATTTCTGTATGCCTCTTTTTTCCTCTCTGCAGAAACAGTTTCTAAAAGTATTTCTCAACCTGGAGAAGGAAGGAGAGAGGAGAGGGAGGAACTGGTGAAGGGGATTTTATGAGATACCACTGGAACTCTTGGGGAGTGGTGCCTCTTGGCTGCCTCAGGCTGCAGATGCAATTTGTGTAAACTGCCCATGTCCTTTATGGTGAGGACAGGACAGGGAAGCAGCTGCACTGGTGGTGGGGATGCTATGTGAAATGAGGGGTCAATGAAGCAAGCCTGAGCTAAGCTTCTGCCAGGCTTTGGCATCATGGAAGAGGTAACTGCAGCATTCATCCTATCCTCTCCTTCTGCCATAGAGCAGAGTGCCTGCCTGTGCTAAAATGGGTACTGCTAGCACCTGACGGGAGGAGTTACAGAACTTGGTTTCTCAAAGTAATGAAGAAAAAGGAATGAGAAAGTGTCCTATTAGATGCTGGAGCAGCACAGAGTAAAGAAAAAAAAAAGGAGCTTGAAAACCGCTGGATTATAATTTTATGGTAGTATTATTTGATGGTCTGACTTAACAAGTCTTTCCAACTTTGGTTCCAAAGATTATATGGATACTTCCCTATCTCACCCAGGTGTTTGAAGTTTAATTAATTAATGTTTATAAAGAGCGTTACAATTTCCAGATGAAAGGTCCTATGCAAGTGCAATGTAGTATTACTCATTGAGGTGATTGGGTTAGAGAGTATCACATTACACAATACAGCTCTTCCCTCAGTGATTTTAAGCGTTTGAAGTTCTGATAAAATGTGTTTATCACTAAGACAGATATAATGGAAATACTCTTAAGGCGTGACCTGGATTATGAAAGCAAAGGTATGGTTTTGGGAATGGAACAAACGAGAATTAAAACAACTCCTGAGGCCAGATTTGTCTACAGTTGTATAAAATATATTCTGTTCTTCCTTTCTTCCCCTCTTCCAGTAGGCTTTTCTTCTCTTCTAAAATAGAACCGGTTATTACGACGGGTGTGAGCAGACATGCAACAGTTCACGTTCAGTTCCTATTTCCATACTCATCCAACCTGAAATTTTCTCATGACTTTCACAAAATTATTTTCTGTTCTCAATTCTATTTTATTTTTTTTAATGTTTGGATTAACCCTAAAGGCATACAGTTTCTTTTTGGAAAGTTTACTTTAACCAGCAATTAAACTGAATTAAATCAAAACCTCATGGACAACACCATGCTGGAGAGTACAGTCAACACACTCAAGACAGGGTTGACATTCAAAACTATTAAGATGTAGTCAGGCTAAAGGAATAGATCAGCATGACACTCAATAATGACAGATGCAAAGCCCTGAGACTGCAATGGACCGACCCCTTGCCCCAGTACCAGCCCGCAAGTAACTGCCTGAGGTGGTGTCCTGGCATTCAGTAAACTGAGCAGGAGTCAAGCAGTGTGCCATGAGTATCCACAGGAGTGCAGATTGAGGGAATTGCTTCATTCAGTGCTCATCAGATCAAATCTGGAATATGGTGACCGGTTTTGACCCCTCAGTATTAAGAAAGAGGAAGGTAAATTTGAGCAAGTTTGAAATAGGGTTACCAGTGTGTGCAGCGTACTGGAGCAGGGCACGTTCACCCTGGGGAACTGATGGCTTCAGGAGACTTATCAGCAACCTTCCCATATCTACCTGGAAGTTACTGAGAAGACATAAGTAGGCTCTTTAGTGAGATACACAGTGGGAAAACAAGAAACAATTGCCATAAATGGAAGGGAGACTTTCACTGGGTATAAGGAAAAAAAGACTTTATGGGAGATAATTAAGCATTGGGGCAGGCTGTCCAGAGAGACTGTGGAATCTCCATTTTTCAAGGTTTTCAAGGCCCAAATGAAAAACACCCTGAGTAACCTGATCTGAAATTAGTGATGAGCTGCACTGAGCAGGAGGTTCTTTTCAATCTGATTCAGTGGGAAGGGAAGGAAGCCTTAAGTTACGTATACTTATTCAGGAATGGGCTTGGACTTTTGTGATTGAGAGTGTTGAACAAGCCTGCTCAAAATTTGTTTAAAAATAACTTTACTCATTATTTGTCAAAAGACAATCATTAATATTCCAAGTGCCAGATTCTTTGCTCTTCCTCCCTCATTTTCTAAAACTTACCAAAACAGCAAACAACAGAGATTTCGAATGGCTTGACGAATGAAGGCATTACTGCACCTACAGGTCTCAGTTAAAGGAGAAACAAAGCCAGGATTTTTAATAATACCAGTTAATGGAGTAACAACCTCCTTTGTGCATTTCTGATTCCTAAAAAAAATCTGCATTGAGTTAAATGTGTGCATTACTAAAACATACCATTGACTAATCATATCACACAACACACTGAAAGCTTTCTTTAGTTGCGTCTTCTTAATTTTTGTAATATTGAAGTAAACAATTAATTTTCCATAAATGCTGTTGTCATTGTTAATAACCCTCATTAATTAAGTTAGTCTTCTAGAGGAATAGACTTCTTCCTGGCATTTTTAACATGATATTCTTCCAAAATTCTGCTATATTTCCACTAGGAGTTACATGCCTGAGTAAACCAAGTAATTAAAGTGTAACAAAAGCACACCTGCCATAACTCTGATCATTCTGTGATCATATTTTTGATTTGTCCCTAAACAGAATCAATAACTGAGTAAGGATGTCAAGAAAACAGGTTTGTTATGAAGTCATATGTCAGTTTCCTCCCTTTTTCTATCCTATGCTTCCCACCTTCCTCTCTCCTCAAGAAATTACAGAAATCTGTAAGAAGATCAATATGGAGCAACACAAAGAGATGCAAAATGTTCAAGAGTTACTTCTGATTGCACACTCAAAGATACATCTTCTTGCTAATCTGTTTCTTAATACTCTATTAGAGGTCAAAGGCATTCACAAAAGACTATTAGAAAATTAGGAAATTAGAAATCTTAATAGTGACTAAACTGAAACAACATAAGAGTAAGAATAATGTACAGACTCTAGAAAATGGAGTAGCTATGTAGCTGCCAATTATCCTGAGCAGTTTTGGGAAAAGGGCAATTTCTATGCTTTGATCCCATGACTTTTGGCAAAAAACATAAATTAAACATTGCAATTTCATGATATTAAAGGTAAAACTAGGAAACCATCTTTGTGGAAAGAGCATTCTGTGCATAACATGCTAATGGCAGTTAATGACCAAAGAAATCCCTTTGGACAAACATACAAACAGCTAACAAACATACAGCTATTAATTAGGTCACAGTTGTTCCCTCACAAATCTTTTGTTCACTTTAGTTGTAGAAAACACCAACATATTCATTAAACCTGTAGGAAGGCATTCAACACTGAAGAAAATATTTATTTATTATATGTTAAATGCTGGCAATTATATGACTACTTATGGCAGTTCTTCTGGTTTCTCTCTTTGTAAGTAAACTATAATCACTCAGCTCACAATCTATTCTACTCCTCAGAACACCACTCACCTCAGTACATGCAATTGCTTCAACCACTGGAACCCTTATCAAAGATTTTAAAATATTTTGAACATCCAGTAAAAACAAACATGGAAAGATTTACCATACTTCACTTTCATAAAACAGAAGTTAGAGGGTATTTTTTTAAGGTTACCACCAAGAGGTGGAGGGTAATTTTGCTTGATGCCCAGTTAAATCTGAGTTCCATTTATGAACACAGGTTGCCCACTATGTCAGTTACTTCATTAAATGGTTATGTTGAAAAGGTCTCATATTCTTATTGCAGAAACTTGTAAAACTGCATTGTTTTAAGGATATAAGCTGGCCCAATTTTGTGAGAGCCTAGGGAACACCACTGCCTTTATGAAAACAATCAGCGTTTCCTAATTTTTATGTGTGTGCAATGCACTGTGGGGCAGACAAGATGGAAGACAGGGTATATCACTCCTCTGTTTGGAACAGAGATGGCAGAGGCTACTGGATTGGTAGTGCTTCATCTTTTCTATTTGAACCTCGCTTTAGAAAGTTGACCATGTTCATTACCTCACCAGTCTAGTTCCACTTCTCCCATCACTACCTTTGCCCCAGGGCGACTGCTGCCTCCTTACCTCCCTGTCTCCTGCTCCAGAACCTCCACCACTTCCTCCTCACACATCCCACACCAACTATTGTCACTGCCTTCCTCAGCCCACCGAGACTGAATTAATAAACCTGACCGAATCCAGCTGTCTCTGTTCAGAACCTCTTGGGTGTGTCTTTACAGGCTCCTAGTACTGGCACAGTTTATTTGCTCTGCTGCTGCACCTCACCTGCAATGGGTTCATGCCTTGCGGGTCGGAAAGCCAGAGAATGTTAAGAAGTCTTTTCAGGTCATTACGTCTAGAGCTTTAAGTGTTGCTAAACACACCACCAAGGATAAATAGGTTAACTAGGATAAGCCTGAAGTATGACCTAAACCCCTACCCACTTTTGAATCAAAATTATGGAAGAGTCATAAGGTTATTCTTCTTCAGGAAAGGAAAAAAAAAACCAGCAGTTAACTGTCTTACCATAATCCTATCACTGTCAATAATGGTGTTCAAGCGGTGTGCAATGGTCAGCACTGTGCAGTGAGCAAAGGTTTCACGGATCGTCTTTTGAATGAACTCATCTGTTCTGAAACACAGCAAGAGCAATGCAGACAAAAATAAGATGTTTGCATGGATAACTGAATGGCAGGCAGGTTTTATGACTTCATCAAACATGACTGTATAGCAGGAAATATGCTTATAAAGTTATTACAGTGCCTCTTCCTCTTGTTACATTAGATGACTTGGAGGCGTATCATAAAATGTACTCCAAAATCTATCGTCTAATAGTTGATAAGAGTTTCTTCTTGCAAGTAGTGCAATAGGCTTCATTTCAGGAGATTAATTTCCAAGGCTTTCATTACAGAAAGAGGAAAATTCTATAGATTTAGGTAGTCCTACAGATTTCTACACCAAAAAAAGCAATTGTTAATCCCTTTGAAGCTTTTAGTTTGTGCAAGCAGTGAAAAAAAATTGGTGACAATAAATACACTTCATTGCAAATCAACCAAAGAACAAACACAAGACAGCTTAGAACTAAGGTTCTTGATTTCAGATGCAAAAGGGGACTAATTAAAGGAGAGGGTTGGTAAACTTAACTAGGACTGCAATAGCTCAAGAAAGAAAACTTGGCATACTCTGTAAATCAAAAGCGTTAACACACAACCCAAGGAAAGGGATAAAAGATTTCAAGTTAAAGAGTCTCAGTCTACTCTATGAATTAACCACCTAAGAAAAGGATACCAGAAGGATACATAAGACTTGTAAAGAATAAAAATGAAGATAGACACAAGTACACTGTCACAAATAAAGCTGAGAACAGTGAAAAGGAAATAAAATTATACTGAAAGATACTTAAGACACTAAGATGTCCTTTAGCTGTATAAACAAGCATCAAGGCAAAAGAACTGGAGCTTATTCAAGCAACTAACTGTACAAGAGAAGCACTTACACCACCTAACTTAGAGCACACCAGTCAGGCTTAAACATGGAAATCTAGATCTGTAAGTCCTCTCTATAGTCAGTGAAAGGGGAGATGCATGGCTGGAAGGTGAATAGAAGAACCTGAATTAGGCAGCCATCAGGTGATGAATGCCCTCTAGAGGCACCTGACAGCCCACATTGCATAGGTAGCCCTGACTCCCAACGTGAGCACAAAGCCAGGCCATGTGAATACTCACATGTTGCCCAACAGCCTTCAAAAAAAAAACCCCAATGAGTGGTGACAATGAAGAAAGAAGAGGAGAAACCAAAATTCTAATCTGAGATGGAAGGATGGCACAAAGAACTCAAAATATACTGGGGTTAGCTGGACCAAGGAATCTCCAGCCTAGAAGTCAGGCACTTGAAGGCATGGGTCTCATTTATAGGATTTCTATTAAAACATGAAGTGGTTCTTTTATATATAATGACTGGAGAATAATAAAATGCTGCAAATACAGTTAAAACAAGACAAAGGAAATATCTGGATAAACTAGTATATTTAGGTAGACATGTTGGTTGCAAACAGTTGCTTGCAAAACCTTAATTCTTCACGTTGTCAGAAGCAATAGGAAAATAAATACATAACATACATGGAACACATGTCTTCCTCTAAGTATTATTTTTTTAGACAGAAGTAGTACTTCACACTGAGAATCTGTACACATGATAAATATTTGGTATCACTTCATGAATTACACAAAAATAATTGTTCTGATGTCATCATGTCAGGAGGCACTAGCAATAAAAAGCGAACAGACAACTTTGGAAGAGTGGGATGACTTAAAAGAATGAAGTAACCAGTAAGTTTCCACAGTAGAAAATACGAGCTCATGCTCTGAAGGACTGAACACAACTATTGTTACAAACTAAGCCGAAGTAATCAGCATGACAAAGGAATAGTCAGATCCTTGCAGATGACAGGAGGAATCATCAGGAAGAAGGAAGATATAAACAGTTAAGTAAGAATTCCCATGCATGCTGACTGTTATCTTCATCCGGGGGCTGAAACATTTAAGTTGGGTCATGAGCTTGTTCTGGGCCACAATCTGAGAAGGCTTGGTCCTTCTGCTCCTACTTCCTAAAAGAAGTTAAAGGTGGGAAGCAGGTGTTCCTCAACTCCTTTTGAACCAAGGCCAGTATGCAATCAGGGAGACAGTCAGGACAGAGCCAGGCTCTTCAGTTCTGTGTATTATCTCCTTAAGAAAAGGAAGTTGTTCATCATGTTTCACATCACAGCAATACCAGTGCTTTCACCCCAGTGTTAATGCATGTGTTTTTTGGCTGTCTTCTCAGCAACACCTCAATAGCCTGACTAATCTTCAAAAGAAAAAAAAAATCAGGGACATACATGAAAACATGCACTATGGAAGAGCCTTATAAAGACAGCAGGATGTGTTCTCTGCAATGGTTAAAACAGCAAAGTAGAAATGAAAGGTTCAATACTCTTTAGAATTGTGTAAAGAAGGCCTTTTTCTTTCCCTATAGTCAAGCTCAAGGTGAATTTTCCTGCAGAGCTACTACACAACACAGAGAATCATAGCTTGCTCAGAACTTTGAAAACAACTTTTCAAGAGCTCAAAATTATTTGTAACTCATGTTATTCCTACCAATTTCTGAGAAGGCCTCAGCCTTGAACATCCCTGTCCTCTGCATTCATTTATTGTAACTCCTTGTATTACACGTATTCTTTACAGCACTACCTCTTCCTACATTTACAATAAAAAGCCATTTCTCATTCTTAGACAGATACTATCAAACTATTATCTTAAACAGGTATTTCTTGAATATAAGCTTATCACTAATAAGAAACTGCTGGCCATATTGTGGGTGTGACAAGTGTTCTAAAATGAGACTACAAAGTAATCAGAAACAGACTTAACAGCTACATCTTCAAGTATCACAGTATGAAATCTCCTGCAGACGTGTCTGCTGACTGGCACTTGGCAAGATCCTCTCTAAGGCTCATGGTAAATCTTGGAGCATAGACTTTGGGACAGCAGGCAGCAGTACCACCAGTAACCTCCAGGAGAACCTCAGGAAGAAGGTAGGAAAGGCAGGAAAATCTAAAAGACCACGATAAGCATCTGTATATGGAATAATGTGCTGGCAGAGTGGAGACTAATCATGTACCAATGAAAGCTAGAAAAGTACCAAAGGAAGCATGATTTCTGTCCCTTTTTTCAGGGCACATATGGACACCTTGTGGTCCCTACCCACACGGAGCAAGTGGCCAGGCAAGTGCCAAGTGATTTCACCACCCACCTCCGTAGATCAAACCCCATCATCTTTCAGGCACATTAAAAACCAAAGACGCAACCAAAATACCAACACCAGGGCTGCTGGATGACAAAAGCTCAACCCTAATCTGATTATACAAAAACAGGAACCACGATACTCCCTACTGCAAGGAACAGCACCATAAGAAAGCATGAAATGGTGTCCCACAGGCACCACAGGTTGAGGACCTAACACCAAGTTTCACAGCAACCCAAGATCTGGTGTAACCTGAATTAGTTGACTGTGTAAAAAGAAAACTATCTAAAGAGTAAGAATAAATATGATCTAAATGAGAAGCAACCAAACTGCTGAGAGGAACACTGGCTAAATCATTATCTTCTGTCTAATATACTCCTGGGACTGCTCTGGAAGCATATCTCTCATTACACAATTCCTGAGTGACTTTAGATAATTTCTCCAAAAGAGAAAGAGTTACAGATAGCAGTTAGATGTAATAAAAGGTTAAACCCTACAAGGTTAAGCTGGCTAATGAACTGAACTATGTGTAATGGCTGTTTTTACTAGACGCAATGAACAACCGATGTAAAAATGTGGCAGTGGTCTGGTCCCATAAGGTTTTGTCCTCTGTAAGAGCAAAAATACAAGTCAAGGCATAATACTGCCATCAGTGAGTAGAAAGCTTAGTGAGTTAGTATTTTTAAAAAGTCGCAGCTACTAATGATTTTCTTCCAGTGTAACACCAAAGTGATTACAGAAAGATTTTCAGCCCTTCCGCTCCAGATTTCACACAACTCTCCAGAATAGTTCAACTACCTTAAAATGACTCTGTTCTTCAGGGTAAGAATGGACCAAGAAGATAAAATCAAATTAAATGTCTCTTGGTCATCACATAAAACATGCAAGTAGTCTGATTTAGGGCAACCTTCTTTATGGCAAGTTCCTCCTCCCCCTCAAAAAAGCCCTGGCACACAGAGCCACGTGGTAGCTACGAGGAGCAAGGAGGGAAATGATGGTACATATGGGGGCTAGAACATACAAGAAGGAGGGAGAAAGTTGAAGTCCAAATTCCTTCCCTTCACTCCCCAGTAGCAGGTAAGAATGGTTTAGATGCGCTGGAGAAACACAGGAGTACCCTCAGCCCTGGGGAAGGTACCATGCCTACCTCCCACCCTGCTGTCCCATCCACTACCTCATGTCACCTCACCCTTCCTTGTCTTCCTCCCACCCCCAAACCCTGCCTTCTCACACTTGCTTCCAGGGACATGGTAGCAGCAGCACAGCAGCAACTGAAGTAGAGATCAAGGGCCAGAAAACCAAACAAAAAGACTGTCTCCAGAGCCAGCGGCAGCTCCCCATGGTTTCCTGTCTCAGGTGCCTGATATGATGTGTGCTTGCCGCCAGGCTAGAGACAAAGGTGCAAGCTATGGGGGCTGTGCATCAGAGCAGGAGGAGGTTTTCCTTACATGCCAAAAATGCCTCCCTAACTGCTCAGTTAAGCAACCCCCATCAGCATTTCCTAATGATTGTCCTATCAGATTGCACAGCTAAAAAATGCTTGGCTCTAGTTATACCAACACATTAAGGAAAAGGTAATAATGACTGTAATGCAAACTGAATTCAAAGAAGAAGTCCCAAGTTATTATTTGTATTGTTATGCCTAGAGTTGATACAAACAAACATTTACCTTATTATAATATATATTGCAGCACACATTAATCAAGATCAATTAAATGGATAGTGCAAGTTAAGAACACACATGAGATGCCAAAATAGCCAGGATGAATAAAATGGTATTAAATTTCCACAACTATGATTAATCACAGTTAATCTATCAGAGCTCAGCCAAAAATAAACTAATAGTAAAAAAGGGAAAAAAAAAAAGAGAAAGAGAACCTCTGGGAAGGCAATGCAAGTCTAAAAAGGTTTTAGAAATACACTGTCAGCTGAACTGCAAAGCTATCCTAGTGGCAGCACTTCTCCCCCAAGAAGATGTTATAAAAATGAGTCACGCCCAGATGACATAGAAAATCCTTAATGCATCTGTTTGAGGGACTTGCTGTGTTATTGTCCTCTTTGGATTTTGAGTTCTCCCCCAAGCCATAGTTTGTTGGAACTATATATTCAGCTCAGACTAATTGATGCAGTACGTTTGCAGCATTGTTTCCAAAATATTTCCACCAGTGTTTCAAATGTTTCAAAAATTAACAGTGGGGGTACTTAGCTATTGGAACAATTTAACAAGAGTTGTCATTGAATTTTTTTCTATTGAGGTTGGACGTTCTAGAAGTACACTCTAATTCAAACAGGAATGAATTCAGGAAAATTCTGCTGGCCTGAGTTATACAAGACCAAATAATGAATGACAAATGAGTCCTTCCTGTAGATTTAAACCTCTCCAAAATATGTTTTGCAATTCCTGTGGTGTTTAGGACAGCTTACCTTCTGCCCCTGCCCCTATTTTATCTCATTACACCAACATCTGAGCCATTTGAAAGGATAGCGTCTCATAACCAAAAGTATCCAGATTTGCTTATAGCCATTTTTCACCTTTCTAGTTTTAGGGGGTTTGGGGAGCAAGATTAATTCATTATTATTTATTTGTTTATTCGTTTACAACAGACACTTCTTCCAGAAATCAACAAAACTCAACTTGTTTCATGGCTATTCTGATGTTACAGAAATACATTTCCAAGAACATTCTTGTCTTCTAATCTATGGCTTCAGGACAAATGAACTTTTATGAATTTCCATTCTCTGTGGAATGCACTGAAATTATGGATATGTTCAGTGCTTAATTTATATAATCTACACCAAAGCTCAACGGTCCCACTTTGAATACAGAAATATGATGGAATCATTAACAATCTAAAAACAGCAATACAAACTACATGAAATAAAAAGCATTTAGGTTCATCTCTATGGTACAGATGAACATACTAGAAGAAAATCCAGCTCATTTTAACATGACAGATTTTGGTTTTACCTTGGGTCCACATTTGCTGTTGCTTCATCGATGATAAGAATACGATTTTTTTTTAGAACTGCTCTGGCAAGACACACCAGCTGTCTCTGACCAACACTAAAATTAGACCCAGATTCTGCCAGCTGCGTCTCCATTTTATTAGGTAGATCTTCCACAACCTCCTTCAGTTGCACCTGTTGACATGTCAACATACTGTAGGATGAGCAACTCTCTTTTAAATCACCTATTGTGTGTATGATGACACAACAATAAGTATGCAAGGTTTGCCTTTTATATTCTGACACAAAATGAGTAAGTGCCAAGTTGGATTACACAGTGTGTCAGTTATTAGAATTCTAAAAACATTAAAGCACGTTGTTAAGAATCTATTAATGTTCATTAAAACTAAGATATGAATCAAAATATAACCAAAGCATCATCCCACAGGATAATTTTTTAATAAAAGGCTTATATAGCAATGTACAAGTCTACACACATATGCACAAACACACACAGATACAAATGTGCATATGACAGTCTACCTTTTTTCATCAACAGCTATACCCTTACCAAACCTGATGAAAACATCTAAAACATAACAAGCATAGTAATGTTATTATTTGGATTGTAAGTATCAGATGTACATAATCAGATTTATTAAGTTACCTCTTCCAAGGCATTCCACAGCTCTTCATCAGTGTATTCATTGAAAGGATCTAAGTTTTTCCTCATAGTTCCAGTGAATAAAACAGGCTCCTAAAATCCAGTAAAATGAACATTCCATTATAAATACAGGTTTTATAATGCAATAGGTAATTTAATGATAATCAGAGCCAACCTATATCAACAACAGCACAGAAATATCCAACAAGCTACCTATTTGAAATGCAAAAACGTATTTTACAATAGCATGCTTAAGGAGGATATGGCGGGGGGAGGCAAGTGCTCAACTACTATGTACTAAGATAATTTACCAAACAGGACAGGTCTCTTTGCAAACTGCTGTACACAGTTATGTCAGTACTAAATGGGCATTTACATGCCACTGTTCTGATGCCATAAGCTACATATATACTTACATGAAATCATTGTTATCCTCCTGATATTGTTAACAAAAACCAACAGCTAGCACTGTCAATGAGCTCACACTCCTAAATTACATTTGGGCAGTTTTGAAAACCTGTTTTTGAAGTACATAAACCAGAGATGAATCAAAGAACTCTCTGGTTTTCCTTCTCTATTTTACTGTGTTTTGGTTTTTGGGTTTTTTTCATTTTGTACCGTAAGAGCCCTTCTATTTTACCAACAGGGCTACGAGGAACTGCTGTCACCATTTAGAACCTATACCCATCAAGGTTAATCTACACTGCCACAGCATCAAAGCAAACTTACTTAGAACTGGAGAACTGCTGGGCAAAGCTCTCATTCAAAATACACGAGGGAGTCAAATTAGTACCTTCTCCCATTCAGCTACCAATGTGGGTTTACCTGTGGTCAAAGCAAGTTTTACTCTACCAATAACATTTTTAATCAAACTGGCACAAATCAATTCACACTGAAAAATGTATTATTTAAGTATTGGGAAGATGACTTTTGGTTCAGAACTCCTTAAGCAACAGATCAGTACTCACTAATGTGAGTTGCCAGACCTGAGTCATGCACTGACATGACTTTAGGGCTAAACTCATCTTAATACCACATATAAAGTCAACAAGTCAAAAACCGTAATAGCGCTAATCATAAATGAAGACCATTCATCATGTTGTCAACCTTCTTTAATTGGAGAAATTCTAGACAAAAAGTGTTGTATTCTTTTTTCTTCTCCACTAGAAAATAAAGCCTAACTTACATTGGATAACTTCAGCCTACTCCGAAATTAACCCCTGTCCTTACTCCCCATCTAACCCTAGGGATGCCTAGCTCAAAGGGGCTGCAGCAAATCAGAAGAGAACTCAGACTTTAACCCTTTTATTGTCTCTTCATTTCTAAACCATTTGAGTGGTATAAAAGAATTAACAAAGACAGAACATACCACAAGCAACGTAAAAGAATATATACACTTCTTGATTTAACATGCCAATTATTTGAAAGTATCTGCTGCAACAGCAATATGTCACTAAAAACCTGTTGAATGAAAGAATTTAAAACAAAACATTTCCAGGTTAAAAAAAGTTTTCTTCAAAAACATCTAGAAATCAATTTGTTTAACAATACATATTTTCCTATATCATCTGGTGTGTTTTGAAGGTATTGTTACAGCTATTTTCCTTTTCAATCCATTTTTATAGGTTGGCGAAATAAGAGCTGAACCTATAAAGTGTTCATAACTATTATAAAAGTCCTAACAACAGACATGCACTGCAACAGAAGATAAGGATATTTTTTAATTATCACTTCTGACACAGATTATTATTTAAAACACTCTGGTTTATGAGAGGAAAGTAATAAGACCAGCCTGTAAATAATTGTTGTAAAAATGCTTGCAGTCAGAGAGGCAGACAACATTTGCATAGAAAAGATTTACAAACACAACCTTTACACAGCTCCATCCAAGCAAGCAATTAGAAGCCTAAGCACATTTTTATTTCTCCAGGTAGGTATTTAAACTTACACACAAGAAAACTTCAGTCTTGCCTCATCACTCTCTAAGAATGGTTCTGTTTAGCATGTTTAATGTTGCAATTCTAATAAGCATCTCTCCCTCTGGTTTCTCAGCTTCCCACATAATTATGAAGATATTTGCAGCAAAACAACTAACTGATGTTACACTGCTATTTCTATTACTGACACTACTATTAACACAGTACAAGACAAAGCCTATCACTCAGTTTACTGTAGTAGAAGCTTTATTTCAAACCCTTCTCCTCTTACTACCACCACTTCATAGTTTTGCACATTTTTAGTAGAAACAAGTCTTCCCTTATGTTGAAAACAAATGCTACCTGCTAGCCTTTGGACACTTAAAACCTTTTGGAACAATGACGAAAACCTTAGATAAACTTGATAAAAATCAAAGAATTCCACAGGATTAAAACAGGTTTAAAACTATGCCAACAGACCTGTGTATGAAAAAAACCCTCACATATAAGTAAATGCAGTAAATTTTGAGCATTTGTATCACTCAACATGTAGATACTATATTTGACCTGCAGTTTTCCTGTCTCAGTACCCTGTTTTGTTTAACTGGGTTGAATTCTTCAAAACATAAAAATAACCCACAACAGCTAAGGGCAAAGCTTTCAAAAAGCTGTAGACTTTAAATGCTGCTTTCAGAAGAAAGCAACACTGCACACATACAAAAAAATAGAACTTAAATCCACATAAAGTCCTCTCTGTGTACAAAAGATGACTAGTTCCAGTAAGTACTTCCACTGTGCAGTAACAAAGCCTTCAACATGCAGAAACAAAAGACATCCTGCATTAGGCAACAATCCAATTGCTGGGGAAGTACCTATTTTTTAATTTATTTATTTTTAAAATAGCATACCTGTTTCTTTTCTTTGACTTCTATTCTTCAGGGCGAAAAAGAACAAAGGTAATCAAGAGAGGCTTAGAACCACTGTTCATTATCATTTGTACCAGAGTCTCAGCTTAAAGAAAGTAATACATTCTAAATGCCATCCTGAAAACAACCTAGCACACCTTCAGACATAAAGCTGGTGTAAGGACTCTAAATACAGCTTCCGTAAAAAAATACAGAGATCTGAGAAATAATGCTAAACATGGCAAACAAACTCCTCTGGCCTTCAGCCTACTGTTCAGTCTACCTGCTAGAACAGACCAGATAAATTATTTTCCAAAAACAAGACTTCAGCATATGAGCTTTTCCTTCTTCCTCCCTCTCCAGTGGAGAGCAAATGGTCACAGAAGAGACAAGAGTTCTCATGAAACAGTAACCTGCATGGAGTTTGCCTTCTGAAGTTTTAAGGTTATACATAACCCTCCTCTGATCCAATGTCCTATTTGAAAATAAGACCATAAAAGAGAAGACCTGTGACCTACTGAACTTCTTTAAACATCCTTTCTTCTACCCCAGCATGAGAGATAAGGGTATTCCCAACACTTTCTTAGTTGGTTTTCACACCTGTACTGCAGCCTTTTCTGCATTCAGCTTCTAAAATTCACCAAGTTTTTGTTTATGGGTCATAAAGACTGTTCCCCTGGTCTCTCTGCCCGTCCAACCTTCTGCCAATAATGCAAAAGCTGACAGCTCACTTCTAGGTGGCACATTTGCTCTTTCTAGACCTAGCATCAGTCCGTGTTTGTACAGGGTTGACTAGAGAGGTGAAAGAGGTCCTTCAAAGTTCCTTACTAAGGAAGCTTCAGGGAACACATCAGGCAGGAACTGCTACGAAAGGTTCAAGTGACTGCAGAGGACTGCTGAAGATTAGTATACTTGTCAGATTTTCTCTGCTCTTTCCCAGACTACAGGAGGACAGCATACTGTGAACACCTACACACAAGTATTCCAGAGAAACAGGCAGCACACAAAACTAGAAAGAAAATGCTCCAGTCCCCAAAATTGATTCCATTTATCTTAAAATAATCAAGGCCTCATCCAACTAAGAATAACGCCTCCCTACACTTTCCATGTCTACTGCATACTGCGATGCAGGGGGAACATATCCCAGCAAAGCACTTTAAATGCTACGGTATTATATTGAAAATGTTTATGGCAGAACCAAGTCAATCTCTTACCTGAGGTATAATTGAAATTTTCTTCCGCAAGTCATGGAGTCCTAGCTCTGACGTCAGGTACTTATCAATCCAAATCCTGCCTTCTGGTTCTGCCAAGCGAAACAGGGCTGCTATCAGAGAGCTCTTCCCAGCTCCAGTTCTTCCCACTATTCCAACCTACAGAGCAAGCCAAGCCTGTACAATTAAACTGTGAGCTTTTCAGGATAAATTAATATGTCAAGCAACATTTTTACAACATCATGGGATTTACAGTAGAACAAGCATCAAATGAAACTTTCTGAAATTAACATTCCTTTAGGAGGAAAAACCCTCTCCCCCTAAATCAGTTTGGATTCAGGTGTCATTTGCATACACAACAATTACTTGGATCATATTCAAAGGTGAAAGATTTTCCCTTAATGTGTGGTGTCATATTGTGTAAACAAGATAAAGTGGTTCAATGCATAGAGTAACATGATTCAAGGCTGCTAATTTTTATACTAAAACTGGTTTGCTACGTGATGTTAGGCAAATCATTTCAGGCATGCATCTACTTCTTGACCCAAAAAAAGGACTCCCACAACGCACTGTGGGAACGATGTATTCCCAATTTAAGTAACTGAGACTGATTTTGGTTAGATGGTTAACGTGAAGTACTTTAAAATAGCAGGATTATAAACTGTATTCATACTTCAGACATCTTCAACAAGTATTCAAACTACAAGGCCATGTGAGCAAACTGCACTTCCTTTTCAAACAGAAGAAATAGTGAATAATAACATCACAGAGATACAGGCGTCTATTTGTTTCCAAAGAAAAATCAGAAGACATATGCAACCTGAAAAAAAACAAAGCTTTCCAAAAAAAGACGTGATGCAAAAGTATGGGATTGATAACTTTAATGACAAGGGGCTAGGACCTGCAAATATTTCTTTTTTTTTTTTTTTTAATGTTGTCTTCGGCAAAGGATTCTTACAGAAAACAATGTGCAGTAATCAATTGTATCAGGGAAGACAATGGGACAACTGAGACCTGATCTGGCAGAATTTGTTATTTCCTGCACTCTGATCTAATCACTACATTTCCAGAAAGAAATCAACACACTGAAAGAGTTGAGAGCAAAGCAACATAAAATTAATATGGGCTGGAGATACCGATTTGATGAGGAAAGATTTATGAGGATTAAACATGTATAATATAGCCTGGCAAAGTGATTGGGATGCAGAAAGGAGGAAGAAACATGAAAACCTCCATGAGTATACGTACAGACACCAAAGGGCAATTACCCACTGCCTGAGACTCAGATGTATGCAGCAATGACTGCTGAAATGAAATTAAGCACACGAAACTGCAAAGAGCAAGAAGAAACTTTCAAACAGTCAGACACACTAAGTTCAGACAAAACAGTAGTGCCCACATTTGATAAAAAATATACAAGACACTAAAAAAAGTGTGCTTCAAGAAGCAACTTATGCTGCATAATCTAAAAGGCATTTTCTACTTCTATCTTCCTATTCAACAATTTCAGCCAGCTATTCGTTATTGTACTATTGTATATAAACTAATTAACATTTCTACAGTGCTTATTATTAAAGAAACAGACTAATTTAAGCAAATCTGTTACAATAAATGATAAAATGCCTAGTATTCTAAATTATATCAGTGAAACAATAGAAAAATAGTTCTGAACAGATAAACTACAGCTCAGAAAGAAAATGCTGAATGAAGAACACAGACAATCAGAGTTGTGAAAACAAAAGTTCAATTGTTTCTCTGCAAATGTCAGTGATATAAAGTATTGTATTGAGGATATAAAGAGAAAAACCCATAAAAAATACATCGATACTTAAAATAAAAATGCAGCTGCTCTGCATATTGTCAAAATCCCACTTTCAGTTTGGCATCAAATGAAAGGACTATGCTCTTCAGTGTTTAGAAGAATCTATTTGTATCTTTGGTCCAACTGGCTACAGGCTGCTGAAAATTGACATAAATTTGAAGCAGATCTCAGTATACACATTTGTTTAGTTTTTAAAACATTTTATTCTTCAAATGCCCATGTTCACAGCCAGTGCAAATACAGCAACAGTCTGCAAATGGAAGTCCCAGCCACCTAGTAGGAATCACGTGGCCAGCCTGACACAACCCATGCGCATACACAGGAATACACCTGCTACGCTGGGCTCATCAATACTCAAGTGACACTTGTACTTCAAAGTAGAGCTGCAAAAAAAAGTGAGATTTACAGCATGTCAGCTACTCCACTGAAACTGCCCATGTCTTTGTTATCCCTCAGGCAATCTTCCTTTCATGCTACGCTGTGGGAATATTTACACGAGCAGCTGCCATGCTGTAAATCTAGACCCTCATCCTCCCAACTTTTTCATGCAACCCCCAGAATTAGGAACTGTCATGAAAAGGTACATTTAACAATATATGAGCCAATAAGCATTCATGGGCACCCTGAAACAAAGACAGAGGTGTTTAAAACCCAGTGTTACACATGCTGACCTTCTCCTGCTGCAGCTATAATAGAAGAGGTGAATCACTGCCAGCTGCTGGCACAGCTCTTTGCATGTCCCTGGTCTGTCAGACTACACTACATTAGCAAAGATGGTTAAAACAGAAAGTGCTTCCTAGCCTGCTCTGACTGTAGGGAAATACTGAATGCTGAGATAACCAGATCAGGAGACCTTAACCCATGAATGATCTGCTAGCAATCATCTCCTTCATTCCTACTGTACCTACAGCTTCCCAAACTGGGCACGGGGGTGCCAACAAGAAAAACAACAATCACAGCAGAATCTTGAAGTCATTCATCCTGCCACTAGCATTGCAGCCACCAGAATTCTCTATAAGCCAGGGGCCTGAACAGCCATAAAAGTTCTCACTGACAGCCACACAGGCAGAATTCCTAGCAGATCTGGAAACCTGTTTCTGAGGAAGATGCTTCTCCATAATTAAAACTAATATAAGGTGGAGAGACGCATGGGAGATTTATTTTACACAGTGGCAGTCTACTGCAGTATTGTGCAAAACATCATAGAACACAAACACAAAGTTTTTGGCAGTAGTTTCAAGCTGGGCAAATTCACTTTAGGATGACAAAACCACAGCATAACAGCTCAGCAAAAATAAATACCCCCAGTCATCCTTCCCTCTCCTGCTCCCACCAAGGACTAAGTCATATATTGCTAATACCTCTTGCTTTCATTTTTTATTTTATTTCTGTCTCTCACCAAGAAATGCAAAATTTCTTGTCTGCTATTACATTGGAATGACGTGTAACAGCTAAGGAGACAGCCCACATGGCCCTGCTCAGAGACCATTTTTAACTCACTCACACTTAATTCCGTGATATCATCTCCATGTAGCAAAGTTGGCTTGAATATTTTCAACATGCATGTTATTAAAAGGGTCCACTTGAGGAAAGAAACGTGGTTGGGTTTGAATGAGAAAGCATGTTACAAATGAGGCCAGGGCAATGACTGTAGAGTTGAACCAGCCTCCTAGGGAAGACATCCTAATCACAAAAGTACACGTGCATTTGAAACGTAGCAAAGCACAAATTAACACTGCAGGGCTCTAATTTAATGTTGTCTGTGGGGGACGCCTTCCCTGCAGCACTCTTTCAAGTGGGATAGTGTCAAAACTGGGGAGGAAGAGTCAAATTTGCAGAGGAGGAAGAGTTTTATTTCTATGTTTCTTTTGGCTAACAATCTAATTAATGGCAACAGTTAATTGGATTGGTAGCCGAAAGGAACTGAAATAAAATCCCAAGTTCTAAAGTTATGCAACTGATTTGTATTTCTTCTCTATTCCATTTGGGGCTCAGTGCAAGGGCATGTACATTCCTTATTCAATTGTTTTTGCTCACCTTGTCTGTTCATTCAAATTATGTACCCTTTACTGAATCCCCAGTTTCCCAATGCAGCTCCATTTGCTTTGGATTTGAACAAACACTTCGTACTCAGCTGGTATTTTGTAATGCCCATCACTTTCTGAAGAATCCCAGATTTTTCTTAGAAAATTATCAGATATGTTTAATCCTTTGTTTTGACACAGAGAAATATCATGTTCCCAGATGCATTTATGCTACACTTACAGGAAATCAACAGGCTCTAAATTATTAAATTTATATTAAATAAATTATTAAATATGACTAAAGCTTATTTTTTAACAGAACACTTACTATTTTCCTAACATCCATGTATTTTATAATGTATTTCTAGCACAGAGCTTCTTGTCAATTTATCATCTTTGCTTAATTTCTGTGAATATCCAAAGACAGCCACATACATACCTTTTCTCTTGGTTTAATTAAAACAGACAAATGTCTTAAGACCAAAGGTCCATCTAGACTGTAAGTGAAGTTAACATTTTCAAATGCTATCATTCCTTGGTTAGGCCATTCCGGTGGTGGATGTTTGTTGGTCTCCCAAGGAGCTTCTTTTTCAAGTTCTGTGTATTCCATTACTCGTTCTACTGATATCATCTATAGGGGAGGAAAGAAGACATATACACATGAACTTCATCCTTTTGCATACACTGCATGCATATAAATGTGGATATTTTGACTATAAAGATTCAATGCAAATTATTCCAGTTTTTCTTTTAAATACAGATAAGAGTATCTGGTGCCATTCTATGCTCTCTTTACACAATTGAAAAAGTGGAAAGAATGCATCTCATGTCGTACTACAGATCCAAATCTATCATGATACATAAAACCATATATAAGCATTCATTTCTAATCAGTGGGATTAATTACAAATCTAAATACCTGAGACCATTGTCCAAACACTTCTTGAGCTGTCAGGTTTGGTGCTGTGACCACTTCCCTGGGGAGCCTGTTCCTGTGCTTGACCACTCTCTAGGTCAAGAACCTTTTCTAATATCCAATCTAAACCTCCCCTAAAACAACTTTAGGCCATTCCCTCGGGTCCTGTCACTGGTCACCATAGTGAAGAGGTCAGTGCTTGCCCTTCCCCCTCCCCTCACAAGGAAGTTGTAACTGCAGTGAGGTCTCCCCTCAGTCTCCTCCAGGCTGAACAAACCAAGTGCCCTCAGCCACTCCTCATACGGCTTCCCATCAAGGCCCTTCACCATCTTCGTTGCCCTCCTTTGGACACTCTCTGATGGCTTAATATCTTTCTTACATTGTGGTGCCCCAAACTGCACACAGAACTCAAGGTGAGGGTGCACTATCATAGAGTACAGTGGGGCAATCACTTCCCTTGACTGGCTTGCAACAGAATAGAGAGGAAATGTTCTTGTGTCCCACAAGTGTAAATAACAAGGGATTTTTGGTGGATGTCCACCTGTCAAAGAAGTTGATGCTAATCGTAACTCCATAAAATGATCACCCCATTCCACTTCAAAGTCAGTTTAGTGAACGGCAAACCTTTCTCCTCCAAAGTATTTCTGAATCACAGCCTCGAAGAGAGCAACTCTGTATGTAAGACAGTCTCAAAAAACGTGAAAGCTTTCTTCCCATCCTCCCAGTCTGTCACTACTAGTTTATTCATGTTTGAAAAATGTGTTGAAGAAGCAATTTGCTAGCAAAAAAAAATAAATCCTAACATTATTATTAATTTTGTTAATAACTTGGCTTTGTAAGTTCTACAGAAGGACTACACGTATTTCCTAGACTATGGACAGCAAATTGTAATTACAAATAACCTCCAGTTGTCTACACCACAGAAAAAAATCCCAGGTTTATGCTTAGCACGTTCTTTTAACAGTCTATTTTTCTTATATATTAAGAAAGTAAATAGGCAAACTAGAACATGCTAGCAAATATTGTGATTTGGTAGAAGGTGTTTCATGTTACATATTTTGGAAAACACACAACCTTCTCAGCTGAATACAAACAAATACTCTCAAATATGTGTTAACTTAGAACAAATTAGGAAGATAAAAGCCTTTACAACAAAATAACAGGACCCTAAAAATGCCATGAGGGATATAAATAAAATTTTAAAATACAACAATAATAATAAATTGAAAATAGCAAATATGAAAAAAAAATTAGAAATCTTCCTTACAGAGAGGTATTTGTTTCTCGTAATTTTAGCAAATTGCAATGCAATTGTCTAGACTGTAACTAGACAGTCTTCTTTCTGCTGTAAAGGGAGATTATAAAGCCTCCCTTACTATGAATGGAGGACAGTCTCGGGACACAATTCTTCTCAACAAATATTCAAAATCAGTCAGACAAATTATACGTTAGAATAAGCTATTTTGCTTGATGGACTGTAGAGTAGCGCCTCAATCGCTTGCTAAGGTATTATCCTAAGTTAAATAAGAGGACTCTCATCCTTAAGCTTCAGGTCACGAGGACAAAAAGAAACCAAGACGGGAAAAGGAACAAATAAACATTACCAGGTTTTCAACTTCAGCACTTTGTCTAACGCCCCACTGGAATGTTCCCATGAGGGTGATTGCATAGGATAGTGCCAAACCAACCTGCCCCGCATTCAGAGCTGCAGAAGAGAAGAGACGAGACTCAAATAGTACTCAAATAGAGACTCAATTGGTAACTACACAAAATCCTAGTTAAGTTACTTTCACGAGGTTCCTTCCATGATGGAAGCATTACAGCCAGAGTTTTATTTGGTTATGCAGTACTTGCTATCTGCACAACGAGTAGCTCCTGGCAGAACAGCTACTTGCTGCATTTTTTTGGTTCATTTTGGAAACTGTCTATTTGAGAAAATAATGCCAATTCTCCTCAGCCTGGCATTTTATCTGAGGTTCAGTCTCAAGACCATACTTATATAGCTTGTTAGGGCTATCCCTATCTGGGTGAGCATTAGGTAACTCTTCACCTTTTTTCTTAGGGAATTAGACAAGTCCCTAAACGTAAGCAAAAAAATTAACAAAAAGTTATTTCAAATGTTACAAACATTTTACATCAATTTGGCACTCTTGTAAGGTATCAGATAAAGTAACAGAGCAGAATATGAATTCTGTCTGCCACAATACTAAGCATGACTGTCCTCTAACTTACTTGAACCTTATCCTAACATGGTTCTATTGACTTCAAGAGAGTTCTTCCTTATCCAGAGGCAAGGAAAGATTCAGGACCATTGTTTTGACTTGTCTTTTTGCATTCTACTAACATCAAACCTAGCTCAAAATTTGCAGTGCTGTGCAGCATGGAGCGTTCAAATTTTAAAACACACGTGCACATACAGAACTTATTCAAATAAAAAAGAAAAGAAACAAAACCAGCAAATTAGCACTAATTTTTATGTCCAAGATAATTACTTCTTCCTTCATGTTTTAGATGACTATCTCATTTTAGTACATCTAACCCAATTACATCCTGGATGATGCATACACTAATGACAGTTCATGAGTGACAGTGAATGTAAAATATATTATTACAAGGCAATTTTCTTTCTGGAACTGGCCTATCCCACTGATCCAAGATAGGAGAAGAGCATCCCTAGGAACTTTAGCTTGCCTTTTGACCTACTGTGTCATGTGTAGAAAGGGAAAAGGTTGTTAAGAGGCAGCTCCGTGGGTGTTTCAGTATGAAAAGCAAAGCCCTGTAGGCCTGAAAAAGAAAGACAAAGGTGGGGAAAATGAGGAAGATTTATTTGTTGTTATTGCTCTGAAAGCCAGAACCTCAAAAGTGAAGACTAGAGATCTTCCAGTTTGTTTGCACATTTGGGGATGATGATAGGTGCATGCCTCAGCCCAGAAGATGTCTGAACCGCCTCCAGTATTTGCAGGAAAGCAGATACAGCCCCCATGCCCTAGACTGAGGAAGAGATCATGATCTAGAAAGAAACATTTAACTTAATTACAGTCTTTAAACACTTAGAAACAGAAATCTCTGAAAAAGAATTAGACATTACTATACGTGGTAATTACTGGGTGAACTTTTTCTAACATCTGTACTTACTCTTGGCGAGAAGCAGGGAACCAAAAGCAACCACTATAACAAAAATGGCACAGATGGCATCCAGACGCACAGCAAACCACCTTGAGGTCGTCAGAAATAGAAACCAGGCCTCTAAAGTGTATTTTACAAAGACATAGAACAGTGGATTATTAGAAAACTAAGCAGTACAATTATTACTAAATTACTTCATGATAACGTTACAAGTTGCTAACAAAATAACATTCAAGTTCAAGTGTGTGTCTGTATGGATTGATGATGATCAGGATATTGACCAATTTTCCTGAAATGGTCTAACTTTGTTTTCACACCAGTAACAAACACAATGGCAAACACAGCTAGTATAACATACAGTAAGTGGAAGAGAAAGAAAAACAGTCAAGGTGCTAAGTCATGATCAAGCACTGTCCATTTATTTAAAATGGAAGCCTCTTCTGAACTCTAGTGGACTCAGGAGTCTTAGGGTACAGAAGTACAACTACATTTACTGTAGCTGGATTAGAGTCTACAGGCTTTTAACTAGAACATATCACAACACAACTGTCAGAGCCTAGTCTTTAGAAGGCAGCTGCATTTGGTTAAGCTCCTGTAAGAGCTACTCAATACAGCCAGTGCAGCTACAGAGCTGTTCCAATTACTAGATGCACATATTTACTTTTGGGGAAGCTCACTGGTGGACATCTCCACTGGGCACTCACATGCAGGTGTTCACAACCGGGTGCTAAATTCCATCCCAGATAGATACACTACAGTACAAGATACAGGAGACAGAGGAAAAGACATTGCAAGACAGAAGGCAAAGTGTTTGCGTTCAGGGCCAAAACCAGAAGTCAAGTAGCCATAACGAAGTATGGCACTATTCATTGCTTAGGCTGCAGTCAGATGAATTGTTCCAGCTGCTATCAAGTCACACCAGAAGGTTACCACTCCAAATCTTTCTGCATTGCTTGTCATTACTCCATGTTAAAGACGAATGCAGTTTCAATTGTTTCAATGTTCCTTAGCCTAGTGCTGGGCAAGATTGAAACTAAAAAAAAATCTCCCTTTTATAAAATAGAGAGGAGGCAAGTCTGGTTTTAAGCCTGATCATCTTGGATAGCCAGATTACAAATCAATTCAGCCAACAGAAACTTTCATGCAACATCTGGAGGGCACCAGAGGGTCAGAGTGAGGATGACAAGAGGCATCCAGGTAAGGTACAGAGCTGGCAACTTCTTAGTTCTGTTTGTATCAACCCTAAATGCACATGCCTGACCACATGTTTAGCAGCTGGTTGCATTAAAGACTTTTGTTATGGTCATATACCTGGGCATACAGAATGACACAGGCAGGAGGGAGTGCTGCACCAAGTCACAAACCTAGTTCCAGAAACTGAATTTACCATGGTAACTTAGTTACCTCTCTGAAACCCAGATGCCAAGTGGCCTGGGAAACAATCCACAGATGCTTCCTGGTGACATTAAAGGTAATTTTTGGCTCAACAGTGTACTTTTAAGACCAGGAAAGGGGATGCTTGGGTTGTAGAATTTTCATCTCCAAGGTTTCACTCCACTGATCCCGTTGTCTGGGAAGGTGCCCTAAACTGCCAGCTTGAGACGGGTCATTTTGCAACCTCCCTGTGTAAGTGGGGTCACTGCATAAAGGAAGGAATATGACAATACGGAGACTAACAAAGACTCATCACAGTATAACTTCTGATGATTCGTGAGCTTTCTTACAGAGATGGACACTGGCAGGAAGGAAACTTGGGTTTGATCAAATCTCAGCACGCCTTTTAAATGTTTTTTGTCTAAAATTTATTTAATACTAAATTCACAGGCACCCCTGAAAAGGGTTCAAAGCAAGCGTCCTGTGTCCTAGGCTCAGGCCAAAACAGAGAAGAGCCACAAGTGTTAAACTAAACCACTGCTGGCTGGGACAGCCTTCTGCAATTCAGGAAAGAATAAAAAACTCTTTAGGAGAATTCAAAACCCAGGACTTCAACTTTGTAAGCTGATATGAAGGGTAACCTCTTACATCAGCTACTGTTTGCTCACATTTAGTATCAAAGAACCACCCAGGGTATGAAAGAACCTTCAGGAGATCTCAGGTTCAACCTCCTGCTCAAGCGCAGTCAGCTCTAAGGTCAGACCACATTGCTCCACGCTTTATGCAGCTTGAGTCTTGAAAATCGACACAGATGAAGCCTGCACAACATCTTGGGGCAACCCATTCCTCTGCTTGCCGGCACTCAGGGTGAAAAAGTTTTTCTTATATTCTGGTTAAACCTCTCGTGCTACAACTTATATCCATTCTCTTGCTCCTACCACTACGTACCACGGTGAGGAGCCTATCTTTTTGTTGACATCCCTGCAGGTACTGGAAGGCAGCTATTAAATCCTCTGTAAGATGTCTCTTCTGCGAGCTGAGCAAGGCCAGTTTCCCCAGCCTCTCCCCACAGGGAGATCTCTTCTGTTAGTACACTGTCTTAGTGGCCCCTCCACTGAGCAAACTCTGGTAGAATGTTCCCTGGATCTGGGGGTCCAAAACTGGATGCAGTACTCCCAATGTGGGCTAACAAGTGCCAGGGGTAATAATGACTTCCCTCCTTCCACTGGCTATGCTCCTTGTTAATACAGCACAGACGCTGTTGGCCTTCTTTGCCTCCCAGACACGTTGCTGGCTCATATTCCCTATGAGGACGAAAACCCACACACACACACTTAAGCAACATGGTGTACCCCAAATACTCCAGTCAGAAAGACACAAAGATGAAGCGTATGGGTATACAAGAGTGTCACTTTATGCACTGAAGTTTGATGTCAAAAGCAGGTTTCTCATCTGCCCAGGAGGGGTGTTACTGACAGTTTTGATAGAGAGATGCATAAAATTGACTGGAAAACAGCATGCTTATGGTTCCTTAAATCTGACCTCAAAATATAAGAAAATATTTCTTGTAAAGGTCATGGTCCTCTTTGTATAGTGAAACTTTTATATGCAGTTTATTGACTAAAGATTGTTTTAATGCAAAGCTAAAAAACAACTTTGTCTTCCCTTGCTATCAGCTACTGTTAGATTGATTTGGTAAGTTAACTAGCAACTCGAAAATATTAAGAAATGGGAAAATCAAATCTAGACGTGCCTCCCTGGAAGATATATTATACCAGTCACAAGTTACGGGGGCTCAACAAGAAGGTTGGTGTGCACAATTCTACAACCTGTGATAAACTACTTCAGAAAAGTAGTCTTACCTTTTAAGTCTATAAGCTACAAAAAAGCCATAGAATACACTTGTATATCTTATGACAGAGAAAATCCACAATCTTACCTAACAAATTACAAAATTGCAAACTTGCATTGTGCTGCATCTTGAAAAACATTGTAATAGAGAACATTTAATTGACAGAAGGTAAAGAATCACAGTGCAAGCCTGAATTATATTACTTATGCTTGCAGAATACTAATATTTTACACCTTCTGGTCATGTTAATACCATGTATTAGATTTAAGCCCTGAAAGCTGCTCAAAGTAAAAAATAAGTGAGATTTATGAAACTTTTGCAAGATGATTTATATTAATAATCTCTGCCCCCTCCTAGCAGTACTTAACATTAAATGCTCCTTAATAATGCTTGTTTCATCCCCCCGCCTCTTTTCAAAGACAGAATGCAGGAAAACATTTAAAATTATTCTTTAAGTATTCTTATCAGGCTTACTTTCAAATGTTTGTCTTACACACTGTTAAAACATATGTGTGGGTATCTCAAATTACATTACAGCCTGAAGTAAACTCTCTAAATCTAGACAGATAATAATGTTTTTGTTCTAACAGAGAAATTTTACCCTAGAGAGACAAATGCACAGCTCCTACTGATTTTAATGCACATTATATACATGTCGCTAAGGGCATAAGATATTTCCCTCCTACAGTGCAAAGTATTTGATTTTTCATGTCAATTCATCACAAACCTGAGTGGAGGTCTTGGTGTGCATCAAATAACTTCTGAAATCTTTCCTCTGCTTTCAAAGCCCGAATAGTCCAAAGACCCTGGAGGGATGACGACAAGTGGGAAAACACTGGACTTCGAGCTATAAAGGGAAATGAGAGTAACTTAACAATAGCTGAAGGACAACATTTAATTCTTCTTGTACCACGCTAATCTTTAATCCTACTACTTTGTGTTTAACCATACAAGTTACTCTACTGCATCCTTTTAGAATAAACATGCAATATCTTTAACTAATGTCCTCTTACTCAATTAGAATCAGTCAGACAGCCAGGCAGATTAATTTATACAAAAATGCCTTACATTTTTAACAATAGCTGTCACTGAAAAAAATTCTTTGAGCTTTATTAATGACATTAGGCACCCACGTTTGTTATCCATAATGCTTAATAATTCATATTATACTGAAGCTAAAATCAAGCACAAGAGTCAGATAAGGTCAGAAATACCATTAGTATGTGCATGCAAGGTCCCAAAGACCAGCAGCTTAGCATGTTCTTAACTAGCTCTATTTCCAAATAGTTAAACTGACATACACAAGGTTTATCATTATGCAAAACTGGAGTTAAGCATGTAATTCACAGTTGAGAACCAAGGCAATAAGGAAGTTATTTGCATAGCCAAAGAAAAAAAAATCTTTGGTGGACTGTCTATAAAATACTAGCATTTCACATAATAATAAGTAGGGTTCAAACTAACATTAAGTCCCGCCAAACTACATACTTGTGGATTCTAGACGTTTAATATCTCTTGAAGTGTCTAAGAAATATCGTCGAAGAAAAATGAAAAGAATAAATAGTGGAATTAAGGGGATGAGTATCCAAGGAATCACTGCCACAGCCACAGCCACCACACCAAAAATCTGTAGGAGAGTCTGCAGCACAATAGAAACAAAATAAAAAACTCTTTGCCAGAAGAATTTAATTTAGAACAAGTACAAAACTATTTAACACACTACTGAAACACTTAAATATTTAAACATAACTACCAAATTCAAGAGCAGATGCATTGTATAACATGAACAAGATCTATTTTTAAGCAACTTGGAAAATTTATGGTAATACCTAAATTGTCTAATTGTGCAGTTTATGGTTTTCTTCTGCATTATTTGTTCTTTAAGAAATGTCTTTACAAAACTGAACATTACTGTCTTTCTTTGTAGATTATTTTGTGACTGCTATAACAAAGTAATAGATGATTAATGTAATAGACAACTAATCTTTAATGGACCCAAGTTACATGGTGAATCGAGGATGTGTTTTTTCACTCCTGGTAAAAAGAAATTGTGAAAGACTGACTATCAGCTTCAGCTGAAGGACTTGACAGCTGGAAGATCGACTTTCAACACAGGCTTGCAATGTTTTCCTAAACACAACTTCGTCCCACTTAGAAAGAAAACCCAGTATCAGAGCAAGTGAGCTTTCTCTTCTCAAAAGACTGCATTGAGAAACACTACAAATAAGGAGAAAATGTTACACACTGCAGAAAGTGTCATTAAAGGCTAGTTTTACCAGGTTTACTAAAGAATATGATGTGAATAGTTGGGGGTAAACGTGACTGTACTTTTAGAAAACTACATATAATGTGAAAAGGGGCTTTGTTGCTTATGACAGTGGATCCTGGCCCGACTGAATTCAATCCCCTACTTCCTGCAGACCCCTTCACATCCTTCATCAAACTTTCAGTTTGAATACAGAATCAAAACCATCATCTGCATGCAAATTTCTTTCAAAACACAAGCTGTGCATGTATGTATGTCAGGGTCCTTGTATACTGTAATTAAGGTCTGCCAATTTGCTCCTTAAAAAGAGGGGAAAACACCCCAACCCATATAAAAATAAACCTGCCCTGTACAAAAAACAGACAACTGAAATCCTATCTCAGGACTAAATTCCTGTATTATTCTCATTAACAAATTAATTAGAAATATTTTATAAGAAATTTTTCATTTTGTGGACTGTAGAGGAGCAACCTTCTTCATTATCACATACAACGCACAAGGGGATTCTGGTGGAATTTTGTAGCTGCCTGATTTTTGGATCAAAAAAATGCATGGGCGACTACTGGGTGCCAAAAATGCAGGTCTTGCAGCAAAAAATGCTTCCATCCCTTTATCTGTGCATTGAGTTGGAAAAGCTAAACAACACCATCAGCTGAGGTCAGATACCACAGAGCTACCTGAGTTTTCAAACACTTTCAGTGGAAATGCCTATGAAACATTGCATTTCCTGTTGCACTTCTGGTAACCCACACACACACGCTCTGAAGCCCAAACTGAGCATAACCTTTACCCCTAGATTTATTTTTTTTTCTCTTCAGGCTTCTCTGACTTTACCCTAATCTCACCTGACCAAACAGCAAACCCATACACCTTACACATTATGACTCTATGAGTCAGCACAATTTAACTTCAGCTCTAGGCAAGGTCTTAGCTTATGATAGACGACTTATGAGTGTAACAGCCTTGCATCTCATAGATCCTGAAAACGCATTTTAGGGTCTCATAACTCTATTAAGGAAAATAGCTAGAGGGTAGAAGCTCTGAAGGAAGCTGCATTACCACTACACTGCTCATCTGTGAGTTAAGGTGTTGACAGCATTATATTGTTTGACCTTCTAGATATATACAGTAGATCACAAACACTTTAACTCGATTTCATCAGGAGGAGGTAAGGTGGCAACGAGAGTACATGGTATTTCACCTAGATCAATTATGCACATTGCTGTTAGCACAAAGCAAAACAAAGCACCCTGACTCCTCACCAGCCCTGCCATCAGCCCCTCTCTATCTTCTACTTCTCTGGCATTCTTTAGAACCCTGTAAACATATTTCCTTTTATTGTGGGGTTAGGAGAAAGGAAATAAAGATTCTGGACCTCCTACAAATTTGCGCCTGTCTAGATCCCCATTTTCCTCCATACTGCTCATTATCTCTGCCAAACCTGTCAGCCATCCACATGCTGGCTCATTTCTAAAGGCTCCCTCACCTCCATCCTTATCAGCAGAGGCTGAACTCCATTCCTTCCTTCTGACAAACTCACTCCCAAACCTGCTTTATACACCTGCTGCCTTTCCCTTCTCCCTCCATCACTTCCTAGACAGTCACAAAAATGCTGTTTCTGAAGTACATAGTCTCCTGCCATCAGCCGCAAATCTGAAGTGAAATGTTGAGGAAAACTGCTTCAAGGAAAAGAATTCTGAGGAAAATAAATGCTTCTTAATAAAAAAATAAAAAAGCCAAACCGAAGTTTTAGTGATGATAATCTACAGTATGTTACAAAGTGCCAGTAGGGGTGGGAGTGGGAGTAAAACTATTAAGATCCAGCTCATGTAAACAAAGCCTTGCTACGGCAAAAATACAGGGAAGGAAAAGATGGTTAGGATGACTAAAGTAAAAATCTGACACCGCCTTTGGAAGGAATTTTAGATGAGCCTGCACCACCTTATCATTATAAAAATTTATGATAGGGTGGATCAGTCATGTGTGTTGGGTTTTTTTGTTTTGTTTTGTTTTGTTTTTTTAAACCAAACTTGCATATAAATTAACTCTTAATGAAGTAGTCTGAAAGCCAGACACAGCCATTTGCAGACTGTAATCATGTAGTTACTGCATGAGGTGAGGCAAAGGTTCTAGCTCCTGAGTTTCACAAGAGACAACCAACCTCTGCAGCTGGAGACTGCCCCAACTTCTAGTAGATTCACTGCGTGCAGGCTGGAGGTCCCAAGATAATCACCAGGCTGACAATAATGATAACATGAGTAGTCTGATGCCTCTCCTCTCTGGAGACAAGCAGTGAAGCAGGTATTCAGTTTGTGCAGCAAGAAATGCTCAGGGACTGAGTATGTAGACTTCACCCAGCAGAATCAGCTTACAATTGAAAATTGCACCAAAAGCCTAAGCAGGCAAGATTTTCCTACATAAAAGAAATATGGCCAACAAAACTGGCATCTTTTACTGTATTTCTTAATTTTAGCATTCAAAATGTAATGACTGCGCAGAAAAGTAACAGTCAAAAAAAAAAAAGAACAACCAAAGAAAACAACCAGGAGCTGATGAATTACATTTTACAGCTATCTGCACAGTATTTGAAACAAGGCCACCTTACACAAAAGACAACAGACGCACGGGCTACCAACACTAAAAAGGCCTGGATGCTTCCACGAAAAGACCATGGCTTCCAAATGGAGACATATTGTCCAATGTCCACCTTCAAATTTACTTCCATTTCCCTGGAGAAAGATCAATCTCCCACACACAGTATGCACACAGTCTATCCCTACAATACAGAACAGCATGTGCTGCTTTTGATGGAGTTATGCTCTTACAAGAGTCCTGAGGGGTTTCCCTCATGCTTTGGTCAGTCACTGCATTTACTGCGGCTTATTTTTCCTTAAAAATCTCCTCTTTTACTGGAACAAGCATACCCTTCTATAACCCTCTGGGGAAATTAATGTTCTGATAAGCACATTCACTTGCAAAACATGCTTTCCCTTCATCATCTGACAACCCACATATTCGTAATTCTTACAGGTGCTGAGAGTGATATCCTGGAATTTCTATCTCAGACAGGTCTTGATCTAGGAATATCAGGTATTTCTGTACCACAGTCACAGAACAGGAAAGTATTTAATGCCAGATAAAGAAACTATAAGAAAAAAACCGTAAAAATCTGGGGGACAAAAAGGTAATTACAAGCCATAAGCCATACATATATCATATAAGTTTTATCCTTTTTTACTGGAATTATACAACTTATATAAGGTTAGAAATCTTTCGACAAATTGTAAGCCATTCAAAGTAATTTAGTAAAGCTGACAGAGCAAAAATGCAAAGCAAAATTTAGAGTTCAAGATGTCTCACAAAATGCCTGTGTTTCCACCCCATAGATCGTTGCTTGTTGGTATCAGTTGTATCCTGAGATCAATATTTCAAGTTTGGCTTAAGTACTGCTTTGAAAACAGCATCAGGCCTTCATGTAGAACCACATTTTTGAACCCCTCAGGTCTGCTGGCACTTTGCTCCAGTAGGTACTTAAGAGTCCTTTATCTTCTCTTGAAAGCACCTATAAAACACCTCTCTGCCTTCTAACAAGCTCAAAAGTGTCAGATTTTTGAAATCTTCCATAATACAAAAATAAGGAGTACCATGCAGTTGTGTGTCTGTTTAAATTCCTAGTCTGACTTTCAATGCCAAGTCATCCACATGGGTTTGATGGTTATGGCACAGGACGTACTACCATAGGAACCACACTATTTGGCACTTGCAGCTGCTGATCTGGTAGGATCTCTAATGAGTGAGTGGAGCCCAAGCAATGGGATTTGAGACTTGGAAACCTGAATAGGGGAGCCTACATGCGACCTATATAGTGAAATTTCTCTCCTAGTCTAGAAGTTTAAAAAGTGATGAATAGAGTAATAAGATTGTTTAGATTGGAAAAGACCTCTTAAGGTCATTGAGTCCAACCATTAACACAGCCATCAAGTCCATCACAAACCATGTCCTTAAGCATCGCATCCACACATCTTTTAAATACCTCCAGGGATGGTGACTTCATCTAACCTGTAAGTGTATACCTAACGATAATACGGTTGAATATTTCTCTACAGTCCACTAACTATTTACTAGATGCCCTCTGACTACAGCAAAGTAAGCATCGAACCTCATCAAGCAGGTATCTAAATTTTGATGACCAAATCTGCAGTCAAATCCCACTCAAGAACTGGAGTGTTCCAGGACCGGTTTTACCAACATTTAATCAGAAGTCAAATACACCTACCCAGCCCCCATTCTCAACTGCTACTCCATGGACTCCCATATGCACTCCCAAGGATTATATTAGCCCATGGAACTGCCATGAAGCCATATTAATTTAATAATAGCAATGGTGCATGCCTTGGATTTCAAGTGTAAACCTTCACCGCATTAACTCAGGCCACTCTCAGGCTATGCCCTCTGAAGTAAAGCCAGGTCAAGAAAATACAAAACCCTACTCTGTTCGTACTTGCTTGGCATCACCCTTACTCCTCCTGCCTTCTTACGCCTGACTAAAATTATTTTCTCATTGAGCCTGGTAAAAAACTGCATGCAGAACCAATCCCTAATCCAATTCTGACATTTTCTTTACCCTTGAATGCTTTTTCCTTTAACCCACTTTTTCAAACCAGACTGTCTGGACTGACTGTCCTGCAGCTCTGTTAAAGCACATCTGCACAGGTGGCTGGTTACACCGACACACCAGAGGACAATCTTCCTGGGGGAAGATGACATTGCAATGAGAAGATCAGAGCAATAAACACTTCACTCAGGCTAACTCCACCCAGAGGAGCATATCGAACCACACTGTAGATTTTCAGCATTTTTCCTCCTTTATTAAAAAAAAAAACAAACCAGAGGAAACAACCAAAGAGAAATCCTTTATAGAGTAATCCTAGTACATAAACAACTGTACTTCATTTTACTCACTTAAAGCAGCTGAGTTGAGATAGGTAGCCTTGTCTCCAAACTACTTTCAAATTAGAATTTATGGGTTTTCTTTTGGAACTGGTTAAAAAAGGTACATATAGCAGTTTATACTATTGTTTGCTTCAAATTGTCATGAATACGTTTGTCTTCAGCAAAAATGCAATGAAGACTTATGAGTACAGGAGAGAAAATGTGGTACATCCAATATTTAAAAGATATCTCAGCTGTTGTCCTTTTCTGAAGCAATCCAGGACAGCAATCTTTGACAGGAATGACAGCCCTCAATCAGTGTTAATTCAACTTTAGGAAATTGTGCATCCATTTGAAAATTAGGAATTTACAGACAAGACAACCAATTCACTGAAAAGGGAAAAAAAGGCACAGCTGGAGAAGAAATGAAAATTGTAATTTCAGATAAACTAAATGAAAGAAAAAAGTAGGAACTAAATACTGCCAGCTCTAAAAGCTTCAAAAACAGTAAGCTCATCTTCTGCAAGACAGTCTTTTCTCCTCTGAATCCTGTTATTTGCAATAAGTTGACAAGAGTCAACCTCACTAAATCAGTATGTCACTGCAAATGGGCTGAATACATCTGTCAGATATACAAGAAATGTATTCAAAATTTCTAATCACATCCTTACTGCTAGCACCTTCTATTTGTTCTCATCTCTGTAAGATAGTCTTTCTGGATCATTGTTTTTCCAAGTAAAGAAGCATATACTTAGCTCCTCGGGGAAAATGTTTTCTGTGCCACCAACATGCTCTTTCATTTGACTTGGCATGCACTTTGTCATTAAGTGAGAAGCTTTAATATTTGTTTGAGGTCATGGCAAACTGTGAGCAATTGTTCTTTAACAAGTGACCTTATAATAAAAAGGGTGTTTTCTTTAATACATTGGCACTGCCACCATTCTGTTGTATTTAACAGCATCCTATCATCAGTAATCTCTTAGCCTACAACAAGGGATAGAAACAGGCTCTCTGGGCACGCTTGGCCAAGAGGCTTAACTACCTTATGCAGAACTTGATCCCAAGAGCAGTTTTCAAAAATCACAGCTCATACATTGTCTGAGACTTCAAGATATTGATGCCTTAGAAGCAGACACATAATGAAGCTCTGGAGTTGGTGCTTCGGACAGACACTCAAAATACTCATCCTTTAAAACTCCATCTTACATTCCTACAACAGAGAGAGGTTATTTTCCTTTTAATAATAAATGATCTTCACTCATGTAAGAAGTTAGTCACCAGGGGCCTTCAGCCACGGTAATAAGTTACTTCCAGCCAGGTTTTCCTGGCTAGTACAGGTTTTCCATGAAAAAATAAGATTTTATCAGAGCCAAAACTACAGCTGCTACTTATGCATCTCTACAGGCAGCTTCAGTTCACACCCCCTGAACATGGAAACTATCACACACAAAATGACAACACCCATTCTTGTAAATGGCTATGGACAATGTATTTTTCTATTTATAAGCAGTAAAGACTTGAGTAAAGACTTTGATTTTCTCAAGTGCTCTTCTTCTATTACACCTTGTGCCCCCTAGGCACTTCTGCACAGAAGTGTTCTCAGAGACTCAGAAAGCAAGGTACAACTTTGCAATGAGGATCTACACAAAAGTGAGAGGTCTTCTTCCTGAACTTACAGGGAGTTAGTTATAACTTTACTGTGATCTCCCTATGCAAATAATATAAGGAGTCAGTATGTTTTGCTATTCATCAGTATGCTTCTCCTTTAAATAGTCCTTGGTTACACTCTAACACTCTTCCCAAGGAAACAAAGGTACACACACAAAAACTATTCACATAAACTACAGTTGTCTTTGTACCATGACAAATACGTTCCTGTGGAACACCTCAGATGCCGAGCACTATTTTACATGGTAGCTTGAGGAAACAGCACTAATCAGCGAGTGTAGAACAAGCATACACACATGCTTTGCTTTCTTGACAGCTCTTGCCAGAACCTGCCTGAAACACTACAGAAAAATGTCTGGCATCATCCAACACTCTCAGAGTTACTCCTTGGGTAGCAGAAAGCATCCCTTTTCCATCATACTAATTTAGGTGGGTTGTGACTCCAATAAACACCACCACCACTGCCATCTGTGGTTACTTTCTTGACTGCTCCACTAGCTTCAAAATTCCCAGAGCAATGCATTCGTCTATCTCCTCTATCAGACCTTGTTGTCAAATAACTGATATTTTTAAAGGAAAATAAAGAATGCCTTGACAACTTCTTCTCCCCTCCTACCTCATAGAAATCATTTCCACAATGCTTCCCCAGCTATATAAGCCCAAGACAGCCCGCTGAGCACAGAGCCTTATGAAATCAAAACATAAGATTCAACAATGGGTATTTTTCTCTTTAGTACTGCTACAAATGGTCTATTTCCTACTTTGTTCTTTGCTCACATGTTTAGCGCTTTATCAGCAGAGGCTGATTCAACATTTGTTGTCAGTCTTATCCCACTTACAACTGTTCTAAAAGCAGATTTTATTTCAGTGGTAATTATGGACAACATATATATAGGACAATATTTAAAAATCAACAGATATCTTATTGTATCACCTGCAGTCAGGTTCGCAAGCTCTCCCTGAATGGAGAAAGACCTCTGCCCTAAACAAACCACTTCTATGACCCTGCATAGCATTATTTTGTGTTCTTAAGGTCTAGTCCATTAATTTATTTGCTAAACTACTGTCTACTGTTCCTGTGAGGAACTCCTCTGAGCCAATGATGATGTTATCACCTCTTCACCCATGCTGTGCACATTCTTTTGCAGTTCTTCTAAATCTCTGGCAAAATTTTGCTTACCACAGATGTGGCTGCCCCGTATGTCACCATTTTGCAAACTCTGTCTCTGAGCTCCTTGTACTCTCCTGCCTCAGGTCTCTTATCCCTCATGGCCATAATGCCAGAGTACCCTCCCCAAGAATACCTAATTTTCAATTGCATGACCTTTTCTGCTCAGCCAAGTCAAATTGTTTCACCAGAAGTCAGTTCTAGGTCTTTCAAATTTTAAAAGCTTAGTGCTGCATTTGAACTGTGGGCTCTTCTGTTAAAGAGAGTATCAATTCTTCAGTATCACAGCTCTTCAGCCTTACAGCAAGTACAAGCTTTTAAGCATCTTACTGTTCTTGCTATTTAAAAAAAATGCTAATTCATGTATTTATTTTTAGGCGGAATGAAGTACTACTCCTGTTTCTGTAAACACCACAGCCCAACTAAACTGCCCCATGAAAACTATGAAAAATATCAAGTACTACAGCATCAGCTGTCCTAAGGAATAAAACTACCTTCCCTTTCTTTCTGGTCAAACACATCCATACCAGATATGAAAAAAATGCTTTTTAACCTGTCCTTGTTTTATTTTTCCTAACTTCCCCAGAGCTTTGCCACTCTGATGGGGCTATAAAACACTACTTTCCTATTCAAACTAAACTCTTGAGACATTATTTTTCAGTATTACATTATGTCCAGTTATCACTCAGCTCCAGGAAACTTAACAGTGGTCTTATGCTTTCAGCAACCATATTTTAACTGATCAGCACCAGCCTCTCACCACCACCACCAGGTTTCCCCCAGTTCAGTCATTCTCTGCACATACAGAACCCAGCGAGTAAAAAGAAACTTCCCTGGCACATAATAAACATTATTTACTGTGGTAAATGTCTGGTCATTCCTAATTTGTTGCAAATACACAGCAAACCATCAGGAAGACTTGTGAGAAGTTTATTTGTCACAAACCACCAACAAAGGCACACTTACTAATGGAAGTAACTGATACCACATGTGATCCCAAAACCCAGACTTTCTATCAGTGAGAAAAATGAAAAATTATTTTTCTAAGTATTACGTTATGTTTGACAGAAGGGTGGAAAACTAAATTAGGTACCAACGCCAGCAGTTTTAGAAGGGAAGAATCTCAACCCACCATTTTAGCATCTGAGTAACTTTCATAGTAAGAGAGCTCTGCTTATTTAAACATTAGACCGATTTCAAAACCCATTAAGAAGAACAGCAAAAAAAAGAATTAGGGACGTGATTGTGGAAGAAAATGCAATCACTCAGCATCCTATTGTTCTACAGTGCAGGAACAGATATTATTAAGCCTTGACAGAGTCTTTCTTAATACACCAACTTTTGTATTCTAAGAGTGCAATACAAATGAATCAATTTTTTAAAATGACACAAAAATGTCCTGTAACATAGATGTAACACAAAGAAGTATAAGCTTCCCAAAGACAGATGACATTCAGTTACCAGATGAATTCTCATCTTTTGCTGTATAAAACTGCCCACACCACAGTCTCTATCTTTTGATGAACAGAATTGTCTGGTGTTTTCAGATCAGCTGCAGTATAGCCTCAGCAAGAAAAAGTTCTTATATTGTGCAGATGCACACATAACCCTGGCAGTACATTTCTGTGAAATGCAGTAATTTTTTTTGCCAAAGGTAATTCCTTGTCCCACATGTTTGGTTGGGCATAAATATGCATAATGACTTAAGACACATACACACACACACACACCAGCTATATGGCTTAGTAATTCAAATTACCTCCAAGTCTCTCCATCCTCCTTGAATCAAAAGTCAAATCTTCAGTCCTTTTGCCGAACAGTGAAATCATAATGCATTTGTAAGCAGACATGGTCCTATCTATAGTATATCAGTAGTTTAAGGCAATCTAGAAGATTTGTACTTATCACCATTTAGAACAGGATTATTACACTCTATGACTGACAGCAGAATTAAAATATTCCTAGTTACTGTGAAGTGTTAGAAATGTTAATGATCTTCAAAAGTCCTAAAACTAATCATCGATTTCAGCTACATATGTGAAAGGTTGCAATAACGCTTAAAAAGGCAGGGAAATATCTATAAGCAGTAATAATAAAAGTTCACTTTGAGAGTAAAAATAGCAGTAGTATATATATAAAGATGGACAAAAAAGAAAATAAGAAAACTGCAGAACTTAAGTTCACTTACATCAGGGTACTTCTTTACCCTCCTTCAAAGTAAGAAAAGCAAACAAGAAAATACCTTCCAAAATATATGAATTGCCTCAGATGAACAGAATCTCTTTTCAGAACTTTTACAAATTCCACCTTAACCAAAAGTGGCGAAATTTCCAAACCACACAGAACAGGGAGTACATCAGTGGATTTCCGTATAACTATCCTGCTTTTAAGCAGCTGAAAATGTATTGAAAGTAACTTGATAAAGAAAACAGAGGAGCCAATTTGGAGAAAAAATGATTTAAACTTGATTGCAATTTTTTATTTACAGGTTTCAGTCCAACATATCAAAATACTGCAAGAACAACTACCATTCAGACTCAATCTGCCTCAATCAAAGTAAAGAACAGCAATAGCTTTGGCATAGATTATCTCCCACTGCTGGTCACCATCAACAAGACTAATTGGCTACTGAGATTTAACAATCAAGACATTCAAGGACAGGGGAATGAAAGGTCAATAAAAAACTGCATTTAGACAAGTGTCTGTGCTAAACTCACAGCTCCTGCATGTTAGTCTTGGAGACACAAATGCAACCCAAGCCTCCTCTTCCTCCACTACCTCCCACCCTTTTTTTTTTTGTTTGCTTCTTTGTTTTTAACTACACAGTGGGGTTTATTTCAAAGAAAACTGCAAACCTGAAAGCACATACAAGTATCACATGACCATAGCAAAATTGGGGTTTTATTGTAATGATCATTTTAACCTTTTCTGAAATTAGAGCTCAAAAGTAACCAATGAGAAAATATATACCCCTATTATTTTTCTTTAGGTTTTAACTGGACTTTTATTACGCACTAGCCAGATGCACTATATAGTATGCAGTACTTGGGAAGGTATGGTTAGAACATCAGTTCCACAGAGAAAAAGTTCTGTAAGGTTTCAGTAGCCGAAGTGTCACCAGGCAACTGTTTTGGGTTTCTTTAATTTATTTATTTTTCATTTAAACCTCAGCACAGCAAAACTACCATGATTCAGCAGAAGGGAAACCAAAAGATGTATCCAAGACAAGTTTGCTCTATATACCAGGCTAAAGAGAATACATTAACATTTATCATAGATACCACCACTAGTTATTTTCTCACAATGTATTTCTGTTCATATTTTAAATACACATATGCAAACACACAAAAAGAACTATCCTTTAATTAATAAAAATGTCTCTTAAAACCCACAGATGCACACATCCAAACCTTGGCCAAACTGGAAAAAACAAAACAAACCCCCCAGGAATCCCACCTCTCCCAGAAAGCACAAAATAACAATGTCATTGTTAAACTAAAAGATCCTGGAATTCCTTCTACACACTTTCCCTGACATCTTCACACAATAAAATGCAGGGGTCAGTGGTACTGAAACAAGGAACGGCAGTTCCACTCTTGTGCACATACGAAAGCAAGTGACCCAAGCTATTATTCCAGTCTGAGGCACTTTTTGTTCCTAATATCCAGATGCAGCAGCTTTTTTTTTCCCTTTCTTTTTTCCCCTTTTTTTAAAGAAATGACTGTGGACACCTCCTTCACATTTTCCTATTCTTCAGTATTTTCACTTCATAAAGCTGCAGTCAATGTGTTTTGTGTGTAGTGAGAAGGGAATGGCACATTCAGTGGTGGTCTCAGCCACAGCCTACATTGGTGGCTCAAGTAGTCTCAGGATTAGGTCTTTGTGTGTGATGAAAGGATATGAAAAGTCAGTTATTTAAACTCAGTCAAGCTGTTGATTTTGGGGAGGAAAAGGTTTTGCAATTCAGTTTTCCTCAATAAATCACTGCCCTTTTTCAAGGGCAGCTGCAGATAGTTCACATGTTCACAGTGTTCTCCAAAAACAAAACAGATCATGATTTTTTTTTACCCGCCCTCAATCTAACATAGGGCAAGAAATCAAAATGAAGGGGCCATCACATTAATTACTCAAATTCACCAGAAACTACAGCAGAAAATCAACTCTGTTAACAAGTAATAAGATCACAGAAGAATTAAAAAGACAAGAAACTACAGAGAAAACCACCTCTTTAAAATTCACCAGAAAAATTTACAAAACCAGAAGAATGCCTGAAATACATTTCGCCATTCTATGTATTCAAACAGTTTATAGATACAATTTTCATGCAGTAGTTTATCAGTTTCAGTAGCCATCCTGCATCATCTGAGACCACAGTTTAAAGATGTTAAGCCTCAGCAGATCTATCTCAAGTCAAACTGAGATTCAGGTACTAAAAAAGAAGCCTCTGATGACCTCTCAAAAATACAGCATCCAAAATACTATCCACTTAGGAATATCTGGGCTAATGTGCATAAAACACTATTAAATACATTGGATTTTTAAGTCCTAATACGCCATCATTAAATTGTTTTATTCTATTCCTTGGCTGACCTTTCCCCCAATTAGTACATTGTGTTTTATTAGTGCTGCATTGAGCTAAACATTGCTGTGCACTTTAATGATGACATTTTTTGCCCAGAGAAGTTGTGGATGTCCCACCCTTGTAAGTGTTCAAGACCAGGTTGGATGAGGCTTAGAGCAACCTGATCTAGTGGAAGGTGTCCCTGCCCATGGCAGCGGGGTCGGAACTAGATGGTTTTTAAGGTCCCTTCCAACCCAAACCATTCTATGATTCTATGATTTTAAACTACAAACCCCACATCAACAGAACCTTATACTCCCATAGTGTTTAAGGCAGAGACAGAAGGAGGAACACCAGTTGCTTATAACACTGCAAAAATCAGCTGGTATTTTCAGAGGAGACTAAGAAAATTAAGTAACAAAATCCCAGTCATCCTAAATGGCACCTAACTTCCTTAAGTCCCTTTTGACTTGGTCATAGGATGATCAAGATTGTACCAACGGAAGAAAACAGTTATGCAATTATTTGCATTTGGTTAGCTCTTTGAGTCTCCTGTCAGGCCAGCCATTGATTCATCTAACAGATAAATAAATAAAGCATATATAGCTAAAAGAACCAGATGTTCAAATTCTCCTTTAAAGTTTTTAAGCACTGTAATAGCCTTCACACAAGTCATCCTTTACCTGAGGAGATTGTAACTCAGTTGGAAAGCACCTGCCAGAACCACGTAATTTGGGTTTAAGAAAACGAAAACAAGATGCAGAACTGAGGCTAACAGTAATTAAAACTATGCAAGCTCACAAAAAAAACCCACAACACCACCTTCACCAAACAAGTTCATTCAGCTTTTTGACTGTCTTGATCAACCTACAAACATTAATTACTGCTTGATTTTACAAACTTATTTAGTGCCATACTTGGTAGAAATAACAAGTGTCATAGTGAACATAGCATTGCTTTCTGTTTTATTTATTAGGAGAGCAGGTATGGAACCTTATGGTCAGTCAGAACACACTACAGAAGATAAGGCTCAGGCTTAGACTGCAGACTGTAAAGTTTATTTTTTACTTTAATGAGCTGTGAACTGGTCTGTAAATAAAAAATAAAAATACCTTCATGGTTGAACCTTTGGTTTCTTTTCAGTTTCTATATTTCACATCTACCCACAGAGTTCTGTTCAACAGCCTAGTCAGACTAGGCTAAGTCTAGTCAGACTTAGCTAAATATGTTCTCATATAGGAGACTTAATTTTTATTTATAAACCTCATGGATACAGGAAAAATTTAAAAAAAAAAAAAGACAGTCAACTGAAATGTCTCATACGCTGTTAAAGTTCCTAAGAAGTACAAAATTGCTGTCTCCTAGTGAGAACTGCCCTTACTGCCTCCAATCTCAAGACAGGTGTGCTATATTTTGGTGCACTTCAAACCAAAGAAAGAAAAGGTGGCAGGAAACTTTAAATGAAATGGGAGTCGCTACTTCAGGAGGTATTGCAAAGCAACAGTTTTGTAAAGTCTAACCCAGGTTTTCAAAAGAATACAAGGTCTATGATGTGCTTTTGTGCTTGCCACATACCTTTTATTTTTGCTTTAACAAATACATGTGCAGTGACTACCCACTGTCTTGAAGAAAACTGACTTTTTCTTCCCCTTGACTCAATGGAAGATGGAAAAAAATTCAACTCTTTCAGTTCAAGGAATTCATTTTCATCCAGTACAGCTGTCTAGACCAATAATGCTCATTATGGCTGTAGTACAGTGTATAAATCTTATTAGGCACTCTAAAAAGAATATTACCATTTTTTAGCATTGCTTAAAAATCAGTACTCAGAGTAATTACAGAATTCTTGAAACTAGTGGACTGTATTTTATTATTTATTTATTGGTATTTAAAGGGCTTATACTTATAGGTTTTGGATGTCCAATCACATTGTGTTTATTTGTGCTGAAATTATACACTGACTTGCCAATACAGTAAAAGGGTGGAATGCTTCACAATGATCCTAGCAGTAACTCTGAAAACGACTACTTCTTCAATGCAAATCCGCTCAAGAAAAGCCCCTATACACAAAGTAAGATGAACCAGTTACTGCATTGTTTATTAAGTTTCACTTGATTCCTCCTGACAACCGTTTAAACAATGAATGTTGGGAAATGTCTCTCAAAGAATCAACAATAATGGATGGGATCAGAGCTTTTATATTCAGCTAATACTGTTTTTAGAAAGGAGAAAATATTTCTTCCTGAAGGGATTATAAGAAGTCTTATAAAAGACACCTGCAAACAAAACAAGTGACAAAAGATCTCTATCATAATTGATAACAGTTATCCTTTGTAAAAATCTGTGCTTTCTCAGAAATAAATATACCTTTGCTATTGGATTTCAAAGGACATCCACTAACCAACAAGCCTGCTGGTCAAGAATAGTAAGTTTTAGAAAACCTGCCAAGAAGGAAATGCTTTTTTCTTATGGCTAGCAGTGCATTATTAATCAAGAGAAGGATCCTAAATTTTCTTTTCTGATACCAAATAGAACAAGCAAGCTTTAAAACATGGTATCTTTTTAATAGCATACTGGACTTGTAAAACTGTTTTTTGAAAAAGGAAAATTTTTCACTTAAACTTCAGAATTTGTCAAAGAATTCAATAGCCAGTTTAAAAGAAATGCATAAATTAATCAACATGAAGGAAAATGTTTACAAAATGTGGTTTACAGTAGGAGCTTGAAAGAGGAAAACAATCACATCTTGAGAAACAGCCTTCACTGTTTCATTCCACCCCAGTCAAGTTTTGGAAAGCACATGGTGTCTGAAGTATCTATACACTGGTAAAATAACTAGGTTTTGCAAACTGCTAGTAGGAGATTTGGTCCTCTGTATGTGATGTCCACACAGGTTAGATACTTTCAGAGCTATCTTTTGAAACAAATCAGTTTGTTCTGTCAAAAATAACACGGTACAGTTTTCAAGACACTTTGCTTCAGGGTCTGCTCCCAAAAGGAAGTATGGACAAGATCACAACAATTTTGGCTCTCTCAACTTTTGCAGACTTCTGGAAATTTTGCATCCTCAGACAACCCCACATGCCTTTAAGCTGCATGCCAGGGCATGCAAAACACCCACTCAGTTTCTTGCTATAAAAACATCATGCAAGTGGTCTTGCAACACAATTCTCACATTATTGTAAATGCACTGAACTAAAGAAAAAAGTTAATAATTTTATCTCAAGATCACGTGACCCAGAGTATGCTCTGGTCATGAGTAGTATGTAGTATGAACACACACAGAGTCTGCTGCAAAGGGGACAAACCTATGCATATACAAACCCCTCTGATCCAATAGGCGAGTACACTATGCAGAAGAGATGGGTTTGACTTCATGAATGCAAACACTATTCTAAGTTGCAGATGTAAACCCTCCCCTAAGAGAAGAGGATAAGGACTGCAGGACAACTTGAGTTCCCAGTCAAAAAGAAAGGCACATATGTATAGTCTCAAGAGAGCTGAAATAAAGTAAGATATTTTGTCTAATAACACAGTTAATGAGACCGAAGAAAACTTGAAATCTGTACAAACAGTAAAAAATTAGTAGTTTTTATAGAAAAATATTTATATGGCTCTTTCAGGAAGAATTTGTCATAGCCTTAAATACCCATGAATTAAAAATCTTATTATTCACTCTAAACAACTCCTTAACTCACAAAAAAAAACCAATTGTGTTAATTGATAGGTAAAATACATCACATTCCCTTCTTCCCCAAAAAGACATGGGGCATGTAATGCTTTGAAAAACAAACACACACCTCAATTTCAACAACTTTGTTAAACTACAGAAAACACTTTACCTTAAGAAGTATTTTTACTAACTCCTTGGAACATTTTCTTTTTCCTGTTGTCAAGACTTCAGCAAGAAGAACATGATTAAACTGCTCAAGCTGAAATGTCTTTGGTTTATTTTTAAAGAAGTCAAAACAAGGTTTAGATCCTGAATAAGATCTCTAAGAGATGAAGCAAAGTTAGCAATAGCACCTTAAGAAACATTTCTGACTTGAGCATGACAGTTGTGATCCACTAAGTGCATCCAAATAATCTAGTATCATTTTTTAATATCTAGTCTCCACGATTCCGTGTATTGTGATACATATCGTTTTTATACAATATGATAATTTTTTTTCAGATTTATCCTTCTGCAATTTTTTTACAAGGATTAATAGCAACTGCAACAGAAAAATTACCTTGATGTCATATATAATCATTTATCATTTCACCAACATCAAAATCTCAACACTTTGTCCATCGTTCTTTTCTGCAGCAACATATTTCACTTGTTCTTATTAAGGCTATTATATTCACCCTATTACTACTAATCTTTTCTTTGTAAATAGCCACACCTATTTTAATCCAAAATGGTGTGGTAAGCATTTGATTCTTTGTGGAAGCAGACATGTAATTAGGTTAATCTGTGCTATCTTTTCAAGTGAGCTGATTGTTTCTTTACTATGGACATATTTCTTATAACAGCAATAAGCTTGCCAGATTGCTTGGAGGCAAATCAGGAGCAATTTAGCAAGCATGTAGCTACTATGAACTGAAATCTTGACATAATAGCAAGCTGTGTATAGCCACTCCTACCTGCCAGTTATTACTCATGTTAGCTTTTTACTGACATGTTAAATTTCAACCACACCTTTCTTCCACAAACAAGTACTTTCATTCAACTCGGCTACAACTGTGACAAATAGCTGATATTCACCAAAGCATACAGGCATCTAAACTCAGAATGCAGTGCAGAAGTCCTTGACATAAGCAACTGAATTACCTGCACGAAGTCCAAAAACGTCAATGGAAGCAAGTCATCCAGGTGACCAATATCTTTGGAGAAACGATTTAAGATTCTTCCTATAGAAACAGGGTAGGAGAATGAAAAAAACAAAAACAAAAAGAAACATAAATATAATCCTGAAGAGAACAAAATACCTTAAATGTACCATGTTTTACCATTTCAGAAAGAGTTAAAAGAAAACAGCTGGAATCTGAAGATAAAAAGACAATTTTTGAAACCACCATGAAGGGAATCTTTTACAACCACTGCAACATATTCTGAAGAATACTTTTTTGCAAATGCCTTTTACCCAAATATAAAAACTTTACTTACTAAACAGCTAGACAAAAACGAAAATGGACTTTGAAGATAAGATATCACCACAATTTAACAGGTGAAACCCACATGCTTTTGATATGCTCAACATGTACAGGTGAAAGTTCACAGTTAAGACAATAACACCAGTTTCATCAAGTAACATCAGTCAGAATCTGCTCCTATCCTTGAATGAAACTCGCTAGTGCATGCATGTCGCAGACAGACCATAGTTGACCTAACTGATCTTTTTCAGCATTTCTGTTCTCATCCCTCAACCATTATACGTGGATTCAAATTGCAGGCATTTCTAAAATAAAATCTGAGATAGAGTTGCATTCATGCAGCCTTACATTTATACTTATTCAAAACCTTGACAATACTGATCTTTATTCAAGCTAATAAAACGCTTTTTAAACTGCTGTCAGTGAAGCATTTACGTTTCTCTATTTTCCAAAGTCCTACTTGAAATAAAAAACTCAGTTATATCAAGACTTCTTTAATAATTCAAGTCACAACGCCGCCACCCATAAGTGGATTAGTATCTTTCTCTATTAATCAATATTTCTACTCACTAGGAAAGAAACTAAGCCAAGGATGGGAATCTGGCCTTTTCTAAGGTGTGTAATGCCCATGCATGTATTCACATTGCTTTTTTATCTGCATATATCTTGATTCAATTATTACTTCCAACTGGTACAAACACATTCACTGCACTGGCAACAAAAGACTTTTTTTTTTTCCTTTTCAAAGGAGCTCATTAAACTGAAAGCAGTTAAGTTTGAAGTTTCCATGGAGTGCGCTGGAGACGTAATTTAGAGATAAGAGATACTGAAGTCACTTCTGCAGCAACCATCATGCCAGTTTTCAGCTCACAGTCCTACTGGAATTACAAATATCAATGCACAGCATTCCTTTTTTAAGGGAATTTCTGTTCTACACCAAACAATATGCAAAAAATCCTCTCCTCAGGTCTGGGACGACTCCAAGGAGAGATACTGGAGGCAAACAGGTTCTTCTGCAGTACTTTACTACCAAAGGCAGTTACTTAAGGCAGATAGCAGCAGAATTCATCCTGTTTTTAAGCTTTGTACACAGAGAGGAAGGGTATACAGCAGCACAAGGCTCAGAAAAAGCTCTTTCAACTGTTTCTACTGGGAATGGCATGTGGGGATGATCCCTTTCACTTACTGCATATCAGGGTAGATATATCAGAAGGAAGTCAAAGGCAAATCTTTTCTTAAAGCTTTCTTTTTCCCATGATTCCCCTATATGGAAACTGGCCATAGAAGAGCGATCTAGCATACACTGCATACATGCTGTAGCTGAGACTTCTTAATATCTCTAAGTATAACATTCCAGGTTATTTTCAAATGAACCAAGATCTCACTGGCAAAAAGAAAATAGTTCAAAGAGGTTAAATGCTTCCTTCTGACAGGGTTTTTCTTAGTGGCCTGTCCAGGATGGGCAGATAAAGGAAACTAGATGGCATAACAGATTGGGCTCATGGTATTAGAAATCTATTCATGGCTTTGTCACTTGTCTTCTGAGTGACTTGACTTTATTTTGCAGAGCAAGGAGCACAGCAAGGTGACAGCGCTAAGCCCCTCCACAAAAAGCTGTGAGTCCCACCAATGACAAGGGCAAAGGATTATTCCCATAGCAAGCAAACCCCACCTTAATTCAGCCTGGGAATCACCCTTTGCCTCTTAACCCCAACTAAGTTTTATTTGTAGTCATTTCAGACTTATATAAGAAACTATTGCGCAAAGGCCATCCCATGTGACAGTGGCAGCAGGCAGCAAGGTCACTCAGACTGGCTACTTTCCATGGCCATAGCACAGGTCAGGCCAATGCTGGCACCTCCAGGAATCAAGCAAAGCCTTCACCACCTCCCTCATCCCACAAGTGGAAGAGTGCCTCCAAACTTTCTGGATAAGTGCTAGCCTTACTCTCATTTTGCACAACATGGACAAGGCCTTGAGAGCTAGAGGAGACATGTCACTACAAAATGCTTGCTACTCAAAGAGATTTAACTCTTCAGACATTTCAGTTCCAGCAGTATCTCCGAGTTCAGCAGTCATTTTCCTCCCCCATGAATTCTATTGAAGGTTCACCTGTTAAAGCTGCTTACAGAGGAATTGGCAGATTTTGAGTCTGGGTTTCGGTTCTGGATTTTTGCAGCAGTTGGTAGAATAGAACTCAATACAGTAGTTCAGCTGGAAGAGTCCTACATTGACTGTCTAGTCCAACTGCCTGACCACTTCAGGGTGGACCGAAAGTAACAGCATGTTACTAAGGGCATTGTCCAAATGCCTCTTAAATGCTCACAGGCTGGGGGTATTGACCACTCTCTAGGAAGCCTGTTCCAGTGTCTGACCACCATCTTGGTAAAGAAATGCTTCCTAGTGTCCAGTCTGAAACTCCCTTGGTGCAGCTCTGAACCATTCCCTATCCTGGATACCAGGGAGAAGAGATCAGCAGAAGGCTGTGACAACTTCAACCATTTCTTGAGAAAGTTTCAGTGTTGCAATAGGCAGAGCTGCAACCATGATACAGATCTGTCCTGGTACTATCTAACCCCCAAAGGCGGCATAGAGATAAATGAGAGCTGTAGAACACTTGTCTTCAAACTGGACACTAAGAGTGACTGTGGCAATGTTGTCCTCCACAGTACTATTCCTTCCAGTGAACTTCTTCAAGAACATGGTCATGAAAGAAAACTTAGCCCACCCAAGCTGTCCTCAATAATCCCTGATTTTACCATCTTTTCCATCTCTCCGCTAACCACCAACTGCTCCAGTTCCCATTGGTAATCACACTGCTAATTAATTACCAAAACCATATTTTTTTGCAATTGCCCTATGAAATTGTTAAGCATAACAGTGTTTCTACAGCCTCTGTTTTGACAGAGCTGTGAGCTGCCACTAGAAAAGTGGAAATTAATCTGATGTTATCAATAGAACATGAAAACATCTTTTAATCTGCCTAATCCTCTTTAAAATGTAAATACAGCAATTCTGTAAAATGACATTGACTAAAATTTGGGTGAGCAACAGAAACGGTATATGAAAAAGACAAACCTCGAAAACTGCCCACCTGATATAATTAAAGCAATTTAAACAGTGGTAACACAAATCAGCTGCTTCCCGAATAAACATTCAAGGGAATCTCTGGTAGCAGAATGTGGTGGTTTTTTTTTTTTTAATTTTCAAGTTACTGAAAAACTAGTCTATTTAGTGTTTGCACATAGAAATTCTGGAAAATGACACCTGAAGTCATTAAGGCTACGAAATACTTCACTTCTTGGTAACAGGTCTACTTCTTCTGTAATGTTTATCCAGTCACCATCAATGCTTTTCTACAGCTAAAAGAAAGTGACAAAGCCACAAGCCTTAGTTCTAATTTTGTCATTGCTGGTTTTCAATTCTATTACCTTGTGACAGTATAAGAGAAAACACAAGGCTGGAGATGTATTCCAGATCCTGTTCACACGGATATAACTGAACTGGCATTTTACTCAGCATGTTGTACACAGAAGGAAGCAAGGAAGTTCCTTCACCATACAGCAGAGACAGCAATGCGCTTCCAAGCAAATCTGCTATGCTTTGGAAATATCCACAAAATGCCCCATAGCCATTATGGTATTGCATCCAAAGCAGTTGTTACAAGGATGTCTACAAGTACATGAGGTCTGTGTCGCAAGGTATGGAGAAACAACTGTCTCCACTTACTGGAAACACAGTAAATCAGTGGCTTGCTAATGTATTATTAAGCATGCAAGAGAAAACATCCCAGATACAAAAGTCAGGACTCAAAATGCTTACAGTTATGACTACAGTTTCTGCTAGCATTTGCAAACCTAACTTTTGAGGATGGTTCTTCAGACTACAGAAACTGTTGCACCTGCTATTCAAGAAGGGCAGAAGCTGAACAATTTACCTGCCCTCTCACCCCAAAACTTATTTTTCTCTCCAAAACTTTAAATATCCTTCTCTTCTAAACTTACAGACTGTCAGTATCACCTTCCCACAATACTTCACATTTCCAAAAAACCCAAATTCCTTAAGTAAGCATCTGAGATACAGACACATGCCAAGAAACAGTAATTCTTAGATCTAGTCCAGTATTTCCAATTCACAAAAATTTTTAAACTCATGTAATACCTACATCCTTTACTTATCCCAGTGAGTCTCAGTCTGGGCTTCAAAAGGAAAAAAGAAAATACTAACTCTAAATCTTTTAAGTCGAAGGAAATTTCACGAAACCACTAACAAAAAAAAGTCTTTTACAAAATCAGTAACTAAGTATGCCAGTGTTACAACAGCATCCAAATTGGTGAATAGTGTCTGCTATTTCAATCACTCAGGCTTCCATATGGTGTGCAGGGTCAGTAGCAAGCTGCAAAAGGGGACGTGCTCTCTTCAGCAGTCCTATGTTTGTTTTTACATCAAATAACTTAATCAGAACACACACTGTTGTTAGATTTCTTCCAAAGTAATTAAATAACTATTCAATGCCAATTAATCACAGTTAAATAAGGGTCTGTCACCAAAGTGCTATGTACACATTTCAGACTATTTAATGGTCAAATACTTGGCAGTATCAAAGTTAAACAATGATTCATTAAACCTCCTCCCCTACACAATAGTTAGGCTAAACTTGAAGTGAAAGAATCAAACCTCTTTTGTTCTCCATGAAAAAGACATCAAACCTCAGTATGTGATATTCTTTTCTTTCTCACTCTGTAAACTGCTTTAATTGCACGAATAGGAATGTGTTCAGGTGCTACATACCCACTTTGCTTCTGCAGGTGCCTACTGATACTTTGGAATAGATGTTCAAACCTATCATCCAAATAATGAAAACACTTGACAGTGTGCCACACCTACTTAAAATGTTTATACATACTTTATCATGAAAGAAATATAATCCAAACTAAATCAACAGTAAAGATGTAAACACCAGAAAAGGATTTCTTTTTTTAAATGAGAAACTAGAATCCTGCATTGGAACACTCAAATGCCACCCATATCATTCAGTGTTGTGCAACCTAAATTCCAAGGACCCTAAGAGCAGCAGTACATTATTTCTAAATGTGTTCAGCATTTCTAGGATACTTTGTTGGCCAGGGCATTCACTGAAATACTTCTGTGTAACACAACAGAGTAGGCAGTTTGACTTTCTATACCTTGCAAAGAGTTTACAAAACCTTTATACCCACTTGCTTCATCACACATTGCAGAAATACTTTGTCACTACTTCTCCAGTTCACCGATTTGCCTCTTTGGAAAAGCAAAACGGGTTTAAGAGAAGGACCTTCTACAGACGGAAAGACTTCGACCCTTGTGTGTGCATATGTGTGCACGGCTGCACACTCTTGGAATTTTATCCCCTCCCTCAGAGGTCAGGCTAGTCCTCAATGCAGGCAATTTTAACTGCATCACACTTTTTAGTTCAATATGCAAGTGTTATTAATAAATACTGCTTTGTGCAGTAACCTAAACTCCACCATAGCAATTGACCTAAATATCAACTTCCAGGTACTGCATTTAGCAGGGGAAAGAAATAATCAAAGTATCTTTATCTACTTTGAAACAGTGAAGCCAGAACGCTCTCCACTGCTCAGGCTCCATAAAGAAAAAGTAACAAATTAAGCACTATTATCTCCCACTCCTCACTACAAAGTGGTAGAAATCTGTCTAAAGGCAATCTGTAGTGCTAGGAAAGGATTCAAGAAGGTACTTAGTCACGTATGATACCCTGAGATTAGCTCAGTTGGTTAGAGCATGATGCTATGAACATGGGTTCAATCCCTGCATGGGCCAGTCACTTAAACAGCTGGACTTGATTCCTGTGGATTCCTTCCAACTCAGAATATTCTGTGATTCTTCGTGTAACTGAACATAAGCAACCCCAAGCGGGATTGCACATATGCTTGAAGGCAGTCCTGCCACAGAGATGCTCATCCAGGCTAGGACAACTTTAATACAGATGGATCCACGTTAGGCAGCCCAAAGCACAAATACCTCAGAGTCACTGAGTGTGCTCAGCGAGGAGAAGCTCCCCATGCATCCACCCCTCTGGACACCACGCACCGTGGCACCACCTGAGCAAAGGGGGCAGAGCACGGGTGTGAGGGCGGCTGGTCACCACAGCGGGATGTCATTGCCACGCTCATGCCCCGCAAGATCACGCTACAGCTTGTGCGAGCTTACCCTGAAGAGAGAAACCAGGCACTCCACAGCCCGAACTGCAGCTTGCAAAACCAAAGCGTAAAATAATGCTCTCAGTGTATGTGTGGTAACAAAAGCCTACTCAAAAGGTAGGAATGAAAGAAACAGCTGCGCAGAACCGGGCACGTTTAAACGCCCACCAATTTAACTACATTGAACGCACTTCCCATTCTGTCAGTGGTACAAATTGGCAGCTCCCCACATATCTTGCTGTTAAGCTATGGCATTCAGCAACTGATAAGCCTTTACTCTTGCTCAGTTCACACACATATGCCGAAAAAAAAAAAAGGTACTGCAACTACAAGCAGTCTGCAGTTTCATCAAAGCAATGACAAAATGGATTGTCCATATCAAATGCTGGCAGGAAGCAGACATTACATCAACCTTGTAAAATACAACTATGAAATCAACAAAATAATTAAAGATGGATTACTGACTTTGAAAGGAATTGTAAGTTTGTGAAATATTTCTTCAGAAAGAAATCTGGAAATGCATCTCCTGCATAGCTGTCAATTACTGATCTACTCTGGCTTTTCTTCCATATTTCTACAAAGAAACACCAAAAGGTCTGTTATCTTTTTTTAATACATGTTTAGCACCACATGTCCAGACAAACTACCATATAGAGCATTGCTGTCTTCCCCACAGGCATCCTATAAATATAAATAAGAAATTCTACCCCATTTTTTTTCTTTAGCAGCCTGAAACTGATAGGAATATTATCACTTTCTTAGACATTTGCAAATAGGGACAGTGTTGCTGGGCCAAAATATGCTGAGATCATAATATCCATTTATCTAAACTGCCAGCATGTAATGAATTCAGGTGGGATGCCTTCTATCCAAATTAATTTACTACTTGAAAAGGACTTTTTACACAAATGCTGTCAAACAAGAAAACAGTTAGAAAACGAGAAGAAAACGTGAACACTGTGTTTGATCTTATTTTTAAGTGTAGGATTTAAAGAAAGGAGGATAACTATGTTAAAGATAAGAATGGAAAACAGGCTTCTTCGGAAATGAATTTCTATTTTTACTGCTGATGGAGACGTCTATGTTGCCTAGTATGAATATGTTGAACCTAACTGTACAGGTATTTCTTGAGCTTTCTAGTCCATACATACAGAATTTTAATTGCCTACAGATTAGAATTACCCTGCTGTGGAAAATCAAAATAGGTCAATGGTCCATACAATTTGACTTATCCCTTTCCTAATTTATGTGGTACAGTTGATGTGGGTTTTTTTCTGAGTGTGCTCAAAAGAGCACGTGTACTAACATCAGTTATCACCAAAGTCTCCTCACTGAAGATACAATGCAGATATTATATATAAAGTTTCCATTAAAAACAGTAGCACACAAAGGAAAAACCTCTTGATTGTGCGGGGGGGGGGGGGGGAGAGGGGCAGAATATAGCTTTCCTTCTTTCTGAAATTGCTTTCATTACAAATCTCAAAATACCTTTTGCATTTTGACTGCCATTCATATTGTATCTCCTTACCAATTAATCAAGTTGGTTACAATTCCAGCTGTAACAGGATCTGCCAAACAGAATTTAACTTTGATGCTGTATTGTACTTGCTAACAAAATGAACTCTTTAAAAAGGCATGATAGTGCTGGGATAACATATTCATTATCAACTTTCAAATTATTGATCCCTGCAATGATATTCCCATCCCAATAATTAATATTCACAGATTTTTTTCTTTTGCAATTTATTATGAAAGGAAATTTCAAAATCACTCAAAAGCACAAACTTCTGGCAACATATGAAAGTTTTATCCTATAACCTGAGTACAAAGCTACACCTCTGCTTCATAATTAGAAAGACAATGGGAGCAGACACATGCACCCCTCAACCCCTGGAGTAATATTAAACTTTCTGTATGTAATCCTGTGATGATGATTACCTGAAAAAAGTTCTAACAATTCCAGAAGTTAAGCTCTGGATATCCTCTCTGCTTCTTTTTCACTGAAGCTATATAAAGTTATCCTGAGTGTAAGGAATAAATTCTACATTTAACCATACTGACACAGAAGAACCCAAACAAAACCACTAACTCTAATGTACTGCCAAAATACAGCAGAGCTTAATTTCTGCTGTAGACTACAACATAAGCAACATGACGTTTTTAAGGGGGACAGTCCAAATGAACGAAATAACCAAAACATGTTTCCACATAGGAGGCAGGTAAAAAGAAGAGTTACAACTGACCTCTTTCCCCTTCCTGAAGGAGGAAAAAAAGAAATTAAAAATGGTAGCCACTTGCAACTTCTTATCAATTGACCTTTAAAAAGATGCCAAGTCATATACTAGTGACAGAATTTTCTGTTGATTTATACGACCTTTTTTTTCTATTCCAGATGTAAAGTTACCAATTTCAGCTTCTCACAATACAAAGCATCGCTATAATAGAAACCTGAAACATTATCTAAAAAATGTGGTTCTATATTGACATTTTACTAGCAAGATTATGAATTTAATTCTTCACTAAAACATTCAGCCACAAATGCATCCACTTCTGAAAGACCATTTGTGCAGTCTAGTTTTCCTTTCTACTACAAATCCAATTTGAGCTGAAAATATGTCCCAAGTGCTGTTTTGCTGGAGGAGGGGCTTACAAGGAATTAACTTGAATACTACAAATCAGGATGAACTGAAGTATCTGAAGAGTATTTTGTTGCTGGAATTTTTTACATGAGAGAAGAAAAACAGCTTTCAGAGCTATTTTCATATTTGGGGGCTATATATAAATATACATCAATGCAAGAATTAAAATTAAAATGCAAATATATGTCACCTTTCTGGTAACGTTTTTCCAACAACAGAAAGTTTTCCTGTGCTTTTTATACCTTCAAGACTAGTTTTAGAATAGGCTTTAAATGCTGCATTTCAGAAAATACTGGGGGATCTCACCTAGCCCTTGCAAATTTGCTCATATCTGTCATTTCTCTTATTATTCTATCTCCTAAAGATAATTCATATAAGATGAATCTTAATTTGCTTCTTTTCAGTGTTTTTCTCTCCCTCACTTTTTTTACTGTTGCTGAAGTTAGAAGGGCTCAATCATCACTCCAGTCAAAACTGTCAATGACCAAGTAAGACATTACTGAATATAAAACATTTGACTACTGAAATCTTAGCTGATACTGCTATCTCACCAATACAGTTATCATTCCAAATCCAAATATTATCCTGTATTTTGCCAATCATATATATTCAGATTCCCTTCCGCATACAGAAGAGAATGATTCTGATGTAGTCCATCCATCTTCTTGCTTTTTTGAAACCTTGAAAGGGAATTCTTTAGAGACTGTTGCTGTGAAAGCCAAGCCAAGACTTTCGGCCTCTACCTACCCCATCCATTCTGAGGATAAAGCCTCTGGACACACCAAACAGCAGAGGCATTTCATGTCTTCACCTGACTTTGTAAACCCTCATCTTCTGCTCGGCATATTCCTTTGGTTTGATCACTCCTCTTTCTTTAGCTTCGGTTTCATTTTCTTTCTCTCCTCTTCTGGAAAATGTGAATTGCTTGGAAAGGAGAGACTCTCTCGAAACTTCATTCATTATTTACCCATGTAATGATTCCTGAAACAACTTTTCCTTTTCAACTACTTCTACTATAAAAAAGCCACTGCAACCTGGGTTTGGCTATCTAGAATTCACAGTGGATGATCCTGGATAATTTTCAAGAGATTTTTTTTCCTGTGTCACATGAAATGTCATTACTTCAGAATTCAAAAGAAATTCTAGTATAGCTATCAGAAAACTAGAAGTCCCGTTTAGTCTGCGCAAATAATCAAAGCATTTGCTTGGAAAATTTGCCGTGTGTTAAAGACACATCCCATCCCCCACGAAAATAAAAATTTCACTTCGATCTAGGACATTTTAAGCCACGTGTTAGAGGAAAGTCACATAATATTTGTAACCAATTACATTCACAACTTAGGTCCCATTGACAAAACCACATAAGAAAAAGATACTGGGAAACCTGGCACCCTGTTTATAAAGGCACAGCCAGCCAAGCCCAGGGGACAAGTCACTTACATGAGAGGCAAATACTGGGCAGAGATGTAAGGGAATGTGCTATTTTTATCAGTCATGGAGAGCGCACTGAAGGGGGCTCACCCACCTCCCCAGTGAGTGTATCGGTTGCTGTACTACAGGTATTTCTGCTGTAGGTAGGCCTCCTTCAGTCCCTGCTCTTGAAGCTGTTCAACCTTTGGATGAATCAGTAAATAACTATGGCACAGGAAGAAGGATAAATGAGTGAGTGCCTGAAGGCTACAGCAATCAGCATGGGAGGGACTACAGCTGGAATCAAATCTTTCTTTTTTTTTGGGGGGGGGGCTAATTTAGAGCATGGAATGGATCCTTTCCAGTGGAGCAAGCTGTAGGGTATAAGGAGGGATGACTTCACCTCCTCTTCTGTTTTGTGATTGGCACCAAATTCCACTTGCAAATCTTGCCTGAGAAACAATCAAAAATCTTTTGTCTCAGAAAAGCTGAAGGCAACCACAACCCAGGTGTTTCATTCTACCAAGGAGTGTCGTCCAAAAGAATACAGATGTAGTCTGACAATGCATTTCTTTGTGCTATCAGCTTCTGGGGAAAAAAAATCTCTAATATAAAGTAAACGTCTTTACAGCCTAAACTATAATTAACAACACTGAAATGAAATCAAATGAGAAAAAAACCAAAATATGACCTCTTTGCTTCTGTATATTCTATTCACTACATTAAGAGAAACACATTTTAATAATTCAACTATTAAATGCTAAGCATTTTGTAAAGTTATATTGCACTGCCTACAACTCTGCTGTACTCCTCTATTGGACAACTATTAGAAGGTTTAATCTCAGGAACAAAAAATAAAAATATATTAGGAATAAGCAGCTAAAAATGAGAAATAGCTGCTGATCATACTAAAACATTAGCAGTGCACAGAACAAAACCAAAGAACCTTTAATGCTCATTTATAAATATACCATAAATTTATCCCCCTAGATTTATTGACAGCTGAATGCTAGAGGTTAAATTATTTTAATAACATATGATTACATTTATGTCACTTAAGATTACAGAAAAAACCTAAAATTTGCTAATTTTTCATGGCTTCTAAATAATAACAAACTTAGAATAATAAATAAGTTAACAGCAACATTTCTTCACTTCTCTATAAACAGAAAAAAATTCACACACATCCAGGAGGAAAAAAATTACTTCACTGAACAGTCATTCAAGCAAAAGTGAATACAATTAACAAATCCTTTTGTCTTTGTTCAGTTCAAAGACAGACTTCACTGTGAATCTCTGATTTACAGCTGTCCAGCACTATGAACTCCTCAATAAATAAACAGGCTAAAACAGAAGAGTGCCACTCACAACACAGACTCCTGAGAATGCTGCCATTTGTTATTTGCATGACAGAAACACCCAAAAGAGGATTAATGTATCTGAAGTGGGAGGCAGAGCCTCACTAGGATGCATGCTGGACCATCACGTAGCCCTGCCCTGAAGAGTCTGTTGTGTCAGTTAGGAGAAACCAACACAATTGACTATAAAAGGAACAACGAGCAAAGGGAAGATGTAACATTAAGCTGGAACAGAAAGTTGCAGGACAAGATGTGTGCCTTTTTTCCTATTTTTTTTTTTTTTGTAAAGTACAGGAACACAAAGGGGTCACAGAATTAATGAGTTTCTCCACCCATAAGTTTAACTACTGTCAGTGTATATACTGCGGTAACAATGATACTGATGTATCTCGAGGGATGATTTTAAGATGAAGAGCCAGCTTGTGGATGAACTTTACTGCACAGAGAGCAGGAAGTTACAAAGATGTAAGCATGAAAGATAAGCAAGCAAAGCGATGAGAAAGGGAGTTAAAAACACTGGAATGTGCCAACAGTTCCAGTTACCAGGTGCAGAAAAAGTAAAGGCTTTGCATGGGAAGAGGGTTAATGCTCAAACCAAGTCACACTCCTCTCTACAACTCCTGTTAAACTCCCTCACAGTACACTGGGGCCATAAAATCATGAAAAAAAAATCTTCTCTCCATCTGGCCCTGAGGAGGAGCTGCAAGACAGAACTGTCAAGAGACTGGCAGTAACAGTCACAGAATTTGCAGAGCTTGGGATGTTTGGATACTGAGAGAGCTTTGTGTATATACTAACTTGAATTTTTGCCCTGTGCAGACTGGCTGCTTGCATGTGTCCTCTCCTTCGCCCTCAGCTTCATTCACTGCATATCCACTCTCTGTGTACTCTCCTTCCTCTTCCTTCAAAGTTGCTTCTGCCAGTCCCCTTCACCACAGAACTGCACAAGCTCTAGTTGCAAATAAGTACACTTGAAAAAGAGAAGAGACCATCATCCCATGCATAACCAAGGCATGAAGCCCAGCAGAGTGAGGCATAGGCTAGGAGTGTGGAAGAGTTGGGGAAAAAGCAAGTGAGAACAGAAGGTTTGCTTAATTTCACTCACAGGGTGTCTAAAGATTTCACAAGACCAAGTAAGATTTCAGGGAAAGAAATTACCTGTGAAAGTTCTGTTTTCTTCCTTCAAAATAAACATATATGTCGTTAAGTCCTAATAGTTCACTTATTTATGCATTCATTTGATTTTCCTGATACTCATTTTCACCACAATTTGGTTTTGTTGCTTTTTTAAACTAGCAGCTTCTCTGCTGAAACTACATCAGACACATTAGGATGAAAGATACTGCAATTAGGATTAGGGTGAAAGGATGCATTAGGATGAAAACACTGCAATGAACTGGACAGCTAAGGAGACATGTAAAGAATATGACAAAAATACCTATCACTCAAGTATCCATATTCAGTATATAAACCACTATTAAATCTTCTCACAGACCTAAAGCACAAGTTATATTTTGTAATAAGCACTACAAGTTTTACAAATAATCACTGATCATAGTCTGACTCCAGACATTTTGGGAAGGATAATTTTAAAACAACTGTTTTGCCATTATTCTGTGTTGAAAAAGACATTAATGAAATCTGTGATACAGCAGGACTAAAATGGAAAAATACACATATAATAATGAAAGAAAATGAGAGAAAAATATCTTGTGTTTTTGCTTCCCTCTTCACAAAACAGCATGAGCGCAGAGCTTGATTCTGGATCAATTTGCAGAAACATCATTAAAACATACGAAACAAAAGTATACCTCCAAGCAAAAAGACCAGTTGAGGCAAAACTGTCAATAAATCAACCACTATTAATATTATAGAGTATTAATTAGTAACAACTTAGCATTGTAGTTATTTAATTACAATAGTTGAGAGAAAAAAATGTTGGCTCTGACAGTTTTCAAAATGTAGCTTAACTTTAGAATGCATATGTAAAGCATCCAATAAACTTTTCATCACAGCTGAATGGTATTTACAATGCCTCTTAGTTTTATGAATGTCTATTTTGTCCCTCCCTGACTCCAAAGAAGTCCTTATATAGCAATTCACATTCCAAATATGAACACTCAATTCCTAAAGTTCTTAGTGGTCAACTATATAGCGGCCATGCTTTCAGAAAGAGGTCACCAACAAGTTTAAGTGTTTGGAACACTCTAAAACCTTTTAGGACCTTCTGGACAATTGAGGGTTTGTTTTGTTTGTTTCTTTTCATTTTCTGAAGAAAGGTGACTGAAATGCCTCTTGACATCAAGGTTTTGTAACCTTTCATAATCCAGTGTTTTTCTGGAAAACTGTCATACCGCAGCTGGTATACAAAACGCTGGTCCTATGAAACAGAGTCTCTAGTACAGCACATAGTCTATTCTACCTTCCAAAGGGTTCCTTACTTCAACAGGGTACCATGCTCATACCTGCAGATATCTGCCCACAATGGACCACTTGGCATGATTAGGACCTAAATTAAGTCAAGACATCACAAATTACCTGAACTAGAAATGTGAGGTATGTTGTAAAACTGTACCTCTCAAGTGTTACTACTTGCATGGGTAATATTTTTTCCTCCTCAGTGCATTCTGACACCCCAAGGACCATTAAGTTCAGAAAAAAGATCCTAGAAGAACTGAAAGGTTCTGACATCAGAGAATTTAAACTAGCTGTGAATCCCCTTGAGGATGTATGACTCATCTCCGAGGTTTAAATTAGATTATCAACCAAGTGAAGCAGCACAGTAAATCTACAATAAAAGACAAATGCCTACAGGAAAATAATTTTTGCCCCTAGTGGCAGATGCTTGAACTTTAAAGGATCTGAGACTAAGCTCTTTGTCTAAGCCTTCCTGACAAAAAACAACTGAAATAATGTCTTCAGTTGGTCCATCTTTGCTCCATATGCCAGATGGAAACAGTATTTAAACCCTGTAAATGAAAGTATATTGTCACTTCTAAACTAGTTGAGGATCAAACAATTTACAGAAACCAAGACTTATTTTGCTGACAATTAAGCTCTATCACCAAGACTTGAGACTCAATGAAATTTGACAATTGTGAAGAAAAAGGCTTTTGTCTGAGTAAGTCTGAAGCATTTGGAAGAATCAACAGAAAATCAGAAGACCGAATTAGATCGAAGAGCCTTTGAGGATAAAATTCACTAATTAAAATAACTGCCTTCCTTGCTGTGCCTCTCTGAATTGCTTTGATATTACAGCAGAAAGGCATACTGCAAGAGGAAAATCTGGTCTAAGGAGCAAGTCCTATACCCAACATACTTCTTCTTACACCACCAGCATACTTGGTCTATCGTGCTGGTCAAGTTCCATTATGAAGAACCACCATTTCATAAAGATGAGACGAAAGTCAAGTAGAAATCCCTGCTTTATACAAAATCTCAGATGTTTCAAAGGTCTTCAAAGTCTTTTTCTTCCATCCTGAAAGTCATCACATTTACTTCGTAGTAACTCAGATACAACCTAATGTTTGCAGTGTGCTGCAGGTCACCAGCTGGAATTGTACTTTTCCATCGCCTCCTCACAGAGTCAAAGAATGAATGTATTCTGTTTTTCCAAGACCCAAGAATCACAGAAACATAGAATGGCCTGGGTTGGAAGAGACTTCAAAGACCATCAAGTTCCAACCCTGCTGCCATGGGCAGGGACACCTTCCACTAGACCAGCTTGCTCAAAGCCCTGTCCAACCTGGCCTTGAACACTTCCAGAGACGGGGCATCCTCAGCCTTTCTGTGCAACCTGTTCCACTGCCTCACCACCCTCACAGCTAATAATGTTTTTCCTAGTATCTAATCTAAATCTACTGTCTTTCAGTTGTACTAACTTGTTCTCCTTCTGCCCATTTAATTAAGGATTTCTATTCAAAACACCTCCATGACTATTTAAAAACTAGTAACAAGCACTCAATAAGCATTTGACCATCTTGCATCTCATTAGAATATAAACAGAAGCAGAGCACGAATGCATTAACAAATTAAGCAGTGCTCACAGCACTAGATTTTAAGCTGAAAACACAGAATTTCACAAACTTGGGATTTTGCATTTTGCTAAGCATTTGTGTCTCTATTAAAACTGTGTAACAATATTGCTTTATTACGTGGCTAAAATGGGACAACAATTAATTAAATCCTATATTTCCACAGGAATGTTTCTATTTTTCAAGCAAACAAACACTTCTGGAAAGCGCCAGATTGGACATTTCCACTCTTGAACACTCAGCAGGTGAACAGAATCATCTGTATAAGCCCTCATAATCTTTGAGAAACACTTATTTCTGAACAATCACTTCTAAACACTGTCCCTAAGCCTTCGGTAGTAGCTGAGCAACACTGGTTATTAAATTGAGGTGCAGCAGAGTTTATTTTTTTCTTATCTGAATTTAAAAAAAAAATGTTGGGATTGTTTTTTTCATTTTTTCTCTTGGGGATTTTTGAGGGTTTAAATGTAAGCAGCATTTAGTGAATGGCTTTGAATTCAATATTAAACCATACTTGTAGCTTAATTACGAAAAAAGATCATTGTCACTACATATCTGGAATATTAAAGCTTCTCAGCTTTATAAAAACCTCAAGGCTCTTTTTTCTCTCAAATTTGGCTTCATTTTGCTAGCACTCCTTAGATAAGATTTCTTAATATTAGAGTAAGTCTAGCATAACTAGTTTTCTGTTGAAAATACTGAAGAAAAAATTGTTCTCTATATTTTTAGCTTAATAGAAAAAAAAGATGACACTTCTCAAGCTAAAGCCATCTATGTTTCACAGTTTTGGGGCTTTCAATGTGCTGAGATTTTTGCAAGTATCCTTTGTCCTAAATGAACACCAAACAAATATTTTGTCTTCTCCAATGGTAAGGGAACATTAGCTGACTAAAGGTAACTAGTACCAACTCTTCCTTAAACTATTTTACCATTTTTCGATCAGGAAAAACCAGAAATATTCTGGAAAGCTAACAGTAATTGATTACTTCTGACTGGTCATTTAGACAGAAGGGAGGAGAATTGTTCTTCTCGGAGGAGACTGAGAATGAAGGAAGGGAGAAAAGAAAGAAACATTATACTAACCTCCAGCAAAGCATATGGGTGTGTATAATACGTATTTTTCATATATATTTGTGTGTATAAATATATAAATAAATACTAAAGACATAGTTCATTTCTTTCTCTTAAATTTAATGGTACTTTTAAAATCTCGAAGATTTTAAGATACCCATCCTTAAGCACACAGACAGCTAGGTACCCTGAACCCCCACACTGCAGTGGGTAGGAAAGACAGATCTTTTCCAGCAAGATTCAGAGGAAGAAAAACTAACATTGGTGTTCTAAATAATGTCCTGGAAGAGTTTACCTCTCTAACACATGCCTGGTAAGCCTAGGCTAATATTAACCTTTGTGAATAGTATTCTTTGCCTGACCATTCCTCATTAGACATGCTCATCAAACTAAATGACTAGAAAATAGAAATAATCATGGATTTGAAGAAGTACTATTATTTCATGCCAGAAAACTGTATATCTTTCTCAGTGAACCATTAGCCTCTATTACTGACAAGGTAATCTTACCATAACAAAGATGCCATTTGTACTTTATACTTGACAACAAATTAACCAAGTAAGCATCATACAACAAATCTGATCTGAACAGGGACGGGAATTCCAGCACTTCATTCTGCTTTTAGTTTTTCCTACTGTAAATTTGAAACAAGCTAGGCTCCTCTCCCATCAGGTGATGCACAGATTCACTCATGTCTATAGGTCATACCAAAACCAGAAGGTTCTTCACTAAGTTGCCCAGCATTAAGGATACATTCCCCTATTTCACTGAGAGGGAAGAGAAAAGCAAACACCAGTGACGGACAGCAACAGTACTTCTCTTCTGAAACTGTTTATTATCCTATGTAATGAGAAGATTGCTGCATATAAAACATTTAACATTCTAAACCAAGTATCTCTAAGTGCAGATAGACACCACTTTTTCTCTAAAGATCAGCATGACAGATTCTAAGCAAAAAATAAGTGCTCTGGAAGAAGAGACAAATGAGATAGTGTAAAGTCTACAGCTTTAATTGTTTACACTGAAAAGGAGAGATGAGAAAAAAAACCAACACTAAGCAAATGCCCCTGGCATCTAATCATTTACTGTGCTCTGGGCATGTCCTAGAAAGGATGGAGCAGAAACAGTATTCCTGTATGAGAAACTAATTATGACATCTTAAGAACAGATGTAGGAATTCTGCCTCAAATTTAGACTTCAGTGTATTTATTTGGGGATGCGAACATTCAAACACATGAACGTGAAATTATGCTGAGAAATGAATACAAAGGAACATGTATTCCCACTGAAGGGAAGCTTACCACAAAGCAGAGGGTTTTTTCTTGCCTACACACGAATAGCAATATTCTGCATTGCACCATTTGCATATTAAACAGACAATAACTTCATTAAGAAGTAAGAGGTTTACCACACACACACACACAGAGAAATCTCATCACATCTGATAAAAAGAAAACAGAGGAAGAGTTAGGCCATCTATCCTCCATCTATTATATCTTATAATTGCCAGCAAGAATGCCCATTTCCAAATCTTTACCTTCTCAGTTTTCCAAGCACCTTCAGATTATTCTGCACTCTGCCCCAGCACTAACTCAGGCTAGTAAAGATTTATGCTTGAAAGAGGGCAGGACATATGTGTAAGACACTGTAAAGGAGAGAGGAAAAGCACCTTTCCCAGTCACAGAAAGCAGAGGATGAATTCAGGTACACAGTGGACGAAATCTGGCAAGGACTATGCCAGTGGACAGAAAAACCATGAAATCATGAGCAGTTTAACTTTAAACTTACTCTAAGATTATAAATATCATAAATGTTGCACAAGTAGCACACCATAAAAGCTGAACTTGGAGAAATATTAGTGACCTTTATACTCTCTCTTTTTTAATTGGTAAATGACAAAGGATGAAGGAATCTTACAACTAGAAGACAAACAAGTCAATAGTCATTCATTAGACTTCTGTAACAGTGGAAAGTCCAACACAAAACCAAAATCACCTCCTGAACAAAAAAGGTACTTCTACTCTGAATCAAATGGCTGAGAATGAAGACTTTGACAACTTTCTGCCATATAGCAGACAGCCTTCTTTGCATACTGGCTCTGTGAATACAATTTCCTACCCAACATTAGGTGAGTAATAGCTAAAGCAGCTTCAGCATCTCCAGACTTTTCAGAAACCTCCTCACTCCACAGCCTCCTTTTGGGATCATCACAACTAAATATTCTGCTCAAGCCAAAATCAAAAGCTATGGCAACAAAAATATGCAAATAAGAATCACCTAGGAAAATATTCAACAAGAGCTCAAATTTAAATGAACATTAAACCAAACCTCCACCAATCTGCAGTTTCCAGTTTCAAGCTAACTACCTCAAGGCTGGTATTGCCACAAGCAATAATTAATGTCCATTCCATACTGCCACTCTAATTACAGGACTATTGTCCAGAAACTAATAAAACAAACAAAGTGTTCTTCATATGCTTGATGCTATTTTAAAACACTCTGAAAAGGGCTCTTCAGATAGTAGCTGTCAACATACTCAACCTGTCATAATGCTGCCTCCCCCAAATATAACATTATCTTCCATAAAATGACATCAAAAATCAAAACCTGAAGGAGGTCCTGCATATATATTCACCTGAATACATAAAGAAAAGCTCTGATAAAGTACCTGATGATTTTTACAGAGAAAAAAATAATACCTGGTGAAGGCAGGTTGGAAGCAAGCAAGTAATGCTGCACTGTACTATTTGTAGACAACTTCCATAATGAACTCTATTGAGTTTGTATTTTTTAAACTGAACAGCACACTGACAATTGTGTTCGATTCAGTATCTTTGCTTTCACTGTTATTTCTATTCTTTTTATTCTGGATTGCCAAAGCAGGCAGATTCACATACAACATCCATTCTTTTCTACCCTAAAATTTTAATTTTGGATCGAGAAGTGCCTTTTGTTTCCAAACACTCTACAAGATCACCACAGGCACAAACTAATCTTCACTTGTTGCATAATCTGCAAGATGCTGGCAATCTGAAAAAAAGCCCAAACCCTAAGTAATTAATTCACCCAGATGCTGCCGTGCAGATTATCTAGGATCATCTGGGAGAAAGAATTCTGTACAGTATAAAGCAGAACAGTGCTAATGAAATGAGTTTGCACTGTGATAGGATTTGTTTTATTTTAATTTCCAGCTACTCAGACAAAACAAAAAAAACAACAAAACAAAATACCCCACCAAAACGGGTTGGTTTCTCTGCAAACACCATAGTCATCTCACTGCATCTCTGTGTGCATAAGGCACAGCAGTGAAAGGTTATGGCACAGCAAAAAGCCCATGAGAGCCAAGAGCCTGATGTGCACAGCTTTCAGCTGTGATGGGGGAGCCACATGTTCAATGCCCATATTAAATCCGAGATGGAGAAGATCTGGGCTGCCTTCCCCACATTCCACATACATGGTCTCACCACCTGACTACTTATTAACCCTATCCTGCTCTTCTTGAATTTTTTATTTTTTTTTTGGAAATGCTTGTGCCTTGTTTCGAAATAGAATATAAGTGAGTTTTCGTAAGTTTTTCCTTATTTGTCAAAACTGTTCCTTTCCCATCCAGAACAGGCATCCATGAAGAGCAAGAGAGCAGATTCTATACTTGTGGCACATCCAATCCCCACTATCCCCAGCAGTCATAACAGCATCCCACAATTTTAAGCAGATTATAAATAGCAAAAAAAGTAAATATTTAAAGTAGTTATTATCAAAACAAATGCAAAAAAATACTCAGTTTTGGATTATCTCTAAAAGCTTCTTCGTAGCTGCATCACCTCAGGTAGGCCCTCTTTTTAAGCCCCTTGCAGTTTTCCATCAATATTACAGCAGTCTCTCCCTCTGTTTTCAAGTGTCTCCAACCAACATTTCCTTCCTCTTTGCCAAAAAGTCTCAACAAAACAGCCTGCCATCTAGGAACAACTAAAGCAAAATTTCCATTTTATTTTCTAACTACACTTGCAGGAAAGAGATGTCTCTGAACAGCTTCTACGCAGTCTTCTAAAGCCAGTATTTTTAATTAGGCTTCTCTGTCTTTGTCGACATTCCATGCCTCCTTTTTGCTCAGCTGAGGTGGGGTAAGAGCAGCTCTCTCTGTAGTTGCTTTAGCAAATGAAAACACTAGACTTTCCAGTATCTGGGCAGGTCAGCATATGGTCAGGAATGAGTTTCACAGCAGGCCATTTTCCCCACCAGGGAATCTTAATGTGAAGAAGATAGAAAAATCTCTGTGAAGGGATGTGAAATCTTGTGCCAGGAAAGCAGGAGACTGCATTTGAAGTGGCTGTCAGTACAAGCTTCATGCTATTTCCCTATCAAATAATGTCCCGTCCCCTCCTACAAACAGCTTTTCCGTAAACCTTTTAATTTTATCTCCCATATTAAGCATAAATAGGGTGAACACTGACTCAGTGAACTGAAAATGTAATGGCCTTGTCTCATAAGTTCACGGCCAAGTTTCATTCAATTATTATTGCAGAAAAGAATAGGAGAGAGTTGAATTATGCTAATAGATACTAAATGTAAACATAACTCCAGAGTGCTGTTTACTAACTTTAAAGACTACTCCTATAGCAATCAACTTTATAAGGCTCTTGACAGAATCATAATGGTGATAAAACACATGGAAGCATAAAGCTATTTAAACTCTTAACAAAGCCATGATAATACTAACAGTAAATGAGCAACTCCCACAAAATATCATTCAATAATCACACCCTGATAAGATTTAAAGTACATATCGCCATTGTTACATGAAAAAAAGAAAACATTAAAGGGTTTTTTCTTTAACACATGTAGCAACCTAACAGGTTTTAATTACCACACCTACTTCAGTGACGAGCTGTTCCACTCAAACACCCAAACATAATATTTACAATGTTGTGTGGTTGTTAAGGATCTTGATGATTGATGGAACCCATTGTGTTGCCATCTTAATAACAACAAATGCAAGTGATTACCAACACGGAAGAGAGAATCTGTGTTTTTATTTTACAACAAAAGGCTGTCCTATAGGGACGTCTTTTCAACACAAACTAACAAACCTGTGCATATGTGAACGTGCTTTAGAGCTTGGCACAGAGAGTGAAAAACAAAGCCTCTGCTGCTTTAAGGACAATGTATTTTTTTGTATTAGCTTAAGAGAACATGAAAGCTGTCAAAAGAGCTGGTATAGTTTTTCACAATCCTGCAGAATTCATCTTGACCACAAGGATATATCTGAAAACTGCATCAGAAAGATAGCAGAGATCTTGTTTCCAAAAAAAAAAAAAAAGGGAGCAATCGAGTCATTGAGTCAAATAGGAATACAATACATTTCCTGGCATTGCTACTGAATATTTGTATCAGTGACGAATGGGACTACAAACGAAATATCTTAACATGAAGCTTTGCCTTGTTAACTGCATGATATGCCAAAACACCACCTACTGTAAATCACACGGTTTAAGACCAGTATTTCTTGTTTAAACATGCTACTTGTTCAGCAGAATCACTTGTGTGAACAAGCATACATTAATGTAGACTAACTAGCACAGTTTCACTGTCCAACTGATAAAGTATAATTTAACAACCTCATTATCAGCATTGTAATTTTCAGACTGCTGAAATATCATATTCGTTGCAAATATTATATGGTTGAAACACTTTAACAACATTGCCCATTTGACACTTCTGTCAGATAAAATGCAGATAGGCACTTGTGCATTGATGAACATGCTTTTAATCCTATAAAGAAACTTTCTCTGTCAAATTATAGGCATTTCAACACTTGATTTATGAACACCATAATTAAAATCCTTATGCCTTAAAGAAAAACAAACTCTTCATTATAACAACAGCTTTCTTTCACATATTTATCTTTTTATATTTGGAGTTTGCTTTCATGTGCTGCTATTAGCTATCAGTTCAGTATGTCATTTCTGGCTGCCAAAACCAAAAAAGAACATTTCTCTTTAAAACCTGGTCAAATCTCAAAGTCTAGATAAGCACCCAAAGGGATCAATGTTTATTTAAAGCTTCCACAAAGCATTTGTGAGGGCAAAAAAATCTGTTAATTTAACAGGTGGAGGACAACCATCACACAATTCAGTGCTTCTCATTTCTAAGAAGGCCAGAAATGCTGTAAAGTCTGCCAAAATATTTATTTTCCTCCTATGAACTGTCAGAACCAAGAGTTTGGAGTGATATAATTTTAAAAAAAAAATAAAAAAATTCTGTATTTTCATACCTATTTTTCTAGTGATTCTGGTTCAATTTAAATTTTAGACAGATCTGTGTAAGGGGAAGAGATTTCTATTTTATCTGAACAAATTAATGCATTTCATTCATTACTTCTTACAGCATCCATCAGCAGAGCAACAGCAGGTTTCAGCTTCCTAGACTCAATGCAATTCAAAATTACAATCTCCACTAAAACTACCATTACTGAAAGTGATACAGTTACCCATTAGAATGCCCTCTCTAATCTCTGTCCCTAAATCCCAGAAAAGAACAACTGATTTACAAGATGAGTAATTAATCTTGAATCAAAAGCTGAAGCTTGTCAAAAATAGGACCTCCTAAACCATCATGAAGAAACTAATTTCAAAAGAGGGAAGTCCCAAATCACGTAATCGCTGCTGAAATACTAGCCCCTTTTACCTAACTTTATAACAAATTTATTTTGAAATGTTACAAGCACCTTGAAAGAGAAACTAAAAGGAGCAATGGCTGAAAATGTCTCCCTTATTAATAGCTGAAGAAGGTCTCCCTGATGGGACTCACTGGACTCTACAGGGTTATCTGACTTTTGGCCACTAATTACAAAAAACAGAGAAGTTCCTGAGCTCTGCACTACATGAAGCTGAAAAGCTTTTTGTCTCAAAGATTAGAAGAAAATACTATACTTGCAAATAATAAAGACAACTGAATTGAACTACGTTACTATTGCTCAGCGGAGAGGTTGAAAATTCACCCCTCAAATACCATCTCTAAGAACACAACATGAATTTTGTTATCCTTCTAACAAGCTGTTGTAATGCTCGACTGGGATAAAACAGATCATGCTGCCCTCTTGTGCTTACACGCGCACAGACATCAACCTCTTTATCCCTGCAAGTGACATGTGAAGAGGAATATATATAAAGGCTTCACTATGAAATAGAAAACGTCCACATTTTTCTGCCTTACAGATATTTTGACATGCATCCCACTCCCTTACTGGGATATGGATAGAAGAGCAAAGAAGTTTCAAGAGGGCCAGATTCTACACTCAAAAAAATAAGTTCTGTCAGCAAGTGCGGACGAGTCAGATGTGATAAAACCCAAAATACTAACACAATCTCTAACTACCCATCAAGCATTCACTTACAGCTTTAGCAGTTTTTCACTATAGCTGATAATGTATAGATACTTGCCCATACATTTGAATTTCAGTCAGAAATACCTGGTAATTTTTTTCTGAATGCTGGGTAAGAAAATACACTTTAGTCACTTGGGATTATCAGCTCAATAGGGTTAGGTTAAATTCTTAAGAAAGAGACAGACAGTCATTTATTAATAAGGTTCTTCTGATGCAAGACATACAGTAATGTTTAACTATTTTTAGAGCTATGCCAAATTACAGAAAGGTAAAATCTGTGCACACACAAGTATTTTTGGGTGGAAAGGGAGAAAGAAGAGTGATCCTCATATTGCTTTTCACTCTCTCTCTGCTATGCAATCCAGGTTCCAAAACTATATTGAAATTCTTCTATCATCTGGCTAAGATGATTGTAACTACTCCATTTACAACCTTCCCCATCGTATATATTGCTAATGCAATCTGTAAACAGAGATCTTGGGCTCATGCCTAAACTGATTCACAAACCACAATTTTTTTAGAAATAAGTCACCTCATTTATTCATCAAGACTGACTGGATCTACACTGTTGGGAGCTGACACACATGTCATGATTCACCACATATTTCCTAATGTCGACTCCCTGGTGCTGCTCATTACTCTGTTTCCCCAGTAAGAACTACCAACACCTTGGCATGTCTATTTATTTAAGTTTCCTTCCTCGACTTTGGAACATAGATCACCATGTATTCAAAATATTAGCCATGGCATTTTTTAATTGCTGATTATTTTCTGATAAATTAAATAACAAAAGAAGCAATTGCTTTTGCTAAGGTCTTAGAGATCTCACACAAATACTGAGAACACGGTAGATGCTTAAATGATAGATCTGACATCGCAATATCAGCATTGTTAATATGGGATATGAAAACTAATAGTTTGGCTTGGCTATTACAACCACAACCCTAGAAAAAGAAGCATTTAATAATTTCAATTTCTTTTTAGCCTATCTTTCATAGTCAGACATATGAAAACAAGACAGGGAAAAAACACCAAAAAATACATCCCACCTCAACACAAAAAATAGCATTGAAGTTCTAAAATATAAATACACAGTAGAAAAACCATGTTAATCAGACAATGAAATACAGATGTTACAAACAGGATTTCAGAATTGCTACATGTTGCAGTTTTGAACAAGAGCATCGTCTCACATGTTATCTTTTCCCTTTTATTTTTCTCCTTTTTCAAAAGATGTCTAGATCAGAACAGCAGCACCTTCGCATGAGACCATGACCAAAAGAAAGATGAAGGGAAAGAAATATATGCATCCTGAAGTTAATCTTCTATTATAAAATATCTGCTGATTAATAGAAACACACATCTCTAAGTCATGACAGTGTGTGAATACCAGCAATAGGCAGGTTTATGAATGTTAGTTTTACAATGCACTGCTAATTTGAGCTTCACAGTATGTTACAAAGCAAACTGGTATTACTCTACTTTGTTGCTGATGTTTACTCTCCAGTTCTTACTTTGTTATCATGAGCCAGGTTTATGGGCATTCTTACAAGATGACTATTCCTTCAAAAATACGGTTACCGCATAGGCTGCACACACATACACAGGAGAGAGAAGAAAAAAACCCTTGCCTATCTGACAACAGCCCACATCAGCACTCTGATTTCTTCTGATGCATATGCTCTCACTAGCTCTCCACTAACCTGTTTCTTGAGCATATGGCTTCCCTTCTAATCCTCTGCAATGGCCATGAATTTACATTGCCACAGACTCCCAGAGGAAGTCGGCCTTATTACACAGCCTTAAACTTCTGCAGCTGTAGGGGTTTTTTTAATACTAAATTGTATATGTTTCATTCATCATATCATTGTCATGAACTTTTTCCTCTAGGAGTACTTTTTTCCCTTAAATATTACTAATTTCTCTGAAACAATATAGTCATTCCTATGTATCTTTACAATCATTAAATGACTCCTGGAGTATGAGAACAAGCCTATGAAGAGCATCAGGTTTCTGTTTCTCACGTAGGAGAGAAACCAGTGGCTAGATCAACCAGCATCACCTCACTTCCCCACTCTCTTCACTCTGCTCCAGCTTCTCTCTCATTTCTTTTGAAGAGCATAAGGATCTAGATCAGTTTTATATTGCATGTTTTATTTACCCTTTTGTGCATTCTGAAAGGACAGTAAACTAGGCAGTTTCTCAAAACTCTACATTACCATACATGCTTAAAATTATTTTTTAAAAGGGCATATAATTCATGGGATTACGCTTACAAAGAAAAGCACAAGAAAGGCATCCCCAAAAAACGCATGCATACACATTCAGCATACGCAAGATACCCTGTGTAACCGAATCAGAACAGCAATGCAAATACAGGTCAACGTACAACACCAAAGCTGCAGGTAATTCATTGTTCTGTAGGCTGCATTTGGAGACAGTAAGGTGAACCATCAATATGCAGTCTAACCTTTAAATTTAAAGAGACTGCACTGTTAAAGTGCTTAAGTAAAAATTTAAATTTAAAGAGTTTATGAAAAGAAGAAAAAGAACTGCACAGATATGTGAAAACACTATCAAATTGTCATTGCCCAGAAATGGTATAGTTAACACAATCAAGGGGTACATTAAATACTGAGGTATTTTTTACTATTAAACTTACCTATAGGGTTTCTGTCAAAAAACAAGACAGGAGCTTTCAAAATGGATTGAAACATTTTGTTGTGCAAATTTTGACCAGAATTGACAAGAACTTGAAACACCAGAAGACTCCTTATTATGCCAAATAGTATTGTAGCCACTGTTAAACCTAAAATTAAAAAAACACAGAGCATACATAAAGATATGAATCTCTCAGATGGAAAAAACCCAAAAAACATAAAACTGAACTAAAACCAAATTCTCTTGACTTCTGCATACAGCAAGAACCCAACTTAAGCCTAGGGGGACTCAGACTGAGTGCAGAACATCGACATATTTGTCACTAGCTTCAGTTAGTATCACAGAATCAATTTAATCAATTTCTCTTATTCCATTTGAAAGAATTGGTACTTTATAGAAATGTAGGAAATATCTGCTAACCCATGAAATAAATCTGTATTAAAACCCTCTGCATAACAGCCTTACTAAGAAATTCATTTCACAGTGCCATGTATAATTGTGGCTTGCAGAGGTCACTGTGAACATTCAACATTTGCCAGCAGGTATTAACCAAGTAATATATACATGGCTATTTAGAGACAACCTTGAGTTACTTCCAATCAGCCCAAACCACTCATGGCATGCTTCCTCTTGTAAACCACACCAATTCATTTAAATTATGTGTATTTCTTTAACGTTTTATAAGACGTATTCCTTATGTCATGTGAAATAGAGCCCTTCCAGGGAACTGGACTGCAGGCTCTCTCTCTTCTGGGCACAACTCCACTTACAAGACAGTGGTGTTACACGACAAAAAATGGAAACAAAGAATGAGACTGCTGCTGCTGTGTTTGCTGTGCATAATCTCCAGCGTGGCTGCACAAAATCCCTGTCAATAAAGGTGAACAGTGAAGGTGTTAACCTTATATTTGGCAGTGCTTCCAGGCTCCATGTGATCTGCTTCAGAAAAGAAGCATAGCTACCACAAGCCTAGATGCTCAGGCCTTGAGGACACCCTGAAGTTAGACCCTATCAACAGAAAACATTTCCTCTTCTAAGGGCAGGTTAAAACTGGACACAATTCAGGAACAGCTATAGCAACAGTGGAAAAGAGGGAAGTTTTAAATTATGTGATGTGGTTAAGTTATTCCATCCTGCTTCTTCCTGTATCCTCCCAGGGAGCACAAAAAAAAAAGAGTATCACCAAGGCGCTGTTTTTAAGAACAAAAGCACATGGCTGAAACAAGAGGCTTTTTGCCTTGTCCCGACTCCTGTATTCTAGTAAAAAGAATACAATTTTTCCAAAAGTATGTACCCAAACAGGAAAGTTGGGTCATGCAAAAAGGAATCAAGGGTACTAAGCAGGAGGCTGTGGCACACCCCATTCCTAACAGCGGTCCGTGGGAGCAATGCAAGGAAGGGAAGATATCCTGGGAACCCCACATTTCTGTACAACTTAACTCAGGCGTGGAAGCTGCTGGAAGCTGTCGGTATGACCCTCATGAAAGAAAACATCTGAACAGACCTAAGGGCTGGGGAGAAGAAGGAGGAACGAAACATACTTTCAAGTCCTTCACCTGGTCTGTCTGAAGCCAAAGGTTTTTGCTTTCCCTGCTTATGAGCTTAGAATCTCAGTAGGAGAGAGACAAAGGCCCTTTGAACATTTGCTTTATAAAAAAGGTATAGAACTGATAGCTCAGTTCTTGCCAACAGGGTTTCATGTTAATGGAAATTTTACTCTTCTAAATCTTTGTCTCATAGAAACAACAAGGACTAGGAAGGAACTACCATGGTCATTTTTTCCTTTTTTCAAACACTGAGAATCAGAAATAAAAATGTACATTATTTTATACTGTTACAGAAGTTAAAGAGAAAGGTGAGTTGGATTATTATGTCCTTCATGTGAAATGTGCTATCTTTTTATAACTTTATCAGCTTCACTAACAATTTTGTGTCAGTCGATGCCATCTGTCCCACTATTGCAAATTATCGAAGTCACCTGAACATTTCAATATAGAGGTAACTTTTGTTGTTCTGCTATCTAGAACAAAACATGTCTTAAGGATAAAATTTTCCATGATGTGGTTTAGACTATATGGTCAGGGAAACTCGCATTTGCCACATGCAATCATACTGTGCCGTCCACTGCAACAGTTCACGAAATAAGACATTACACAGAGAAAGTAAGTGCCAAGTTTATCAGGCTCCTGAATTGTTGCTTCCCAGCCCAAGCACAGTGTTTTCTGTCAAGCACTCAGATCACATGGATTCCAGAAAACAAACCAAACAAAAAATCCTCCACATATTCTCTCACCTATGAAGATGTTTCCGAATACATTCAACGCATATCCTTCAGGCATTCCACCTGTTTCTCACACCAATCATTTACATCTCCCTCAAGAAATTACCATGCTGTACAAAACCATACATCACTAGGAGTGCTAAACAGCAGAATCTCAGAGCATGCACATGATTTTTTTGTGGCAATTCTTACTATATCTCAGAGCAGTATTTCAAGATGTTGAATACAAGGATCAACACCCTTTTCTGAATATTCAGAGGCATATATGGCTACCTATTGAAATACATTGAAATGTTTTTTAACAACCTGCTTTGCATACCCATCCAGAGTGCATTTTAAAAACCGGTTCTCTTGCTGTGGCACTTCAGAAGGAATGCAGACATGCCAAGTTTTACAACAGCACAGAACGAAGATCCATTTCTAATCCCTCTTGTCCATCCACATAATGACTGAATATTTACCTCAATGACTTATTAGTATAGACAACCGCCACAATCTTATGGTAAATGACTTTTTGAATACTCAGTTCCTAGTTTAATTTCCAAAATCCAGGCAAAGCAAATTAAGAGTCTGCATTCAACCTATTTCTTCTGTTATCATTTTTAACTGCATTTATTGCAATTAATTTAATCAGAAAGCAAAATTCAGGCTCCTAATCTAAGATATTGCTCAGTTGCTGATAGAATTCACATTTCCCCATATTGCCCTTGCTTCACACCTCTCAAAACTCTCTATTATGATAAATCACACAATGAACAGTTCTTAGACACACACACACACACGTGTAAATACCTGCATAAATTCCCAAATAAAAGTTAAGGTCTAGATGTTCGGTCTCATTTGTTCCATTATTTCCATTTGTTGTGAGATTCAACTTTTTTTGATTATTTGCCCTGTGGAAATGCATACAGAAGATAACCATCATCAAGAAAGTATGTTAGCTGTTTCTAGATTCAGCTCTGCTGAAACCTTTCATTCAAAAGACCTCGTGTATCGATGCTGTCATGCATCACAACACGAGTAGACACAATCACAGTCTGCACTTAACAGAAAGTTTAACTTCCACCCCCCACCAAAACAAGTGGAAAGCTAAAGAGGAAGATCAAGCGTACTTTAAAGTTTCCTAGAACAGGTTCCCTTACCACAGAAACCTATACAACACTGATTTCTATTAAACAAACAGCACCTGACTGGCAGAAATGACTGGCCAGCTATTATCAGCAACTTACCAGTAGGAAAGCCACCAGTCCTGGAGCACATAGGCCACCTTGAGCAAAAGAGACAAATACAAGAATCATCTTACAAAATGAAAAAAAAAAATTAGAAAATTAAATTTCTGTGCTATTCTTTCAAGCTCCCTGGGAAAACATCACATATTCAAGAAAGTATGCCATCCAGTCTTTCAAGATCAGCAGCAATTTGCCAAGCACATTAGAAGGTGCTCTACAAAGAAAGAAGTTACCTTAAATTACCTTACATGATAGCAAACTAAAGGAAAGCAATATACTTTAGCAAACAAAATATAGTAGCTCTTCCTAACATATGTTAATTGCACATTAAAGAACTCATTTTTTCAGTTCCTAAATTTGCTACTAGAGATATTCCAAAAAGCTTTTTGATTAACAAACTTTCTGATGTTACCAGTCCAGAAATTTGTGTTTACGGGAGATAATTACCAGCAACAGGGTTGAAGGAGGATGAGAGAGGAGAGGAAGAGAAAAACTCCTACTGCCACTTTTCTTCTCCGACAAGAGGTGACTACAAACTTGTAAAATGGTTATTTATCTCAAAATACACCTCACATGAATTTGATGTTGTGGGCATTCTACTACAGAGATTTGATCATTTTGCTATCTTTCCAACAGACTCAACTCAAGGACAAGCAAAAATTAAGTAACTTGTTAAAAAATATAGACCATTTTTTTACAGCCCAGCCAAATCATTTCCATTAAATGAACTTGAGCTTTTCTCAGCAGGAAACAAAGAAAAGAAAAAGGCAATAAGGTATCTTCACACAGCTTCCTCAACTCACCATTTCTTTCAGTAAGTATCAAAATAATTTTCCTTGTTAAAAAAATATTTTACACACATTCTCCAGTCTGCATTGCACAAAATATTTGCCTGTCCTCTTCCTCACTTTCTTATTTGACTAAACAGTGACTCTCCTTCTAGCTCTTCTCCTAACCTGCACTTACCAGCAGACAAGCTGTTCTTTGAACACTTCTGTCAGATTCTGTACTCCTATATACAATAAACCTCTTTACCCTCCTCAACTGGAAACATTATGACTGTTCAGGTTTGCTAAACACTACTTCATATACCTTACTATTTTCTTCTCTGTCGCAAAAAATTAGACTGGCTTATAATTTCTGTGCCATGTTGTCATCAAAGTAATTTTTTTACTGTAGTACTAAAATTGCTGAAACAAGGATCAGTGCAAGACCTCTCAATCCTGTACCAAAATTCCATGCTGACACATAAAATTTGACTGAGTACACTACAAAATTATTAAAGAACACCACACTCCTGAACATTTTAAATGAAACATCACAAGTATCCACTATGTGAAAAAGAAAATAAAAGAAAAAAGGGGAGGAAAAAGGCAAACGCCGAATACATTTCATATTATTCGTGACTCCCAACAACTTACCTGTGCCAAAATATTGAATAGTAAGAGTATAAAAATCACAAAGTAGTTTGCTCCTGCAGAGAAATATTTTCTGTAAACTTTAAAGCCAATTTTTCCCTCATGGCGACTCTCCTCTGGCACCGCAGCCACTGCATTTTCACCCTGAAAAAAAAGAAAACAACTCAGAATAAAACCCATCAACCTTGCAGTTACAGATTCAGACTAAGCCACTTGAAAGTCATGGTTCACAATTAGCAAACAATTAAATAAGGAGATGAAGTGATTATGCACATAAAAACTTTAAATACTGAACTATAGCTTTGACAAAAAACAAAAGTCTCAGTGTAGTAATACTGAAAAATCTACTCTGCAAAGAGACACTGTGAGGATTTTATCTGCCACTGCATCACCAAATATAACAAAATTTCATATATAGCCAGAAACATGTATTCTAACCACTAAGCCAGATTCTTCTTATTTACTACCTTCACTCACAATAGCTTCAGAAACTGAGGCCTTTACTTGGGGAAGATTCTGTTTTCAGAATGGAAGTGGTGCAACCTTTCCTTTTCAGAAATGTATTTAAAATAAATATTCTTCTGCAAGTATGTACCAAGATCAATCAACCTATGCCCAGACTTACATATTACCCATAAAGTTCTAATCACCTCCTAGTAAGTACCAACAAAGCATCTGTTAATAGGGAAAGCAAGTAAAATGACAAACAAGAACTCATACTAAGCAAACAATGGACGGGGGACAATGAGCAGTGGAATCAACAGACCAGAACCAGATGTGAGAAGAGAGATTCCACCTACTTGCCCATGAAACATGAGAAGCCTATCTTGCTGGGTTTTTTTGTATCTCCAGCCACTCCATCTTCCCACTTTCCCTTGCCCCCACCCAACAGTTCTAACACTGCTAAAAATTCTGGCAGATCTTTGTGAATTTAAGAGTGGAGTTGCCACTGGGACATTAATAACATCAGGTAAGTTTAATGCTTTTGAGCATACAACCATTTCTCCAAAGAGTATGAAAAAGTCTGTAGCTTTTTTTGTTTGTTTTAAATCTCACTGCTTTTCACTATAGAGAAGAAATAATATATACCCGCAGAATAAATCATCAGGGACATACAGGGATTACTTGTCCCATGCATGCAGTGCTAGAACAAGTCTAGCAGGGTTACAGGGGTCCTGCACTGTTTTATGTGAATGCAAACACATGAGCAGGAGGCCAACTCTGGTACAGAAACTTTAGGGGTGCTTTTGCACTGTGTAGACCAAGAGATAACAAGGCACCTGGAAGTCACACTGGCACCACACAAAGCCTTCTGTTTTCACCAACAAAAGGGCTGGGGAGAGCAAGGCAATGGTGTCCCAGGGTTACCCCTCTCAGGGCCAGCTCAAGATCATGTGGGTATGTTTATGGGTATGTTAATGCCAGCCATGCAAACGTACACTTTGCATAAAGCCAGGGCTTCCGCATGCACTTCCCAGAGCTCAGGATTTCAAGGAAAGTGTTAATTTCAGTTCAACACTGCACAAACACACAGAATCCACCCAACACCGTGGGACTGGCCCTTTAAAGGACCTCTGTCAGAGTACAGGCTGAAGGAAGCCCAGTGTGGTGTAGACACCTATAGGGAATGCTTCTGGCATCCAGCAGAGCTGATGAACTGCACAAACTGACTCTGCTGGGTTTGATCAGAACAGTGCAGAGCTGTGGACTGCCAGCCAAGCACAGCTGGGCAGGTCCACTACGGGCAAGCTCTCACCCGGTAACACTATTCAATCATCCCTGAAATTCCAATGCTGCAGGGAAAGCCCACACCAAAATTTAAGTCAAAAACCACCCAGACAAGAATTGAGACACGTCCATCCTTTGAGCACTCACAGGTGGTTGTTCCACAGCTCCATCTTTCTGTGAGTGGACAGATGAATCCTGGGACCAGACAGAGGACTCCGAGAAGGTTCGGTTCCGGGAAGATTTCAGGTTGGGGGTTCCTGGAACAGACGGCTGTTCTACCTCCTCATCTTTTTTCAAAAGGGAAGCAAAGTCGATGCCAGATCTCAGGAATTCTGCATATGTACCTTTCCCCACCATTTTACCCTACAATTAATATAAACTTTGATTATCTTCATGATACACTTTCTGTAAAGGACAATTCTTCCTATCACTCCTCGCTGTCTCTGGGGTTCTGCAGCTGCTGAGCACACATCCACTGGAGTAACTGAGCTGAAGACTCTACTGATTCCTCAGAGGAGCAGAAACAACCTCTTTACACTCTAACCAGTCCCCTCCCAGCAGCTAACCAGGCCAAGGAGCACATAAACAGGATGACAAAAGCTCCAGCTACAGCCAGGGTAGCATCACCTCCTTGGAGAAACTGTGGGTGACAGCCAAGCCATGCAGCTTTAGGACAATCTGTTAAACTATATACATAACCATCAGTCTTTTTATATCACTCCAGGCTAAGGGTAATGCTGTTGCATTCTCATTTCCTGGTCCTCACAGAGTCCTAGAAGGCACAACACAGACCATTTCCACACTTCTTACAGCTCTACCACTAACTCATTTCCAAAGAGCTACTGTAAGTTTTACAGAGATCTGAATGGGAGGAAAAAGATGGATAGTGTACTTTATTGCACTTTTGTCATGCATCAAAATTAATTTCACATATTTCATTACCAACCTTAAAAAAAAAAAACAGGGAAAAAACCCCCAGCTGCAGCTCTTGCATTTCCCCTCTACCTCTGAATATCTGGTACAACAAAGTTTGGAAGGAACTAGTGGCACAGAAGACCTGCTCATTCTTAAAGGCATCTGGGACCATTTCTCAGCCTTAAATTAAAAATGGATTTGTTGCAAAATTAACATAGTTCTTAATTCACAAGTAAGTGTAAGAAACAAGAACAAAAGCAAAGCATTAACACAATCTCAATATCTCTCACAGTATATTGAACTTGAAGCAAAGGAAATCTAAAACTTTATTTCAAAAGCAGACAAAATGTTTGAAGAAATAAGAGTTTTTAATTCACATAAAAATCAGTACGTAAGGTTATTTTTATGCATTAAAAAATTCAGAAATAGGTTTTTCAGGGAAGACGTTTCAAGAAAAATCAACTTATTTCATGAATAACTATAGAACTTAAAAAAATATATAGCCATTAATAGAAAGAAAATATATTTACAAACTAAAAATAAAAATTTGACTAAAAATTCTTAGATTAAAAAGGATAGTTATAAAGTGTAAGTACAGACAATGAAATCACTTACATCTTTTAAAATTAGAATTTGATTTGCAGCACGGAGATACTGCAACTGGTGAGTGACCAAAACAGAGATCTTCTGATGTAAGGCCTGACAAATACATCTGCAAAGAGATGGAAAAATTCATTAAAAAATTAAATGTCCTAATAGATTTTTATTTTTTCTGAAAAACCTCTTCTATTCAACTACAAAGTTTTTAAAATAAGAAGATGACCATGCTTGTTCTATTTATAAAAGTTATACTTCACAAACATGTTTCTTATTTAAGTTTTAAAGTTTTCAAGGCAGGGAGAAAAAATTTCATATTTCGGATCTGGAAAAAAAGAGGACGAAATAAGACCTTTCATTAAAATTGTCTTAAACATTCTCACAACAAATGTACGTGTCATGACCTAAATTGTAAAGAGAGTATTTTAAAAAAAATAAACGAAGGCAGGATAAAGCAGGGTAAGATACTGTGGAAAATTATGGACAAATACAGTAAAAATAACTTCTCTGAGAGGAACTTTCAGAGCAGCTGTAACACTGAGCCACAGAGAGTTCTGGAAAACTAAACAGTACTACTCATTTAAGCTATATCCAGATATGGATTGAGGTAGAGAATTGAGATTCTTGAACCATCTCTGACCTTTTCTCATGGATTTAGAGCTTACCTTCCTATCCAGTACCTCAACAACACTTTGGGATTTGGAGAGAGAAATGAAGGGACTAGGCACTCTAGAACTGTCAGAAAGTGCAGGTGAAACCCATACAGTTTTAGTAGAATACATACCCGCTATCTTTTCAGCAGAGCCTTGAAAGGACACCAGAGCCACAAAATAAAAACAAAGCACAGAAACACAGCAGTAGAGCAATGGTTCACAAGTGCAGAGGTATGTAAGCACATTGTTCATGTACAACAGGGACAGCACAGGTACAACTGAGACCCAACACTACCAATCCCCCCTCAATGCTTTTGTCCTCAGATTAACAACACAGGGAGACAAACCCTTTGGGCACACACCACCTTCTCAACTACTCACTATCTTAAGAAAACAAAGAAAACTGATTTTGTCTAGAACTGAAGTGTTCAGTCACACATTAGCACCTTTGTATCATGAATGACTTTTTTGAAGATCATCTTCCAGTTTAAAGAATCACAGAATGGGTAAGGTTGGAAGGGACGACAGTGGGCCAATCTGGTCCAACCTCCCTGCCTAAGCAGGGCTGTCCTAGAGCACATGGCACAGGATTGAATCCAGACAGTTCTTGAGTATCTCCAGTGCAGGGGACTCCACGGAGTTGTCTCAACTCAATCTGCTGTTGTTCGTGATGTTCGTGATGTTGTTCATTGAGTGGTACAGGCACCCATGAACTGGGTTCCTAGACAAAATCAAGCAGGAAGACACACTTTGGTAGCACTCCTCATCAGTATTCAGCAGCTGAAGCATGAAGCCTGAAGGGCCAGGCTGCAGCCTGTTCAGAGCAGAACCTTCTGAACTGCATGGGGACCTTGGCACCACACATTTTTCTCCACGGATCCACTCCTGTTGGCTCCTTTCTGCTAATGTACTAATTCCCATTTTCTAACTTGACACATGAGCGTGGTACTTAACACAAACAAAAAACAAACCAAAGTGTGCACACACACAAATTCTCTCTTACTATGCTCAAAAAAACCCCACAAGAACAACAAAAAACCCAACCAAAACCACAGCAATTCAACAGTAAAAATTCAATGCAGAAGTACAAATAAGCAGTAAAGGGAGTAAAGCAGAAAAAGAACAAGACCTTAACAGCAATGATATCACATTGCTTACTGTGTTTCATGCATTCAATTAACTCCCCACGCAGTTTTTTACATCTATTTTATCACTCCTACAAAGACTCTAGGAAGTAGATAGTTAATACTACTTTTAGCATAATTACATGCAGAAAGTATACTACAGTTTTCCAAATAAACCAGGCAGTAAAATTAATTTAAAAGCAACACTATTCCTGAGGAAGTTATACGCTTGATATGCAGCATTCAAGAAGCAACTATAAAACCACAGTATTCTTAGGTGGCCAAGATAACAAAGAATCAATGTACCTGCAGCAGCATGACTACTTGAGCAGTTACAATTATTTATACACCAAGCTCTTCATGGGAGCATTACTCTGGTGTGGTTACTGCCCACTCTCTGAGCAGTCACTGAAACAAGCCACAAGCTAACTAGAACACCAGCTGAAGACATCCAACAAAACATACTCTTTCACAAAACCTATATAGAGAACTGGACAAACATCAGAGAGGCTACAGGAAAGGCCTAGGAGGAAAGCTGCCAAAAGAGAATATATCAGGTATTCACTGTGAAGAGCTCCATCTTTCCCTTCCCTAAATCCCACAACCTGTATACCACTCCGATCAGTGAATTTTCTGTGCACCAGGTGTGTGACTAACAGCTTACTGGGACAAACTAGCCACTAGAAAATCTGATGGCTCAAAACCTTGAAATCTTGATCCTGAGTCACAGGGAGCCCACCATACTTTAAATTTGCATTTGAAGGGGGTGTGGGGAAGAAGAGGGAAACAAGTGGGTTATCACAGCATCAGAGCAAACCAATTAGAACAGTGAGAGCTGTCAGCACAGCATCCTGGGTGATCTTGATCTCAGGAGAGTAGGCAAAATATAACCTCTGTGAAAATTCATATTTTCACTGATAGTTCACTCAATTGAGAATTTTTTAAAAAGTCAGCTCTCGATTTCATGTCTGTCTGGGTAGAAATAAGCTAGCTGAATAGTTTGTTGGTAACAGGTAAGTAGAAAAACTCTTGCCACAATTCACTGGCATAAGCACAGGCAGGAAAAATCACAACAAAGAGTGTATACTTAGATCTATTAAACAACTCACTGCTCAGACAGCTCACTAGAAAATTTTGCCAATTAATATACTGTGTCATCATGAGGCACAGAAGTTGAGAAACTAGTAAAATACTAAGTAAATACTTAACATCTGTTTCAAAACATCAAACAACTTGAGTTTTATGTTCAAAGCAGTTTTTTAATTTTTTTCAATATTCTGTCTCCTATTCAACAACACTCACTCTGCAGCTTAGCATAATCATTAAATTTGTACAGTGCCTTGGCTACCACAGAAGACTAAAGCCAGAGCCTGAACCCAAAGTTAAGAGAGGCTCAGCAAGACTGAATGTCATAAAAGGGATGGGACAAAAATCAGAGTTCATTGAACTCCTTATTAGTGAAAATTTGGTACTGTCTTAGAACTGAAAAAACCCCACTCCAAAAGAGACCCTAAGTGTTTATTTTTCTAACTGATTCACTAAGGCTTAGTTTCATAATCCATCTACTTTTAGAAATCCTGCTCTTATAGCTGAAGACAACCAACCATCAAGTGTAGGTGAAAAACCCCATTCTAGGTGAGTCGCTATCTGACAGCGTCTCCCTTTCTCACTGTTGATGTGAGAATCCAGGGAAAGCCTGCCTTAGCAGGTGACATAACTGGTCCAAGGCTTCAGACATCTGCTGGAGCACACCCAGAACTGCTATCACCTTTTTACTTGCTGTTTAAAACCCCACAAAGTTCCCCTTTCTTGCACTTCTCCATCACTCCCAAGAGGTACACTCTGTCAGTTACTCTGTGAGCACATTTAACGCGTAACAACAGGAAAAATTACTGCACAAACTCCAGTCGCCACTGCCAACTTTATTAAACACACGAGCACACACACATGTGCACACAGTCCCAGGAGATCCAGATAGAGAAGACCTAAAGGTTCTTCAGCCTTTCTTGAGTGCAAGAAAAAGGGAGAGGAAGGAACTATGAAAGTTGCATTCTCTTCCCCAAGTATGAAGCAATTTAAACTTAAAAGTATTCTTACCAGATGTTAAATGGGTTGCTCTGCATGTTTAAGGTCAACAGAAATTTCAACATCCTTGAAAATGTATTCCAGGTGTAAGCTATCTTTGCCATTACAAAATTGTACTCTGAAGTCCAAGTTTGCATCCTTCGTGCAATTTCAATCCACTCCTTCCCAAAGGTCAGTAGACCAGTTTACTACTATGTACACAGTCCCTTCATACATTAAGTCATTCCCCTCCAGGCAAGAAAGAAAAAAATCAGAAAAAAAAAGGAAAAAAAAGTCCTTCAAATACCCTTTTTTCTTTTAAGTGACAAATAGCTTCCTAAGGTTTTTTTCTTTTATTCCTCCCTGCTCTGGACACCTGAATGTTCTTGACTGCCTGCACCGGTGTGTGAAGTTAGTCCACATTTATTGAAAGGGCACAAAATTTAAACATTATCTGAGCTGAGACCTTACATGTACAAAACATAACAGGAGAATTACTTTACTTGTACTACCAGATACACTACTGGCCATAGATCTCAGGGAGCAGTTTCCTTAACAAGAGCATGATGTTGAGTCATATTGGATTTGTCATCTACCACACTCTACACCTCCTCTTCCATAAAACTACCACACTACTGATCCCTGCTCACTGTGCGTTCATGGACTCAACACTCTGCAGGTTTCCCTGCTGGGTACATTTATTAATTCACATCCCATAACCAAGAGTTCCCAAATCTCTGTCCATCTCCAGAACTGCCTTTAGCATTGCCCAGTTTTCTACCACCTCAAAATATTGCACCAATGACCTTCATACATCATCAGGATAGATCTCTCCAGATATTATACTCTTCCAATTCAACAAAAACAAAGAAGCAAACAAACAATACTTTAAGTTAACAAATCTAAGTAACAGTATACTATCACCCATTTTAAAAAACCCTCTGCACTCCGACAGCAAACTGCTATACAATTTAAAAAAATTAGCTTGAGCTTTAGTGCAGAGCACGAAGCAGGAGCCACTAAGAAGGGGGCCTACAACAACACAGTGTTCCTCTGTGCAAAGGCAGTCTTCGCACTTTCAAATCTTCATTTGTTCTTTCTTCCCTATCAGGTTTGCTTTTCTTTGAGAAAGTTGTTCTTTAATCTTTTTTAAGTTTTTATCTCCAAGAACCAGCTTTCTTTCACCTCTGCAAACTGTTTCTTCTTTAATGATTCTACTTTCTTCCTTACCATTCTTTTCCCCACTCCTTTTTGGAAGTTCACATGCCAGTTTAACGTTAGCTAATACTTATATTCATTTCAATGAAAATAACCACTGAAATGAAATTAAAGCACATGCAGAAAGTGCTCACAGGCATAAAGCCTTTGTTATATTCATTTACTTCCTACATTTGCTTTCCTCTCCCTTCCCTTTATAATTCAGTGGCCTGGGGAAAACAATTCTCCAGCTGTTTTTGTACATTTCAAAGTTTAGAAAAGTTAAAAAACTGTTACATGTTTGCCAGAGACAAAAACGCCACACACCTACTACACTATGCTGTCTCTATTTCTACTATGCTGCCTCTTTTTCCATGCTTACCTTGATAACCAATTATCTCCATCTCATGACAAATCCTAGCCTCCACTGAACTAACACTTAAGTGTAACTGGTCCACAAAATCTATTGCCCTGTTCTAGACACCAGGTAGCACTGGATGGCTGGAGAAAGCATACAAGCAAACATAGTGTGATGCTTCCTCTGGCATTTCCAGCTTCCAAAGTCCAAATATTAGGAGCATTTTGAGCCAGAGATCTTGGTATTTAAGTAGCTCTTCATGAACTTTTCCTACACAAATTTGCACACCTCCCCCCGAAAGCACTTCTGGTTTAGTATTCATAACATTGTTTTGCAACTGCACCCACAGACCACTAAAACAACCAACTACACTGACATTCTGCCAGTGTTGTGTTTTTCAGGTTTTTTTCATATTCTGTGTTTAAAAACAAAGCAACACATTTTTGTGATACTAAAAACTAAAATTTTTAAGTCTTTTGAAAACATACAATGTACAGAGGTCACACTTATGCTTTTCAATTTCTATGAAAAAACAAACAAAACGAAACCCCCAAAATCTTAACCAATATTATTACAACATATTCATACATTTTAAACATATTCCCTATCATAAACATTACAAAGCTCAAGGAATTTCAACTATATCATCTAAATGGAAAGATGTAACTAATATGTTTTCAAGAGCAACACCTGTAATACAAAAACAGAAGTACAAGGCATTCGAGTTTACCCAGGACATCTCATTAGGGATGTAACCACTGCAATAGTATCAGAAACAATAATGAGCATAGAGCAGGAGTGAAACACAAAAGTGACAAGTCTTAAAGATATCCTTGGTTTAGCAAGACCCTACCTGAAAGGAGGCAGAGTGAAACCCTTAAACTTTAACTCCCCTGTACGCTTGTCATCAGTGGACAAAGCGTGTAATATGCATATGCCTTTAAACACAGCACTGGCAAGTACATGCCAGGGCTATCATTGCTTGGTTCCTCTGACACACTGATTGTGTCTGTAATCCCTCTACAGAAATGAGACATGCTAGCTTTTATCTGCTAGTTTTACAGGACTGATGAGCTTCACTTGCTTCTAATTACCTACACCAACAAAACAGCACTTTTTCCTCGAAGTTCAAATGTTACACGAGATTTACAAGCACACCCCACTTACAGAGAGATACGAGACTGGAAGCATTCATGGATTCCTAAGGGTTCCAAAAATCAAATTACTTTAAACAGAACAAGTAAATATTCAGATCTATGCATTTAATTGAAAAAAATTATTTTCCCCATTTTCAGTAATTCATTTTGCTCCTGCCCTCAAGCACTTCTGGGGCTTAGGTAAGAATGTGATGAGGAATTTAGGATCTCTTAATCCATGCACTTTGCGTGATGGAATTCTCTGCTCTCCTTTGCTGTCAGTTCAATTCCTCATCACCTTTTTCTGCAACTATGAAGGACACCTTTGCTACAAAACCATGCCTGCTCCCTTCCCCCTCTTGAAGAGGAACACTCAGTTACCTCAGATGGCAATGGAGAGACTTTATCTTTAAGGACATTTGGTCAACTTGTCAGGTGACTCTGTCAGCCTCAACATATGAGCCTCAACCCACTGCCCACTTGCCTGTCCCTTCAGTTCTTACTGAAGGCCACTGCCTAGTACCATGATGTTCCATCTGAATAGATGCTTACATGTATTACTGTGCTGTGATAAATGCAGTGACATCTTCTGTAGCTTTTATCTAGTTCCAGAGAACCATCACAACTTTAGGTCTGGCTTAATAGAGTCCCAAACTGTCCTGTAACTCTGTCTACTCTCACAAGCACAGAGAAGGAACAGAAGGAGATCAGGGTGATCATCAACTCAGACCAGCACACAGCTCCCGTCAGTAGAAAAGATACAACAGAAGGAACAATACCTACAAAAGAGTATGTCCCAACAGACAATGAAATATAAATCTCACTCTTAAGAACATGATTTTTGAGTCAATATCGCTGATGGGACACAATTTAATTTCTAGCCAAAGGTGATCTGAAACCATGTAATCTGTATAAATATGCTTATAAAGACAAACAGGGAGAGTAAGAAATTTCTTGGGATCCAAGTGCAACTGAATGGTTTTCTCAGAATCACAGGCTATTCCAAACTTCATCATACAAGGAAACGTGCTACTGTATCTATGATGGCTGTCCCTCATTTTGAAAACAGAAGTCTCAAAATACATTTCTTAAAAGTTTATTAAAAACTATTTTTATTTATATATAAATTATTATATTTATTTTTATATATGTATATATGTGTAAATATAAAATAAAGGCATATTTTCATACACAGCTACAAGTATGTGAAAAGCCATAAAACTATACTGGCATCCCCACACTGGAAAAAGGCTGAAGCATACCACTGTTAACTGTCAAAAAAAATCACAGGAAAAAAGGCTACAAATAACATGAAAATAGAAATTCTTCAGTTTATACCTTCCTAGTCCCCAAGGAACCTGATCAGGAAAGAGGAATTCATTGAAAAACTGGCTTTATCTGCTCCATCATCCACAGAACAACTTGTCTGTATCATGAAGAAATTCTTAAGAGCCACAATCCCTTATTAACAATATCATGGACTGTTTTCCCTCTGGAGCTGTGCTACTTACATTCTTTCTCAATTCAAAAGTATTTATATATTTTAAACTGTTTAATACAGAAGTCGAACAGAATGGGGAAAAGCAGCAAATGCAATGAACCAGCCATCCACAGACCATAGCTCTGGGGAATTACTAGGAACATACCTATCTTTGATGTAAACACAGACTAGACACTTGTAAAAAAATTAAACTATAATAACAAGGAAAAAAAAAGCGCGAGTGAACTGAACAATATCCACTTCAGATTCTCATTAAAAAAATCCCATTTCTTCCATCTCATCCATTGTTCTAAGCCTCGTGGTTTGGACTCCTGAGGGGTAGCCTGCATGAAATGGTGTCTGAGACATTCCTCAGCACCATGTTCTAAGAAATCATTCTTGCCCAAGTGTTCTCTGTCTTCTCCACATTTCTAGCGATATTCAGGAAACATTAAAGAATATGTCCTGCCTTGTTTTTCAAAGCAAGCTACTGAACATAACACTCTCCCCACTATCCCCAGCACCTTTTACAGCTTCCACAAAGGCCTCAGAAGACATTACGTTTGTATAAAACTCCTCCCTTAAGATCTTGCACAGGGAGGCATTGCTCAGTTTTCCTTGCCACTACTACTCCACCCAAAACATTTTCTAAAAAAATGCTTTCATTCTGCTTTTATGTGTTTTGTTCAAACTGATCTAGAGTTGGGGAGATTAAAAGAAAGTACAGGAACAACCCCAGCTAGTTCTCTGCGTTTCAAATCCTCTGAGATAACCTCTTTACTCCTCCTCATCTCCACACATTTATCAGCAAAACACACACTGTGCTCACAGAGCAATGGCTTCCAGCTTCCAGTAGGATGTAGATGCTGCCAGTGTCACAGCTCACATAAAATGTAGAATAAGTTGAAGAAGCAGCCTGACCTCCTCTGCAAGGCACCACTGTACTTTCCTGTTATCCTCTTCATGAAAAGACCTTAAGACTTCAGGGAGAGACAGGTTAACAGCTCAGGTGGGTGCACTTTCAGAACTCAGGCACTGATACAGTCAAATGCTGGAGTTGTGGAGAGATCTTGTGCAGAAAGAGAAAAGCAGCAGCTAAAGCCTAGAGAGCTTCAATAGGCATTAAAGGAACCGGATAGTGTATGTGAACTAGAGCAGTAATGAACTCCATCTATCAGTCACGGCAGGTGAAAAACGCACGTAAAGCCTATGCATCATAAAACTCCTAGTCCATACTAGCTGATGGAAACAAACAGTAGCCATTTGAAGAAAACAGTAAAATAGAACAAAATGCTGATGGGATTTCAGAGGATTCAGATCAGAAACTGAAAACAGGATGTACAGTTTTCAATTTGGATACTAAAAGGTTTCCCTTATGGGTACAGAAGAACACACATACCCATGCTACTCAATGCAATTTCTGTGACTATTTCTGCAAGATAAGGTTTTTTGATTATCTCTCAGGATGGACAGGAGGGAACAACAGTAAAACCACATTAATTCACATATTTGGAGCATGGAATCCAAAAGATGCAAGTATGATCAAGAAAATATTCTCATTGAAGGCCTCAATCAAAGCCTGGTGAATTCCATCAATGGAAGTTTTTTCTTCTACTTTCAATAAATTCTAGTATGCCTTTTAATACAGAGAATTACAAGCTATGAAGAAGCAAGGAAAAAACACTGCCTGGGACTAACTGGATCCTTCCCATACTTACTATGTGCCATAGATTAGAGACTTTCAAAGAGAGAGATGAAGAGGAAATTCATTGAGAAGGGAAACTGACATTTAATGAGCACTCTCCTATTTCTTTGGGAATGGAGGGAGGTCCAATATCCTTCTCTTACATGGTAAACTTACGCATTCCCTTTTCCTCTATTTCTGCTCTCCGCAGTCTACTCTGCAGACCACGTTCCCTGTTTCACCTACCCAAGAGAAATTTCAACCATTCAAGAACCAAAATGAAAAATTATTCAAGAATCTAGGACCGTTCTGTCCTTTTCTTTATCTTCTTGAATCAAATGCTTATTACTAGCAAAGAAAGCTGTAGCAAACTAAGAAGTGATTTAAAATCCCACCCCATATTATTCTTCTTCACTCACTACTAATATTAATAAAAGCCATTCTTCATAAACCTCAATACTTTCATGTATGAAATATGACATTTTCCTCAAGAAAATGGCATATATTTCCTTAAGAATAACTCTAAATATAGTATCTTCAGAACAGACTTTTACAGGCCTTTTAAAAAGAAAGAACAAAACCAAAGACACACAGAGGGGAAAAATCTTTCAATTACATAAAACAGAGGAAAAACAAATGCAGAAAGCATATGTATTAAGTTTTGTGAAGATACCCATCTCCACAAAAATGCTTTCTCTATAAGGAATTACAATATAACAATTGCATTTTTAAATGAAAATAAAGCAATAACATACTTTTCAAACAAATGCCTCCCAACTTCAGCATCTACTGCACTCAGTGGATCATCCAGAAGATAGATGTCTGCATCTTGATACACAGCCCTAAAAGGTATAAAGAAATGTCAGTATCACAAAGTCTTACATTAGTTTACTTAAAGTCACTGAAGTCTGACAATTTTTAGAAACAAGAAAAACCACTAGCCTGGCCAGATTTACACGGGCCTTCTGTCCCCCGCTCAGAGTAGCTCCACGATCTCCTATTACTGTTAGGTCGCCATTTGCTAATAATTCCAAGTCCTGTAAATGTGAAAGAACACAATGTTTTTTTAAAAATCATTTTAACTTCAAAGGCCAACGAGCTGTGTCAACATAACATTTTCTTATTTGAAAAGTATTAACATCTCATCTTAAAATACAAGGTTTCATGCTAAATGAAACATTTGCAGTTACTTTATGACTCCGTATTTTCCGCAAAAGGTAACTAAGAAAGCAGAAAAAATAGAGATCTTAAAGTTCACATTTTGTACAACTTTTCCAGAGGAAAGTGCATTACTAGTCTTACGAGGAATATTTACTGGGGAATTCAGAAAATCAAAAAAATGCTAAGAAGTCTAACAGTAAATTAATTATTTTTTAATAGAACAAAATGAGCTGTCACAAGCAATAAAAACTAAACTATTAACAGTGAATTATATTGCCAATGTCCTTAAAAACTGCCTTACTTTTATTCTTACTGCAATATATTCAAGAGAAATAATAACAACGTTCATCAGACAGGTTTGGTTAATTTCGGAGCTTGGGACTATGAATAAGACAAAAAAATTGTATCATATTCCATGTCGAACTATTGTATTTCCTATTCAAGAAATAGAAAAGTTTTATATTAAGCTATAAAACATATTCTGAAAGCTTATTCACAACTCTTATAAGATATATAAATTTGCAAGAAAAATATGAAAGCAGATCTACCATAAAATCTGAAGTGTGAACTCTTTTAATGCAGTGTGCTGTCTTTTAAAGTCATTAAAACCTTAAGTTTAGACAACAGCATATGACTGATCACAGCAGGAAATATTAAAACTATCTGCCATGTGTAAAAATCTTGCAAAAAATGTTCATTACAGTAACCATCTGCTTTTCACCTGTGTCGCTGCTGACAGGAATATCGTAACATGCTGCATAAAACCTTTTTAGCTGCCAAGTAAAACGTCTGTTTCTTGACAAATCTGGCTTAATCCTCTTCTATATCTCACGTAACAAACTCCTTTGCGCACAGACCTTTCAAAAATATTTTTTCATAAAACTACTTGGGTTCAGCAAGTTCTCCAATATATAGCCCTAGGGTTCTTTTGATAATTGTTAGCAATACATAACACACAATACACATGACATTTATTTTTAAAAAACCCATATAGGATATTTACAAAATGAAAGTCACAAATAATGCTAACTTTATCATTTTTTTCTGCCTCTTATTGCATTTGCACACACCTCTACCATAATACTCGTGAAAAGGACTAAAATATAATTATGAAATTAAATAACAGGGAACACCTTTTCTCGAATCTGTCACATAAGCTACACTTCCCCCTAGTGGAAGTTCTAAGAATTACAAGAAGGTGCTTACAGAGGGTTGGCAAAAACAATGACACCTAATTCTGTTAAGCAACAGGGCTTATTTCACACGCTACTAATAATGATCAATTCTATATATTATATACTGCAACATGTACCACAAGTCTGAAAAACACTAAGAGAAAAATAACGAACATGGAAATAAAACGCACAAAGAGAAAGCCTTACCTTTTTAAGAGCACAGACTTTTAAAACTTTATCATACTTTTCTTTCTCATATTCCTTGTCAAACAGTATATTACTTCTTACAGTTCCAGAAAACACCCAAGGCTGCTGAGAAACATAGGCAATTCTTCCAGTAACATTTATCAAACCTTTGTCTTTAGGCAGCTCACCAAGCAAGGCACTTAAGAGTGAAGACTGGAAAACATTTTTTAAAAAAAATGAGTAAAAAAATTACGAAGTTTGGTTGCATCTAAGACATTACAGAGACTGAGCAGTGTTTACTGGTATGATGGGCTATTTTACCCTGTCACTCAAACTACTACTAACAGTAGAAAAGCACTAGTACCCTTTACATGCAGTCTAAAAGCAACATACAAAGTACTAACTCCAAACCATCTCCTCCTCACACCCAGAAGAACACTGGCCTTTCTTGAATGCCAGTATCTTGATGTGAGTGTGCTGACAGACACAGAAAGGAACTGCACACTTTCAAGTTTCTAGTCTTCACATCTAACAGACTCATAAAAGCCTCATGGAATGGGGTAAACATTAAGACTTACTTTTCCAGCTCCTACAGGACCAATCACAGCCAATAATTCTCCTCGTCTGACAGTAAACGAAACTTGTTGAAGTGCTGGTGTTTCTAAACTCTGTGGATTTGAGAAACAAAAGAAGGAGAGAGAAGTTAGGCTTCCCCCATAATGAAATATACACCACCAAAATAAATATTTAGAAACAGAAGACAATGTACATAGATCACTATAAACTAGCAACCCATATGCCCACTACATTTTCAGACATACAGTTTGCCTCTTCAGTAATTCCTTAACACTTTTGAAAGACCCTCATCCTTCACCACCACCAAGTAACACAGATAACGGAGCATTCAAGGAATAAGGAACCCAAAGGCAGCTGAAGCAGTGCTTCCTTAGAGCCCCGGCATTCTTGCAGCAGCTCAGTGCAAGGCTGGGGCGGAAGCCTCGGAAATCGGAGCTCTCTGCTGCCCACCACACCGCCATTCACAGCCCCAGCACAACACACTCAAGCAACTCCGAGGAGACAGACAAATGGTGGGAAAAGGTAGGACTGAAGCTCTCTCAGAGCCTCAGGAAAGCCAGGTCTGTGTTTGCTCTAGTCAAGGCTCTATCCAAAGTGAAAACAGAAAAATGACATTTGATTTTACACAACTTCATCTTGTATACTGACACAGACTTTTCACGGACAATATAGTGGGCTGTTTGTTGAAAAAAACCCACCCTAGCATTGTTTGTTAATATTCCTTTTCAGTATGCCTATCCTTCATGTTACACTACTGATACGAGCTTATTTCCCAATATAATTTGGACCTCTTCTATCAAGGATGTAAAAACGCCTCCTTGTGAAAAGAAAGGATGTTCATGTCTTTAATAGCCGTGCTAAGCTACGATTCCTAAGGACCTGGTGCAGCTCCCTCTCATTAAAGCAAAACACCCTCGTAACAGAATCTGCCTTTACACGCACCTTAGCCTGCACCAAGCGTGACTGACACTAAAATGCAAACTGTAAAATATATACATTTAAAAAAACCCAAACAAGTACTTCTATCAAAGGATCAAATGAAAACCTACTCTTAGGCCCCAAAACCAGAAGAGCAAGGTGAAGAATACCTTCAAATTTCTAGCCACCTTTTGAAGTTCTAGCGGCTGAAGAGACCACCACCTAACCCTGCACAAAAGACACCACAAGACCAAGTACTAGGAATGTAAAGAAAGGAAGACTGCAACGTGTTCTAAATTATTTGTGAGAGACAGAAGCAGAGTATCCATCCACATCTGTGACAGCTGGGAGAGCTGGGCTAGCACACACATTCTCACTTATGAGAGGAGAAATACTGAGCCAGGCAGCACAACACCCAGAGCTCACAAACAATTCCCACCTCACAGAAGCAGCACAGCGTTCAGGTGAAATCGGTCACACGGTGAGAACCTGAACTCATGTGCCTTATGCTACTCTGCAAAACTACTTTCACTGCTATTACAAGTTTCCACAAGGTGGCATCAATGGGACTTTTTCCCTTTTCTCCACAAAACCCCAGCCCCCAGTCAGCATTTTACCACGAATTTGATTCCCCAGTCCAGAGTACACAGCCAAGGTATTCAGCTAGTGCTAAGGTCAGTGAACTCTACCAACTTTGGCAGTCAAGGATTTATTTTCTTTTAATACGGAGTTTGTAGGAAATATCTCTCATTAAATCAGTGTCTACATAGAAAAAGTGAATAAGCTTTCAGACACAAAGGCCCTTCTTCAGACCCCTTGAGGTTGTGCTCCTGTATTCACAAAAGTGCAAAGATATTTCCTTCCAACTTCAGATTTTCAGAAAACATATCATAAGAGCCTAAAACATTACAGAAGATTTCAACAGTTTTTAAGCTATTACTGATATACAGTATATTAAAGCAGTAAGATATCACAGAGCCTTCACAACAGCAGTAACACAAGCAAACAGGATAGCCACACACACCTAAGGAGCATGGTATTTTTGCAAAACAGCATTCCTTATAATTAAAGACAATTTGTCCTGAATTCATCACACCTATCTTTAGGCACTAAACTGAGGCACTTAAATTAGAGTACAGACTAATATTACAGCTAGGTTCACTTGACAGTTCATTACCACAAATGCCCCAGCTCCCCTGAGCTGTGAACTTGCTGTGTCTAACTTTCCTTCTTCTGCCATTTGTTTTTGCCTAACCTTGCAGGTAGATTGTACATGGGACTCAGCTATCAGAAAACAAATCTCATTAAAAGTGATTCATTTCCTATTGCCTGCCTGTGGTTCACCACAAGGTCATACATAACAACCAACACAGGGGAGGACAAAAGGACACAAGAATGATCCCTTCAGGGGTTGCAATTCCTCAGGTGAGCTTGGGCAAACCTTGCATGTCCGACAGCCAAGAGAATGCAATAGTTCTTCCCATCTCAGGGACACAGAGATCACATATTGCACAGAAGTACTACACTTAGGATCCCCACGTAAGGACTAAAATTACATAGGATAACTTTGGCCTCTGTTCAATTGCTTGAATTTTGCATCTTAAGTTGCTCAGTTGAGCAGACAGACTGTTCTGTAAACTCAAGGCTCATCAGTAAAAAGCTGTACTGAAGACTTCCTAGTTCCATGCTGGTATCAGACTAGCCTGTGGTACTCAGGATAATACTTGCCTTAGTAAAACAAGAGTGTGACGAGGAATTAATTGGTTTTGTCCATCTTTTGAGAAATTGTAATAAACCATGTTAGGTTGTTTTTCTAAAAGTCTAGCTAATAATTCCTTTTTTTACTTCAAGTGATTTTGGATTTGCAGGTTGGTTGTTGGTTTGGGGGCTTTTACTATCTCTTTTGGCAAACAATCTTTAAAAATAAATAAAAAAATTATCAGCCATCTGTACAGTGTCTGTATTTGTTTCTCAAGTGTCCTGAAAAACCTAGTCAGGGTAGCAAACTAAGCTGGTTACCTGACATAGGATAGCCAATTGCTATTATTCCTTTCACAACTGATCTATATCAGAACTTATCTTTTTAGTGAGCAATTCTATAAAATTGTTTTGCATCACTCTAAGGCTATACAAGATAAACTTCCTGAGTGTATCTTAGCAGTTCTGGGGGAACTATTCTTCTCCCATGCACACTGCAATTAAATATCAAAATAAAAATTACATTAACAGTTTTGTTGATGGCTTGTTGGCTTGGGTTTTTTTTTTAATTGAAAGGAAACCAGTAATTCCAGTCATGCTGCCCTGCTTTATGCAATATAAACAACTCATTAAAAACAAAAAAGGTCTTTTACGGGCACATTATGCAACCATTTCCTATAAATTATTCACATTGGTACCAAAGTCAGTTTGGGAAGAAAATAAAGATTAAGAAATACATTCCATTTTGCATTAGAATGTATTCACAATCAAGTCTTTCATATCAAGGAATTTTTAAAAATTTGGTCAATGTTTCAGAAATACTGATGTCACAGAGAACTCTGAGAAAGTAGAGCAGAATAATGTAGCAATTTTCTTTTGCAGTTGAGTAGTAGTAGGTAGATCCTCACACATGTTTTCACACCTGATCTTCCGTGGGACAGGTAGAGGAAGAGGGTACAAAAAGGGAAGTATGTGACATGCCTTATTTGCACTACATTTATATGCAAAACTCATTTTCAGAGTTTCTAGGATTTGTAAGAGAGACTGAACTCCCCCCACGTGCAAGAATACTGGCAGGTTGCAATAGCTCCAGCAATTCATCAGAAACTGCTGCTTACCACAGCAATTGCAGTTTCCAAACAGCAACCTCTGCCTTTCTTAGAGAAGAAAGGTACATAAAAATTTATCACCTGTGTATCATCCCTTTCTCTAGTAACTTTGGTTGGTTTGGTGCATTTTAAGCAGAGAAAAATTTGCAGCTGAACAGAGTAACAAATACATGCCGACTAGTCCCTAAAGCTTTCAAATCTGTTATGAGAAGTATATTGTACCTGGTCTAGACTAATGGACTGATCAAGCATTCAGTTCACAGAAAAAAACCCACACAAGGCCCACCCTACTTTGCTGTCTGTCTTTGATTCCAATTTTAGTACCTCAGCCACAATACAGTGCTGTTTAATAACGAGAGATATTTTCACATAGAAACACACCATATTTCATTTAGTAATATTCAGGAAGAGCTACTTTAAAGATGCACTAGACTGTGTTTTCAATACTAATCTATATAGATAACCATACTAAAAAGATTCTTGTACTCAAAGGATAAAATACTAAACTTAGGCACACTACACAAACACGCTACACTTTAGATTTCAAATGGCTGCAGCACCAATATACTTTACATTTACTAAAAGTTAATTTACCTTATCCCAATAGCAAGTCAAATCCTGAACATGAAGAATGATATTCTCATTATTACCCTGCAATTGTGGCTTGAAGTGCGAGACCTCATCAAGCATCAGAAAGTTCTGCAACAAAAGCACAGGACATTGCCTAACGTGAGACCGAGAATGGGAAAGGAACCCAAGCACATGTTTTTTGAAAGCAGCATACAAAACATTAATTGTGGGGTTGGAAAAAACAACCACAAAATTGATCAAGGAATTACATTTCCAAAGCAACGCACAACTATAACAATGTACCTCTAACTATCTAGCTCTTTTCCCCAAAAAAATTCCAAAAAATTACACATTTATTAGAACAAGACTGTAACAACCACCTGCCCAATAAAGAATTCCAGAAGGAAACAGGCCCTAAGAACCTGTCCTGTCTTTCCCTTGAAATACTGACAAGTCTTAAAATCATTTAACTCCCTCTTTCCATGCAGAAGAGGTGAAATCCCCACTGTAACACCTTATCATTCCACTGCTTTGATGGCAAATACTTGTTATTTCATTGGAATAATGGTAAGGACACTGTAAGCAGCTGTCCACTGTCCCTATTAAGCACCCTTCATGTGACAAACAGAAGACAGAACACTATCTGAACCTCTCCTCCTTTTAAAGTCCTGGGTATTAACAAAAAAAATTGCTTCCATCTGCATTATTGGTTTATTGTACTTTCACTACTGAACTTATTACAGTGCACACCATGTTTTCGCACGTGCATACACAGCAACAAGTTCAGTTTCCAAAACAGGTTATTTCATTAAAAATCCCGAACTGCAAAACTCAAATAAGGTTGCATTTGTCACAGGTGTTAAAACAACGTTAGAGTAAGAGAAGAAATCCAGGTAACCACCAAATCAATAACCCTACCTTGATTCGTCGGATGCTAATCACTGCCTCGGATACTCTCTCAACAGCCGCGGGGAAGAACAGAGTTACTGTCAGTCTCACCGCACCATACAGGGACACTGCAACAAACACCCGACTTGCAGAGATAAAGTTTCCAAGCAGTACATATGCCATGAAAGTCATGAACACTGTTATTTTGCTTGCCACAAAGAAAGAGGCCAAGTTCAGTCCTCGAAGGTAGGAGCTTTTCATAACCATGGCAATCTCCTTCCTAAAAATGCAAAATATAAACAGTCACATCAATCTCTCTCATTACTGCTACCCTCAACAATAGGATGAGGGAAACCCCCTCTCAGGAATTTACTTTCATGTCCTTTCCCCTCCACTTGCATTACCCCAACTCATATGTAACGAACTGTGAATAAATTATGTTGTACGGTAAATAATAAAAAAAAAAGCATTTAAGAGGCTTAGAAATTCAGTGGGGAACTTTATAATATCACATATTTTAGTAACTACAGAAGATATTTTTCAGAGACAGAAAAACGGTGTGGCATTTTTTTTCTGCTTTTTCAAACTAGTATTTTAATTCAGATTCTAATCTACTTCAAATATTCTGGGTTGCATGCAATAGAAAAAGGGGAGAGAAAACCCTGTATAAAGGTCAAGCAAAACTCATGCCAAGATCGACACATAGTCTGCAGCTGAAAAAAAAAAGGGCCATATTCTAAAAGATCAAGAGTTTGCCCACAGCTCAAGTATCTGCCATTATTCGGCTGCTGATCCTCAAGCTGGATCACAGAATTTAGAGTATTTCCTTTCATCTCACTCTAAATCCTTCCCAGTCTGGACCCTGCTTCTAGCTTCTTTGGCTCTAGGAATTCTGGCTCATAAATTAAGAAAATACTGATCTGTGAGGCCAATTGTTCTGTCAGTCATTGCTCAAGCTAAATAGTGATTGAAGTACTGCTCAGACACATAAATCTCTCTCTAGCAACTGAAAAGCTGCTGAAGACTATATTCTCAATTTCCACTTCATCTAAATTGCAGTTTCCACTCCTAAATGACTCACCAAGTGTAATCCTCAAGCTATTACTGCACTATCATCCACTACAACATGATGTTATCAGGCTCAACGCCTTACTAAAATAATCTTTTTCTTTATCAAGAGAGCCATAACAACTTACTCCTTCCTCATATGTTCTATTTTTGTGTGCTTGAAATAATATCAAATATGAAGTCTCCAAACAATTCCTTGCTTTCTTTTTCCAAATAATCTGGCTATTCTCAGAGAAAATCTTGATAATTTTGATCACCTTCCACTTGGAAGTATACTTTAAAATTAGAAACTTAAGTTGTGGTTATATAATTTGAAGGAAATTAAGTACTCACTTGATGAAGAAAAGGATGCAGGATGCTCTACTGGAAAACTAGCTGAGCAACTTTCCCACTACACTTGCCAAATTGGCTGAACTGACAGACTTTCAAAGAGTTTCAAAGACTTACTTTTTCAGCTTAAAGGTTCACAATCTCTGATCTCCTCCAGAGTACAGAGAAAGAACATTTGTATATAAACTATTTGAATTGGGTCTAATTCAATTACTTCTACAACCCTGGATGAAACTCTTTTCCCACCCTTTAATAATCCTTAATAATCCTCTCATTATCTGTGGACAATCAGCACATTTTTTGTGCTACTCTCCAAAAATATCAGATAAATTGCGGACTACCCGCAGGCTGCATGTAATATATTACACTGTCTTGAGGTACAAAGTCATATAAAAGGAAACTAATACGCACAGACATAGGAAAAAAGAGCAATGGAGGAGAGTTCAGCTGTCATCCTAGCCACTGTCAAGGACCACTGTGGAAATACTGGGCAAAAAATCACCTGGCTAAATTTAAGACTTTTAACTAGTTTCCCATAGCACAGTTAAAGAAAAGAAAGAGGGCTCAAGATGTGTTCTATAAGAGCTTATTTCTCTCCATCATTAAAAAGGAAGCCTCTAATCCTAATGAGGTGTTAAACTTGGAAATCTAAAGTTCAGCTATAGGAATACGTTCATTGAGGAAGCTTTCAATAAAGAAATATCCTCTCTGGCTCCATGCAAGATAGCAAAGCTTTTCATCAGTGGTGAACATTCAATCAGCACAGAATCCTAATAATCCAACAGGAGAAAGATTATGTGTATAAGAAGAAACATCTCAAGAGACATTTGCAAGTGTGCAAGTCTGCAAATGGATGCAAAGGAAAAAAATCCTTTAAAGAAAATTAATACCAAATAAAACAAATTTTTAAAAAAGATCAGATAATCTACAGCAAGGTAACAATCTTCTACTCATATGCTGGAGGTGGACACAACACAAAAATTAACATATGAGAAATATGCATCCAAACTCCTAGAGCTATCCTTTAGCAATGAAGGCTCTTAAACGCCAAGTAACAAGGCAAAATACTGATTGAAAGTCAAATCTATTAATATATTTTAATCTGATGCCAATGGACCTCTGAAAAGAAATGTCTTAGGATACCAAGCTCAGCTGGCCTTGCCAGTTTAACACACGGGGAATTTCTGATCTGCCGTCTTACTTCTCTCCACCTTTTCCTGAAAGCTTGACCAGCACTTCAAACACATAAAAGGAAACCAAGTACTACATTAGGATGCTACCATATAGGACAGAAAGTCAGATTCCATGTATTTCTGAGAAGGGAAATGTCTCTTTATAGGTTCCTTGCTATCAGTTTACAGAAATGTGAGGACAAAATTGTTGCATTACAACTACTACAGTCTATTAGTTGCTGTTTTTAAACAAAACAGTAAAAGGAAGTATAAAAAAGCCAGAATTTACAAATATCAAACTTTGGAGGTTCTTCTTCTTTTTTTATCCCCCTAGAACATATTTTCATTCCTCCACTCTTGCTATATAAAATTAAAAAAAAAAAATAAAAAATCCCTAGACATGTAAATAAACTGAATTTTAAAGCACAAAATACATACTCATTCACATGTAAAAAAAAGGCAACTGACACTGGTCATATACTAAGCTGTATCTTTCCAGGATTACCTTCTTAAACCATTCACAAGTTCCGCAAATGATTTTTCCCAAGCGTACATCTTTATTATTTTCATACCGCTTATCACTTCATTCATGGTCCTAATCCTGACATCTGTTAAGGCAGCTGTCTTGCTTCTGTAAACAGCACAAAGGAAAAAAATCTCAGATTATCTAAAGAAGACAGACTACTTATGATCATGTAATAAACTCATATTTTTACGTTTTTGTTCTTCTTGTAAAGACAATTCCCATAGGTGCAATTGCATTAAAGGGTCTTTCTAAAACAGTATCTTAAAGCTGACACACAGCAGACAGACTTGGTATGTCTGTACTCCTGGTATTACCTGTTCTCAGGAAACTGTGAGGTGATTCTATGTTCGGAATTATACATCAACTTGTGTAAACTATGGTACTCTTTATTTGTGTACCAAAAGAGCCTCAAATGACAACATTCACAACTATTACACTTAGAACCAAACAAAAATCAGAAAATTACTTTAAAAAAGGAAGATTTCAAAATGCCGAAACATCCACACTTCTCATAAGGCTCTCTTGATTTTGTTAAAAAAACTGTCCTCATTTGTGTCTTTTTAGGATTAACTCTAGTTGAAGCAGAGATTACTTAGTACATGAGCATTAATTTATTAGAGATAATATAAATATGGTTTTGTTTAACAAATAAATATTATTTAAGCATTAACTGTAATTAACACTAATGTAAATATGTCTATTTTGGTCCCACATTATGTTTGCGCTGATGAGCAAACTGGAAAATATATATAATTAAATAATAAAGCCACAGTTTTAATTAGGAAAAAAGCACTGAAAGTTAGAAGCCACATAATGAATGCATAAATCATGCTAATAGAGCCTATTACAATTCTGAATTCATTCATGTAGACAAACATACTTTGCACATAGAGAGCTATGGTAGACCTTATTTCGATAAAACATACCTTTACTTGCTAAATTACTTATTTTTGCATATAGTAATGAAAGTTAAGATTCAGAGATCATTGAAAAAAAGAAGTCTCTTTAGAAGCGGTGACTGGGCTTTGTCAGCTTAATGTGCCCCCTGTAAGATTTCTCTGATACTCTGGAAGAAATAGCTATATTTAAAGAACTTCAGTAGAAAGAATTTCAAGCACCTGATTGATTTTTTTAAAATGAGCACTCCTCATTTTAAAAAAACTTTTCAGCACCAGCATTCCATAAATGTTAGGATGGCTGAAGCAGAGTATTAAAAAATATTTATTCAAGAAAACTGACAAAAGGAATGGAGAAACTTAGCCCTAATACAACTAAGGACTCTTAACACTGAGGAAGATTACTTACCCTAAACCAACCCTAGTGACATGGAACAAGATTATCTTTCCTACTTCATCTTTTGCCTTTTCAAAAACTAACAGTAAAACGAATCTTCAAAGAATATAAGAGCTCAATATTTATTCCCCATACACACAGCAAAAGGCAAAATTTAGCATGTGTTGTTCATGTCTCTACAGCACCAAACAAAAATTCTCACCTACAGTCTGAAGTCACCTAACTTCCAGGCTTGGTCTCCAGATAACAGAAGGTACAAGATGATTCAAAATAATAAAGTTAACAGAGGTTTCCTTTTAAAATGATGTGAATCAAAAAGGCCATAGTTCTCATAAATCAAGTTTTCAGTTTTCCTGTTGAAATGTTATCATAGTAACAATCCTCTTTCAAATTGCTTTAAAATGCTGAAGAGGTTGGGGCAGGGGTGCTACTCTTCTTTAATGTTACACCCCCCTACATTGCAATAAGCATATTTTGTACACACATGCCAGAAGCCACGGGCTCACGGATATTATATAATAGCTTCAAGTACACAGACAGTTCATTGATGGCTAACTTACACTAGAGGAAGATATGTCCCCAGGTTTAAAAATACTAAATTCAGCATACATGCAGTTCAGTATCACATAGCATCATAAGAGTGCAATAAGAAAAGACCTAAAAATTCTTCAAGTGTCTGAGAAGTCCCCTCTACGAAACTCATAACCATTCTAAATTAAGCAAGCTGCAAAATTCCTTTTTGCTTTTGTGAGACATATGTGATGTGTTTTAGTCATGTCTGACATAAAGCTTTTCTCTTAAAATTGGAAGGGCTTTAAATGAGACAATTACAGCTGCATGGCTAAGCAGTGGAAGTGGTCTTCAGTCCAGTAACTGAACTATTTCTCAAATAATATATTATGTCGACTTTCTAGGACTCCTGCAAGTAAAAGCAATGCTGCAGAATATAGCGTATACCACTCCACAGGATACCGAGTCCGTTCCTGCAAACCCCTGCGGCACTGAAGCCAATGCCTGCCTGCATCATGAACTGCTGAGCGTATGTGCTTACAAGACTGAGTCACAAGTACAATGCTGAATAATAGCACAAATTAGCTGCCACACCGAGCGTGCTTGGATTTTAGCAAGAGCTTTAATCCTTAAATTACTTCTTCATAGGCTGATTTTCTTAAATCCATGCAGATTCCCAGCAACTGCCATGTGAAAACACTCATCATTGCGGAGTTGAAATCTATTCCACTTTAACCATTAACTCCTTCTGTTCACTGCACATTTCTGCTCACAAATACAAAGATCTGTGCACACAGAGACCAGCAAAAACTTTTCTGATTAACAAATTCTTTTCCTTGCACTGCATTCAAACAAGCGGTTGTTAATGAATGGGTAAAAATCCCCAAACAGCATTACATTTTCACTGGTTAACTTTTAAAATATGTACCTTCAACAAAAAGATTTCTGCCACCTTGTCGTCTGACTCTGGACAAGTCCCTTAATCTCCCTGTGCCTCAGTTTCCCATCTGTAAATTGGGGGTATTAATGCTCACCACCACAGATAAGGCACTAGGCTAAGCACTAAGTATTGTAACTATTGACTCAAACGTCAAAAACTTAGAACTAAAAAAAAACCAGCAATGAAGTAGCTTGATACTTATGCATGCATATTGCAAATTCAGTGAAAATGTACATCTAAGAATATACAAGTATTCTACAAACAGGTTTTATCATTAAAAAAAAACCTTGGAATTTGACAGAGAACACTGAATGGATCATTATTTGAGAAACAGCACGTGAACATAATGACTGAGGACGACCACCCTGGTTGCAAATAGAAGGAATTCTACAAGTTAGTCTCATTTTGTAATTCTCAGCTCTCTCTTCATAACCAGCCATGCAATGGCAATGCCATACTCAATAGGTCTGGAACATTTGCCTTGAAATACAACTAGAAAACAACAGTAACTCACTAAAATAGTTTTACTTATCAGAAGAGCTAGAAGGAACCCATTCAACAAAAGATGCAAACAAAGACACCTAACACTTGTAGGCATATGTGTACACAGTAAAGGAATAGAAAAATATTTCCATTTAGATGTAAAAGTCATTTATAAATTCATAATGTATGTAGAGCATGATTAATTACTCAAGAAACAGAAAACTTGGAAGCAAAAACTTGTCTCATCAGTCCCATCTCAGGCAAACAAAACTCAGAAAAACAAATTAAATTCATTTGATTATGGAAAATTACTGCAAACTCCTATCTCACAGCCTAGAACCTTACAGCTGAAAGCCTCATAGCTGGCATCAAAACCATCATCATAATTTTTTCTTCCTTTCCCAGTTCCTTCCCCATTTTTCTCTCAGCATCTTTGTCATGAAGGAGAGAGCAAGATCTCTGAACACAAAACTTTCAGAGCTTTCTGCTGCAACTACTGTATCACCCCAGTAAGTCAAACTTAGAGCAGAGCTGACAGTATTGCTTTTGTGGCAACCACTCCCTAAGCATCACTGCACGAAGGCAAAGCTCAAGGAGTTACACAATTCTATGCTGAGACCCACAGTAAGGTGGCTACAGAAACAGCCCAACTCTTTTAACATACTAGACAGCTAATGAGTAGCAGATATTCTCAGCATGTTTGGCCGACAGACCACTTTAAGCCCATAAACAGGAATTCAGACATCTCACATTAGCAAGTATAAAACAACACTGGCAAAGATAAAAGACAATGCAACGCAAAAAACACCACCAGACACAAGCTGATCTCAGAGTACTCCTCCACTTCCATCCAGTATGCACATTTTGAAACCCATGACAGAAAATACCTACAACCCAAGAAGTGCAGCTTTACCTGAGGGAAGAAAAAAGCCTCCCAATGCAGGTCTGGACAGGAAGAAGAATGATCAGAACTGCCATTCCTGCAAGACATGATGGGCCTATTTCCATCCAGAGAAGTGCTGTTACTGCTACTGCTTGAATTGGTCCAGCCCACAAGAAGTGCAAAAAAATTGTTACCTGGGCAAAAGAATCAAAAATTAGCTTTTGGTCGTAACTAAGAAATTAAAACCTAGTAATACTGAGGAAGCACTTTTGTACTCAGTGAGAATTCTGCACCAGATTCAGAGACCTAAATGTACACGGAGCTGTACAGAGAATAACCAAATTACCACACTGATTTTATGTTCACCACCAAAATTTCTCTGAGTTCATAAAAACAGCAGGAAAACATTTAAAGGGGGGGGGAAGTTTGTTTTTCTCCCATGTTTTAAGAGAATGTATCTTTCCTATGATGCCATCCAGAGAAGCCTTGAGAGGTGGGACCATGTGAACCTTGAAATTCAACAGGACAAGGGTAAGGTCCTGCACCTGGGCTGGGGTAATCCCAAGCACAAACACAGGTTGGGCAGAAAATGCATTGAGAGCAGCCCTGGGAAGAAGGGCCTGGGGTGTTGATGGCTGAGAAGATCAAGACAAGCTGGCAGTGTGTGCCTGCCGCCCACAAAGCCAGCCATGTCCTGAGCTGCATCAGAAGTGTGGCCATCAGGTCAAGGGAGGCGATTCTCCCTACCTGGAGTACTGCCTCCAGCTCTGATGGACAAGGACCTGCTGGAGCAAGTCCAGAGAAGGGCCACAAAGACAATCAGAGGGCTGGAGCACCATTCCTGCGAAGTCAGGCTGAGAGAGTAGGGGTTGTTCAGCCTGGAGAAAAGACTCCAGGGTGACCTTCTAGCAGCCTTCCAGTACCTGAAAGGGGCCTGTAGGAGTGCTGCAGAGGGACTTTTTAAAAGGACATGTAGCGATAGGACATGGGGGAATGGCTTTAAACGCAAGGAGGGTAGGTTTAGATTAGATATTATGAAGACATTCTTTACTGTGATGCTGATGACACACTGGAACAGGTGGCCCAGTGAAGCTGATGCCCCATCCCTGGCAGTGTTCAAGGCCAGGGTGGACAAGGCTTTGAGCAACCTGGGCTGCTGTAAGATGTCCCTGCACATGGCAGCAGGGCTGGAACTACATGATCTTTAAGTCCTTTCCAAACCAAAACATTCTATGTTCAAGAAACAACTAGAAGAAATGTTCATTAGAAATATACTAGCATCAGTTTTAAACACAATTTCTTAACTCCAACCCCACAATTTTCTCAGCCTCTTGGAAAGATCTGTAATATTTCTTACCTGATCAAATTTGTTCACGTCATTTGACAGAAGATTTACTATTTGGCCAGTGGTAGTTTTTGCCATAGCAACATTACTGAGACGAAGTGCCTGAAAAAGTCAGAACAGCCTCAAATTGTCACAGCTTATAGAGCACAGTACACCTACACACAGAAGACTCAATATACAAATACAATACTGGGGCAAAAGCTAAAGGCACATCTCAGCTTTTGCCTGAGAATATTGCGACATATTAAGAACTGTAGATAACATGTAGGTTAGGTTAAATATTTTGAACAAGGCCCTGAAGAAAAGAGTATTAAAAAAACATCTAGGGAAGGACTGTGAGAACAGAAGTCACAAAACTATCTTCATGTCTCAACTGATTAAAAATGGGAAAATACCAACATAGCAAGTCACTAAAGCTAAGCAAAAGAGCCTGTAACTTTTTGTGTGTGTTGCTCTCCCCTTCGTTACAAGCACCTGTACAAAAGAGGAACAGAAAACTCCACCTGAAGGCCAAATTAAAATCAGAACAATGTTTGGCCAACTGCAAGAATTGTGTTTTGAACGAGATCTGACAGAAGGCAAAAAATCTCGAAATTATTAATTTTACATTATCAGTTTTTGCTAACACTGCAAACAGGGCTTTCTGTCTTCATAAATCAGAGTTTAAATCCCCTTACAAATCAATACTTCCCCTGCTAATAACTCTTGCAAAATCATAACATTTTTGAATTATATAAAATTAAGTTTAGCACATGCTATGAAAAGCAACAAGAGTAAATACCAAATATTTTTATAGGTTAATAAATAACTTAATCAGTAGAAAATAGTATGTATTTATAAAATATTCCCCCCTGCCAAAAAAAATCACATCTGGAAATACGCAGTCTGAACATTACTGCAAAGATCCAAACTGAAATTGCTCAAAAATACTGATAACACACCCTGCTACTTTCTACACCTGCTAGAAGGAAACCACAGGCTTGCAGGTCAAATTAAAAAATATACGACATATACTACATGTTTTTCTGTATAGGGGTAGTTCACTCCTCAAAAACACTTTGCTCTTTTAGACAGTGCATATCAACTTCTCCCTCTCCAAACTGTTATTATTAGGATTCCTTCTTGATCAATAATCAAACCTGAAAAGTACTAATTGTTTCAAAAATATTGTTCCAGAATTTTGAAACAGGTGGAAGAACATCAGCCATTAAAGTACTATTCGAGGCATCATTTCAAATGAAGTGCCCTACACTTCTTGCACTTCACGTCTGTGTTGCAAAGGTATTATTAATCACAGAGAATCCCAACTTAACTTCATTGAAACCAGCAAGCAGAAACTTTTAAAACTCCACTAAGAAATTCCTCTGACAATCCAGTAACAAAGCTAGGATACTGAATATATTAAAGACGATTTACTTATTTGAGAAAATCATTGCTTCTTTCCCTGTCTTAAGCCATGTCTCTCATACACCCGAAATCCCCCAGGAAGAGCCTACATGTAATGCAGCTGCAGCACAGCCACATTTCTACAGTGTTTACTCAACACCACAGATCAAGGCTGATAAGCTCTAAGAAAATCTGTTAGATATCCATAGACCATAATAGTAGGAGTTCACATGATGCATGTTTGAAGAACTTGCCCACCAGGATGTGTTTACAGCACCTCCTTTACAACATGCCTGCTGTCTCAGGTTCACCTGAGCCATCAGGAGAAGACTGTGCTGGTGTCTTGCTAATTGCTTGTGGCCTGGGTCTGTCTTGGACCCCGCCACCTGACTCACCTTTCTGACTTCTTCCTAGCTATTTCAAACACAGGCAGCAAAACCAGTTTCAGTATGATTCTATGGGTCCAGTTCCTTTTGACCAAGACAGTCTCAGGAGGAACAATGCAAGTATCTGAGCCAAAAGGAGGGTGCTCCTCTGTGACCCATCTGTCTTCTCAGGGAAGAGACAGCTATTCCCACTGTCAGTAGCAATGCAATTTTAGTCTTTCCTTGCCTTCCTTCTTGGTTTTTTTCTTTTTTTTACAGTGAAATAAGCCTTACATTTTCCTGGCTGAACGGACCTGTCTAGACTGCAAAGTATATAGAACAAAATGGAAACACTGAACACAAACCAGGAGTTTTTCTTACACAACCAGTTTCTACCAAAAAGTCCTGTTCTGGTACCTTGCCCTTTCTACTACATCCGAAATATAGCCCCCTATGAGCTGAGGAAAATTAACCCAGCCAAAGTCAGTACACTGACGTCAAAGAACTTCTAAAAGTTAAGCCTTAAAAAAAAAAACACAAATACAAAAAAAAACCAATTCCCATAAGTAGGCTTTGGTTTCAAAATATGAGACTGTGAGTCATGAGACAGATTTCATTTTCATTTTTGTTACAAGCTTTCTACATACATCCCTAATACTTCTTACCAGTCACAAAACATCTCAGAGGTTGAATACAGGGCTTTTGCAAACTAGATTTTAACTTTCCAGGAAATGAAAAAGTGTCTAAAACTTAAGAATTATAAGCATTTGGAATTCTCCATTAAGGATTCTTTCTTATCCAACCTAATCATTCCTGCAAATCCAAGATTTTATTTACTACAGCAATTAACCAATTGCGAAAAGTGATGGTAAATTAGCATTCAAACTCCTTCAAAAGCCTGTATGAGGATAAAATACAACCTATCTGTAAGTTGCAGATAATGAAGACAAATTATTAGAAAGGTTTATTTATGTTCTGCTGTGACCTCAGCCTTCACCCTCAGGAGCAAACATTTATGAGATGAGGGGAGATTAATTTTCCATTGAATCCCGTCTCTAGGAATAACAGTGCGTATTACAAACATTTCTTTTCCAAGCTTCCAAGCTAGTATCAACACAGCAATAAACATCGCTATATACGTTTTTCATTAATTTCAAATTGTATTTTGATAACCAGTTTAGTAAATTAATACCTTAAGGAGATGTTTATGTATAAGAAATCAGTGTGCCATGTTAGACCAAGTTCCCAGAGGATCATTTCCAAGGTATCAGAAGGAGGAGGAGAATAAATGTGAGCACTTACAACAGGGATATTTTCTCTCTCCTCACTCTATTGCTTTGCCCAAAAACTTCACATGACCTATACAAGTAGTACAAATGTATGTCTTAAGTGAATGGTACCTCCGTTTAATGTTTAAAATAACATGGATTTCTTTACTTTCCAAAGAAAACGTACAGTCCTGATCCCTTCAATTAAGCTTTATGCTGAGGCAAGAACTGCAAGTCACTATTCTAGCAGCACTAAAGCTAGGAATATAGGGAATTGTCCCTTTCAGCATTGTCAGCAGAGATTTTTGCTCTCTCACCAAGGAGAGCATTTCATCCTGGATGTTGCTCAACTCCTTCCTGTAGGTAATAATTCATAACTTCTCTCATTCCACTTTCCCTCTGACAGCAGCCTCAACTCCCTCTGTAGCTGAGAAAAATTATTTCTTGATCAGGACACACAGACAGCAAAGAAACCACTGGTCACTGAACCCACATCCTTTCTCACACTTCATTGGTTTTAATGGAGGGCTGCAGCACCCTCACAGTAAAAACAGTAAATTATACTAAAAAATGGCTCTACTCTGCCTTTAGAATTCAGCTTTTTTCTGAACTTTGTCTCCTGTACCTGCTCCTCTCTTTTCCCTCAACAGGAGGGATACTAAAGGTGAAGATGCCGAGCATCCCTGCCAGCCTGGAGGGGGAAGCAGCAGTCCCACAGAACTGCTGCCACTCCCCAAGCACACCTGATGGATGCCCCAAGGAAAGGGGGCAGCCTCTGATCTGCAAAGGAGGCAACTCACTAATTCTGCTGCACTGATGGAATAAAATATGAATAAATCTCACCATTAACCACAAGAGGGGTGGGGGGGAAATTGGACAGTGAAGCAACTCCCAGGTCACTGAGAGTGCTGAAGCGGACAATGACATCCAAGAATGACATCCTCCCTCAGGATCAAACTGCAAGGCTGAGTAACTGCCAGCATTCCCTGGGAGCTCTGCCCCTCTCCTGCTGTATTCTGACACCTCCTATAGCTCCAGCACACAACCCTTCCACCAGCAGCTTGGTGGGGGAGAGGGGCTCCTCTCCAACAGCACCAGCAGGCAAATGATAAGCACCTCCTCCAAGACTTCAGGCTTATTTACTTCACCACCTTCACTAGCAAGACTGAAGCTGTGGTTCACACACCATGTTACCAAAGAGAGAGCAAAGGCACATATATACATGTAAGGCCTGACACATGTTAGCATGCACTACACCTCTACAAATTAGTAACGTCAATGGAATTGCAACCAGGAACATAAAAAATAACTGCATTTTTAAACTCCACTAAAGGAATAGCTGTCCAACACCAAATATACCTCTGAAGAGGTTTGCTTACCTTCCGGTAAATCATATGACACATAGCTACCCTCAGCTTCATGCCAGCCCGCTGTACGTGATAGAAGTATAAGTGGTGCATTATAGCAAGAATAAGTGTGCACACAGACATAGCAGCTGCGTAGCAATATGCAAAATTCAAAGCTACCTCATCTGAGGAATCATAGTTTTCAAAAAAATTAATAATTTTTCCCAACAAAATTGGTTGAACTATTTTGATGGTCTCCTGAAAGAAAAAAAAAGGGTGCAAAGTATTAATAATTTCATATCACACCATGCTACCCAAGTTTGCAAGTGGGCAAACAAGTGCCAAGTACTGCTGCAAGTCATACCCCTCATTATTTTGTCTTCATTGTGCTCTAAAATGCCAAGCAAAATTTTATCAACACATAATCCAAAAGAAATATGTTCCACATGAAAATTAAGCTGGAACCTTAAACACAACTATCTTAATTACAAAAAAAACTGTTGATGTTATAAAAATTGCATGACTATGTATTACACTTCCATTTTTAAAGATGACAGTGTGTCCATTACAGCCATTTACACAGAGCAAAAGATCCTCTTCTTAGAGGGCACCTCCCTCAGATATATAAAATACAGAAAAGCTTTACAAAGCAAGTCAATGGCTTGCAATGTCTGAAAAATAATGCACTAAAATCAGCCCTGTTTCATATCCACAATCCTGCAGTTATAACTCATTTTCTCAGTCCCTGCAGGGCTATACCTCTGTTTTACCCCTCTGAGAGAGCACATGTACATTACCAGGTTCTCTGAACAGTACAGTATGAAGTCACCAGTACATATCATCCAGTCTAAGAGGGCAAGTTTCACATTGCTGTTAGTCATGAAGTATGTTCCATGACATTTTACACCACTTACCTCAATCATTGTGAAAACGCCGAGAACTAAATAGGACTTCCAGTAACAAAGAATAATGGCTTTTGTTAAATGCGGAGTTTTTCCTCTCTTTTTGGCTTTTTGCACCTCTTTATCCCAGTACCTGACAACCAAAGCACAAACATGTTGAAGGACAGAAGTAAAATCACAAGAAAACTACCTAGAATAAACTTAGATTGCTGTGGTCACCTTAATACAATCAAATAAAACAAAAAAAGGAGATAACATATAATCATGTCTTCTAATTCACATAAACACTTAGTATTTTAGGCATATTTGCTCTTAGTTAATCACAAGCAATTCAGCGCTGTTGGCTATTACCACTCTGGGCATATTTGCTGATGAGAAGGAAGCCTTTCTTTATTTCTTCTCCTCTCATTTCAACAGTCACTCACCATACATAAGTCTTGTCATATGATCTCCTGACTATGGACTAAACCAAGGCAGCATGGACTTTCTTAATCTTCCTACAAGTTCTGCCCTTACCCAGAACAGTTGTGATGCCCAACCCTTTCTTGTGTTTGTCCCTTTCCTTTTTCTACCATATGCTTTGATGAAGATGAGCAGATACAGCATTTTGTCACCTAACACTCCACACATCCCTCTGAAGGCAAGGATTACATCAGCAGAGTGACAAAGACCTCAAAATTACCATGTCTGCCCACAAGTAGGACACAATCTGTTGACATAAAAACCAAAGACAGTAGTAACAAGCATGATTTTAACAAGAAATATCAGATTTTATGCATATTTCCTACAACACGCTAGTGTCAGACAGGATGCTCTCCGTTTCTTTTGGAGGCTGAATATTTTCTGCCAACCCTCTGACCTTGATAGTTCGAGGGCTGAAATGAGTCTAAGGCATGAAAGCCAATTATTTTGCAACAAAGCACACAAGTTCAAAGCACATAGATAAGAAAGCATTTTTTTATTTTTACCCTCTTTTATTTTTTGTTACAAAGATTACAGAGTTATTGCCTACATGCCTCAGAATCCGAAATCAAACTGTGGAGTTTCTGTGGGGTTTATTGGCTCAATAAAAATTTATGAATTATATTCTCTGCTTCTTGGCCAAGTACACTAAATAATTAAAACTCACTTTATTCAATTTTTTTTTGCATGCTGTATTTTCTACAGTTTCCTGACTCATGGGAAGTGTGTGTTTTTCCTATAAGAATCATTGGAAAGAGCGCATCTTCCTGTACAGCAAACTCCCTGAACTGCTTCACGACACAAACATGAAATTTGGCAAAGCTCTCCAGCTGCAAAGATGTTAAAAAAAGCAACTTCTATGAGGTTATCACCAACCCTCTTTCTTCAGTTAACTTATCCAAAACAGGATGATGTAAGACCCAAGTATAATCTTTCATTTCTGCATTCTTTTTACTTCTTGAAGAGTCTCTCAACCCCCATAAAACTATCATGAAAGTCAATTTGCTTTGCCTTCAGTGTAAAGGCAACAAACAGCAAGGCCACATTTTCTTAATACAAAGGCCATCTTTTATTAGGAGATATCTCTTCCTCTAATTATATTTAACTAAACATTATCTGAAGACAAAAACCTGTGTTGCATATTTCAACTTACATAAACAGTAACCCTTTGAAGATATTCCACTATTAAAATAAAAAGGTAGATCCTCCTGGGTCTGTAACAACATGAATTAGTGCACAGTCCATGAAAGACTATTTATAACAAAACAAAGACACCTCCTACATGCAAGCTCTTAGCTGTTCAAGGCATTTTATTCACTTTACCAGTGAGTGGCGTATTTTCAATACATTTATATGCACACACATAAAAAAGGTACAGTTGTCACTTAATTCAGTTTGCACTCAAAGCCAAAAACAACAAAGAAAAAACAAACTAACACTCTTTTTACCCACTTTTATACAGAGCAATTTAAAAAGTTTCCACTGCTATTTTACCACAGGCCAGAAGACTCACACTAATTTATTATGAATTATTGCAGTAACAGCTGATGAAAAGTCTTCTTTTCCAAGCATTCTGCAAAGCATCAAATTAATTATAAATGACATATTGGACATACTCTAATACACTTTCATTGTGCATAACTCAAAAAAAACTGAAAAGTTTCTGTGGTAAATAAGTTCTCTTAATTCTTATTACTCTTAATTCTTCAGCATTTTTAACCTTGTTAGACTTTACAACAACCTCCTTTAATTTTAGACTAGAAATAAGACTCTCACCTTTACTAGCAGAAATAAAATGAATAGGAACAACTGCCCCTTCAAACCCAAACTATTCTATGATTTTTTTCCTTACCACTGCAATTCCTCTCCAAGCTTCTCTGAGGAATCTTCTGGCAGCACTTTATACATATCATCTTCTTCAAGCTTCCGTTTATGGCCAGTAATAAATAAGGGATTCAACCACCTAGTTAAACACAAATTATTAATAAACTGATCAGCAGACCAAAAGAGTAATTTCTTTACATATTAATTCTTTTACCCCTTTCTTTCCTCCTTCAGCATTCACACATTTTAGTGCACTTTTATCTAATAATTAAGTCAACCCCTGCTTTATAAATGGGAAAGCATTTCCCACTTCCTAAAGCTGTTTATGCCCCACAGCACCATATTCCCAGGCATCCGGACAGCCCGCACAACTCTTCTTGGCCTAAGGCAACTGTTTTCTTACAGTGCTTCCTTATACTCAGGGAAAACTAGCATTCCTTTAAATACCTCGGAAAAAACCAGAACTTAATCTAACTACTAAGACATGGACAGCTGTAAATAAAATTGTAATACATAATAAAAAACATTTTTTGTAATATTTACTTGAGAAAACTAGTTGCTGTTCAACTGCCACCTTGACAAATATTAAAGGTCAGTAATTTAAAGACAACCACTCAAATGTAAAAATGGGTAAGTAATGTATTATTACTAGATCTTAGCCATGTTTGGAAATATAAACAGAAGCACAGTGACACAATATGTAGGTTTAAAAAAGGAAAACACTGTCTAACAGCTCCGTTTCCTTAGTGGACAGATTTTGTTGAAAAACACTGTGTTTTGTTAGATCAAATAATACTGTCAGGGAACAGCAAGACTAGCTTTTATGCACCTAGGTCCTTCTTCAAGAGGTCAGGGAGGTTCAGTCTCAGTTGTGCTTCACAGAGCACAAAGCTGCACAGCAGAAAGCCCCAAAGTGACCAAGTGGTTCATGAGATGCAGCAAAACAAAATTACACATATGAAACAGGCACGGCTTAGTGGGAACAGGGGGGTTAGAGAACTTCCAGTTTTCTGCTTAATTTGTCTCTCTACTGAATCCATGATACTTGGTTTCCAGGACAAATGCGGATTTTGGCTGTCAGGCTTATTTCCTAGAAGTACCTTCTCAACTGGTCAACACCATCAAAACCAAAAGGTCAGGGATGGATCTGTTTTGGAAAAAAGACTCTTGTAATCAAGGCAAGCTGTTTGTCTGATCCCAATTGCCTGTGAAAGTTCTTAACTGTTGCTTAGTTTCTGACACTTAATTATTCCCCGACTTCCCCAACACAGCTCTTACACAAACACCTGGTGCGCTAGGTGAAGAGCATTATTTTCTCAAGGCCTACATGTGAGAAATTCAAAACTGGGATGGTTTACAATGACGGCATTTATTTAATCACAACCACAACAGTGATTATGAACATTTATCAGCTAGCTTTATATTCCTTGCTGAGGCATGTTCCAATTCAATTTTGTATACGCTGGCTTATAAGCAGTTTGTTGATCAGAGTGGGTGGAGGGCCATGCTGAACCCTAGAGAGGGGGCTCAGAGAGCTTCTTCCAAGACAGAACTGTTGCAAAAACCTTTTTCCCATGCTCTCAGGCAAAACTCCATGTGACAAACAGGATTATTAGTGGTTTTCCCTCACTTCTTAGCATGTTAGCACACTGCTTTTGTGACTCATTCACAAATGAAGTCTCTATCCTATGAGTAGCACTCTGATGCCTAACAGCCTTTTTTCAGCTCTTGGAGTGAATACTGAAGATTTGTTAATGTGGGCTGTTAATTCCTCAAGGTATGTTAAAGGTACAATTAGAAAGTTTCTAGACAAGTCTATTGCTTGGACTGTATGGTCAAATAGCATCAGTGCCCAAATCACTGTCACAACTTCCCTATAGCTCCTGACAAAAGGTCTCAAAGACCAACTGCTCCAACCAGCAGAAGATCTTCTGCCTGCTTTAACACAAGGAATCTGTTCCACTGAACCATTTCTTCTTTGGCCTCAGTTCTTGCAGCTGACCACAGGTAAAGAGCAGATATGGGGCAAATAACCTCAAGGCCATTCAAATAATTTCTGCCTGCTAGATGACAGAGACTCTGTCTGCTCCAAGAGAGAGAGTTATAGGAAAGATCTGCAGACTTGAGTTGGCTCATGAGGCCAATACCAAGCGTTCCTTCTCTAGCAACATCAATATTAGCTGATGGTGTACTGCATAAACAAGCCGCAGGTCTCCTTTCAAAGAGAGAGGCTAGAGAAAAGTTATCTTGCCCAACTCCTCTAGCATGAGAAGCGGAACAAGGCAGCTATTTCAAGAAAACATAAGGATAAATCCCTCTCCATCTATGGAAATGGTTACGAGACTCCAGTGGCTACTGCTGCCAAGGTGGTGAAAACAAAAATCATTCTGACATTTAACAAGGAACATAAATAGGATATTTATTACAGAATCACAGAATGGCTGTGGTTGTTTTATAAAGACATCTGGAGGTCAGCTGGTCCAACCTCTGCTGCTCAAGCAGGACCACCTAGAGCTGGTTGTACAGGACAACATTCCACAGGTGTTCAAAGATCTCCAAGGAGGAAGACTTTATCACCTCTCTGGGAAGCCTTTCCAGCGCTCAATCACCCTCACAGTGAAAAAGTGTTTCCTGATGTTCAGAGGGCATCTCCTGTGTTTCAGTTTGTGCCTCTTGACCTGTCTCTGGGCTCCACTGAGAAGATTCTGGCTCTGTCCACTTTGCATGCTCTCTTCAGGTATTTTTATATATCGATGACATCCCCCTGTTCTTTTCCCCTCCAGGCTGAACAGTTACAGCTCTCTCAGGGGAGATGCTCCAAATCCTTCATCATTCTTGTGACCCTTTGCTGCACTCTTTCCAGTGTGTCCATGTCTCTCGTTTACTGGGGATCCCAGAACTGACTCAGGACTCCAGCTGTGGCCTTATCGGCGTTGAACAGTGCATACTGCTACATGCCATTATTGGCACATAACACGACATACAGAGGAAAATAAAAGACACTTTAGAAATATACTTAAACACACACTTAAAAACCAAAACAACGCTCTTAATGTTACTCTGTAGAACACCATTCCTCTACTTACACTTTTCGGAACATGATGAAAAACCACAGGCAGGCAACAGGAAGAATAACAGAACAATGCTTCTGTTGAAGGCAACTGCTCTATCCTGACAGCAGTTTGAATCCGCACTACAGTCACCAGCAGCAGAAAGTGCTGGCTGCAGATGTAGCGCAGCCCATGTGCAAAGTAATCAGCTGAAACACAAGGGTCTCAAGTCTACAGGGTTGTTAGAGCCATCTGGTTTATCCTTTGCCCCTAAACTCTCAAAGCAACTTACTGATGATACACCCACCTCCATCGAGTTCTTATGGTTTGCAGTAAACCCCTTCTGACCTCCCAGCTCCACACCAGTCATTGCATATACTATGTGACTGAATTTGAAAATTAGGTAGCAGGTGAGAGGTGACAGTGCAGGGTAAAAACTGCCAAAAAAGCCTCATGGTTTTCAGCTTCTTAGTTCCAGAGAGACCTAGTACAACCCCAGGGCTTTTCACATTAAAACCATAGTTTGAAAACAGTAATGTATTGCACTACAACCTCTATGTTAACACTAAAGAAGGCAAGGAAAACGAATCTGGAATAGGCAGAAAACTGTCATAATTAATTTTGTAACTCATTTACGGTAACGGACAACATGGCAAAGACTCAGTACAAGTCCACGTTACTGTAAAGTTAGGGGAAAAATGCATAAAAAGAAACAAAAATTAAAAAATCAACCCCTGTTGAGCTATCTGACTAGTTTCCCCCAAAATAATCATCTTCAAGACCTATTGCTATGGAGGTCCTTAGAAGCACATAAGCTGTTATGTTACTGTAGGGGTATACTTGAAGATCTTTAGAGGAAGGTTATATTTTTTTCTTTTCAAATTACACTTAGTCCTTGAAGAGCTTTTATCCCAAGAATGAGGTCTGCAAACTCCCAGAAGAGAGAATAGTTTGAGCTTCACCATCTCACAGTTGCATCCTGACCTTTATGATGGAAGGCCTACTTTCAGACAGAAGACTTAGCACATGTTCATGCTCAGTCATTAAAGTTTCCACCAGGATGCCACATGCAGATTATGCCCTGTGGAATTTCCTGCACTTCGAGCAGAACTGAGAACAACCTATTTCACACAGCCTGCTGCTACTCAAGTGACACACTTCTAACAAGCAAACCAACCAAGTCCTTCTCTTGCCTGAAGGCTCAGTTAAATTACAGAGTGCTGTAAGAAGACTGTTAGAGGAAGCTGGCAAATCAGGCAATGGCCTACATAAGGAACACCCCTGAAACCTCAACCCGGCCATAAAGGAAGACTACCCGTTAAAGTGGTATGGCTTTTGTCCAAACAGAGATCAGCTAACACCGACCTCTTCCAAGGGTATAAAAAAAAACCCCCACATTAAAATAGGATTTGTGAAACCAGAAACTGTGCAAACTGCATTATTCTTTCATTTAAAAAAATTAAATAATAAACAAAATTAACAATGACCTAGAGAAATGGAGGGAATATACAGAGTGATGCAAACTACTCCTCCCACCCCAAGGATGGACATAAAATGGACTCGCTACCAATCTATTTTACCTGAAGAAAGACAGGAGAAACCTAGTGGAAAGACTCACATCTCAGTCCCACATTTCTATATTTCTTTCTGAAGAAGCAGTTCAACTTAAACTAAAATAGGACCCCTTAGTCATTGTCTTCACTTTTCCCAGGTACCTTACTGTTCGCTAAGAATTTTGAATATTTGTTCCTTACACATCGCCACATCTTGTTACTCTTTCAAGACACAGGGTTCACATGATACCTTTCAAAGAGCTTAGTGTAGTTTTTCCTAGCACAAATTACACATAAAAATGTGAATATCTGTAAGAGTCCTGAGTACCTTCTGTTCTGCTGGGAATGCCTCTGTTCTATCAAGGCGATTAGCTGATCAAAGACATCAGCCTGGAAATGTGCCCAGAATTAGTCCCTGTTACTGCCAGAATACTGATGTCACTAGGAATAAAGATTAAAAAAACACACATTAAAAAATCACTTTGCAACCTGGTGCAAACCCAGGGGATAGCCAACTGCAAAACGCAAACTCACTGCTCTGACCCCAAAAAGCTTTTCACCTCTGCAGCAGTATCTTGGGTACTGATAAAAAAAGAAAGTGATTCATTTCTGAAACAGCAAATACACGAAGATCACAATATAAACATTCACTTCCTGCATTTCCCTACTCCTGGGCCCTGACATTACACACCCTTTCAGATTACAACACAGTCAGCCAGCCACAGCTTACTTGGTTCCTTGGGAAGGTCCAATTTTTACCATCTGAAATTAGAGCAACTCCACCAAGATTTTTGAAAGCCTCTACGATCTGCAGAAAAAGCTAAGACCATGTTTTCTTATCCTCCTAAGAGAAGCGAGACCTCAAGGGGATGTCTCAAGACACCCCCCTCTTCACAGAGAGAGCAGGTAAGAGAAACAGGGCCCTGCTATCCAAAAGGTAGGGTTATTAGGCATCAGACTAATCACGCTATTCTGTTTCATACATGAAATAAAATTTCCTAAACAAGAAAGCTTTTAAATTAGGTTTGCCATTGTCCCAGAATAATTTCCTATCAGCCAAGGAAGAAATACATTACTGATAGGTATATTTAACTGAAAGCACTGTCCACGCAACTGGTTCATTTACCCAGGGATGGGACCTGCCATGCCTTTGGATTTATACAGTGTCCTGCTTGCAAATGCTGAAAAAAGTACCATTCTCACACTGCAGAGCAGGCTTGCAGAACTTTCTGGAAACCCAAGAACACACTGCAAGTTTTTCATGAGCTGAGAAAGTTTGTCAGAAAAAATCAGTCAAGAAGCATTTGCAATTACATTACAAAACTGACACAAATAAAAAACGTCCTAAGATCAGAAGATGTGTCTGTCGGGGCCCTGGGCACACCCACAAGCCTCAATTGCCTTGACCAGCCCCACAACAGTCACACCACAGTCAGTCACACACACATCACAGTACCTTCTGTACAAGTGCAAAGTTTTGCTCTCACCAGTTTTACAGTAGCCCCTGCTCTGTCACTGGACAAATCAGAAAAATCAGATTACACAAACTACTTTTCTAATTAGAAAAAATTTTCCTTTTGTCTTTCTTTATTTGTAATTATAGGCAGAAGTTTCATTTCTGGGTAATTTTACAGCACCCAATCAAAGCCACATCCAGTATACTCTCATCAACAAATTCCTTAAGGAGGTGGTTTACGAACTGCATTTTCCCCATTCCTCTTCAGCTTATTTGTGCATTACATTACAAGCATCATCTGTTTACACTCAATGTCCAGTTATTTTTCAACAGTTGCACAGAAGAGTCTTTGTTTACTTAAATTCTTCCATAACACCAGGATTTCGTCTTCTTGAGCAGCTTGGAAGCACTACTTCAACCACTAAGCTGCAAAGTAACACATATTTCTTTCTCTTTAATCACCTGCTTTGGAGATTGGGGCTTTTTTGTAAAATAAAAGGCATTTCCTCACAAGCCCTTTGGATTATAAATCCACTTTGCTTATGTGCTCTGGCTTACCTCAGGTGTCTACCTGCTTCATTGTACTGTTCATTACCCACCTTCATGACTTGAAGTTCTACATCAGCAGTGCAATTCCAACACCTCTATGTGCCTGCTGTCAGTCCAGAGGATCACAGGTGGGATGGGATGTACAAAATGAAGGACACACACCAACATCCTCCAGTGTTGTTTTGCAAGAATTCATAAATACCCTAGGCAACAGTTTGTAGACATCATATGATTTATTTTTTTTTAAACCTCTCTTTATTACACATGCTCATCCATTTAAGCTGCCTTTTCCCACTTCTCTTTATGAAGGCAGTCGTCCACAAGTAATAAAGTAAACAGAAAAAGTTCTGGTATTTCTTCACATGCTTTTGAACTAGTGTTTTCGTTGCAACTTCCCTATGCAACTTACCAGGGCTTAAACAGCAGATTTTCTCATTGCTTACAGAAACTAAAAACAGGAATACAACAAAATTTCTTCAAAGCCATATTAACTCAAACACACCCTTCAGGCTTTCAATTTCAATACCAAACTGTATTAACCTTTGATACTCAGCTCCATCTCATCTTCTGACCTGTTGCTTATCCGCAGCACAGTGTAAGCAGCTAAGTTGCTGAATACCCACTTTCTGGTGCCGACAGTAACTCAACTGGTATTTGAACTGCATTTATTGCAGGCTGTTTTCACGCTGTTCATCTACCCAGCATAGGCCAGGTATGAAGTTACCTTATTAATCCAAAATACTTCCTGATGTTCCAGGTGGCAAGCAGAAAAAAACAGGGCAAGAAAGGAGAGGGGGAAACATACTGCAACTAACATTTTCTGCAAGGTCTATAAGCAGGGAATGGAGGAGTGGCATTACCTGTACTTGACTATCACTAAAATACTGATTCCAAACCCAACATCCACATGCCAAGAAAAATATCCACAATATTAAAGATTTGATGCAGAGGTCTAAAGATTGTGCTCTAAATAAATTTTACTGCAAGATATTTATCGAGGTAGGACCTTATGGTGGCAATTTCTGTATTAACACACTTTCTGACAAGCAATGGAAACAGGAAGAATTAAAATTCCCTCTGAGTTCACATAGATATTACAAGCAGTTGGGTTCCAGGGATACAATACAAATAAAATAAAATAGATGATGGGTCTTTTTAACCTTCCACTCCTCCCAAAATCTAATTGAGTTATCTCCCTCCTCCCATCTACATAAGGTCTTATGAATTTTCTAAAAGCAGGGTGGAGAAATTACTTTTGGAAAAAAAGAAAAAAATAACAGCATGACACACTCCTAATTTTGAAGCTTTGCAGGAATTAGAAAAGGGACATTTTCTCTCACAAGTGATAGAGTAGGCTTTACGTAAGCATTCCAAAAGCAAAGAGTCAGTGTTTCACTATACTCAAACAGTCCATCTAACTGCCTCTCCAAGCACAGATATTTACAGTAGATAGCAAATGCTAACATTCCAACAGTTTATACACACTTGTCACAGTGGATATAATCTATTTAGCACTCTTTAACCACATATTTCACCTTTACTAGCTCATAAACAATGATTTTCAAATAAGATTTTCTTTTCCATAATACAGCTATCTTGAAAATAAACAAGCAAAAGTTACAAATGAATGCAGTAGTTCAAGAGACCAAATTATTCAAATTTGACTACAGGACATTAAATACCTGATAAAATGAATAAACAAGGCATTATCTTTTAAAAAAAGTTGTATGTATGATTCTCAATCTTCTTTTAATCAGGAGAAAAAAAGCAAGTGCGATTTCAGTCTTTGGGTACTGAACATGTGTTTTCTGTTTATCTATACTGAAGATGCTTACACGTTTCTTCAGAGTTTCTCACAGTACTAAATTGTCCTGCATCAGTAAGTCAATAAATAAAGTTAGCTACCTCAGAAGTCCTTATAAAGATGGCATCGGGATCACCATCACCAATTTCAGACATCAACAGTGGGACTTAACTATGTAACAGGCAAGATCACAGGCAAGTCTCAAAGCTTGATGCTGATTGATAATCTCATGTGAAGTAAATGCAAAATACTCACAAACCTATTCACTGACACAGTAAAGAACACAGATCAATTTTACTGGTGGCACTACTGAAGTCAGCTGGAATAGCCAAGAACAAAAATCAATTCTTTCCATAAGTTCTTTCAATGCAGGGCAAAAACCACTTTTGAGACAGCCAAGTTAGAGGACTAAAATGCAGTCAGTACTTAGGCTTACTGAGAAATCCAACAAAATCAGTCCAATTTTAAAATCAGTCCAATTGGCCCTTCCAATTTTAAGTCGTGGGATGAAAGAGGAGGAAGAAGTTAAGTGTGTAGCTATTTACCCTGCTACAAGAGAAGTGTGTGACATGTCTGGTCAGACAAACAGCTACATACTGTGCAGTCATCACTGAAAACCTTGGGTCTTACATGTCTATGCTTAGCTCATTCAATTCACACTTAAAACCAAAGATATTTTTTTTTTTTTTACTCTTCTCCCACTGCACTCCAAGTCAGAGCCATGAAGAAGACTTGTTGATTTTGTCATTTTCCCACAAGAATACACTTAGTAAGCCAAGAACAATGCTGCCAAACACCATCAGGCAACGATAAACAATCACTGGTTTATTCCTCGGCATCATCTGTGTGGATGCCTTGGAGCAAGTTTTCAGTTCGTGCTTTAATGTAACGGCAATTGCCACACGTCAAGTAATGATGCAAAACGGCATCTGACCTGAGGATGCCCAAAGTGCCCAGTGCTCCAAAAAAGCCAAGACCTTGTCATAGTCATGGTTAGTCTGTGACAGATAAGTAACTACTATTATTATTAAAAATAAATTATAAATTTATATGAAATTTAGAAGGCCTTTAAGTTCTTTTACTTCTCTGAACAAAAATGCTAGATAACCTTTCCAGGGTGTTCCAGCTTGCCTTCCTTCTCATGTTATTAATAGGATGAAAGTTACGCAGTCTTTTAAAAATTTAATTATAGCCTATGTTTTGTAACTTTTCACTAAAGTGGATTTGATGCCTAAACAACAGAACACATAAATATTCAACTGCTGTATAGGAAGAACATCTTCAATAACTCAAGAGAACAAATGCTATAAGCAAAGAAAGATACATCTGATATTTATTGAACATGCAAGCTCACAGACGGGTCAACTGAACACATAAATATTCTTACTATGTACCGTTATTAATTTAATAATCCACACCACCCACAGCTGAAAAAAAAGAGTATGAAAAGTGCTGTTCTCAACTGCAGAAAGCATAGCCTGATTATAAGGCTTTTTAAACTCCTAACACTTTCTACAACAGAATAGCTGCTTAAACATCAAAAACACTGGACTGAATTCTCTCTTCCTTGGCCGAACCTCAAAAAGAAAGCAAATATTCCTATCCATCCTTCAGAACCCTCATTCTCACCAGTAAGTCGAGCTAGCAAGAAAAAAAAAGAAACAACCTAACAACAAATACGAAGTAAATCAGAAATAGACCGAAGCACTCTAAACTATAAGTGAAATACCACTCAGAGCTTTAAAAAGTTTAGTGAGCATAGAAACTTGTGACTGAAAGTCAGGGTTACAGTAGTATCTGGAACACCCAGAACACCAATTTGGGCTTTGATAACCCTATGTTAATATAGATAATTGAGAGACATAGAAAACGAGAATATTTTGCAACTGCCCTGATCTTCATACTTCTGTCATAAATAGTTCTAATTCTTGTAGCATCCAGACTAACATTACACAAGGCATGCACTATAAAAATAACAACATTAACACACAATCCAGATGCTCCTCTTTCCCATGAATGTACTACTGGATTGTTTAATGTTCATCAAGCTCATACTTGTCAAAGTCACAACCCAAAAGCAAGAAGACAAGCTTTGAACAATGGGAGAAGAATGTATCGTCAGCCTACACGCTCATTACCTGAGTTTTATAATTCAATGAAAACATGACTTCCTTTCTCCTGTGAGTTTGATCCTGTTTGCACCAGGCAATAATTTAAGCTTTTATTCTGTACCACTGGCAACAAATACGAGAATGATTCCTTACAATGGCAAAATTGCACTTTGGAGCAAAAGATAAGCAAAATAAAAATACGAAGGACCCTTGTCCTGCTACCTGCAACGCTCTATTTTTTATCCCCATTGACAACAAGCAGCCAGCACCTGGGATTTGGAGAGCAGAGCAAGCACACTCGAGCCACATGCTACTCACAGGACAGCCCTTCTCGAGCATTGTTTTTCCAGTTCTTCAGATGAAAACATCTCAGAACGTCCTGTGTAAGACAGCAGCTGAAATAAAGCAGTACTCACACAACTATCAGATCCTACACTCTTTGTAGAACGGAAAACCAATTCTTGAAAGCTACCCTTAAAGTTAGCTTCACAGCTAAATGAAAGGGTGATTTAACACTTCCTTAATTTTATGTAAAACAGTGTTAACTTGAAGAAAAGTGACAGCCCCTCCTTACTCAACTTAACCCCCTGCAGATATAATTTGAGCTCAAATTTTCACCAAGAAAATACTAATGCTTGTTGACCAGTAAATAACAAAGGATCTATTGGTGTTAATCATGATCACATGCAACACAGGTATGAGACTTTGAAAGGTTATTTTCACTGCTGTGAATTTTACTTCTATAAGAGCCTGAAAAACAGTACATTGGGCAACTTCTAAAGCTTTACATATCCCACTAAATCCTTTTTCAAAGCAGAAGCCCTACAGTTGTGCACTAGCATCTGACTGCAAAGCACGACACCCCAATCGATCTCTGGACTTTTAGCAGGCCTATCATCCCACAAGCACAGACTTTCACCTACTTTTGCCTTTGCACAGCAAGAACCTACAAACATGTCTAAAAGGAATCTTTCAGGTGCTTGCCTAAAACTTGCGAAATGTAAGGTACTTCATTGCTGCTGTCAAACACTTCTCCACAATACATGCAGAGTGACAAAAAAGGGCTAAAAAAGAATGATAGGAGCAGCCAGAAAACTAGCTGTGAGCACTGCACACTTCCTTTTTCACTTCCAGCTGGATTGGTTTTGGCAGAACTACGAGTACCACCACAAGATCTCAGCAAGTGAGAGGGAGCAGACAAGAGGCAGCTCTGGAATGCCACATGGACAACTGAGGTTCATCCCATTCTGCCTGGACTTCCTAGCAAAGCTGTTTCCTATGCGGGCACCCCTGGTGCCAAAGAAGAAATTAAGAGTCAAAATGGTGAGCACTTGGAGTTCTGCACAAGCACAGAAGCTCCTTTTTTTGGGGGTTACTTACTTATTTATTTTACTTTTTTTCTTTTTGCACATAGTACCTCTGAGGACATATCCTTGACTAAAAGATACGTTTCGCTAAAATTTGTCAGGGCTTTTAAAATCCCCCTGCCTTCCAAAGGGGACTTCTGCACCTGCTCAGAGCTGCTTATAGGATCAAAGAGTTTTTTACTTGTCTTTCAGAGGCTTCCAAAAAAAGCGCCTCACCTGCCATGCCCTCCGCTCCTTCCCCCTCCTCCTCCACCACACAACACAGCATGTGCGCCCTGCTTCGGGCTGCTCCCTCTTCCCAATGGGACCCGGCAAGGCAAAGAAGCCTGATGCTCTCTCGTTTCACTGCACACATCTTTTCCTGGTCTGTTTCAAAACAACTGAACCACTGAGCGGCAATTCCTCACCAGTCTGAGCACAGATGTAATACCCACGCCGAGGTCCCCACTAACAAGAGAACAAGCCTTAACTCTGGGCTGGGAGTCATTTGGCGCCGCAGTTTGTGGTGACAGGGCACCGAGCCGTGTGTCAGCGGGGCTCTCACACGGGCAGGCGGCTCCGCAGGCAGCGCTGCGGGGAAAGCCCCGCACGCCCCGCCGGGACGAGCCGGCCCTGCCGCGGCCCGCTATGCAAGCGGGGCGCAGCACAATGGCCGGGGGCAGCCCCGCACCCGGCCCCGGCCCGCACCCAGCCCCGGCCCGGGGGCAGCCCCGCACCCGGCCCCGGCCCGGG